>CM056055.1:64545625-65145625 GCA_029574335.1 Rana kukunoris
GGGCAAAGCGTTGTCTAGGGCAAGCGGTTAATAAACACGGATGGATCAGAGTTCCCAAAGGTACCAAATCGGAAGCAACAAGACAGGGTCAAACAAGCCGGGTCATACACAAAATTTACAGATTAACAGGTCAGGCTGGATCACACAAGGCAAGCAGAGTAACTCTATCACGAGCACTGATTGGGTGAAGTCACAGGTGTTTTTAAAGGAGAGCTGGCCAATCAGTGTTTCCCAGCCAAGGCTGTGTCAGGTGAGTGCGCTGGGTCCTAGAGGGGTCCAGTACTGACAAATGGTTTGTGCTTGTGAACAGCAGCAGTCTTTAAGTGTGACCACAGATTTTCTATTGAATTGGGGTCTGGGCTTTGACTGGGCCATTCCAACATATTTACATGTTTCACATTAAACCACTCAAGTCTTGCTTTAGCAGTGTGTTTGGGGTCATTGTCCTGCTGGAATGTGAACCTCCGTCCTAGCCTCAAATCACACACAGAGCGGTACAGGTTTTGCTCAAGAATATTGCTGTATTTAGCACCATCCATCTTTCCCTCAATTTTGACCAGTTTCCCAGTCCCGACTGCTGAAAAAATGGTGTTCCTTAGGTGATGTGATGGGTTTGGGCCAGACATTGCGTTTTTTTTTATGGCCAAAAAAATAAATTTTAGTCTCATCAGACGAGTGCACCTTCCTCCATACATTTTGGAAGTCTCCCACATGCCCTTTCGCAAACTCAAAACGTGCCATTTTGTTTTTTTGCTGAAAGTAATGGCTTTCTTTTGGCCACTCTGCCATAAAGCCCATCTCTATGGAGCATACGGCTAATTGTCATCCTATGTACAGATACTCCAGTCTCTGCTGTGGAACTTTGCAGCTCCTCCAGGGTTACCTTAGGTCTCTGTGCTGCCTCTCTGATTAATGCCCCACCTTGCCCGATCCATGAGATTTGGTGTGCGGCTGTCTCTTGGCAGGTTTGCTGTTGTGCCATGTTCTTTCCATTTAGTTATGATAGATTTGATGGTGCTTCTAGGAATCATCAAAGATTTGGATATTTTTTTATAATGGGAGACCCCATTGACCTTACTGCTGTATTTCTAAGCACTTGTTTGTATTCTACTTCAATGTAAGTGCAACTTTTTATTAAAATTTTATACCTGTAATACAGAATCACGCTATGTGCACTTCTATTTTTATTTTTTCCTTTGGTCACTATTACCTTGCATGGTAATCACTTCACTTGAGCTTTTTCACCTAAAAACAACCAAATGGTTCCCGTGGATTCTTCACTTCATCTCTGACGATATCCCAGGAGCCCTTAAATACACTTGGATCGAGGATATTTATTGAAGCCTGCTAGATCTGATGAGTATATGCTTATTCAGATCCCCATCTTCTGGTAAGCCTTCAAAAGGTTTCGTTTTATTGGTGGTGGATCCCCCTGTACCTGTCCATTATCCATTGTATCACTATCGGTGTGTGAATAGAAGTTTCTGGACTGCTATTTGGATTTTTTATATACATGGACATTTTTGTGTTAAGGAGCTACATAAGCAGTAGCCTCTGTTTATCTTTTATTATTTATTTATTCTTAGCGCTACACTTTCTTTTTTCTGTTTCGGATATTTTTTTTATACCTAACCCTGACTTGTACATCTCAACAACATTGTATCTTACTTGTTTGGAGAGTTCCTTGGTCTTCATGGCAGTGTTTGGTTAGTGGTGCCTCTTGCTTAGGTGTTACAGCCTCTGGGGCCTTTCAAAAAGGTGTGTGTATATGTAATGACAGATCATGTGATACTTCGATTGCACACAGGTGGACATCATTTCACTAATTATGTGACTTCTGATGGTAATTGGTTGCACCAGAGCTTTTTATGGGCTTCATAACAAAGGGGTTGAATACATGGGAACATGCCAATTATCATTTTTTTATTTCTGAAAAATAGTTTTATGTATATATTTTTCAAATTTTACTTCACCAACTATTGTGTTCTGACAACAAGTGTTAGAGGTACAGAGAAATGGACTTTGTAGGCACCAATATATAAAAATACAAATATGTTTATTGAAAAAAGAAGACTCAAAGAGCTAACATTCGCTTTACTACACATTATAGTCATACACGCCCCCTGTGAGATGTGATGACCTCTTTCTGATTTTTATTGGGTTAATTAGTTGTCACTGCAGTTGTTACTGTAGCTTTTTAATGTTTAGTTTATGTATTGTTTCTTATTTTTTCATTAACCTTTACTGGTTATATGTCAATAAACATATTTGTATTTTAATAATTGGTGCCTACAAAGTATATTTCTCTGTAACTCTTAGGCCCTGTACACACGAGGAGACATGTCCGATGAGACAGGTCTGACGGACCGTTTTCATCGGACATGTCTGAAGGGATCTTTTGGTCTGATGTATGTACACACCATCAGACCTAAATCCCCGCGGACCAGAACGCTGTGACGTAGAAGACACCGACGTGCTGGCAAAAGGAAGTTCAATGCTTCCACGCATGCGTCAAATCAATTTGACGCATTCGCAGGATTTCGGTCCGATGGTTGGCCGTACTAACCATCGGACATGTCCGACGGACAGGTTTCCAGCGGACAAGTTTCTAAGCATGTTTAGAAACTTTTGTCCGCTGGAAACCTGTCCGCTAGGCCGTACACACGATCGAACATGTCCGCTGAAACTGGTCTGCGGGCCAATTTCAGCGGACGTGTCTCCTCGTGTGTACGCGGCCTAACACTTGTTGTCCCAATATATTTAGGACATAGCACTGCGCTACTATAGACACCCACAGCCCATCCTGTGGTTGGTGATCTATTGATATTCTTTTAAAAATTCCAACTATTGTGTTCTGATCCATCACATATAATTCACACTAAAAAAACATTGAACTAAAGGCTGTAATGTAACAAAATAGGTAAAATGCCAAGGGGTGTGTGAATACTTTTGCAAGGCACTGTATTTTTTACAATGCCACATAGTACATTATAACATGAACAATAATTTACTAGGGTTGATTTACTAAAGTATGTACTCTTAGCAATCTGAATTTTTATTTTGTAATGTAATTTTCTTTTAGCTTAATGAATACAGTGAAAATTCACTGTACAAAGATTACCCAATTACGTACAAGAAAAACATTTTTTTTTGCTTGCCCATGATTGCATGATAGAAGTCACCGGAGCTTCACCTAATTCACTAAGCGAAGAGGAAATTTCCCTGCAAATTGGCAGTTACCTAGGAAGTGCATATCATGCCACCACGGAAATTTAATCAGCCAAAAGGAATGTAACACTGCATAAAAAACGTATGCAATACTGCCATAGTTGCAGGGCCGGCCCTATGATGGGACCGGGTGGTACCATGGGTACCAGGCGGCACTTTTAGGGGAGCGACATTCTGCCAGCCCGTTCCGCCCGCTGCCTGTGAGGACACTCCCATCGGAAGCAGTCAGCGAGTGAGAAGGGCAGGCGCCGCTGCCTCTCAGGAGCCCGGCGCCGCTCTGTACATGTCATGTGCGACAGTGCGGGACGGGACAGATCATATGGCGCGGCGGACATGAGGGTATGTGAAGGATTCGCCTTATCGCCTAGACTAAAGCCATAGCTCCTGGTCACATGTGGATGCAGGCAGGGCAGTCTGTGTCTGTGGATAATCATACCTGCCCTGCATGCTCCAGAGTCCTAACTCGCGCTGTGTGTCATTGTCTTCTGAGGTCTGTTTCTCATCTGCTCTGTCAGTCTCTCTCCTGCCCCTCTCTCTCTCTCTCGCCCCTCTCTCTTGCCTCTCTCCCTCTCTCCTGCCCCTCTCTCTCTCCTGCCTCCTCTCTCTCCTGCCTCTCTCTCTCTCCTGCCCTTCCCTCTCTCCTGCCCCTCTCTCTCTCTCTCTCTCTCTCTCTCCTGCCTCTCTCTCTCTCTCCTGCACCTCTCCTTCTCCTGCCCCTCTCTCTCTCCTGCCCCTCTCTCTCCTGCCCCTCTCTCTCTCCTGCCCCTCTCTCTCTCCTGCCCCCCCCTCTCTCTCCTGCCCCCCCTCTCTTTCTCCTGCCCCTCTCTCTCTCTCTCCTGACACTCTCTCTCTCTCTCCTGACCCTCTCTCTCTCTCTCCTGACCCTCTCTCTCTCCTGACCCTCTCTCTCTCTCTCCTGACCCTCTCTCTCTCTCTCCTGCCCCTCTCTCTCTCCTGACCCCCCCCCTCTCTCTCTCTCTCTTTTTTTTTGGTGGGCGTGATTTATTTGACGGGGGGGGGTGGGGGGCAGCATTTCATTCTTGGTGCCAGGCAGCACAATGTCTTGGGCCGGCACTGCATAGTTGTGTTAAAATCAAATCACAACATGACATTATATATACATGTGAAACGCGAAAAATTTTAATATTGTGCAAAGGTTAATTTTTTTCACTAATGCAACTTAAAAGGTGAAACTAATATATGAGATAGACTAATTACATGTAAATTAAGATAGTTCAAGTCGTGATTTGTCATAATTGTGATGATTATGGCTTACAGCTCATGAAAACCAACCAAATCCCCAATCTCACAATACAGAAAATTAGAATATTTTGAAAAGGTGCAATATTCTAGGCTCAAAGTGTCCCACTCTAAGCAGCTAATTACCGTATTTTTCGCCGTATAAGACGCTCCGGCATATAAGACGCACCCAATTTTAAAGGAGGAAAATCTAGAAAAAAAAGATTCTGAACCAAATACTGTAGTAAAATATTTGCCCTCCACTCGTCATCACCATCACACCACCCCCACATTAGTAATAGCCAGTAATATTGCCCCCACATTAGTAATAGCCAGTAACATTGCCCCCACATAATAATAGCCAGTAACATTGCCCCAACATAATTATAGCCAGTAACAGTGCCCCCCACATAATAGCCAGTAACATTGCCCCCACATAATAGCCAGTAACATTGCCTCCACATAATAGCCAGTAACATTGCCTCCACATAATAGCCAGTAACATTGCCCCCACATAATAGCCAGTAACATTGCCCCCACATGATAGCCAGTAACATTGCCCCCACATGATAGCCAGTAACATTGCCCCCACATGATAGCCAGTAACATTGCCTCCACATGATAGCCAGTAACATTGCCCCCATATAATAGCCAGTAACATGTTGCACTCACTGTTCAGGTTGGCTCTGGTAGGAGTAGAAGATCCCACGAGCCCTCTGCCAAGATGGCCAACCGCTCCGGAGCTAGGACAAAGCCGCGGCCTTTCGGTGAGTCAAAAAAAGGTATATTCGTCGTATAAGACGCACCAACTCCCCCCCCCCCAGTTTTGGGGAAGAAAAAGTGCGTCTTATATGGCGAAAAATACGGTAAGCCATAACACCTGCAAAGGGTTCCTGAGCCTTTAAATGGTCTCTCAGTCTGGTTCAGTAGAAATCACAATCATGGGAAAGACTGCTGACCTGACAGTTGTGCAGAAAACTATCGTTCCCAAAGTGCTGCATCAAAGCACATTAATAGAAAGTTATGTGGAAGGGAAAAGTGTGTACGAAAAAGGTGCACAAGCAGCAGGGATGACCGCAGCCTGGAGAGGATTGTCAGGAAAAGGCCATTCAAATGTGTTGGACTTTCACAAGGAGTGGACTGAGGCTGGAGTCAGTGCATCAATAGCTGCCACACACAGACGGATCCTGGACATGGGCTTCAAATGTCGTATTCCTCTTTTCAAGCCACTCCTGAACAACAAACAACGTCAGAAGCGTCTTACTTGGGCTAAAGAAAAACAGACCTGGTCTGTTGCTCAGTGGTCCAAAGTCCTCTTTTCTGATGAGAGAAAATTTTGCATCACATTTGGAAACCAAGGAGCCAGAGTATGGAGGAAGAATGGAGAGGCACACACTGCAAGATGCTTGAAAGTCCAGTGTGAAGTTTCCACAGTCTGTGTTGATTTGGGCAGTCATGTCACCTGCTGGTGTTGGTCCACTGCAGTGGCGTAGCGTGGGTTGTCAGCGCCTGGGGCGAGACAAGTAATTTGCGCCCCCCCTGACCCATGAACTTACCTATTTTCAGCTATCTCCAGTCTGGTCACATGATCCACCATGTGAGACAGCGGTGGCTGTAGGGAAGAGGAGAGTGTGCTTGATAATGACTGGTAAAGCCTGGAGTGGTGCATATGTTCCTATGTCCCACCTGTTGTTGGCGCTCCCTCCTCTTCACACTCGTGACAGCGCCCCTCTAAATTATGCGCCCAGGGCGGTGGCCCCCCCTCGCACCCCCCACGCTACGCCACTGGTCCACTGTGCTTCATTAAGTCCAGGGTCAACACAGCCGTCTACCAGGAGATTTTGGAGCACTTCATGCTTCCTTCTGCATATAAGCTCTATGGAGATGCTGACTTCATTTTCCAGCAGGACTTGGCACCTGCCCACACTGCCAATAGCACCAAAACCTGGTTCAATAACTGTGGGATTACTGTGCTTGATTGGCCAGCCAACTCGCCTGACCTGAACCCCATAGAGAATCTATGGGGCATTGCCAAGAGAAAGATGAGAGACATGAGACCGAACAATGCAGAAGAGCTTAAGGCCGCTATTGAAGCATCCTGGTCTTCCATAACACTTCAGCAGTGCCACAGACTGATAGCTTACATGCCAGGCCGCATTGAGGCAGTAATTGCTGCAAAAGGGGCCCAAACCAAGTACTGAGTGCACATGCATGCTTCTACTTTTCAGAGGTCCGATATTGTTCTATGTACAATCCTCTTTATTTATTGCATGTAATATTCTAATTTTCTGAGATTGTGGAATTTGGGTTTTCATGAGCTATGAGACATTATCATCACAATTATGACAAATCACGGCTTGAACTATCTTGCTTTGCATATGATGAGTCTATCTCATAATTTAGTGTCACCTTTTAAGTTGTATTAGTGAAATAAATGAACTTTTGTACGATATTCAAATTTTTCGAGTTTCATCTGTATATCATTTAAGTGTGGCTTAAAGGAGTATAGTAAAAATAGTCTGGGATGACTTGCGTTGCGTAGTATAGAATAAGCTGTATAAATGGAAATAAAAAGAGAAAGGTGCACTCGCGATGACCGTGATTGAGTCCAACCCCTAGTCAGTGATTCTGTGGCTCTCCAAACTGAGCCAGCATGGCTCTATAGCACAATTGTATTTGCATCCATTTCCCCCATCATCGTCACTTGATTTTTTTATAAAATGTCTCAACCACTTGCCATTTTCCACCTTTTTAACAACTCTCATTATCACTGGTGGGCAGTAGAGATGGGCAGTAGGGATGGGCTGAATGGACCCCTGTACGTTTCGGACCCAAACGTTCGAACACTGCGAAAGTTCGGACCCGAATAACGAACCCATTAAGGTCAATAGGACCCGAACGTCAATTATCAAAAATGCCCATTTTCAAGGCTTAAATGCAAGTAATTGGGCATACAATGGTTATAGGGGTCCAGGTCCTGCCCTGGGGGACATGTATCAATAAAAAAAAAAAAAAGTATAGGAAAAACTTCATTTTTAACCACTTGACAACCGCCCTATAGACAAAGTACGTCTACAGGGCGGTTGCTTAACGTTAATTAACGTCCTCCCAGAATCTCGCTTCCGCATCACGGTAAATCACGGATCACGGTAAATCAGCCGCTGAATCGCCGCTGATGGGCGTACTACTCTGGGCGTAATACTCTGGGCGCAATACTCTGGGCGCGATACTCTGGGCGTAATACTCTGGGCGATACTCGGCAATACTCTGCGCAATACTCTGGGCAATTTTCTGAACAATACTCTGCACTACTCTGGGCATACTCTGCAATACTCTGGGCATACTCTGCAATACTCTGGGCAATACTCTGGGCATACTGTGCAATACTCTGGACATACTCTGCAAATACTCTGCAATACTCTGCAAATACTCTGCAATACTCTGGGCATACTGTGCAATACTCTGCAATACTCTGGGCAATACTCTGGGCAATACTGTGCATACTCTGGGCAATATTGTGCAATACACTGGGCAATACTTTGCAATACTCTGGGCATACTCTGCAATACTTTGGGCATACTGTGAAATACTCTGGGCATACTCTGCAATACTCTGGGCATACTGTGCAATACTCTGGGCAATACTGTGCATACTCTGCAATACTCTGGGCAATACCCCACAATATGCCCCCTCCTGCTTCTACTGACAATGCTACGATAAAAACCAGGATTGTTTTTTTTATTTCAGGCTTCCCAGCCTAGAGGTGAGATGTGGGGTCTTATTTACCCCACATCTCACTGTAAAGAGGAGCTGTCATGTCATATTCCTATTACAAGGGATGTTTACATTCCTCGTAATAGGAATAAAAGCGATCAACATTTTTTTTTTTTTGCGGAAAAACGTGTCAAACTAAAATAAATAAAGTAAAATGAACACTAAAATATATATATTTTTTAAAGCACCCCTGTCTCCGTGAGCTCACATGCAGAAGCGAACGCATACGCAAGTCCCGCCCACATATTAAAACGGTGTTCAAACCACACATGTGAGGTATCTCTGCGAACGTTAGAGCGATAGCAATAATTTTGGCCCTAGACCTCTTCTCCAACTAAAAAGATGTAACCAGTAAAAATATTTAAAGCGTCGCCTATGGGGATTTTTAAGTAGCGAAGTTTGGCGCCATTCCACACGCGTGTGCAATTTTGAAGGGTGACATGTTGGGTATCTATTTACTCAGCGTAATTTCATCTTTCATATTATGCAAAAACATTGGGCTAACTTTAATGTTTTTTTTTTTAAAGCACAAAACTGTTTTATTTCCAAAAAAATGTGTTCGAAAAATTGCTGTGCAAATACAATGCGAGATATAAAGTTGCAACGACCGCCATTGTATTCTCTGGGGTCTCTGCTAAAAAAGCATATATAATGTTTTGGGGTTCTATGTAATTTTCTAGCAAATAAATTATGATTTTTACATGTAGGAGAGGAATGTCAGAATTGGCCTGGGTGTTCCAGAACGCCTGATGGTGCTCCCTGCATGTTGGGCCTCTGTATGTGACCACACTGTGTAAAAGCCTCACACATGTGGTATCGCCATACTCAGGAGGAAAAGCAGAATGTGTTTTGGGGTGTAATTTGTGGTATGCATATGCTGTGTGTGAAAAATAACCCGCTAATATGAAAATGTTGTGAAAAAAAAATCTTGATTTTGCAAAGAATTGTGGGAAAAAATGACAACTTCAAAAAACTCACAATGCCTTTTTCTAAATACCTTGGAATGTCTTTTTCCAAAAAAGGGATCATTTGGGGGGTATTTGTATTTTTCTGGCATGTTAGGGTCTCAAGAAATGAGAGAGGCTGTCAGTACATCAGGTATGATCAAATTGAGTAATTGACAAATTCAGTAATTGGTACCATAGCTTGTAGACACTATAACTTTTACCCAGACTAAATAATATCCAATTTTTTTTTTTTTTTTTTTTTACCAAAGAGATGAAGCAGTATACATTTTAGGCCAAATTTATGAAGAAAAATTCATTTTTTGCAAAATTTTATGATAGAAATAAAGAAAAATTCATTTTTTTTACCAAATTTTCGTACCAAATGTTTTACCAAAACCTCAGAGGTGATCAAATACCACCAAAAAAAGCTCTATTTTTGGGGAAAAAAAATCCAAAGATTTCATTTGGTTACAGTGTTGTATGACTGAGTAATTGTCATTCAAAATGTGAGAGCACCAAAAGCTAAATACTGGTCTGGTTATTAAGGGTGTTTATGTGCCCAGTGGTCAAGTGGTTAAATGAGCAGTGATTTTTTTGATTTTTAAAGTGAATGCCTAAAAATGAAAAAATCCTTCCAATATAGTGCCTGGGGGGTCCCCTTAGTCTAACTGTAAACTGGCAGATCTGTACCATGTCTAGAATCTGCTGCAGCAATAATTGAATTTCTAAAGCCAAAAAAAAGACAATTTTCCTGCAAGCTGCCTTTATTTTGCTCAGCAACAGCTGGGGAGCCAGTGTGTATGATGAGGCCAAACAAACAACAAGGAAAGAGGCGCCTCTAAGAATAGATGTATAGAAAGACACTTTAATAGGCATACAGTTTATGCACTCACATTTGGTAGACGTAAACAGAGCATATCGGTCCTAATGGAGTCAAGCTGGCCGCTCCTGAAGACTGCACTCTCTGTTTGTGTGGCTCCGTCACTTGCTGAGATGGCTTCACTCTGTGTGAATGGATGCCGGCTACTGTGGAGGAACTCAATATCAGAACGAGGCTTGGAACTCAGAGCAGAGATGGCAGCATGGAGATGGCACCACCAATAGATGAAACACGTCCACTATTGGTGATGCCAACTAGCTGCTGCCATTTCTGCTCCGAGTTTTAAAGCGGAGCTCCAGCCGCAATTTTTTTTTTTTTAAGTCGGAAGCTACTAACAGTGTAGCTGCTGACTTTAAATAAGGACACTTATCTTGTCCTACTTGCCCGCGCTGATTTTTTTTCCAGGTTTTTTTTTATTTAATTTTTTTAAAGAAGATGGGCAAAAGTGGTTTTCCTGGGTGGAACTCCGCTTTAAGCCTCGTTCTGATATTGAGTTCCTCCACAGTAGCCGGCATCCATTCACATCTCAGCAAGCGACGGAGCCACACAAATGGAGAGTGCAGTCTGCAGGAGCACCCACCTTTACTCCATTAGAACTGATATGCTCTGTTTACTTCTACCAAATGTGAGTGCATAAACTGTATGCCTAATAAAGTGTCTTTCTATACATCTACTTTCCTTGTTGTTTTTCTGCAGTTTTGGGAACCTGGTTTCTTTTCTTCTGTGACAACAGCCCTAAGAGCCCTTGGACTTTGTTCCTGTAAATATTTTTCCCTACACATTAACCCCCCTGGCAGTATTCCCGAGTCTGGCTCAGGGTAAGATTTCTGTACCAAAATCGGTATCCCCGAGCCAGACTCGGGCTCGCCTTGCAGCAGCCACAGACAAAGTTACTTACCTTGTCCCTGGATCCTGTGATGCCTCCCAGCTGTGTGAGCGAGCGGGTCCTTGCTCGATTCACACAGTGTCCCTGTGTGCCGCTGATCTCCGCTCCCTGCGATGTTACGACGCACGGGGGCGGAGAACGCCGCCAAATTCAAAAAAGTAAATAAACACATTACATATAGTATACTGTAATCTTACAGTACTGTATGTAAAAAATACACACCCCCTTTGTCCCTAGTGGTCTGCCCAGTCTGCCCAGTGCCCTACATGTACTTTTGTATAATAAAAACTGTTCTTTCTGCCTGCAAACTGTAGATTGTCCATAGCAACCAAAAGTGTCCCTTTATGTCAAAAGCGGTTTTAGAGCAGCTAAAAAACAGTGATAATAAATTATAATCACTTGCAGAATTGAGCGATTTGTGGGGAAATTCGTCATAAAAAAAATAAAAGTAATGACAGCGACAATTCAGCAACTGAGCAAATTTCAGTGATTTTGAGTTGATTACGTTATTGAATAATTTTTATTATAAATTATATTATTATTTGTTATAATTATTTATAAGTAGGGATGAGCCAAACATACCCGCGTTCGGTTCGCACGAGAACCGTCGAACAGACCGACCGTTCGCGCGAACATTTAGAACCCCATTGAAGTCTATGGTACTCGAACGTTCGAATTCAAAAACGCTAATTTTAAAGACCAATATTCAAGTTATTGTTGGAAAACGTCTTTGAGAACCCGGGTCTTGCCCCAGGGAACATGTATCAATGGAAAAAAAAGTTTAAAAAACAGTAGTTTTTTCATGAGCAGGACTGAAAAAATTCCATTGATACATATTCCCTCGGGCAAGACCCGGGTTCTCAAAGACGTTTTCACAGGCAAGCTATAGACACCCAGCAGGTACAATATTTAAAGGAATTTTTTTTAAATTTAAACATTATTAAAATCACTGCTCCAGGCGCAGTGATTTTAATGATGCTTAAATAAAAAAAAAAAAAAAAAAAAAAATTCCTTTAAATATTGTACCTGCTGGGTGTCTATACGTGTGATAACGTCTTTAAATAGCACAATCACCTGCCTGCCAGTAAATTAGGAAGAACTGATCTATCTAAGCTATACAGTGTATAAATATATGTACAACTCCTAGGGATGTATATATATTCTCTACACACTGTAAATCAAGCTAAACGGACTAGCCTGCCTGCCTGCTCTATCTAGCTATATAAAAAGACAATCTCTCTGTCTCTCTGACTGCTCTCATCAACAAGCCGGAACACACTACACGAGGCCGCCCAGCAGACGGCCTTATATAGTGTGTGGCGTGTGTTAAAGCTCTGAGCCATAATTGGCCAAAGCCACCCAGGCTTTGGCCAATTATGGCTCTTCGTTTTTTGCGCGCTGTGATTGGCCAAGCATGCAGGACATACAGCATGCTTGGCCAATCATCAGCACGCAATGCCGTAGTGGATTATGGGCTGTTTTACGTCACTCGAATTTGGCGCGAACGACCGCTTTTGTTCGAATTTTTTCGAAAGTACGAACAGACAATGTTCGAGTCGAACATACGTTCGTATCGAACGCGAAGCTCATCCCTATTTATAAGTAAGAAGGCCGAGCAGCGGCCTGTGTTTATGGGAGGAGCCTGGCAGCCTATATAATCTCCTCACACGCCACCGTCGGCTTCCGTCGGCTTCCTGTCTCAGCACGGGCTTCCGGCGCACTTTGATTACGTCATCACACCCGCGCCATCCAGCCGACACCGCAGACACCACAGACACCAAACTGTCTGCTCGCCCCGCATCCGCCTGACCACGACAGGTAGGCTCTGCTCCCTCACCACCCAACCCCCATTCCACACTGAAGGCTCGCCAGCCATTTCAGCCCCCACCACACCAACGTATCCCACATGCTGGCTGCTTCTAATACATTTCAACCTGTCACTACCACGTACTCCTTACCCGCTCCTTGCACTGTCTACTGTCTGTCGCAAAACACCCACGCAGTTTCGTCACACCCCACATGTCCCACACTCCTCATCGTCAGTTGCAGGCATGTCTGTTTAACCCTCAAATGTTTTGCACCTTCCTGGTGCATGGCAACGCGTAAAGCACACACGCCACCATTTACTCAGGCTTGTCGGACAGTCCATTCATTGTTTCCTCCATCTTTGCTTCACAGTAATACCACACTCACTCTACTCGCCTCCTAGGCATGCCTCCACACAGCCTGCGACCTTCACGAGTCACACCCACACGCACACCAGCAACGACACCCCCGATCAGTAGCGGCCTCACTTCAGCTCATGCTCCACAGCCCGGTAGTCACCAACAACGTGTCAACGCACCTTCACGCCCCTCTTGTGGGAAGTTCCCTCACTTACCCAGCTGCAGTACGTCTGAGCACCTTCTCAGCCGCAGCTTCACTCCATTCCACACATGGCCAAATCCGCCGTGGTCCCCTTTCAGTACATGCTCCAGAGCCCGGTTGTCAGTCGCAATCACAATGCACCGGTTCATGTCTCTGTCATGGATCATTCCAGCCACTTGCCCTACCAAACACGACCCAGCAAGTCCACACACGTCCCCACACACAGTCCAGACCCAAACACGCTCCTCTTTTTTAAGCCCCATTTCAGCACGTGCTCCAGAGTTTCGCATCTCTGCCATGGAATTTCTGTCACTCATTTCCTTGACACACGTCCAGATCCCAACTCCTGCACTCTACCACAGACGGGCTCACCTCGAACGCTCCCCAACAGTGTCACCCTCATTTCAGCACATGCTCAAGAGCTCCCGCGTTGTCAGCCAGACCCGCAACGCACCGCTTCAGGCCTCTGTCATGGGACATTACGGCCACAAGCCATCGCCGCATCACACCGTTCGCTGCTCGCTTAGAACATTCGGGCTAAGCCAGCCCCTGTCCTTAAACGTTGTAATTTCTCCACAGGTCAGTCAAGTTACCAGCTCCTCCCCGCACGCCAGCTCGATACTCATTTCTACAGGTAAAAAAAAAAAAAAAACCATCCCCGCAGGACACAGAAACAACCCCGTTTCGTCTCACCCCTGTAGGGTCCTGTTCGACCCATCCGACCTCGTAGACAACACTCTGCACCTAAGGCACAATTCACCCAGAGTCATGTCTCAGGCCGGCAGCGAAGAACTTTTGCCCCTTCCTCACCGCCCCCCGCTTCAGAGAGCGGCAGCGTATGCTCCTACAGGGGATGGACTATACCCAAGTTAACTGCAGAGTTAAGGCGCAAGCATGTGCCCTTTCCAGCCACAGCCAGGAAGGCAGAACTCTTCAGACTCCTGTTCCCACCTCCAGCCTCAAACGACGACCCGCCATCCTCACCTGGACCAAGCACCCAGCAAGCCTCATTACAGTCCATATCCGCCGCCATGTCCCAACTCCATGCCATGGTCGCAACCCTCTTCACCACAGTCACAGACGTACATGCGAGAATGACGCTTCTGGAGGCTCGCCCACCTACGGCCAACCCCGATCCGCCTACGCTCACCCCGGACCCCTCCACAGTCCAACCGCAGATACCTCCCCCGCTCACACCCACAGGCAAGTTCTCCGTATTCCTCCCAGCACACTTGGTCCCCACCAACATTAGGAAGGACATCCTGGATGGCAAGGACGTCAACCTAGCCTCCCTCCTCATCTCAGTACACAACCTAGCTGAGAACAAGGCCTACGCCTGGGGAGACGTCTTAGCGGTCCACAAGGCCAAGGACCCAAGGCTCAACCGTAAACTATCGGTCCCAGAATTTGCCTTGGCCTTAGGCATGCTCAGAGACGTCCTATGCTTTGCCTCCCCCAGCAGGAGGGAAGAGCTGGACCTTTATCTCCACACCTTAGTGGATCTGGGCTATAAGTACGGAGGGTTTTCATTTTATGACTACCACCGCTCCTTCTCAGCCAAAGCAGCGGCCAGGCTGCTGCAATTCCAGACCACAACAGATTGGAGTCTCATGGACACCAAGTTGTTCTGCCGTCACTTCGCTGGCCTGCACTCACCCTTATGCGCTGTTTGTCAGTTCTTCACCCACACCGCCACGTGGTGTGCCAATGCCGCCAACACCGCCAACACTCGCCCGTTCAAACTTCCCTCCACCTCAAGGGCAGCTCCGGGCCTACCGGCCACCCAGCAGACAACCCAGGCCGACAAGTTTGGGCGCCCAGTACAGACGCTAGGTGGCGCGGGCATCTGCAAAAAATTTCAACCACGGCTCCTGTAACTTCAGCCAATGCCGCCTGCTCCACGTCTGCCTTACATGCCATAGGGCGCTCCCCAGGACCCTATACGTAGTCAAACAACAAAAGAAGACCTGACTAGGCCGCATAAATATCCCCTGGGGAAAAATTACTGCGCAGGTCTTTGAAAATAAAATAAAAACATTTTGTGACAAAATAAATTGTGTTGTGCTGCTGCTGCAAAAAAATGTGCGATACACATAAAATACTATAACTCTAAAAATATGCTGCGCTGCAAAAAAAAGTAAATAAGTGAATCTATATACTTGTGTCGACACCAAGTTCCTTAATGGATGGTATAAACTTAAAATAAAATAAAACACTAATGAGGTGAAACAGAAAAGTCCAAGCAAAATCACAATCACATATGTGAAGCAAAAGTCCATCTGTGTCCTATAAACACCCGAAAAGTGTTAGAAGAAGGATCTTCAAGTGAAGTCAATCAAAGGCACCTCCACCTCTATAAAAAATGCCTGCTTACCAGCTCCAACTTAAAAACTGCATTTGTTATTATACTGTGCTGCTTCTAATAGTCCTCAGCCGTCCACCTCCTCATACAGATGATCCAGAATCGATCAATGCCACATCCGAGGGTATGGAGAGAAAGAAACTCATAGAGTAGTATTGTAGGCAATCGCGTTTATTAAAATAAAAAATAAAACTCACATGATTCTTTGTAAAATAAGCGTGTTAGGTAAAAGCCGGCCGGCTCAATACTATCGCTCGTCCTTCCGGATTGTCGGTAAGCGGTGACGTCAGCACGCCGCTCTTCCCTACGTCGTTTCGTCACAGATGACGTCTTCCAGGGGTACGAGCGGCGCGCTGATCCACCGCTAATTATACATTCTGCGTGTCATTCGGAACGCCCAGTTCTGACATCCGGGAGTCCTTGACACTGATCCTCCATCTTGAAAGAGGGATCCTTGCCCCTACTCTTCTTAGATTACGGCTACACTGGCATTAAATGTAAACAGATCTAAGGCACAAGGCTTTAAGATAGCGGGGACTTTGTAGTAAATTAAATATGGACAATAAAAATTAAATTCTAAAGTTAAAATGAAAGCGACATGGTTCAATCGCTATCAGTGCTCGGTAACATAGCGTATCAACTGGGTGAATATTAACAAGGACATGCACATGATGAGAAGCCATTTAGTAGATAGCTACAAACATTTCTTAATTACTATGAACAGCCTCCACTATCAATGTGATAGGGGACTATACCTATGCTTCCGCAACTGAATAAAAAAATGTATATATATGTAAATAATCTTAAAAATTATTTTTAAAAATTATTTTGTCTACCAGTAAGCTGATTCAATCTGAATGAAAAAGCTTACTTGGAAGCTTGTGGCAGCAAGCTAGGAAAAGGAACAGAACATTTCTAGAATAAATAAGTTAGGAAAAATATGCTAATGGGACCAATAAATAACAGTCCCTAAATGTCCCTTTGGTTTTCTAAAAAGGAGGCCAAATTTAATGGTAGTAGTGCTATTGAAATCTACCTACCACATTCAGATGTTTAAAGCATCAGAGGGGTTATATGTGTACAGTATGAGTCCCGGATCTCAGAGCTGGTTCACACTGATATTAGCAACCTTATAACAATATACACTTATGGTCTGATTCAAACATAATGTGAAATAAATGTCCTAACTGTTATCTATGAACGCATTTACGTCTACATCAACATTAATTCCATACGGGGTATAAGTTCGTACTTTATGAATCCAGGCCATTTCTAGCCTGGACAGTTCCCTTACAAGTGATCCACCTCTCCAATGGGCATCAAATTTATCAATGCCAAAGAAGAGGGTCCCCTCTGGGTTGCGGTTATGATGTAAATCATAATGAAGTGACACAGAGTGCTGAGAGAAACCTGACCTGATATTTGTCAGGTGTTCTCCCAGTCTTACTTGCATCTGCCTCTTAGTCCGGCCTATATACTGTAGTCCACATGGGCACTGTAATAAATACACTATACCCGTGGAACTACAAGTAATAAAAGGTTCTATTAGATGTTCCCTAGAGGTACTGGTTGAAACAAACTTAAGGGTTTTCTTAGAGGTCACTTTATTTATCTTGCATATTTGACATCTCCGACATTGATGGTACCCTGCGATACCTCTCTGAAAAAATGAAACCTTTTTGGTAGGAGGATCAACTACATTCGGAGCTATTTTGTCTCGCAACGAAGGCACACCTCTAAAGATAACTTGAGGGTTCGGGGGAAGAAAGGTTTTGAGGACCCTATCATTCTCAAGTAAATGCCAATGCTTCTTAATTATTTTTCTAATGACATAATGTTGTGTAGAGTAGGATGTAACAAATGGTACCACCGGACCAGTCTGACTGGCTTTAGGGGCGGGGTCCAAAAGAAGTTTGCGATCAGTCTCAGCCACTTCTTTTATAGTTTGTTCTAAGTGGTTGCGATCATAACCCTTCTCTACCAGTCTTTTTCTTAGAATTTCTGTTTGAGAGTAAAAATCATCGAGGGTGGTGCAGTTCCTCCTCATTCTGGTAAACTGGCTCTTAGGTACAGATTTGAGCCAGGTCTGATGATGGCAACTACCCACTGGAATGAATGAGTTTCTATCCGTCTTTTTAAAGAACGTTTTAGTTTTATAGGCCCCCACATCCTTCATGATTGTAAGGTCCAGAAAATTAATCTTTTCCTGATCCGCCTCATGTGTGAGATGGATCCCTCTCTCATTCATATTCAACATATCAATGAAATCATCTAGCTGGGATTTAGTGCCATTCCATAGGAGGAGGATGTCATCAATGTACCTTGCCCAAAGTTTGATGTGCGGACTAAGATTGCTGTAGACGACATCCTCCTCCCACTTGGCCATAAACAAATTCGCCAAGCTTGGGGCGTATTTGGCGCCCATCGCGACACCTTTGACTTGTCGGTAAAAGCTATGGTCGAACCAAAAGTAATTGTGCCCTGCAGCATACTCCAGCAGTTCAAGAATAAAGTCTCTCTGTTTTTGTGGTAAATCAGAGAGAGTATCCAAATAATATTTTACTGCTGTTATGCCCAAATTATGTGGGATAATTGTGTACAACGAACTCACGTCCGCTGTCACTAGCCAAGTGTCAGTGTGGGGCTCTATCTGAGAGAGCAAATTAATCACCTGCCTTGTGTCCCTTACATAAGATGGCATCTTTTGCACCAACGGTTGTAAGAAGTGGTCAATATACTTGCCCACCCTGGACGTAACGGAATCTATACCGCTTACTATGGGGCGTCCAGGGGGGCAAGTGAGGCTCTTATGAATCTTGGGGAGGCAGTAAAGAATCGGTATCCTAGGTGCCCTAGGAATAAGGAATTGTTGTTCCTTTTCATTAAGTATACCCAAATCTGCCCCCTTCTTAACCAGCACTTCTAAGTTGTCTTGATATTGTTGGACAGGGTTCCCCTTAAGAAGTGCATAAGTATCTCGATCGTCTATCAATTTCTTAGTCTCATTGATGTACATAGATCTATCCATTAGGACTATCCCGCCACCCTTATCCGCTGGTCTAATGACCAATTGTTTGTTGGTGCATAGGGAATCTAACCCTTTGACTAAATTCTGGTCCATCTTACAGTTAGAGACTTTGACTTTTTCCAAATCTCTAAGGAGTACATCTCTGAAAACTTTGATGGACGGGGCCAACGCCCCCGGGGGATTCCAGGTGGACGCATTGGACAATCCTGAATGTGAAATGAGGTTTTGTCCCATGGATCTATCTGAATTGGGAATACCAGCAAAGTACCGTCTAATGTTAACTTTCCGGACATACCGGTGAATGTCCATGTACGTTTGGAATTTGTTTAATTTCTTTGGGGGGGCGAACTTTAGTCCCCGATCTAACAGGACCAATTCTGATTCTGTGAGAATATGGGAACTAAGATTGTAGATGCCTATGTCATCTACACTCTTGGTTTCTTTAGGTTTTGTCCGCCTCCCCCCTCTGCACCCTCTTTGTTTTCCACTGGTCTTTTGGTTCCTTGACTGGCCCTGGGAAAACCCCAATGTTCCCCCGCATCAACATTGGGTTGATCAGAAGAAAAATCTCTAGAAGGGCCTAGCCGGTAAACCTCTTGTATTTGATTATTCCGCTCATAATTAACATGACTCGAAATGCGTGGGCCTTCTCTGTCAATTAGAGGATAAAAATGATTTCTCGTGTCTGATTCACTGTCATCATCATAATTTGCCCTGCCCCTATCTGAATAATGGTGGACATTATATGGTGTTCTATGTCCTTGATTAGGACCATAGTATTGATTTTCTGCCCCGCTCCTTCCAAAACCACGTTCCCTTCGCGGGGAATCATTGTAATGATGATTTTGGCTGGGATTTGTAGAAACACTGTTCCGGTCCAAATTACTTCCTTGTTTGTTTCGAGAAGTTTTTATATGGCTAGAACCATTGTCATACTGATAGTTGTTGGGAGGAGGGCCTGCTCCCCTATTAGGTGGTGGGTGTGAAGCCCTTTTCACCTTCTTAACAATCTTTTTCTTTTTAGGGGTCTTACCATGATCATTTCTGATCCAAGTATTTACTGTAGGGGTAGTTATCTCATGAGACAACTCTTCCCCTTGCATAATGGCCTCCATCCTAGAATTAGTTTCTGTCTGTTCATCAGCTGCTAGTTTTTTCTGCCACTCAAAAACCAAGCTTAGCTGATAATCATTAAAATCTCTATTATATTTTTTCTTTTTCTTTGATTTCTGTTCCTTTTCTTCTTTATCTAAAATTTTAAGGAGGTTAGAAGATCTATCTTTATATTCTTCACTCTCCTTGTGGGGTGACATAGTTTCTTTTAGTGTTTTTATCTCACTATCCAGGCTAACTAATTTAGCTTGTTTTTTGCATACCAAAAACTTCAAAAAATTTACTCCGGCATCATTGAAATATCGGAACCACTCTTGAAGTTCTAGGTCTCCTTTTTGGGGGCTAACCTGCCATCTGAGGCTCCTTGGTACCATATTAAGTTTAATATAGGTCTCCAAAAAAGCCACATCCCATTGGGTGTGAACCTCTGAGATGGTGAGGTTTTTAAGTCTAATGAACTGCCCGCTCAAATCACCCTCTTTATACATCTGGAATACACCTTCTGTATTAAAATTCTTAGATGCTCGGTATTCAAACACATCCATGGTAAAGGGCGTAATTGAGCTATGCAATATCACTTATGGGCGTGAACGAACCCAAGCAGTCACAAATAAAAAAATATCAGTGATACTGTGCACTCTTTGACAAAGTGAAATGACCGCTGCTGTAAAGTAGTATCTATTTGCAATATATCAATGGGGAAAAATTACTGCGCAGGTCTTTGAAAATAAAATAAAAAATTGTTGTGACAAAATAAATTGTGTTGTGCTGCTGCTGCAAAAAAATGTGCGATACACATAAAATACTATAACTCTAAAAATATGCTGCGCTGCAAAAAAAAAGTAAATAAGTGAATCTATATACTTGTGTCGACACCAAGTTCCTTAATGGATGGTATAAACTTAAAATAAAATAAAACACTAATGAGGTGAAACAGAAAAGTCCAAGCAAAATCACAATCACATATGTGAAGCAAAAGTCCATCTGTGTCCTATAAACACCCGAAAAGTGTTAGAAGAAGGATCTTCAAGTGAAGTCAATCAAAGGCACCTCCACCTCTATAAAAAATGCCTGCTTACCAGCTCCAACTTAAAAACTGCATTTGTTATTATACTGTGCTGCTCCTAATAGTCCTCAGCCGTCCACCTCCTCATACAGATGATCCAGAATCGATCAATGCCACATTCAATAGCACTACTACCATTAAATTTGGCCTCCTTTTTAGAAAACCAAAGGGACATTTAGGGACTGTTATTTATTGGTCCCATTAGCATATTTTTCCTAACTTATTTATTCTAGAAATGTTCTGTTCCTTTTCCTAGCTTGCTGCCACAAGCTTCCAAGTAAGCTTTTTCATTCAGATTGAATCAGCTTACTGGTAGACAAAATAATTTTTAAAAATAATTTTTGAGATTATTTACATATATATACATTTTTTTATTCAGTTGCGGAAGCATAGGTATAGTCCCCTATCACATTGATAGTGGAGGCTGTTCATAGTAATTAAGAAATGTTTGTAGCTATCTACTAAATGGCTTCTCATCATGTGCATGTCCTTGTTAATATTCACCCAGTTGATACGCTATGTTACCGAGCACTGATAGCGATTGAACCATGTCGCTTTCATTTTAACTTTAGAATTTAATTTTTATTGTCCATATTTAATTTACTACAAAGTCCCCGCTATCTTAAAGCCTTGTGCCTTAGATCTGTTTACATTTAATGCCAGTGTAGCCGTAATCTAAGAAGAGTAGGGGCAAGGATCCCTCTTTCAAGATGGAGGATCAGTGTCAAGGACTCCCGGATGTCAGAACTGGGCGTTCCGAATGACACGCAGAATGTATAATTAGCGGTGGATCAGCGCGCCGCTCGTACCCCTGGAAGACGTCATCTGTGACGAAACGACGTAGGGAAGAGCGGCGTGCTGACGTCACCGCTTACCGACAATCCGGAAGGACGAGCGATAGTATTGAGCCGGCCGGCTTTTACCTAACACGCTTATTTTACAAAGAATCATGTGAGTTTTATTTTTTATTTTAATAAACGCGATTGCCTACAATACTACTCTATGAGTTTCTTTCTCTCCATACCCTCGGATGTGGCATTGATCGATTCTGGATCATCTGTATGAGGAGGTGGACGGCTGAGGACTATTAGGAGCAGCACAGTATAATAACAAATGCAGTTTTTAAGTTGGAGCTGGTAAGCAGGCATTTTTTATAGAGGTGGAGGTGCCTTTGATTGACTTCACTTGAAGATCCTTCTTCTAACACTTTCCGGGTGTTTATAGGACACAGATGGACTTTTGCTTCACATATGTGATTGTGATTTTGCTTGGACTTTTCTGTTTCACCTCATTAGTGTTTTATTTTATTTTAAGTTTATACCATCCATTAAGGAACTTGGTGTCGACACAAGTATATAGATTCACTTATTTACTTTTTTTTGCAGCGCAGCATATTTTTAGAGTTATAAATATCCCCTGGCTGGAGCTCTACCTCACCTGCCACCCCACCCCCTCTCTCACCACCTTCCTTGTCCAAGGCTTTACAGCAGGGTTTCACACAGGCCTCATTTCCCTGCCCCACACAACGCACGAGTGTAGGAACCTGCGCTCAGCCGCCACAGACGAGCAGGCCATAGACCAGCTCTTACAGACAGAGCTAGAGCGAGGCTTCATCATATGCCCCTTCACCAGGCCCCCCTTTAGCACCTGGAGAGTCAGCCCTATTGGAATTGTTAGGGGCAAGTTCTCGAATAAAGCACGTTTCATTTACGACCTGTCTGCGCCTCATTCTTCCCCCACCCCCAGCCTGAACTCCTTAATCCCCTCCGAGGAGTTCTCCTTAAAATATGCATCCGTAGACATGGCAATCCAAGCCATTATAAAAACCGGCATGGGCACCTGGCTCTCCAAGGCAGACATCTCGGACGCCTTCAAACTCCTGCTTATCCACCCATCCCTCTGGTGCTGGCATGGCATCAAATGGAGAGAGTCATACTACTTCGCCACCAAGCTGACATTCGGCTCCGAGTCTAGTCCCTGGCTCTTCGACACCTTCACACAGACTCTCACCTGGATACTCGTGCACCAAGCCCAGTGTCAAGAAGTCATCCACTACTTGGACGACTTTTTGCTGATTTAACAACCCGACACGCCTCCAGGGGACCTTCAAAAGTTGAGACTCGTCTCCAACAATCTCAACGTCCCCATCGCGGAACACAAAGTGGATTGCCAAGCACACTCCATCACCTTCCTCTGAGTTAACCTGGACACCACCTCCATGCAAGCCAGCCTTCCCCCCGACAAACTGACCCGCATTAGGGCAGTTCTCCAAAGTTTCACCCAAACGCAGGGCTGCACCAGGAAGCAGCTGCAGTCCCTCCTGGGAATGCTCAATTTTGCGGTAAGGATCGTCCCTCAGGGCCGATCCTTCGTCTCGCGCCTCCTGGTTTTCCTTTCCCAGACACAGGACCCCGATCAGATTCTCAAACTGGATACCGCAGCCCTACCGGACCTCTCGATGTGGGAAGAATTTCTCACCAACTGAAACGGTATATCCATGTTTTTTACCATCAGTGTCACCCCTTTCCCCACAAGTAGTGACCGACGCTGCAGCCTCTACAGATTTTGTGGCTATTTTTTGCCACCACTTGTTCGCAGGACCATGGCCGCCAGAAATACTAGCGATCTCGGGCTTCACCCAGACGTCCTCCTTGTTCGAGTTGTACCCAGTCGTAGCAGCCACCCAACTCTGGGGCCACAGCTGGGCTGGACAAACCGTAACCTTTACAACCGACAACCAGGCCACAGCCGACATTATCAACAAGGGCAGGTCCAGGTCCCTTGTTATAATGTCCTTCCTACGTCGGCTGGTGCAAGTATCCTTATTACACTAA
Organism: Rana kukunoris; assembly: GCA_029574335.1. Taxonomy (NCBI): domain Eukaryota; kingdom Metazoa; phylum Chordata; class Amphibia; order Anura; family Ranidae; genus Rana; species Rana kukunoris. The sequence continues at coordinate 64,569,350 of CM056055.1, forward strand.
TTCAACGTGCACCCCGGCAAGTGTAATCTCGCCGCAGACGCCTTGTCCCGCTTTAATTATGCCTCCTTTTTCCAGCAGAAACCCGGAGCCGATACATCTTCAGCTCCTATCCCACCTTGGTCTCAACTGACCCTGGACTGACACAGCACCTACAGCAAGCAACCAAACTCATTAACCAGTCTCTCTCTCGCAATACCCTCAAAGCCTATCACGCAGCTTGGGACACATTTAGCAAGTTCTTGACGTGCCATTCTGCAAACACCACCCCAAACGTCAAGCACGTACTGGCCTTCATCTCCTACTGCCATACTTGCCAGTCCCTTTCATATAACACCATCCGTCTCTACCTGGCAGGCGTCCAGCACTTTCTGGCCTTACAAGATCCGACACGGGGTCCCCGACCATATCATTAAGAAGCTAGGCAAGTGGAAGTCCACCTGCTTCGCTCGGTACATTCCTGACCCTCAGGCGGAGATGGCACAAGCCTTCACCAAACTTGCTCACTAATGCTCTGACTCAATAAAACCATACCCCTACCTGAATGTTTTTCCCCTCTTATTTTGGCGTACCGTCCATTAGGGCCAGTGCACACTTCAGGCCCGTTGTATGTTGTGAGTCCTAGTCAGTCTGTGTCCATGTCCGTATCGGCCATAGGGCTCCAACCATAATTATTTATTATATTATAATTTATGATTTTGTTTTTCAAACTTTATCATACCCGAGATGTCTACTAGACTCTTGTTTGGATAGATTTAAGTGAGTTATTCCTAAGGAGTACAGGCCTACAATGTAAAACGCCAAATTTCTTTGCAAAATAATGGTACCGCTTTCAGCACCTAAAATCTGAAATAATCATACTGCCAGGGAGGTTAACCCCTTTCACATGGACCTTGTGAGACTATGTATTCATGACACTAAGTGCTGTTAATGGGGAGATAAATGAGTACTAGCTTTTGTGCATACACCTGTATCTGTTGTATGATGAGGCCACAATGTAGTGCACTGGGAACAAGATTAGAGATTTTTTGGATACATTCTGGTGTCACTTTGACTTTGGATAGAAGTAACGGGTGTGTAAAAATTGGTCTTTGGGTGTTGTGGCACCTTCCCACGGTAACGCTATATAGATTATCTTGATGAAAGCAAGAATTTGGCTTGCTGTAAAAAATTGCAATGATATGCACATGTCAAAAAGGTGCTGAAAAATTGATCATTGGGTGTTAATTGTGCCTATGAAACCTATACCAAAAACATTCTTCCAGATGAAATGATTGAACACCCTCAAACTAGGCAGCCTCAAAGTCCTGCAGAGATTCCACATCCCAAAAAGACTTAATCAGTCACATTGGCATCTGGGGCTTCATAGCTGGTAATCCAGGACTGATTAATTTTTATAAAAGTCAATCGGTCCACCGAGACACGTTCTATAATCAGTAACAAAACCTCCTGCAGCACTGAATGCTCTTTCTGAAAGCATACTGGATTCAGGGCAGCCCAACAACTCAATAGCATACTGGGCAAGTTCTGGCCAGTGGTCTATTCTCATGACCCAGTAAGATAGTGGATCATCAGCTGGAAAGCTCTCCATCTCTGTTTTGGTCCCAAAGTAATTGTCCACCATGTGATGCAGACGCTGTTGATGGGATGTGGAAGCTGACAGCCCTGGGCGCCAAGGACAAAAAAAAATCCTAAATGCCTCACTTAGGCGGACGCCTTCTCCAATGCTCCTTTCTTAACCAACAGAAGACTCAAAACAATGTTTTCCACCACACTGTAACCTACTAGAGTGAGGGAAAACGTTCAATAAAATCCTCTTTAATGTGTCTTCAAGAGATTTTATCCTCTGCTCTCTCTGTGGGGACAGGATGAGTTCAGAGATGTTCCCCTTATAACGGTGGTCAAGGAGGGTTGTCAACCAGTAATCATCCTTCTCCTTTATGCCACGTATTCTTGGGTCCTTTCTCAGGCTTTGAAGCATGAGGTTGCCCATGTGCCTCAAATTTACAGAGGCTTGAAAAGCAGACTCCTCTGGGTCACTCAGGATAACAGCATCTGGAACTTCCTCCTCCCAGCCACATACTACTCCCAAGGGTCCTGGGGTTGGAAAGTCATTGCTTACAAATTTACAAATTGACGCATATCTTCCTCTTCTTCAAAGCCTATGAAAGTGCCAGAATCCTCCTCCTCATCCTCCTCCCTCTCTCCTCCTGTGTGTTCTGTGACATAGGATGGATGGTGTCTGGATAAAGTGGGCCTTGAGAGGAAAGGAAGTCCTCCTCTTCCTCTTGCTGCTCTGCCTCCTGTGCCCTGTCCATAATGCCATGCAGAGTCTGCTCCAGCAGGAACACTACAGGGATTTTGTCACTGAGGCATGCATTGTCACTGCTCACCATCCTTGTGGCCTACTCAAATGGTGACAATACAGGGCATACATCCTTAATGATCAGCCATTGGCATGGGGAAAAAAAAACAGAGGCGGCCTGAGCCTGTCATCATGCCGTACTGACACAAGTACTGACAAACGGCCCTCTGCTGCATGTATAGCCACTGCAGCATTCCCAAAGTTTAGTTGCACCTGGTGGGCATGTCACAAATCAGGCGGTTTACGCGCAGGTGGAATTCCCGCTGAATTTCAGGCAACCAAGCACTGGCTATGCATGACCGCCTGAAATGGCTACAGACTCTTCTGACCTGCTTTAGTACATCTTGCAACCCTGGGTACGTACTTAGGAAATGCTGTACCACCAAATTGAGGACATGTGCCAGGCATGTCACATGTGTCAACTTTCTTTGTCTGAAGGCGGACAGGAGGTTTGAGCCATTATCGGACACCACCATTCCTGGCTCCAGCTGGCATGGTGTGAACTACCTCTGGGCCTGTCCTTGCAGAGCTGCAAGAATATGTGCTCTGGTGTGGTTCCTGTCCCCTAAACACACCAGCTGAAGCACTGCATGACACCATTTATCCTGACTCTGGGAAAAGCCCTTTAAATGCTTAGGGAGTACCTGATGTTCATAAGAAAATTCTGCAGGGCATGGAGGTGGCGGAGGAGGAGGATGAGGGGGTAGAGCTCACAGGTCTGGCATCATCATCACCAGCTGTATAGAGATGTGGGGGCACAACAGGCTGCAGCACTGAGCCCTTTTCTGCAACCTTTTGAGTTGCATGCAGCATTACCCAGTGTGCTGTGACCGAAATATGTCGTCACTGCCCATGCTTGCTGGACCACGTGTCAGCAGTAAGATGTCTGACTGCCTTGCCCAACGATGCCAGAACATTCCCTTCCACGTGATGGTAGAGAGATGTAACGGCCTTACGTGAAAATTAGTAGCGACTGGAAACCTGCCATTGTGGTACAACACGTTGTGCGAATTCATGGAAGGGGCAGAATCCACCAGGCTGAAAGGCAGAAGTTAGAGTGTGAATAGCTTTGACAAGCTTGCATTCAGGTGCTGGGCATGTGGGTGGCAGGAAACCTGAATGAGTCTTTTGCACTACTGTGAGTAAAAATTGAATAAATACAACAGAAAACATTATATAAAGTAATGTGAATGTCACTGGCACAAAGTTTTATATATAGTGATCTGCTGCGGTACTCTATGTGCCTCCAAACAAGGAGGTAAAAAATATATATATATATGCGAAAAATGTGTTACTGCGCTAATCCAAGACAAAATTGATTGCAATTAAGAAAAATGCCATTCATGAGATACTATTAGACAAAGTGCTAAATTATGTGCAAATGCTGCAAATAACGTGCTAGATTAAGTGCAAAGTTGCTAATAAATATGCTAAATGGATAAACAATCAAGAAAAAAATGCATATGTGTAAACCTATGTGTAAATACAAAAGACCATTACAATATAAATGCTATCAAAACATCTAGGAATTTCAATATTAAACAGCAAACAATTGTCAATATGGAACAGCAAAGAAAAAAATCAATTCACAAAGTGTTCCAATAGTAAAAAGTCCACTGCTAGCGGTGCTCCAAAAGGATGTGCAATGTAAAAAATAAAGATAAAAATTCAATATGAAAAAGCAAAGAATTTTTTTTAATTGGCAATGCGTTTCAATATGAAAAAATGTCCACTGCTGGTAGTGCTCCTTACACTCGATATTTAAATATAGGTTATTAAAGGTGCAACTGTGTCTTCCACCCGATAAACACGTGCCACTATCACCAACTGCTAAATTGAACAGTAAAAGGCCCCAAATTATTGCTTTTTTGATAGCCACTGGATTTGTCCTCCTTCTCACAATGGATTCCTTAATGTCTCAAAAACAAGGGACTCATCATGGTGTAGTATGTTAAAAAGAGTTTTTAATAAAAATAATAAAAACAGTGGTACACTTACAAGAAAAGTGCCTTTGACGGCACTGAGTTCCCTTGGCAGTGTCGAGCATTATAGCCGCTCACCGGCGTTAGTTTTTTGCTTCTCAAGCGGCTTGCATTCCACGCTTCTATTGCCCTGCGTTTCGCCATCCAATCTTAACGCGCGACGCACTTCCACTCCATGTGTATCCTTACAGCTTTTATGCGTTTCGCAGTTATTGCGTCATCATCATTTTTTTTTTTTCACATTGAACGTCCTTTTGGAGCCCAGCTAGCAGTGGACTTTTCACTATTGGAACACTTTGTGAATTGATATTTTTTTTTGCTGTTGCATATTGACAATTGTTTGTTGTTTCATATTGAAATTCCTAGTATTTTGCATATTGCACATCTAAGGTGTTTTGATAGCATTTATATACTAATGGTCTTTTGTATTTACACATAGGTTTTACACATGTATATTTTTTCTTGATTGTTTATCCATTTAGCATATTTATTAGCAACTTTGCACTTAACCTAGCACGTTATTTGCAGCATTTGCACATAATTTAGCACTTAGTCTAATAGTATCTCATGAATTGCATTTTTCTTAATCGCAATCAATTTTGTCTTGGATCAGCGCAGTAACAATTTTTTTGCATATACTGTAGAAAACATTATATGAATCTAAAAAGCAGCAAAAACAGTGTTCACTATACACAAAATAATAATAAAAATACAAAGAGTGATCTTGCGCTAAGAAGTGATATCACTATAAATAACACTCTGTGATGATATACAAAATAAATTAAATGTGAAAGGTGAATGGGCAACAATGAATTTTTTTTGCTGCAGAAGCAGGGGCAGTGAAATTTGCCGGCTACAGTCTACAGCTAGTGTTGTGCTGTTAGGACCTTGGACACCCTGTGCTATACTATCATCCCTGTCAGTGGAGGCTGCTTAAAGGTAACTTTCAACAGTTTGGCTTAGAAATTCCATCTTCCTCAACTCCTGGAAGCTCACGTTCAGGTTCTTCCCGAAGTTCCATTGCATCTGTCCGTTCTTCTAGAACATCAACAAGCTCAGGCCCCTCCTCACGTTTTAAAGTGGTTGAACTTGGGATACCTATGGCGTCTCCTCCTTCAAGTGCATCATCTGCTCGCAGCTACAAGTCATCCAGCAGGGGGAGTACTCACAGAAGCCAGAAATAGTAATTGCACAATAGAAAATGTGGTGCAACTGTGTTAAGTTTTGTAATGGTAGCAGGGATCAATAAATATTCAGCATCTTTTAAAAAAAAAAAAAAAAGAAAGAGCAGACTGAAGTAGGTAAGGAGGAGGAGGAAGGACACATTTGTACCGCATTTGTGTGGCTTTTAGGTGCTCTTGCCAACGGGCTGAGTGGTTGGAAGTCAGGCATGTGGTACCCAAATGGTTGGTGTTTTTGCCACGTTTGATGTTCCTGTGACACAGTTTGCAGATAGCAACAGTGCAATCTGCTGTAGATGTGCTGAAAAAGGTCCAGGGGAGTAGGCCGGGAGGTAACAGCTTCAGAATGTGATGGAATAGGATGACTGCTCTCTACTTTTTCTTGATGTCGACCTCCTTGGGGTTGTGTCGCCTCACCTTCAGTTTCCTCCTCTGCTCTATCTGGCACCCAGGTCGCATCAGTGACATCATCATCATCATCATCATCATCATCATCTCCATCTCCTCCATCTTCATCATAACCAGTGGAGACAACTTGCCAATAGGCTGCGGCTTGGGGAACATGAATGCCCATTTGTCTACCAGTGTTCCAAGGACTTGTCCCAAACGGTCTCCTGTGTTTTTTAAGATCTTGACACTTTTTTTGTGAAATGGTAGGGGTACAATGTACCCTGTTACCAATTCAAATGGGGGGGGGGGGGTGGGATCTGGGGCTTTCAGATTCTGATAAGCCCCCCGCCCGCATTGGGGGTCATTGGGAAGAAGAAGCTTACTCACCTTGACAGTCAGTTGTCAGACATTTAGGTAGTTAAGGAGTGGAAAACGTTTAACCTTAACCACTTGACGACCGTCGAATGCCTATTTACGCCGTCAGAATAGCGCGGCTGGGCAAATGGGCGTACAGGTACATCCCCTTTAATTTGCCGCAGTGTGGTCTGGCACACGCTGGCACTCTCGCAACCATGTCGTGATATCCGTGACTGTGCCCGCGTTACCTGCGGACTCGATGTCCGCCAATGTCCCGTGATCAGGTTACAGAGCTGAACAATGAGAAGAGGTCAGTGTAAACACAACATCTCCCTGTTCTTCCTAGTGACATGTCACTGACCGTCTGTTCCCTGTCATCGGGAACAACAATCAGTGATGTGTCATTTGTAGCCACACCCCCTAACAGTTAGAATCAAACCCCTTCAGTGCCCCCTACAGGTTAACCCCTTCGCTGCCAGTGTTATTTTTACAGTAATCAGTGAATTTTTATAGCACTGATCGCTGTAAAAATGACAATGGTCCCAAAATGGTGTTGTTAAGGAAATTTGTAAGTACTGTATATAATTGTATTCTATTTTGTAGGGATGAGCTCTGCGTTTGAATCGAGCGTATGTTCGACTCGAACATCGTTTATTCGACTTTTCGTCGAAGTTCGAACGTTATGGGCCATTCACGCCAAATTCGAGTGGTGCGTCACGGCCCATAATTCACTGCGGCATTGCGCGCTGATGATTGGCCAAGCATGCACTATGACCCGCATGCTTGGCCAATCACAGCGCGCAAAAAACGGAGAGCCATAATTGGCCGAAGCCAGGGTGGCTTTGGCCAATTATGGCTCAGGTATTTAAAACATGCCCCACACTATAAAAGGCCTGCCTGCAGGGCGGCCTTGTGTAGTGTGTTGTGGCAGTTAACAGAGAACAGAGAGAGACAGAGAGAGTGTCATTTTTTGCAGGTAGGTAGAGCAGGCAGGCAGGCTAGTCAGTTAATGTTACAGTGTGTAGAGGATATATATACATCACAGCTGTTGTACATATATTTATACACTTTATAGCTTAGCTAGATCAGTTCTTCCTAATTTACTGGCAGGCAGACGATTGTCCTATCTAAAGTTATCACCGGCATAGACACCCAGCAGGTACAATATTTAAAGGAATTTTTCATTTTTTTTTTTTTATTATCTAAGCATCATTAAAATCACTGCTCCTGGTTGCAAATTAAATCCAGGTTATTGGGAAAATTTGTAAAATGGGATTAGTTTAGATTAAGATAACAATTTTGTAATTTGACATTTCTGCAATAGCCCTTATTGTGAAAAAATTAAGATGAGGTTGTTGATTGGAATGCAGCTGCCATAATAGTTAACAAAGCCATGACATAACATAACATAGCCATAACAAGAAGTTTTACTACAAAGGTGAAATCTAAAGGTCCGCTAATAAATTGATGTGCGGTCCATGATGTAATAAATAAAATGTATATATAACAGACCATCACATCAAGTCCACACACCCTGTTAGAATAGATGCCACCTGCAGCCAGTTGTTTTATAGTTTTTGATCTGGCTTTCTGTTATGTCAGATACAGATTGTTGGGCCTGTTGCTTTTATGCATTTTTATTTTTAAAATTTTTATTTTTAAAAAGCAGAATGCGTGGATTGTGAAATGATGTGCCCCTTTCCCTTGTAAGTGCTGTAGTATAAGCAGAAGAATACTTTGATATTGTTATCATTTATTATATTATGACATCAGGAAAATAATGTCAGATGGAAACTGAGGACTTGTGTTATCTCGCTAAAACTAACAACAGAGCAAACAATGAGAAATTATAATATTGCCAGAAAAAATATGTATTTTTGAAACATGAAACTGTTCTTACACAAACAGCGTGATAGAAAACAAGCCATTGTAATGTTTATGTAAGCTGGACCCAGTAATGAAGGGTTCACCCCAATATATCAGAGCTGTAGCTTTATACAAAGGTGCTATTATACAAAGTTACAAACATTATTTTGGTCAAATATAAAAATTTTAATGGTCCCACATTTCTACATAGCAAATATACAGCTAACTAAATGTTTGTCTAATGAAAGGTTCAAAAATTTGTTTTGGTACAAATCTAACAATGAAAAATGCGTACATTTGAATCCAGCCACCTTATTGCCTCTATTGGAGGAGGCTAAAGACAAAGGAAACCACATGTGTTAAACTGATGATGTAGGAATCAGCTGCTGTGAGCCCAGTGCTGGACACACTCCCCAAAGACCCAGATATTACATTTTTTTGTAGATTTGATCCCAGTTTTATACTGAGTATGCAATTTATCACCCAGAAGGATACTCTGTATTCAGAGTCATTGGATCCTTTTCCCTAGCTCAAGAAGCAGAGCTCCATGTTTTAGCAAGCATGTGGGTTATAAAAAGAGTATATATTTATATAGATAGTCGAGATATAGAGAGCTTTTGGTTTCATTGGAAGGGCCAGAAAATTGTTTTTATTTCGGCAGGTAAACCAATTTAGCATTCCAAGTTAAATTGTTTGGCTGTTTTCAGCCTCCCAGGTTCTTGCTGAGGCAGTCAAAACTCACATATGGAAGCAGACCAGGCAACTAAGGATGTTGTATTACAGCCTCGGACACTTGATGGGTCTGTGCAACTCACAGATTCCACACTAGTTCTGGCCCAGTATAGCTGGGATTAATAATTAAACTTTAAGGACCCCAGAATGAGAAGAACAAGTGGTCCACAGGGGACAATTTCTTCTGAAACAGGACTTTGGAAAAATGTGATCTTTTATGTCTGCCAGACACTCTTTTCCCCTCCAGCTTGATACATAGACTGTGTCATCAGTCACAAGCAGTTTTATTTATTTATTTTGTATTTTGTAATGATGGCTGCGTTTGATGTTGCAATTTTCTTTCTATTTTATATTTTTTCTTTCTATGCAATTGATTTTATTAATTTCAATTATATATTTCATTGATACATTTTTAATATTATATATGTCTTTGTGGTATTATATGATGGTTGCACAGCGTCCAACTATCGTATTCATAATGACAGTTTTTATTAATGAGTATTAGTATTATTATTTTAACTAGTGCGCCTCCACCTTTTTGTACTTTACAGGTATATCTTCCTCTAACACGAGTGTTTTAACCTTTTTGGTATCAGACGCCACTATATCATTAGCTTTCATATGCGAGTGTCTGTTTATCCTCAGTTATTTGATTAGGTGAAGCTGAGCGCCGGTTCTCATGGAAACATACACACATTTAAGCGGGTGCACTTCATACCCTTGTATCCACTGAAGAAGTCCCCGCCTTCTTGGGACGTAACGCCTATGGAAGGAGCGTCGTGACGTCACCCGCGGCCATCAAGTTGTTTGCTGTATGCATCTTGTCATACCACGCTGTTTACATCGGCACCGATCGTGGTGCCTGCCTTGTGAGTTTTTTTCTTTTATTTTCCATTAAAACATCAGTTTATACGGAGAGCACTATGCCTTGTATTTTGTCTATTTCATGAGCTGGGATTACATGGTACGCTGCATCTTTGGTATCTGCATGTTCCCGGAAATATCATCATCCATATGAAAAGCGTTTGTGATCCTCTATAATCTAAGGGTCCACTTGATTAGGTGAGAGGCCATTTCGTGTGGTGGTGGATTTGTGTCAAGCACTTCTCACCCTGTCTGTCATCATTTGAGCACTCACTGGAGGTGTACAACATTCTCTATGGACTTTTTTGTATGCATATATTTCATTGATTAGCACGGCACCATCTGCATTTATTTTACCTAAGGGATTTTGTGATTATTGATCCTGGTGTTCAGCTGCTGTAATAGGGTTTATATAACATTTTTGCACTGATTTAATTTCTTTTATTCTGCCTTAGTAAATGAACATTGGATAGAGACAGGGCTCACCACAGTTGTTTTTATAATATACTGCTTCTCATTTTCCCTGTTACCAAAGGTGTTACCAAAAGCTGAACATCCCTTCCAGAGATTACAAAAATATATATCCAGATGCCCAAGTCAGGATCTTACGAGTATGCATTTTGTCTGTATGGACATGTTTTCTGGATGTCCATTGGCAAATGCTACTGAGAGGCCCCAGTAAAAAGTGTTATCAGAAGTAGTTTGTAAGTTGAGAGTGCCAGAATCTACAGAGAGAAACAGAGGAAATAATTTTTATAGGAGAGTCCTTACTAGAAGTTTTACACCCCCCCTACTGTGTAGCAAAAAATGTAGAGTTAAGCCTCGTACACATGGTCTGACTTTTTGCCAACAACCTTCAAAATGAGCACGTTTTCAAAAAAATCCGACCGTGTATACGCTCCATCAGACAAACTTTTTCGGTTTACATCAGACAAAAGTTCGGTCTGCAAACGGACAAACTTTTTGATAACAAAAGTCTGATGGTGCCTAGTCCGACTGTGTGTACAGCAAGCCATCAGACTTTTGTACGAAGTACAAATGTGAATGCTCAGAACCAATGTTAAAATGAACCAACAATAGCAGTAGTTGACCATAGGCTGGCCGTAAAGAGCAGAAAATAGCAGAAAAAACATGTGATTTTGGGAACGTTTTAAGAAAGTTTGCAGAAAAGTCAGAGCATGTGTATGCTATGGGTGTGCCCGGCCAACTCCCTTCGGACAAAAATTCACGGAAACGCTTGTTTGAAGTCCGACCATGTGTACGAGGCTTTAGAAACGAAGAAAAAAACCTTTTGCCTGAATGTTTTCTTATATTTTATCGAACCCCTAAGGGGAGGTTGGACTCTCTCCATATGGGATTCGGTTTGGGAGTGTGTTACTCACTTGCTTATATTTTTTCTCAGCAGCTGAAGTACTTCATTCGAACCTCACAGAGAATGTTGCTGATATTTTAAGGTTTTTGACAAACTCATTTATGTGTTTTCTCCAATTCCAGATCCTAAAAGTTTGGAAGGATCTAAAACTAAAGCCAGGTGACTTGTGGATTGCTAAGGGACATTTATATATAAGGAAATGTTTGGAGACTCAATACAACTATTTCATGTACAGTTGTGCAAAACTTGAAGGAAAAGTCACCTGGATCCACACCAGACACTGCAAAAATGATTAAATTTAGTCAAATTCTTTAATTGTAAGGGATATATATATATATATATATATAATGAAAAGTACTTTAGCCCTGTTGAAGTCGTATTTGTCTTTTTTATTCCATTCTATGTAGAATTGTCTGTGTTTACATATGCTGATAAGTCAGCATGCCAACAATTAAGCTAGAAGGCCATTTTGGCCACAAAAGTGTACAGCCAGTACACTGTAAACACATCTTATCAATCATTTGTTTTTCACAATGAAAAGTCATTTTGTAAAGAAAAAGCTGCTTAGCTATTATATTCTCCACAATGAGGTTGTATCTCTTTGGCCAGGACTACCTCCACCCAAGCGTGTGAAGGTTCCAGGTTAAAGGTGATAGCAGGTATGGTTAGTGATCAAAAGAGAGGACACTGTTAGGCCCCTTTCACACCTGCGAACCTTATATCTGCTTTTTCATCCATCCGTTTGCGGATGAAAAAGGGACATACAATGGTCCCTATGAGATTGCGGGTGTCAGTGGACGAACATCCGCTGACACCCGATCTTGTCCGCCTCCAGACGGAATATTTTTCCTTTCGTCTGCGGATCAGATCAGATGAACACGGACATACGGTCCGTGTTCATCCGATCCCCCCATAGGGGAGAGCGGAGAAATGACAGGGCGGTCCCTGCACAGTGTTTATAGCACAAAAAATAAAAACTGCAGAGGTGATCAAATACCACCGAAGGAAAGCTCTATTTGTGGGAAAAAAAGGACGCTAATTTTGTTTGGGGGCCACGTCGAACGACCGCGCAATTGTCAGTTAAAGCGACGCAGTGTCGAATCGCAAAAAGGGGCCTGGTCCTTTACCTGCATATTGGTCCGGGTCTTAAGTGGTTAAAGTGATATTAAAGTAAATGTTTTTTAAAATAACAAACAGGTCATACTTACCTGCTCTGTGCAGTTGTTTTGCACAGAGCAGCCCCAATCCTTCTCTTTTTGGGGTCCCCCACTGGTGCTCCTGGCCCTTCCCTCCTGCCAAGTGCCCCCAGCAAGCAGCTTGCAATGGCAGCACCCCAGCAAGCTTGCTCCCAAGCCGCAGCTCTGCGTGTCCATTTACATATAGAGCTGTGCCTCAGCCCCACCCCCTCTCTTTCCTCATTTGCTCACTAGCTGTGATTGACAGCAGTGGGAGCCAATGACTCCCACCGCCGTCTCAGCAATTAAGGACAGAGAGTCCCTAGAGCATTGAGGCACTCGTGCACATCGCTGTATTGTGATAGGGCTCAGGTAAGTACTAGGAGGATCTAGGGTGCATCTGCTGCACAGAGAAGTTTTTTTTTTACCTTCATGCATAGACTGCATGAAGGTAAAAAACCTTGAGCTTTTACAGTACAAACACTAATTTGTCACAAGTGAATATGCACTTCAATTATCCAGGCACATAATTGGGACTTCATACGAAATGTTGCTTTATCTTTTTGCTAGGTGAACTGCTAAGCTTTCTAAAGCGAACATTCTGCATTCCTATAGAAAATAATTTTCAGGAGCTCTGTAATTTAGATAACGAATCTCACACGTAGGCAGTCAATTAAATAAAAAATATATAATTAGTGCTATAATTAAGTTATAGTCTTTATCAAATACTTGTAGTTACAATCTTCTGGATCCTGTGCTGAGCAGCTTCTCCTCTGCACACTGACCACAGTGAGTCGCTTGCTTGGCACTGCCACAATTAACATAATGCCTTTTTTTTTAACTACAAGGAGATTGGAGAACGTGGAGCTTCTGATGTCATCAGCTCTCCTCTCCACCTCGTCCAATCAGAGAACACTTTATATTCATTTGGAAAAAATACATGGTAGTCTGTGAATGGTGACAGTGGCAAGTGAGCAACCATCTGTGGTCAGTGTGCAGAGGAGAAACTGCTTAGCACAGGACCCCGACGATCGCAGCTATGGTAGTAACACCGATTACAGTGATTGTGAACTACCCCAGTGGCCCCTCAGGTATGAAATATACATAAGCTAGACCAATGTGAGTATGCAATAGAGATACTACCTGGAGGTCAGCTTTAAATAAGATATCATCCTGTAAATAGGTTTGTGTTAGTGGATTGCACAAATAAAATTACATTTAGGTGGTGATATTCCTCCTGAGATGTAAATATAATCTACCCAGTACAAGACACTAATGTACTGATGCTGCTAGCTTGTTGTCAGAGAAATAGCCAGTTTCAAACTATTCAGCGCCGCCGGGTCCTCCCACCCATGTGTGGTGGAACGGCGCACCCGCAAATGCGCGTGTCACATGACATCCCGGCTGCCTTTTTAAGCTGAACAAATCCCTCAGCAACTGTTTTGTCTTTCAGCTTCCTGTGATTCAGTTCCTGTTATCTGCCTGCTTGACCTTCTATTGTGACCCGGATTGCATTTGCTCACCCTGATCTCTCCTGACCTGACCCTTGGCTTGCCTATTGGATTCTGCTGCTTTCTCCTGTGTTCGACCCTCGGCCTTGTGACCCGGATTTACCTTCAGTCTCCTGCACCTGATCTTTTTGCCTGTGATCTGGATTATCTCCAGTCTCCAGTGTCTTGATCCCTTTGCTTGTCCTGGACTTTTCTCCTCTCTGGTGTTTGACCACCTGCCTGTTCTGGACTATCTGCCTTACTACACCACCTGAGTTCTGATACCAGTCAGTTCCTGTACAAGCCTTCAGAGACCTTCCCGCAAGTCCTACTCTGCCTGCTGGTAACTTGTGCCTCTTTGTGCCATCCACCCTCTGTCCCATCTCCAGGGGGTGGAGTGCACTTAGTCACAAGTGTGAGCCACTCTCTGCATCTCGGCTTTGGTGAGTACCCTTTTCTGACACTTGTAAGCAGGGGTTAGTACCCCTTTTAGGGAGATCACTGCCCTGGGTGGGCATAGTAGGTGGAGCTAGCTTAGTCCCTTTTAATCTAGAGCCAGAAAAGCCTTGGGCACAGGGTGATGGTACAAGGCTACCCCTAGAATACTGCCATGTAAATTTGTACCCTTTGAGGTAGGTCTGGTATAGGCTTCATTGGAGAACTCGCCAAAGAGACAGCCAGAATGATGAAACTGGAGCTGGTAGGAAATCCAATGTTAAAGGTTAATCAGATCTGTGCAGGGTTATGGATGGTGGAAGTAATAAGGCAATGGCAAAGTTGTGTTTTGACAAACATTGTACATTCTGTTCCTGCTGCAGTAAAATGTTTAGTGTGGACGTTCCTCTATTTCTGGAGATGGGAATCAGGCCAGGAGAGCATGATTAACCAGATGGAGTTTCTCCATGTTACAGGTGTGTGTACCCTATCTCATTCCTGTTTAGGAGTATGGTGGGAGGAGCCCTTGGCTGGCATGGTTGTTTCTGGGGACGACTTGAGGCCCTGCTAATAAGCTGACCTTAATAAACTTTTACCACCCTAATTCCGCGTACACACGGTCGGAATTCCTGACAAGAAATGCTCGGTGTGAGCTTGTTGTCGGAAAATCTGACCATGTGTATGCTCCATCGGACATTTGCTGTCGGAATTTCCAACAACAAATGTTTGAGAGCTGGTTCTTAATTTTTCTGACAACAAAAGTGCCTGTTGGAAATTCTGATCGTCTGTATGCAATTCCGACACACAAAAATCCTACGCATACTCGTAATCAATTTGACGCATGCTCAGAATCTTTGAACTTCCTTTTTCTCGGCTTGTCGTAGTGTTGCCCGTGACCGCTTTCTTGACATTCGGAATTTCCAACAAGATTTGTGTGACTATGTGTATGCAAGACAAGTTTGAGCCAACATTTCGTTTGAAAAAAATCCACGGTTTTGTTGTTGGAATGTCCGATCGTGTGTACACGGCATAAGGCTGGATTCACACCTATGCAGTTTTAGTGCTTTTTGCATTTTGCAGACTTGCACTACAGTCCATTTACCATGGTTTCCAATGGAACACGTTCTGTAGTGCAAATCTGCAAAATGCAAAAAGGACTAAACAATGACAGATGTGAATCCAGCCTAATACCCTTAGCAAAAAAAAAAAACATTGGCCCAGATTCACAGAGCAATTACGCCTGTCTAACTGGTGTTAGACAGGAGTAATTTCAAATTTCACACGCCGTATCACTAGTTTGAATCCTCACACCATGATACGGCGGCTTCGGGCTTCGATCCGAGAGGCTTACGTCTTCGTAAGCCTTCGGATCTACGCTGCGATATTTTTGCGGCCGCTGGGAGGAGTCCGCGTCGTTTTCAGCGTCGGGATATGCAAATGACTTTTTACGGCGATCCACGAAGATACGAGTGGTCTTCGCAATCGCTTACGTCATTTTTTTGCTACGTACTGTTAGACCAGCTATTTGCTGGTCTAACGGTGCGTAGCCCATGTTAAGTATGGCCGTCGTTCCCGCGTCAAATTTAATTTTTTTTTTTTTTTTGCGTAACTCGTTCGGGAATAGGAATGTCCGTAAACGACGCTACTCAAACAACGAATGACGTAACGACGTGATTTCGCGCAATGCACGGCGGGAAATTTGTGAACGGAGCATGCGCAGTTCGATCGCCGCGGGAACGCGCCTATTTTAAATGCTTCACGCCCCCTACTCGTGTAGATGGCTTGCGCCGGGAGAAATACACTACGCCGCCGTAGTTTACACGACAAAATCTACCGGGATTCCACGTAGAGCCAGGTAAAATACGGCGGCGTAGTGTATTTCTGATACTCTACGCGAATCTAATTGTACCTGAATCTGGGCCATTATCCCTATATTGTTCAATTTAGACATGGAAAAAGGAATAATGTGGGAACCCAGTGAAAAGATGTTTTGCTTTGATTTTCAATAAGAAACAATCTCAACAAGCCCAGAATGAGAACATTTGCAAATCATGGTGAAAAAAAAATCAAAGGGTCAAATTAGGAAGTTTAAAAACTTCCAGTAATTTATAGGGAAGTAATCTTTTTTTTTTTTTTTTGACACATAATGTGTTTATGGTACATTTTCTGTTCTGTGCATTTAGTAGATTTGCATAGCCATAAATGTAGGCATCAATTCGCTCATTTTACTTTGCACAATGGCAGGCTATAACTTACAGAGCCCATTTACTAGTAATGACTCAGGACTTTCTAATGTTCCTGCCCACTCTGGCACCACAAAGGACAGCATTGTGTGTATGTGGGTGAGAAAGGGAGGGCTTGGTCAATGAGGAACCCAGCACTCTCAAGAATTATCTGCAAACTGTTGGAGAAACAAGAGAAAAACACACACAATAAAAACAAAGTTATGTATACAGTCTTACAATGGCAATATATTTTTCCTTCCATTTCTTATTTTGCTATTTAACTACCAAAATGGTTTTATAGATACCAACGACAAGACCAAACAAGTGATTTTAGATGTCATCCATGGAGATTACAAAATTAGAAAAAATATAATTGTTTGAGATCCAGGACAAAAACTGAAACCAATCAATAAGCCTCTAACACTATACAGCAACTGTGCTAAAATAAAAAAAATAAAAAACATTTTATTTACCTAAAAGGGGTTGTAAAGATTTGTCTTTTATTTTCTAAATTGGTTCCTTTGAGCTAGTGCATTGTTGGTTCACGTACCTTTTCCTTCAATTTCCCTTCTAAATGTTTTTTTTCTTGGTTTGAATTTCTCACTTCCTGTTTCTCCTCAGTAAGCTTTCCACCATCATCCGAGCGGTGAAAAGTCATTTAGAACAGCTTACTGAACACCTTACTGAGGAGGAACAGGAAGTGAGAAATTCAGACAAAGAAAACAAAGAAAAAAACATTTAGAAGGGAAATCAAAGGAAAAGGTAAGTGAACCAACAAAGCACTAGCTTAAAGTAACCTATTTAGAAAATAAAAAACAAACCTTTACAACCTCTTTAAAACCCAACTGTCAAAAACTGTTTGTGTCGTGCGTGTCCCCTTAAACATACTATATGTCCCCTCACTTCCTTTATTTTCAGTCAGTTATTATCTGCACAGAAAGTGATGGAACACAGCTATAGAAGGAATCAAAAGTTTGAACCCTTTCCCACTCTATTAGAAAAAAATATTTACTGTTGTCTGTGCAATGAAATCTTCCAAAAGGGAACACTACAAAAATAAAAATTCGACAGGGATGCTAACTCACTCACAATCCACCCAAAAATAAAAGAAAATATGACTGAAATTAGACATTAAAGCTGAATTTCTAGATATGACAATTTTTACATAGCTTAGACCAGTGTAAACATGTATGTACCAGTGGCGGTGCGTCCATAAGGACGCACGGGCGCCGCCCCCTATCTCCTGCCACCCACTCTCTCACCAATAGATTAATGCATGCATGCATTCCATGGCCGCCACTGCCATTCCCTGATCAGGCACTGGCCCCTTTTTGGGCACCAGGCATCTGAATTACAGCGGTGGGGGGTATTTTTTAAAGCGCCTGATTAGAGCCATAGGCTCTAATAGGCTTCAAAATAGGTGAACTCAGCTGTGTTAGGAAAGTGAATGACTATTCGGTTTTATAACACCGAATTGCCTCTCCGCCAATCGGGGGCTCGGGTCTGTTACCTGTAACTTGATTGGCTGAAACGACACCGCTATTGGACGCCTATCAGGCGGAGAAGACGGGAGATGAGGATGGAAGGAGACGCAGGGAGTTCCCTTCTTGTCACCATCACCTGCTGCCCCACAGAGACAGGGTAAGTGCCGGGCAGGCGGCGCGCGGGCAGGGTCACACTGGCAGAATTTAATAGGCACACTGGCAGTATTTGATGGGCACACTGGCAGTGTTTGATGGGGACACTGGCAGCATTTAATGGGCACATTGACAAAATTTAATGGGCACACTGGCAGCATATGGTGGGCAGACTGGCAGTATTTGATGGGCACACTGGCAGAATATGATGGGCCTACTGGCAGCATATGATGGGCACACTGGCAGCATTTGTTGGGGACACTGGTAGCATATGATGGGCACAAGGGAAGCGTTTGATGGGCATAGGGGCAGCGTTTGATGGGCACAGTTGTAGCGTTTGATGGCACAGTGGCAGGATTTCATGGGCACAGTGGCAGCGTTTGATGGCACAGTGGTAGAATTTGATGGCACAGTGGCAGCATTTGATGGCACAGTGGCTGCTGGACTTGAGCCAAGGCAGAAGAACATGCGAGTGGAGCTGAATGGGCATGCACCCGAAACTGGACTTCACAACCACAAAACTTACATTGGGGCAAAGCTACAGGAAGTGATGTCATTCCCTACACCCGCAAGTGGCAAGATACACCCAGACTAACCTGGGTAACAGCCTGCACTGGCAATAAGGATGGTGGAGTTAGGCTTTAAAACAATATAGAGCGATTTAATTTAGATGCATAGCAGGATGCATTTTTAAATCTAAGCGTATATACTGTTGGTATTTTATGGTGCACCTTTTCTATGGTGGTCGTAGTGAATTTGTTGAGGGGAAATTAGTACAGTTTCTGGATAGTTGGCTTCCTGAAGGGATAAAGCATATATTGACTCACTCAACTTTTGAGTTGAGTTAGGCCCCGTACACACGGCCGAGGTTCTCGCTGAAAATCAGCGAGAACCTCGCTGGAATGCACATTCCAGCGAGGACCTCGGCCGTGTGTACGGTCTCAGCGAGCTTCCCGTCGGGAAGCCCGTCGAGCCGAAATAGAGAGCACGCTCTCTATTTCCTCGACGGCCCGCCTGGAAGAATGGCTGGTTGCCATTCCCGACGGGCGGGTCGCCGAATTCGACGGCCGGGAGAGAACCTCGACGGGCGGAACGATGTGTTCTGCCCGTCGAGGTTCTCTGCCGTGTGTACGGCGCCTGAGTCTCTGGTGAGTTTTCCTGAATGGTGGTAGAGGCACAATGGTGGAGAGACGCATTGGATGAAAACAGTGGATTGCATTGCACTTTATTTGCATGAAGCACTAATAATCAGCAATTTAAAAGACATTGGGAGAAGCAATTTAGTGGATGCAATTTATGCTATATTTTGCATTGCATTGAGTTGGAATGCATGATAAAGAAAAATAATTTGGGTACTGCATTTTATTATATGTAGTTATGTAAAAGAGCGCTGTGTACTGTGGGAAGAAACTATCTCACCAAAAACAGAGCCCAAAAAATGTCATATTCAGGAATTACTTTCATGAATCAGAAGTATCAGAGAAAGGAACACATTGAGTCTTTTAGGGTGTAACCTCTTTATTAATACTTTTCAGGGGTGTCAAACTAATCACTGGCCGCATCAGCATTATGGTTGCTTTCAAGGGCCGTTTGTATCTTAAAGTGGATGTAAACCCATTTTTTTTTTTTTTATGTCACAATGTAGAGATAAGATTTCCTATCATCTGTGCCCAGTCTTGCCACACAGAGTTAATCCAGTGCTGAGTAATCCTCTTTTAAAGTTCAGTGAAAATTAACAGAATTCCAGATAAAAACTTGCCAAATTATAAAGTCTGTTTCTCTGTTATTGCTTTCAGTAACAGGTTATTCACAAATCTAGCTTGGACATGTTTATCATAACAAGAGGTGATCCAAAGTTCATTGTATATTACTAGGATGTGTTATGATGTTATATCACCTCATGTTATGATAAACAAAACATAACATATGATAAACATGTCCTAGCTAGATATGTAAATAAACTCTCACTCAAAGCAAGAAGAGAGAAAACTGACTTTTTTTATTTAGGCAGGGTTTTATCTGGAAGGCTGTTCATTTTCACTGAACATAAAAGAGGATTTCTCAGATCTGGGATAACTCTGTGTGGCAAGACTGGGCACAGATGTTAGGAAATCTTATGCCGCGTACACACGATCATTTTTTGTGATGAAAAAAAATGACCAAAAAAAAATTCGAACATGCTTGAATTTTTTGTGTCGTTTTTCAAAACGTCGTTTTTTGTGTCATAAAAAGTGATGGTGTGTGGGCAAAACGATGTTGAAAACGACGTTTTTGAAGCCGCGCATGCTCAGAAGCAAGTTATGAGACGGAGCTTCAATGGAACAGAGTGCCGTCGAACGTGGTGTACGTCACCACGCTTTGCTAGAGCATTTTGGAAAAACGATGGTGTGTATGCAACGTCGTTTTGGAAAATGAAGTTTGAAAAACGTTGTTTTGTTTCATCACTTGAAACGTAGTTTTTTTTCATCACAAAAAATGATCGTGTGTACGCGGCATAATTCTCTACATTGTGACATAAAAAAATAAAAAAAAAGTTTTTTTGGGTTTACATCCACTTTAATGCCTCGTACAGACGATCGGGATTCCCGGCAGACTTTTTACCACCGGGGAAACCCAAGGGGAAAGCTGAGAACCGGCACGGCAGCTTTCCCCCCCTACATAAGGCCAGTTTTCCTGGCAGTAAAACTGCAATGAGAGCTTTGGCTGGAAAAAACGGCCGTGTGTATGCTCCACTGCAGTGTTTCTTATAGGAAAACTGCTGGGAAAAAGACCGCTGGGAATCCCGGCAGTTTTCCTGTTGGGAAAACTGCCTTGGAGCATACACACAGCCAGTTTTTATGGCCAAAAGCTGTCACGGCAGTTTTCACGATGGGAAAACTGGTTGTGTGTATGAGGCATAAGACATAGGGCCAGATTCAGGTAGATGGGAGCATCTTTGCTCTGGAGTAACGTTTCTCATTTACGTTACTCGGCCGACACTTTCGGCGCAAGTACTGTTATTCACATAGCAGTTGCGCGTAAACTTGCGCCAGAGTAACGATAATGCGCTGGCGTAACCCGACGAAAGTGGAAGTGGGTGTGATCATATGTAAATGATGGGCGGAGCCCAGCGCAGAGGATTACATTCAGCGCATCATCCACGGAGCATGCGCAGTAAGTGAGGCTCCACTCGCCCCCTTGTGCGCATGCTCACAACTTCCGTCGGCACCACTCCACGGAAAACGCCAGCGCAATGTGTTCCGTTGCGCGTATAAAAGCGCTAGCGGAAACGCCATTCCGGCGCAAAAGTATATCCGTTTCCCCCCACCCCAGGGAAAATACTTTTGCACTGTCATGGCTGCTCCCGCTACCCCTAAAGAGAGGAGGAACCTCAACTTTAATGCCCAGGAGGTCTCTGTGGTCATCTCGGCTATGGAGACGTTTAATGATTTCCTCCACGGGAAAAAAAGTAGGAAGACCATCCGGGAGAGGAAGCAGGGCATCCTGGAGACCATTGCTGCCAGGGTCAATGTGTTGGGGTACTCCACCTGGACTGCTGGGGATATTAAAAAAAAAATAAACGACCTGCGGCGCAAGGTCCGTGGCAAGGTGGCCACCATTAGGAGCCATGAGAGGGGCACAGGTGGTGGTCCACCATGTCCGGTCAGCCTGACCACGGAGGAGGAGGTGGTCGCCCGCTGCCTGGACAGGGAGCAGTTGGAGGGGGTCCCTGGCTATGACTCCATGGAGGAAGGCTCCAGGACAGGTAAGTGCTTTTTATCCCCTATTTGGTGTGTTGCATGTGGGGGGGGGGGAGGGTACATGTGGCAAGTGTGTGGGACCACCAACATGTGTCTGCTTTGTGTCATCCACAGATGACGGAGCTGGGCCATCATCTCGTACCGACCAGTCCACCCCAACCTCCCAACGGGATGCTGATGACGAGGCCCTGGGTGCTGGAGACACCGAGGTGGAGGAGGAGAGTGCCCACACCACTTCAGCAGAGGTGGTTGTGGAGGAGCCTGTCCCAGAGCAGGACTTTATTTTATTGTTGGAGTCCTCCTCCTCCTCTGCAGGGCCCTCTGTCATCTCCTCCCCCATCCTAGGTAGCCCCTCAAGGGCGACTCCATCCCCACGGGGACAACCTTCTTCTGCCCCCAGGAAGGCGACCCGTAAGACCAGGGGGGTGTCTGATCTGGTCCAGGACCAGGTAGTGTTGGACCACGCAAGGCAGACCCAGCAGATGGGGGAGATTGCTGGCCACTTAGACCGGGTCGCTGACAGCCTGGGCTCCATGTCACAGCTGCCCAGTCGTGTGCAGGATGTTGTCACCAGCCTGGGGGAGGTGCAGGCTGATGTACGGCACCTGACAGCAGCCGTCCAAGCCAACACAGCTGCCATCCGGGAAGAGGGGAGGCAGCGGCAACGTGACCAGCGGCATCAGATCACCCGCCAGCTGAGGATGCAGGCCCAGACAAACCTGTATCTTAGCCGTATTGCCGTGGCCTTGGAGGGCAGGCAGCCAACAGCTCCCAGGAGTGGCCCACCCGGGGATCAGCCTCCTCCAGATGCCCCCCCACCCCCACCACCACCCACTCCCTCCAGGCAGCTGAGGAGCCCGAGAGTGCCCCCAAGGAGGAGCCCCCGTCATCCCAGATGAGGTTTTTTTTTTTGTTTTGGTTTATAATTTTTTTTTTTTATACTCAGGTTATGAGTTTTTGTTTATTTTTGAATATTTATTTTATACTCAGGTTATGAGTATTTGTTTATTTTTGTTCTCATGTTATGAGATATGTTTTTTTTTTTTTTTACTGCACACGGTCAGGAGTGCAGGGGACAGTGTGAATGGTGTGTGAATGTGAGGGGGTGGCACTCCTGACAGTAAGGGGTGTCACCCTCGGCCGTGGTGGTGAATTTAACCCCACGGCTGTATGAATGACGTGTGAAAGGTGTATGAATGGACAGTGACATCATTGGGGCCTTGACGCGGCGTTGCTGCTCCCAAGTCCTACATGCTGGACTTGGGCTAATCCAATGCGATGTGCATGTGGTGTGTGTGATCTAGGGACATCAGTGGTGTACACGCGTGCATTGTCTGTGTGATCAATGTTTTGGTTTATTGTCCAAAGATGCCTACGGCGAGGACCCTCCTGACTGCTCTTCCATCAGCAGACTGGTTCTCCTCTGGCAGGTGGGAACTGTGTGGGTCGGGGGTCAGGTCATCACGCATGTCAATCTGCAGGCCTTTTCTCATGGCAAAGTTGTGCAGAATGCAACATGCACCGATTGCGGTATATGTGCTCTGTGGCACTGGGGGGCTGAAGGGCCACATGTGTGCAATCAATGGCCCCGATGGTGCGTGGGAATCTGGCAATGCTGTAGAAATCTGTCATTGCCTTCAGCCGCAGCTCCTCAGTGGTGGGTCTGATGAACTGGTTGGACATGCGTCTGAGGATTGCAGGGACAACCTGGTGCACACATCTGCTTATGGAGGACTGTGACATCCCAGCCACCACTCCACTTGTACGCTGGAATGATCCTTCACCAGTGGCTGCACTGCTTGTGAGCGGTGTGTCTTGCTGGTGATGTCACCCTGGAGGGTTGTGGTTAGTTCAAGGATTGCATCAGGGCTGAATCTGAAGAGGCGATACACCTCCTCATCCCCCATGCCAAAGAGGCTCATGCGAGTGCGGTATATCCTCTCACGTGCCCGCCTCCTTCGTTTCGGGGGACCCAGTACTAGTGCTAGGACCACGATTGCCCCTGGCATGTTGGCACACAGAGGTGTTGTCCTTGCAAGTGTGGTTGTTCAGCTTGCTAGTTTCGTCGGTAACGCTGCTGCTGTAGCTGCTCTCCTGCTGACCTGAGGCCGTCTGGAGTAAAGATAAAGCAGCTATTTGTAGAAATAACTTTGCGCCGGATGGACGAGATACGCGCGGCGCATGTAGCCAGCGTATGGTGCTAATCCGTTCGCGAATCGGGAAATCTCCCTCATTTGCATATTTGCAGGGGAAATCAATAGGCGCGACTGATGCGCCAAGCGAAATTATGCGCTGACGATACTCTGGCGTCGGAAAGTTAAGCCGATCGGAAATGGCCTGTTTTCTGTCGCATCTAGTTTGGTGGGTACGGCCTCTTAAACAGAACTGTGGGAGAAAGGGTTGGGCCCAGGACACCCTTAAGTAGATGTAATGTTAATTGACAGACTCTGAGACTTCTATAGGTAGACAGCAATGCAGGGAAAAGTATCTAGTCAGACACCACATCTGCTTGCGTAGGAACGCTGTCTCCTATGGCAACAGTTTGTAACAGTTTCTGTGAGAAAAGTGAGAGGAAATAATGCGCTAAAACAAGTCTGTGTATAGCTGCTAACACTCAAACAAACAAAGTCAAAGCAAATTTTAAAAATATATAGTGTATCGCAGATGTGAAATGCAAATATAATAATGTGCCAAATGATGACAAATGATCTGCACAAGGATAGTGATTACGCGCCAATATAAATAACTAGAACGAGCACATAAGGATATGTGAACAATGAAGAATATAAACAAAATACATGACACATTGAAGTCCACTCAGAATTAAAATGGTAAAGTCACTAGAACAAAGGTGAGTAAGAAAGTCCACAGTGGTGTTAATAAAGGTCCGCTTCAAGTTGTAACATGAAGTTGTGTGGTCAACATAGCAAAGACTGTTGTACACTAGAACATTAGTGAGCAAGAGAGTCCACAGTAATGATAGTATAAATCCGCTTCAAGGTGTAGCCTGATTGAGGCGGCTCTCTATTAGGTGATCGCGTAAGGGCTCGCAATCCCAGGGGCCCCCGCGGCTGCCTAATTTGCCTAATGTGTGTGCAGGAGTGGGAGAGAATGTCCCTCAGTCGGTGTCCCCAGGGCCATCTCTCTGCCCACTACTACTTTTCCCGTGCCAGGAGCGGACTGTTTCCTTAAACACTGTCTGAGGTCCCAGGGTCATCGTTATGACCTAATTCTCTACATGTTTTACATATTGCTTCATCGGTAGTAGGATGGAGAAATATAAATCATAAACATAAATATACATTTGTTTAAACTAGGGTTGTCCCGATACCGATACTAGTATCGGTATCGGGACCGATACCGAGTATTTGCGCTAGTACTTGTACTTGCGCGAATACTCCCGATACCTAAATAGAATACTTTTTTTTTTTTTTTTTTTTGAGTGCGGGGTGGAGTGCGGAGCACTCAGAGGGACCATGGCTGAACTCGGAGGGACCATGGCTGAACTCGGAGGGACCATGGCTGAACTCGGAGGGACCATGGCTGAACTCGGAGGGACCATGGCTGAACTCAGAGGGACATGGCTGCATTTGGGGACACGTGGCTGCATTTAAAAAGTATCGGTATTCGGTATCGGCGAGTACATGAAAAAAAGTATCGGTACTTGTACTCGGTCCTAAAAAAGTGGTATCGGGACAACCCTAGTTTAAACCCCATAACATGTGACACATAACTGCCAAAATTCCAACATGGAGGAACACACACCAACAATTAGAACTCCACCTGCCAAAAAGGGCACATTGAACCCATCAAGGCTCTAGAGACCCCTGGTAAAGCAAGATAGAAAGGCAGCCACATACTGTACTAAAGATGCCACACAATAGAATAGTAACACAATAGAATACCAAATTAAAACTATTGTGAAAATAAATAAATAATAATAATGACATCAATCCCTTTTGCTTGGATGAGATCTTAAAATGAGTCATGTATAACCTGCCCTATAACAAGAGTGTAGGTGATAACGTTTGATCTGATTCCTAAAAAAAAGAAAAAAGGGATTCAGTTCCACATTCCTACCAACATCAACCCCTATAGGATAAAATAGTAAATAGGTAGTATTAAAAACAAAATAAATCCATCACTCAAGTAAATTAATGATCCTGGATAATCAAATTAAGGAATTGGTACAAAACATGCTACCCTGAAAATGTTACTAGAAGTTGAAGAACAACATGGGAAGTTGCAGAAACCCTTGAGGAATATAAATGGAAAGATTGTCATAAGTAAAAATAAAAAATTTGCAAGGTACATATTAAGCTATAGAAAAGCATGCAATTGGCATAACATTCGAAGATCAAAAACAGATTCTGAATCTTATGTAGAGGCACATACTGGGAAAGAACACGCAGATTCTGATAACTTTCTTCACAGCAAAGCACGGCTATAGAACCCAGTATCTCAGAACGTACCGTCTGTAGCAAAGATAAAAGTGTGAGTATAGAGTTTATAGCACACACAAAATGGAACACTGAAGTTTTCTTTGCATGCTAGGGTGATAGTCCATTATTGGCGTCATGGATATTTTTACACAGCATATGAATGCACAAACTGGTTATTTTGGTTTAATACCTTCCCAGGAACACATACCTAATTTAGGAAGCTCTGACTTAGTCAACTGTTCCTGATTCATATATGGGACATGGTGAAGAAAGAGGAGCCTTGCAGTATGAAAATATGAACTTGCAGTATGAAAGTATGAACTGGGTGCAATCCCTAACGCCCCGTACACACGACTGGTTTTCCCATCGGAAAAACTGGCCTGAGGTGCGTATCCCGAATCCTGACTCCGGGACCACGTTGGTCCGGGTCGTGGCTTCGCCTGTTGGGCCCAGTAGTCAGACTGGGGCCTGCCTTTTTCAGAGGTGATCCTGTGCTGTCCGTCCTGCAGGAGGAAGCCACTTGATGAAGGAGGAGGACCTATCCTGGAAAGGACCATGCAAGAGGCTGGTATCTTGGGAGAAGGCCTGGAAACTTCATCAAAGGATGCACAGTGCACATAGAGGCTTGACAGTGTCGCCTGTCGGGTCTAAAGTTTTACTGAAGTTAAGCTGTAGAGATCTGGGTGCTGTATCCTGTAGCAGGGGATTCTGGACCAAAAATGTCTCCTCATAAAGGAAGGTCTGTGGCAGAGACTGTCCTTGTTTCCGTGCGCCATCCCGGCTGCTAGGCCAGTGAGAGGGCTTTATCCGGGTGAGCAGTACCTACTCTGGCTAGAGTGGTGATGAGAACTGTTTGCTGGAAGCAGGAGTGTTTCCTATTTGTGACTATACACCTGAACCTACCTACTTACCCTTCTACCCCTCCTACTTCTTTTCTACTAAGTTCTACAAATAAATCCCAGAAAAAGAAGTGTATCGTGTGGACATTGGAATTTTTTGGACTCTCTTTCCACCCTGGACAGCGAGAAGATAGAGGTAACGTGTCACCCAAAAATACTCAGCAGCTTCTTCGGGGGAAGTGCTACACTTGGAGGCTCGTCCGGGATTGGCTGTTACCTCTAGCAACAGAATCAGAAAGTTATTGCGCTTATTGAGAGTCTGAACTTGTCGGGGTGTTGAACTGTGCTCATAAAGAAGGTGTTAAGGTCAGGTTACTTGGCGGAGGTGTCAGCTGCACGTGCAATGGAGAAAGGTGTGTGGAGCGACGTGCCAAGAAAAGAACAGAATGGGGGAGGAGTTACCAGCCCCTGCGTGAGACATGAGTTTGTTTGGCGCAAAAAGGACTTGATTGCTAGCTTGAAGAGAGAAGATCGCGAGCAGTCATGTTGGCGTATCTATCGCTATCAGTAGGACCGAGGCCTACCTACAATGTTCCAGGCCAGAGCCAGTGTGAGTTCTGCACCGGCAGGAGCACCATTGATGAATACAGGCATCCATATGAAGCCACAGGGGTGTTTTGTGCTATATACCAGCGGTAACGTGAAAGCGATTGGTGTGTCATGCCCGCAATGCGACAGACTGTTGGTCCAGCTCTGACCCTTTGACCGATGCCTTCAGTGTGGGGAGTATTTGTTTGCAGTGGACCAGCCTCCCCGCGCAAATCAGGTGGATTGGACTACAGGTGCTGTCACTTTAGAAGAAGCCATTTCCTGGCCTACTTCCAGTCCTACACCTGCCGTGCCTGCTACGGTGAGTGACACCAACAGTGATGTCGCTGCAGCAAATGTTCCTAAGCCACCAGCAGATGTTGTTCCAGAAAATATTTGCACGGCCGTTGTTCCTACCATACCCGCAACTACGTTTAGGTGCTATTAAACACCACGGGCCAGATTCACAGAGCCGTAACTCCTGTCTAACTGGTGTTAGACCGGAGTACTTTCTAATTACGCGCGTTTTTCACTAGTTTGAATCCTCAAACCATGAAATTACGGCTGCGGGCTTCAATCCGACTGGTTTACGTGTTCGTACGCCTTCGGATCTACGCTGCAATAAAATTGCGGCCGCTGGGTGGAGTTCACGTCGTTTTCCGCGTCGGGGTATGCCGACAATTCACGAAATTATGAACGTCTATCGCAATCTCTTACGGCATCTTTAGTCATCTTTTTGCTGGTCTAATATTAGACAGCCCATGTTAAGTATGACCGTCGTTCCCATGTCGAATATCAACGTTTTCCGACGTCTTTTTTTTATTTTTGAAGTAAAACATCCGGGAATAGGAATGTCCGTAAACGACGCTACTCAAATAACGAATGACGTATCGACGTTATTTCACGCAATGCACGGCGGGAAATTTCTGAACGGAGCATGTGCAGTTCTATCGCCGCGGGGACGCGCCTAATTTAAATGCTTCACGCCCCCTAATCACGTATTTCGATTACGCGGCGAGAAATAGACTACGCCGTAGTATCGTACAGGCAAAAAACTACCAGAATTTGTTGTAGAGCCCGGTAAAATATGGCTGCGTAGCGTATCTCGGATACGCTGCGCAAATGTACGTGTACCTGAATTTGGCCCCACAAGTGCAGTAACAGCAACTACGTTTATGTGCAAATAAACAGCACACGTGCAGTAACAGCAAATACGTTTAGGTGCTATTAAACACCACAAGTGCAGTAACAGCAACTACGTTTAGGTGCTATTAAGCAGCACACGTGCAGTAACAGCAACTATTTTTAGTTGCAAATAAACAGGACAAGTGCAGTAACACCGAGTACGTTTAGGTGTAAACTAAACAGCACAC
This sequence comes from Rana kukunoris, assembly GCA_029574335.1. Lineage (NCBI taxonomy): Eukaryota > Metazoa > Chordata > Amphibia > Anura > Ranidae > Rana > Rana kukunoris. The sequence continues at coordinate 64,598,400 of CM056055.1, forward strand.
AGGCAATACAACAAGTTAGAACACTGCAGCTAGCACAATCTAGTGCCTGACAAATAGGAATAGCTAATCTAGCTAAGCTATACAATGTATAAATATATGTACAACTCCTGGAATGTATATATATCCTCTACACACTGTAAATTTAACTAAACTGACTAGCCTGCCTGCTCTATCTATCTATCTGGTAGAAAAGACACTGTGGGCTAGATTCAGGTAGATCGGCGCATATTTATACCGGCGTAGCGCATCTCATTTGCGCTACGCCGACGTAACTCAGAGAGGCAAGTACAGTATTCACAAAGCACTTGTGCCTAACTTTGCACCGGTGTAACTTAATTTCGTCTGCGTAAGTACCTTATGCAAATGATGTTCAAAGTGATTTACGCCCGGCGTATCATGAATGGAGCATGCTCAGTACGTTCGTTCCCTTGTGAGCATGCTCACAACTATGCTGGCCCAACTTACAGAGATACGCCGGCCCAACTTATGCCCAGCCTATAAATACGCCCAGACATGCGCCCGGCTGATGCAAAAGTACATCCAGTTTTATTACCCCCCCAGGGAAGGTACTTTTGCTGTGAGATTGCTGCTCCCGTTCCCCACAGGCAGAGGAGGAAAAAAAACTTTAACACCCAGGAGATGTCAGCCCTCATAACATGGAGACTTATGACCAGGGCTGCCATCAGGGGGGTACAAGCAGTACACCTGTAAGGGGCCCAGGGGTCCCCAGGGGCCCGGATGGGAACCAGGGCCCTAGATGGCAACACCCTCTTTTTTTATTTATTGTTTATAAAAAATATATTTTTTTAATATATTTTTATTTTATTTTTTTATTAAAGGGCCATTTTTTAGGGGTCTGGAGGTCCCCAGGGGCCCGGACATCCCCAGGGCCCCAGATGACAACCCCCCTTTTTTTATATAAAAAAAATATGTTGTATATATTATATATATATATATATATATATAAAATTATTATTATCATTATTATTAATATTATTATTATTATTATTAAAGGGCTCAGAGGTCCCCAGGGCCCCTGGAAGACAACCCTCCTTTTTTTATAAATATGTTTTACATTTATTTTTTTGTTGATTTTTTTATTTTTTTATATATAGATATATTTTTATTAATGGGCTTTGAGGTCCCCAGGGCCCCATGTGTCAAACCCCCTTTTTTTTTATAAATATTATTTTTTATTTTTGTTTATATATATTTTTTATTTATTTTTTATTAAAGGGTCCAGAGGTCCCAGATGGAAAGACTCCTTTTTTTGGTAATTTATTTTTATTAAAAAAAAGGGGGGTTGCCATCCGGGGCACTGGGGGCCCCTGGGCCCCTTTACAGGTGTACTGCCTGAACCCCCCTGATGGCGGCCCTGGTGGTGGGGGACCCATTAGTAGTGCTAGGACCACGGCTGCCATGTGTTGTTCTGCAAGTGTGGTTGCTCAGCTCGTCTGTAACGGTGCTGCTGAATAGGGATGAGCTTCACGTTCGATGCAACCACATGTTCGCATCGAACATTGCACGTTCGATCGTTCGTCCAAAACGAACAAATCGGGTCGTTCGCGCCAAATTCGAATGACCCATAATTCACTGCGGCATTGCGCGCTGATGATTGGCCAAGCATGCACCATGACCCCGCATGCCTGGGTGCTTTGGCCAATTAGGGCTCAGGGCTTTAGCACACGCCCCACACTATAAAAGGCCTCCTCCCTGGCGGCCTCGTGTAGTGTGTTCAGGCTTGCTTAGAGAAGTCAGACAGACAGAGAGAGAGAGAGATAGATAGAGACAGAGAGCCAGATTCACGTACATCGGCGCATTTTTGGACTGGCGTAGTGCAACTCCTTTAAGTTAGACCGGATTAATTTCGAGGCGCAAGTACCATTTCCTCGTAGTATTTTCAGCCAAATTTGCACTGGTGCAATGTAAAAGTGCAAAGAAAAAAATGTGTCTCTAGAGTCTAATAGGTAGGAATCCCTACTAGTGTGGTTACTAGTGTAATCAACCACACTAGTAGGGATTCCTACCTATTAGACTCTAGAGACACATTTTTTTCTTTGTTTTATATGGTTTAGGGTGCATCGGTCACAATTGGCATCCTTATAGCAGCATAGGATCATTTTACTTTAGCAATCTTTGGGCCTGCTGGCCTGCACAGGCTCCTGACCTAATTATCCACCTTTACTCAATTTCACTGAAATTACTGGAAGCTGAGGAACCAACATCTACCCTCCTATTAACACAGGGTATCTCTCCAATTGCATCCTAATTCCAGCCAAAAGGGGGGCCTATTACCATTGGGCTCACCCCACGGATATACCTGACAAAGATCCTCTCCTGTGCCCTCCTCCATGCCCTCCTCCATGCCCTCCTCCATGCCCTCCTCCATGCCCTCCTCCTTCTGCGCTCATCTAAAGTGAGTAGTATAGTTATGAGCAAGGATGCCCCTGGCATGTTGGCATACAGATTAATGTCCTGCAAGTGTGGCTGCTCAGCTCATCCCTAATGGTGTTGCTTTTGCTGACATGTAGACGGGTTGTCTAATTTTAAACCTGCTTTTATTTGGTCTAATTTTAGACCGGCCGTGCAGCTGATAAGCACATCGTGCAGACTGCACTGCACAAACTTACTTTTGTGGATCGGCGAATCCCCCTCATTTGCATATTTGCATAGCAAATCAATGGTGTGTCTAGTGCAGTTTTGCACGCACGATGCGCCGGTCTATCCAAATTACATCGGTCTAAAAAATTTGGATTTCAGGCGTATATCATTTTGGGGATACGGTGCATAGATAAACGTGTGCATTTTTAGACTTACGCGTGCCTAACTCGTGATACTCCGGAGTAAGTGCTTTGTGAATCTGGCCCACAGTGGGGTAGATTCATGTAGATCAGCGGATCTTTTGATCCGCGTGATCTATCTTGTTTACGATCCGCCTGCGCCAGTTTTTGAGGCAAGTGCTGTATTCAGAAAGCACTTGCCTCGTAATTAGCCCTGGCGGATCGTAAATCCCCCGGCGGAATGCAAATTCCGCGGCTAGGGGGAGTTTACTATTTAAATCACGCGCGTCCCCGCGCCGATCGTACTGCGCATGCGCCGCCGGCAAAATTTCCCGACGTGCATTGCTTTAAATGACGTCGCAAAGAACGTCATTGTTTTCGTCGTTAACGCTATTAACGTATGGCCGTATTCCCGGACGACTTACGTAAACGACGTAAAAAATTCAAAACTCGACGCGGGAACGACGGCCATACTTAACATAGGATCCGCCGCACTTACCCCGCATATAGCAGGGGTAACCATCCGCCGGAAAAAGACGAACGCAAACGACGTAAAAAAAAAGCGACGGCCGGGCGTTCGGTTCTGAATCGGCGGTTCTCCTCATTTGCATATTCGTCGCGTAGAAAAAAAGAAGCGCCACCTAGCGGACGGCGGGAGAATGCAGCCTAAGAACCGACAGTGTAACTCACTTACACCAGTCGGCTCTAAGGGAGATCTATGCGGAACCTGATTCGAGGAATCAGCCGCATAGATCCGAGCGTCGGATCTCACAGATCCGACGGTGTATCAGTAGATACACCGTCGGATCTGTACATGAATCTACCCCAGTGTCTTTTCAGATAGATAGATAGATAGATAGATAGATCAGGGAGGCTAGTAGTCAGTATAGTTAAATTTACAGTTTGTAGAGAATATATTGACATCCCTAGGAGTTGTCAATATATTTATAAACTGTATAGCTTAGCTAGATCTGCTATTAGTATCTGTCAGGCAGGAGATTGTGCTTGATGCAGTGCTCTAACGTGTTGTATTGCCTGCATTAGGGTTTACCTTAAACATAGTACTCTGTGTTAGTCAATGTGTGCTAGTTAATTGCACATAGACGCATTACCTGTTACTGCAAGTGTGCTATTTATTTGCACAGAAAGGCAGTTGCTGTTAATGCAAGTGGGCTATTGAATTGCACAGAAACGCAGTCGCTCTGACTGGTGTCACCGCACGTGTGCTGTTACATACCACCTGAGCGCAGTTAGTGTCACCGCACGTGTGCTGTTACATACCTCCTGAGCATATTTGGTGTCACCGCACGTGTGCTGTTACACACCATCTGAGCGCATTTGGTGTCACCGCACGTGTGCTGTTACATATCACCTGAGCGCATTTGGTGTCACTGCACGTGTGCTGTTACATACCACCTGAGCGCAGTTAGTGTCACTGCACGTGTGCTGTTACATATCACCTGAGCGCATTTGGTGTCACCGCACGTGTGCTGTTACATACCACCTGAGCGCAGTTAGTGTCACTGCACGTGTGCTGTTACATATCACCTGAGCGCATTTGGTGTCACCGCACGTGTGCTGCTACATACCACCTGAGCGCAGTTAGTGTCAACGCACGTGTGCTGTTACATACCACCTGAGCGTATTTGGTGTCACCGCACGTGTGCTGTTACATATCACCTGAGCGCATTTGGTGTCACCGCACGTGTGCTGTTACATACCACCTGAGCGCATTTGGTGTCACCGCACGTGTGCTGTTACATACCACCTGAGCCCAGTTAGTGTCACCGCACGTGTGCTGTTACATATCACCTGAGGGTATTTGGTGTCACCGCACGTGTGCTGTTACATACCACCTGAGCGTATTTGGTGTCACCGCACGTGTGCTGTTACATATCACCTGAGCGCATTTGGTGTCACCGCACGTGTGCTGTTACATACCACCTGAGCGCAGGTGCTGCTGTGTCTGACCGGTACAGCAAAAGTTATTTGGTGTGGGCCTTTTTTGAAACATATGTCGCAAGCGTATCTCGCGTGGCCAAAATATCAACCGCCTGGGTACCACATGCTTGTTCAGACATATGTCGACTTGGCATGCAGCTCGTTGGCAAGCACACCAGAAAGACCCACACCAAAGACAAAAGCGTACCCCCCCTTGCCCTTCTGGGACCTCCAACCCCACTAGACCCCCAGTCCTCTCTGAATCCTGCAGTGAAGGTGTAGAAATAGGTGTGTCACAAGCTAGTAGTAGCGGGCAATCTACTGATAGTACCAGGCAAATTTCCCTGCCCCAGCTGCTGCAGCGCCGAAAGAAGTACAATCCCAGCCATCCACATGCCCAGCAGTTGAATGCTAGCTTAGCGAAATTGCTAGCACTTCAACTGCTACCTTTTCAGTTGGTGGATTCTGCCCCCTTCCGTGAGTTTGTGCAATGTGCAGTACGCCACTTTTTCTCTCGGAAGGCGATTCCGGCTCTCTACCGGCATGTGGAAGGCAATGTCCATGCCTCGCTGGACAGGGCGGTCAGTGGTAAGGTGCATCTTACCGCTGACTCATGGTCCAGCAAGCATGGACAGGGACGTTACCTGTCTTTTACGGCCCGTTGGGTGACTCTGCTGGCAGCTGGGAAGGACGCAGGGCAAGGTACAGTAGTTTTGAAGGTTGCTCCGCCACCACGCCTCCAAAACACTACTACTGCTTGTGACACACCTCTCTCCTCCACCCCCTCCTCTTCGTCTTCCTCTGTGGCCTCTTCCTGTGCTGATGTTTCCTCAGAACCAGCCGTGCTCCGTAGGCGTACGAGAGGCTGCACAGGAATGCAGGCCAAGAGATGCCATGCGGTGCTAGAGCTGGTGTGCTTGGGAGACAGGAGCCACACTGGCAGGGGCAGGCTCAGAGGTGGTTGACGCCATGCCAGCTGAAGCCTGGAATGGTGGTCAGCGATAATGGCACTAACCTCCTCTCTGCCCTGCGACAGGGAAAACTTACCCACGTGCCCTGTTTTGCGCATGTCCTGAATTTGGTGGTGCAGCGGTTCTTGGGCAGGTACCCGGGCTTACAGGATGTCCTGAAGCAGGCCAGGAAAGTCTGTGTGCATTTCCGGAGGTCATATAATGCCACTGCTCGGCTGACTGACCTCCAAAGGGAATACAACCTGCCCAAGAACCGCCTAATTTGTGACATGCCCACCAGATGGAACCCTACGTTGGCTATGCTGCAGCGGCTGCACACGCAGCAGCGGGCCATCAATGAGTACCTGTGCCAATATGGCAGCAGAACTGGGTCATGGCAGCTAGGTTTTTTTTCCCCACGCCAGTGGGCCTTGATCAGGGATGCATGCACTGTCCTGTCACCATTTGAGGAGGCCACGAGGATGGTGAGCAGTGACAGTGCATGCATCAGTGAGACTGTCCCTCTTATTCACATGTTGGAGCACACGCTACGTGGAATAATGGACAGGGCCCTTGAGGCAGAACAGAGGGAGGAAGAGGAGGACTTCCTTACCTCTCAAGGCCCCCTTTACCCAGACAGTGGGCCTGCTTGCCCACCTAGCACACAGGAAGAGGAGGAGGAGGAGGATGATTGTATCAGCAGCATGGAGGTGGAGTCTAGCACTCAGCATCATCAGCAGCAGTCTTCAAGGGATCATTTACAGTCCCAAGGAACACGTGGACTTTTACGTGGCTGGGATGAGGTGCCTGTGGATTCTGTCGTCCTCAGTGACCCAGAGGACTGTGCCCCGAATGCCTCTGCAAACCTATGCTGCATGGCCTCCCTGATCCTGCAAAGCCTGCGTAAGGATCCTCGTGTACGTGCTATCAAGGAGACGGATCATTACTGGCTGGCAACTCTCCTTGATCCACGTTACAAGAGTAAGGTTGCGGACCTTATGTTGCCATCGCAGAGGGAGCAGAAAATGAAACTTCTGCGGGAGGCCTTGCAGAAGGGTCTGTGCAATGCGTTCCCAGAACCAGGGGGATTACCAAAACCTGGCTCTGGGCGACGTCTTGCTGAGGCTTCGGTGAGTCACAGAAGGAGCGGTGGAGAAGGTGGCCGTCTGACCGATGCCTTCAGACAGTTTTTTAGTCCGCAGCCCCAAGGTCTGACCGGTTCCAGCAACCAATCGCCAGCGTCTGGTTTACATGGTCCGGGAATACCTAGGGGCAAGATCTGACTTGGACTTCTTCCCCACCGAAAATCCTCTGGCTTACTGGGTCTTGAGGATGGATCACTGGCCAGAGCTTGCACAGTACGCAATTGAGCTACTGGCTTGCCCTGCATCCAGTGTTCTTTCAGAACGCACATTCAGTGCTGCTGGAGGCTTTGTGACCGATCACAGGCTGCGCCTCTCCACCGACTCTGTTGATTGACTGACCTTCATCAAAATGAATCAGGTTGGATCAACACCAGCTACCAAGCACCTGATGCTGATGTTACTGAATAATATTTTTTTGTTGAAATGTCGGATCCCTTTTAGACTGCGTATGCTGATGCTGAGTGACTGTCCTCTTATGCTGTTGATGGAATATCCTTCTCCTCCTCACTTTTTTTGCTGATAGCTAGTAAGAAATTTTGTGTTTCTGGGCTCCGCCACCAGTGCCTAAGGCACAATTTTTTTAGCCCCTGTTTAACAGGGGCACCTAATAACAATTTTTGATGCAACAATTTGTACGTGGCTGCTTGTTTCGCTCCAATTGGAGTTATTGGGAGGGGTTGCAGTGTTGTGTTGTGCCCAAGACACAATTTTTCAGCCCCTGTTTAACAGGGGCACCTAATAACAATTTTTGATGCAATAATTTGCAAGTGGCTCCTTGTTGCGCTCCAATTGGAGTTATTGGGAGGGGTTGCAGTGTCGTGTTGTGCCCAAGGCACAATTTTTCTGCCCATGTTTAACAGGGGCGCCTAACAACAATTTTTGATGCAATAATTTGCACGTGGCTCCTTGTTGCGCTCCAATTGGAGTTATTGGGAGGGGTTGCAGTGTTGTGTTGTGCCCAAGGCACAATTTTTCTGCCCTTGTTTAACAGGGGCGCCTAATAACAATTTTTGATGCAATAATTTGCACGTGGCTCCTTGTTGCACTCCAATTGGAGTTATTGGGAGGGGTTGCAGTGTTGTGTTGTGCCCAAGGCACAATTTTTCTGCCCTTGTTTAACAGGGGTGCCTAATAACAATTTTTGATGCAATACTTTGCACGTGGCTCCTTGCTGCGCTCCAATTACAGTATGTTTGAGGGGTGTCCTTTTCTCTAAATTTTTTCTTTCACAAAACAATAATGGCCCTCCACCACTGCTAAAATATTCAACATATTGTTGCCACACAGCACGTGCGCAAGCAGTATTATTTACTTTTTTTTATAGTCCTCTCATGTTGTGCAGGGAAATTTCTAAACACGTGCCACTCCTATAGACACCCAGCAGGTGTGATATTTAAAGGAATTTTTTTTTCACTTTAAGCATCATTAAAATGGCTGCTCCGGAAAAAACGGCAGTTTTTAAAACTTTTTTTTCCATTGATACATGTTCCCTGGGGCAAGACCCGGGTTCTGAAAGACGTTTTCCAACATTAAATTGAATTTTGGTCTTTAAAATGATCGTTTTTGAATTAGAACGTTCGGGTCCCATAGACTTTAATGGGGTTCGAAAAGTTTGTGCGAACCCGCGGTCTGTTCAAACGTTCTGGTGCGAACCAAACCCAGGGGTGTTCGGCTCATCCCTACTGCTGAAGCTACTCTCCAGCTCACTTGAGCAAGTCTGGTGCAAAGTTATCCCTGCTTTATGGGGGATAACTTTAGGCCGGCCAAACAGCTTAGGCACACCGCGCCTAGCCTGTGCCGAACTGGCCTATGTTCGGGAAGCGGCATTTCTCCCTCATTTGTATATTTGCATAGGAAATCAATGGTGCGGACGGAATAAATGTGTGCCTAGGATGTGCAGGCATAGGCAAGTTAGGCCGGTCGGGAATAGCCTATTTTGGTGCGTATCTAGTTCTGTGGGTACGGCACATAGATATTCCGGCGCAAATTTAGACTTAGGCGGCATCTCGAGATAGACCGGCTTAAGTCCTACCTGAATCTGGCCCTGTCTCTCTATCTCTCTCTATAGGACTTCTCTCATTAACGCCGCAACACACTACACGCAGCCTTTTATAGTGTGGGGCGTGTGCTAAAGCCCTGAGCCATAATTGGACAAAGGCACCCTGGCTTTGGCCAATTATGGCAATCCGTTTTTTGTGCGCTGTGATTGGCCAAGCATGCACTATGTGTCATAGTGCATGCTTGGCCAATCATCAGCGCGCAATGCCGCAGTGAATTATGGGCCGTTGCACGTCACTCGAATTTTGGGCGAATTACCCGTTTTGTTCGAATTTCGGCGAACGTACGAACAGACGATGTTCGAGTCGAAACATACGTTCGACTGGAACACAAAGCTCATCCCTACTCGGAACTTTAGGAAGATGTCTCTGCCACAGACTCTTCTAGAATGCCCTCTCTGATTGCGGTTACGGAGGAACCCCCTCCTAAGTAAAGTTTCACCTGAATCTTCTTCTTAACGTCGCCCAGGTACCGACTGAAAGAGGAGTCAATCCTTCAGTGTCTGGTAACCTCAAGCCCCGGTGGTTCGTAGGAATCCTATTGGACCGCCAGCCTCTCATTGGCGCTCCTGAGATGGACTCCCCATCGAACAGACACACTTGCTTGGGATCTTCAAAAGTGGGAACCCAGTCGATCACTGAGTCCCCGTCCTGCTTGAACGTTCCAGGCCCACATGGCCCAGAAACCAGGAACACCACGTGGCACACACGCCCCGGCCAGGTAGGCCATAATGCTAGGGGCGCAGTGATGTGGTCACCCTAAAGGTGGGTGCCACGCTCAAAGAAAAAGAACCCAGACCAATGGCGTCTGTTTCATATTTACCCTCTCCCAGCATGCCCAGCGAGGCCCAAGCCTCCTGATTGGCTGCTGGGAAAAGCCCCCAAGTCCCAACTCCACTGCTGCCACCTATCCCCCCGGGGTGGAACAACACCCCAGGCACAATAGAATGAGCCCACAGCACAGCTGAGCTGAAACAGAGACCCTAACTAAATAATTACAATTGAAATCAGAGTCACTCAGATTATCCCTTAAATTTCACTAGCACCAGTACTTGGAAGTACATAGGCGCTACACTCTTGTTAATCTAGGGGAGTTAACCTTATTCTCCTCCCTTGCGAGGCTTTTCAAACATCTCCAGCTCCTGCTTACGGGTGCCATTCGAGGCATACATACAGTCAGGTGGTAAAACTTCTTTGGCAGGACAGGAATTAGTGATGGAGCCAGACTTTATGGAAGTGGTGATGGTATCAGGAACAGGTGTTTTCTTAGGATGTAGCAAAGGCGTCTCTGGAGCAGGAGGTGGTTCTTTGGCAGGACAGGGTGATGTTTCTGCATTTACCACTGTGGAGCGTAGGATGACTACTGGAACTGGTATGTTGTTGGGAGGTTGCATAGTTGCCTCTAGGCCAGATGTTAGGGGTTTCACAGGGGTATTGGTTGCGGGTTCAAGAGGGGCACTGGTATCGTTGACCACCGTAGTCTGGGAACCCACTTGTGTCATTGAACATAGACAGGCCTTACAGCAACCTTAGCAGTTCACAGGCCAAACAGCAGGATGAGTCCCAATAGTACCCACTTTAGGAACCTTTGGCCGAGGTGGACGAGTTGGGCAGAGAGAGATTAAGTGCCCTCTTTCTCCACAATAGAACTAAAGGGTTTTGGGCTCCACCCTCCCGACAAGTGCAGGCGTGCACTGGGGAAGCCATAGAGTGCAGGGTGTGCACAGTGGAAGCCAGAGACCCAAGTCTGAGGATCAGAGGCTGCTACCTAAATGGACGGTGTTGGCAATAAATAGTCTGTAGGAAACAGACGAAAGCCTGAAGTGGATGGCCTAAACAGCATTACTGTATGTATAAGCCAGGAGTCCTCCTAAACCATGCCCACTCCTGCAGGTTCCACTTGACTTTAAGGCCATTTCTTAATGCTTTAAACATCACAGCGCTGTCACTAGTCCACAGGGTAATACCTGCCACAGTATACATTTTCTGCCATTCTGCAGGCCAGTTCACCACAAATTATGAGTTGAAGAGGTTTTTCTGCATGCACATCTTTGAGGTGTTCAGGTGCCTTTTCAATGCGTTTGCCATGTTACAGAATTATGTTTTTTTTTTCCATATTTTTTTTGCACATATGAGCACCTGTCAGTGGCACACAAGATTAGTGAAGGTACGGGCAGCGTGGGACATATCTTCAAAAGAGTGCTCAAGGAATGCTCAAGGAATGCAGTATGGTGTTTTGCATGATTTTAGGAGCAGAAGCACTAAACGCAAACACTCTAGTGCCGCATACAGACGATCGGACATTCCAACAACAAAATCGTGGATAATTTTCTGACGGAATGTTGGCCCAAACTTGTCTTGTATACACACGGTCACACAAATGTTGTCAGAAAATCCGAACGCCAAGAACGCGATGATGTACAACAATACGACGAGCCGAGAAAAATGATTCTGAGCATGCGTAGGGTTTTTGTGCATTGAATTGTATACACACGGTCGGACTTTCCAACAAGAACTTTTGTTGTTGGAAAAATTGAGAACCAGATCTCAAACATTTGTTATTGGAAATTTCGACAGCAAATGTCAGATGGAGAGTACACACAGTCGGATTTTCCATCAACAAGCTCACATCGAACATTTGTTGTCAGAAATTCCGACCGTGTGTACGCATCATAAGACGGTTTAAGCTGCTGCTTGGTGACTGGCGGTTGCTACCCCACGCCGCCTGTCTCCCTGCCCTCTGTGACATCATCCACCACCTCTCTCAGACTGAAGACACAGCCAGGGGAGCGGCACGCTGACTATACAAGACAGGAAAACCCCAATGGTGACATTACAGATCTTAAAGCGGAGTTCCACCCTTAAAATCACTTTGTTTCATTCCATCCAGCATACTGGCGTCAGCATGTACTTACTTTATATAAAATCATTGAATTTCAGGCGCACCGCGGTATGTCGCCGCTATAAGGCGTCACGCCTTCCGGAAATAGCCGATTAGCATTCGGCTCTTCTCGGCGCCTACTCACAGACCCAGGAGCTGACTGCGCAGGCGCCGAAAATAGCCGGTCCTAGTTCGGCTTTTTTCGGAGGGCGTGACGCGGCTATATACGGCGCCTGCGCAGTCAGCTCCTGGGTCTGTGCGCAGGCGCCGAGAAGAGCCGAATGCTAATCGGCTGTTTCCGGAAGGCGTGACGCCTTATAGCGGCGACATACCGCGGTGCGCCTGAAATTCAATGATTTTATATAAAGTAAGTACATGCATTAAAAAAAAAAAAAAACAGCATACTGGCGCTGACGCCAGTATGCTGGATGGAATGAAACAAAGTGATTTTAAGGGTGGAACTCTGCTTTAATAATACCACACCTGTAAAATATTTGTGCTATCTAAGCAACTTTGCCCACAACCCGGCACAAGGGATACCCAGTTTCAGGAGGCCACACCATCCAACATTCTGGGTCTTTCAACTCCATGAGAGGCTGAACATGGAGGGGCGGTGCGGTAGGGGGGATATCCTTGCAGCAAACAAAGTACTTACCACTGCAATCCACAGGTGGCCTGGAGCAGACTAAAAAAATAAAAATACAGTGGGAGAGGGGCTGCCTTTTATTCTGCTAGATACAGATGGTCATGTGGGTCTCCGAAGGAGGAATTAACCCATTATGTGCTGATGTGAGGTATGGCCAGGAAATATATATACTACACCAGCCCTCAAAATTTCCACTCGCCTACTAGCATTTGGCGAGTGGATTTAAGCTGGGGTCGAGTGATGACAGGGATACATGACCAATCTCCCTCCAATCTGTGCCTACACTGAGGCCTCGTACACACGATGAGATATGTCCGCTCAAACTTGTCCGACGGACAGTTTAGAGCGGACATGTCTCATCAGATTTCGGTCCGATGGCGTGTACACACCATCGGATCAAAATCCCCGCCGGCAGACAGCGTGGTGACGCGGCGGTGACGTTGACGCCGCCACGTCACCGCTACGTCACGCACCAGGAAGTAAACACTTCCGCGCGCATGCGTCGGATCCATTCACAGGATAAGACGCATGTGCGGGAGGATATGTCCGCTGGTTTCCCGTACTAACCAGCGGACATATCCGACGGACAGGTTTGTAGCAGACAAATTTCAAAGCATGCTTTGAAATTTGTCCGATGGACAAACCTGTCCGCTAGCCCGTACACACGATCGGATTTGTCTGCTGAAACGGTCCATCGGACCGTTTTCAGCGGACAAATTCGATCGTGTGTACGCGGCCTGAGAGTTACGATGAGATTGGCGGCCGAAGAGGAAGGGTGCATGCTCGGGAAAAGTAGTCTGGTGAGCCGCGCACAGGCAGAGCAGTACATAGGTGCTCTCCTTACAATTCTTATTAAGCCATTGGACCTAACAGTATGACCTCTCTGAGCCTGCCCCCCTCCTCCTAACCAATGAAGCTGGAGAGCAGAAAGTAATGAGTGAGGTGGAAGATTGGAAAAATTACCACTCCGGTGCAGCACTCACTGAAAGTTGTCCTGACATGAGAGCGGCAGCCTTCCAGTTTGTGCAGTTTTCTTCTCCTTGTGCTCTATGTAAGTGTCCAACAGTTCAGCCTGAGCACTGTGAACAGACAGGTGTCAATGTGTGCTGTGCGGTGTCAGTGTGTGCTGTGCTATGGTTTCAATGGCTGTGCAGTTGTGTGGATCTCAGCACTGGATTGTACTCCCTCCCGCTGTGCTGCAGCTCCTCTCCTCACTGCCAGCCTGAAAAAAAGGGGGAAGTGGGGACATGCAAGCATGGAGCCGCACACAGGGGCTCCTGATGATGAGATAAATGGGAGAGAGAGAGAGAGATAGGATGGATGGGAGTTGCAGAGGAGACAGCAAGAGAATGGGGAAGAGACCCAGTTCTAGTGCCCTGTCCCTCTGGTCTGCCCTCAGTGCCCTGTCCCTCTGGTCTGCCCCCAGTGCCCTGCCCCAATTTGTTAACCACTTGACCACTGGGCACTTAAACACCCTTAATAACCAGACCAATTTTCAGCTTTCGGTGCTCTCACATTTTGAATGACAATAACTCAGTCATACAACACTATAACCAAATGAAATTTTTGTCCTTTTTTTCCCACAAATAGAGCTTTCTTTTGGTGGTGTTTCATCACCTCTGCGGTTTTTATTTTTTTTGCTATAAATGAAAAAAGAACAAAATTTTGCAAAAAATAATAATTTTTCTTCATTTCTATTATAAAATTTTGCAAAAAAGTAATTTTTCTTCATAAATTTGGCCTAAAATGTATACTGCTACATATCTTTGGTAAAAAAAATAAAAAATGTTGGATATTATTTAGTCTGGGTGAAAGTTATGGGGTCTACAAGCTATGGTACCAAATCCTGAAAATTGATCAATTTCATCACACCTGAAGTACTGACAGCCTCTCTCATTTCTTGAGACCCTAACATGCCAGAAAAGTACAAATACCCCCCAAATGACCCCTTTTTGGAAAGAAGACATTCCAAGGTATTTAGAAAGAGGCCTGGTGAGTTTTTTAAAGTTGTAATTTTTTCCCACAATTCTTTGCAAAATCAAGATTTATTTTTTTTTCATCAAATTTTCATATTATTAGGTTATTTTTCACACACAGCATATGCATACCACAAATTACACCCCAAAACACATTCTGCTATTCCTCCCGAGTATGGCGATACCCCATGTGTGAGACTTTTACACAGTGCGGCCACATACAGAGGCCCAACATGCAGGGAGCACCCAGGCCAATTCTGACATTTCTCTCCTACATGTAAAAATCATCATTTATTTGCTAGAAAAATACATAAAACCCCAAAACATGATATAAAGATACCTCACATGTGGTTTGAACACCGTTTTTATATGTGGGCGGGACTTGCGTATGCGTTCGCTTCTGCATGCGAGCTCGCGGGGACAGGGGCTGCTGTATGCCCAGAGTATTGCTAAGTATGCCCAGAGTATTGCGGAGTATGCCCAGAGTATTGCCCAGAGTATTGCCCAGAGTATTGCCCAGAGTATGCCCAGAGTATGCCCAGAGTATGCCCGGAGTATGCCCGGAGTATGCCCAGAGTATTGCGGAGTATGTCCAGAGTATTGCAGAGTATGCCCAGAGTATTGCCAGAGTATTGCGGAGTATGCAGAGTATGCCCAGGGTATTGCGGAGTATGCCCAGAGTATTGCAGAGTATGCCCAGAGTATTGCCAGAGTATTGCGGAGTATGCAGAGTATGCCCAGAGTATTGCGGAGTATGCCCAGAGTATTGCAGAGTATGCCCAGAGTATTGCAGAGTATGCCCAGAGTATTGCCAGAGTATTGCGGAGTATGCAGAGTATGCCCAGGGTATTGCAGAGTATGCCCAGGGTATTGCGGAGTATGCCCAGAGTATTGCGGAATATGCCCAGAGTATTGCGGAGTATGCCCAGAGTATGCCCAGAGTATTGCAGAGTATGCCCAGAGTATTGCAGAGTATGCCCAGAGTATTGCCAGAGTATGCCCAGAGTATGCCCAGAGTATGCCCAGAGTATTGCCAGAGTATGCCTGAGTATTGCAGAGTATGCCCAGAGTATGCCTGAGTATTGCAGAGTATGCCTGAGTATTGCAGAGTATGCCCAGAGTATGCCTGAGTATTGCAGAGTATGCCCAGAGTATTGCCAGAGTATGCCTGAGTATTGCAGAGTATGCCCAGGTGAGTATTGCAGAGTATATGCAGCAGGGATGGCTGAGCAGGGAGGGAGGGATGGATGGATCTGTGACTGCATTTGTCACAGATCCAGCCCGCAGCACTGGCGCTGCCATCCGCTCCCTCCCTTCTCCTCTCACACTGTACCGATCGGTACAGAGAGAGGAGGGAGGAACCGGCGTCATCAAATGACGCCGGTCTGTTTACATCTGATCGCGCCGTCATTGGACGGCGCGATCACGTGGTAAACCGCCGCTATCAGCGGCGATTTACCGTGATCCGTGACCCGCCGGGTCCTCTGGACCCGGCTGTCACGGATGTTCCCGTGTGCGCGCCTCAGGAGGCGCGCGGGAGCGCGATTCTGACAGGCCGTTAATTAACGGCCAGTTAGAATACAGCAACCGCCCTAGAGCCGTACTTTCGGCATAGGGCGGTTGCAAAGTGGTTAAGTTGTTGTTGGTAATATTTAATTTTGTATCTTGATTCTGCATCAAACATTTAACAGTGTCATTCCATGAGATAATCTACGAGGGCGTGTTTACAGGTGCAATTAGGCGCAGGGCAGTGTATGAATTAGGTGGGGCAACTGGTGGCGAGTAACTCTTGAGGCCTGGCTAGTAGCTTAGGACTTGAAATTTTGAGCCCTGTACTACACTGTATATATATATATATATATATATATATATATATAGGCTACACTGGATGCAGAGTACATATACATATATGTATACTAGACTGTATATACTGTATATATTAATAAGTGCAAATAGAACGGATGGAAAGAATATTGTGCAAACGGTAATGATAAAAAAGATGTGAGGGGGGATGTGTATAAAAAAGCTGCTACATACAAATGTGACAAATATTCAAAATGCAATAGTGGAAAGAATGTAGTGCTGAAACTCTAAATGAAAATAGGAGTACACATATACAAAAAGAACATTTATATAACCAGTCAAAATTAACAACCAAATCTAAAGTCTAATGTGTCAATTACCCTTCAGTGAAAAGTATAAAGACAGTCTGACGTGATATAAAGATTAAAAAGGAATCGAAATCAATAGCCAGGTCTTAAAAGAAAATATGGATGGTGAGTCCACACCAATTAAGTAATATTCCTCAAGTATAGAAAAACTGGTGTAAGGGCATCCAGAAATGAATCTTCTCTAGACAAATAAAAATGGGTACCCTTACCGCCACTGATGGACACGTATGCCAGCGACAACGGATTGTATGAGCATAGATATCCAAATCGGTATGCAACCCAGATGGTAACCAGGACCCAAACTCTCTGATGGAAACTTCCAATCGACCTCATAGCACTCGGACCACACTGTAGCCAAAACAGTGGAAGGGACCCAGGATCTCCAATGAAAACCTCCAAATAAGCCTCGTGGCTGTGACCCCAACATGTGTGATATGTGGAAAAAAAAGGAAAGGGGGATCCAATGGTGTAGCTCAAAAAATGTGCAGGTTTATTAAAACCAACATACAAATGATAAAAATTGATCACATAAAAATTAAGCAATGTGAAGAGCGATGAACCTTTGGCTGACGCGTTTCGTCCTCAGGGACATCTACAGGGGTATTGTGATGTATATGTCTACTCCTATTTTCTTGTCAAAATATCTTGATTATGTGATTCAGAAAAAATTGTACAAGTAACACATAACAAATACATTACATAGGGGAGAAACTCCTTTGCGCATATACAATAGTATATTAATCCAATATTTGATAAAATGTTTTAGTTACTATCGATAACATATAGGCAGGAAGCTATAAAGCGATTCTCAGTACAATAACGTCTTGTATTAATAAATTCCAAAGTTAGAATTTCGGTTAGAACAAATAAATATCAAGCTAATAATGAGAGTTTCGAAAACATAGTAGTGAATCAAAAACAAAAAGAAGTAAAAAGAAAAACCGAGAAGAATAGAGAAGGGGGGGGGGGGTAAAATAAAGGAGTCTGCAGGACTAGGCTGAGATCCACTGCCACCGACTAAAAAGTATAATAGGTATTTATAATGCTAAGGGCCCTTTCACATGTGTGGACCGTTTGTCTGTATTTCATCCATCCGTTTTCGGATGAAATACGGACATACATGTATCCCTATGGGATAGCGGGTGTCAGCGGATGAACACCGCTGACACCTGCAATTGTCCGCCTCCGCAAAGATCCGCTTTTGCGGACGGAAGAAAACCCTGCAGAGCGGATCTGATAAACGCGGACACACGGTCCGTGTTCATCAGATCCCCCATAGGTGAGAGCGGAGAAAAAACAGGGCGATCCCTGCACAGTGTGCGGAGACCGCCCTGTCAGCCGACAGCTCAGCAGGGATTTACGGAGGAATCCCGCTGAGCAGACGGACACACAGAGGCGGATCAATACTGATCCGCCCCATGTGAAAGGGCCCTTAGGCTACCATGGAATAAGTACTTTGTTATTAAAGGATATCGGCATTGCATATGTAATCCAAGGTTAAGGTTTCCATATTCTCTCAAACTCGGTGATCGTGTCTGTTTCTATAGCCGTAATTTTAGCATAGGTCATAGAGTTATTCATCCTTTCTTTAACTTCATTTACTATCAGATTAGGAGATTTCCAGGCCTTTGCTAATGTCTGCTTTGCTGCTGTGAAGAGCTGTAATAGCAGTTTAAATTGCATATGTGTTGTATTACCAGGTTTCAAGTTAAGCAATGCTGTTTTGAGGTCTAAAGGAATTGTATTTTTAATCAATATACTTGCAATTTTGAAAATCTTCGTCCAAAATGTCAGCGCCTTCGAACACGACCAAATATGATGATATGTACCTGTATCAGAACATCCCCTAAAACATTGCGCAGAACAATTTTGCACATATTTTGCTACCCTAATATCATCTTGTTAATACTTTATAATTTGCCTCCAAATACGTTTGGGGAGGCTGTTTTTGTGTTATACAATATTTGATTCCAATCATAGGCATTGGGCCAAATTCAGAAATCATTTACACCAGCGTATCTATAGATACGCTGCGTAAATACTAAGAATAGCCTGTGTATCTTTTTTTACTATTCATAAAAGAAGATACGCCGGCTTTCTTCTAAGATACGAGCGGCGTAATTCGCTTACACCGTCGTATCTTAGTTGCATATTTACGCTGGCCACTAGGTGGTGCTTCCGTAGTTTTTTGCGTAAAATATGCAAAT
This sequence comes from Rana kukunoris, assembly GCA_029574335.1. Taxonomy (NCBI): domain Eukaryota; kingdom Metazoa; phylum Chordata; class Amphibia; order Anura; family Ranidae; genus Rana; species Rana kukunoris. The sequence continues at coordinate 64,617,154 of CM056055.1, forward strand.
GAGCTATTTACGCCGATTCAGAAACGTACTTGCGGCGATGCATCGTATTTTACATCGTTTGCGTAAGCGTTCAAGAGGCGTAAGGTTACCCCTGCTATAGCAGGCGCAGCCAATGTTAAGTATGGACGTCTGGACCGCGTCGAATTAAACGTCGGTTACGCTGTTTGCGTAAATCGTTCGGGAATGTGGCTCGACGTTAGTTATGTTCACGACGTTTACATTGAGAAAAAATCTACGTGATTTTGCGCATGCACACTGGAAACGTCCACGAACGGAGCATGCGCCGTCCAAAAAAAACGTCAATTACGTGGGGTCATGATTCATTTACATGAATCAAGCCCCCACTTCAGAAATTTGAATTGCGCGGCCATTAAAACTCTGCTCTTTTGATGACCAGAGAGACAGAAACAACGAGCGCCCAGAGGCGATTCAGTTCGCATGTGCCGCGCTATATAAGTTTTTCATTCATTCATTCATTTCTGAATCTGACCCATTAAGTTCAGATTCTTGATCCTCCTCCCATTTTCGGACATAGGATAGTTTATCCATGTTGAATTGTATTAGTGACTGAGAATATAAAGTAGATATTGTACCCCTAGCATGCGGATCTTTTTTACAAATATTTCCAAAAATAGACAAGTGGGTTAAAGCGGATGTCCGTTCAAAAAAAAATATTAAAAGCCAGCAGCTACAAATACTGCAGCTGCTGACTTTTAATATTAGGACACTTACCTGTCCTGGATTCAAGCGTCGTCCGCAGCAGAGGACGAGCGATCGCTCGTCACTCTGCTGCTCCCCCCGCCATCCACGATGAGGGAACCAGGAAATGAAACGCTCTGGCTTCACTGCCCAATTCTCTATTGGCTCCCTGATTGGCTCCCGCTATGTGCTGGTAGCCGAGTGTTCCCAGCACACAACGGGGGGGGGGGGGGGGGGGGCGACGGGAGGTGACGACATGCCTGCATTTTGCCCGAGAATGCTGGGCCGGAAGTGGGTGCAAATACCTGTCTTTAGATGTGACACCAGAGGTGGGGAGGGTTCCGATCAGCGTGAGTTCCACTTTAGGGTGGAGCTCCGCTTTAACAAAGGTGAAAAAGTTATTAGAGACGTAAAAAAGTTTTTTATTTGGAGGTATCTTAATAATTTCATTTGCGGTATACCATATAATTCACATAATGTTGGGAATGGGATGAAAGATGTGGAGTCTACAAATTTGTACATGCACAGGATATTCCTAGAAGCCCATTCCTTAAAAGATTTGGGAGAGACCCATGCAGGATAAAATGCCGGATTTTTATAGAATGATAACAATGGATTGTGAGGAGATTGTAGTTGTTTTTTTTTATTTTGAATCTATCCCAAAGGGAAATTGAATGTTTAATAATGGGTTTCGTATATTTCTGCGCACTTTGGGGGAGACCCACAGCACATTGGCACAGTAGAATGTGATCACATTCAATTGCTTCTATTGATATCCAGAGTGGTGTTTCCTGTTGTGCATGATATTTAGCAAGTGTTGCTATTTGTGCAGCTCTGTAGTAATACGCAAAGTTGGGATACCCGAGTCCACCCATTACCTTGGGGAGGTATAACGTTTGTGTTTTTATTCTCAGTTTGGAAGAACCCCAGACAAAAGATGAAACTCTCTTCTGTACTATCCTCAGGTAATATGCAGGTAATGGGATGGGTAGCACTCTAAAGAGATAATAAAGTTTTATCGTCATTTTGACTGCATTGACTCTTCCAAACCATGATAATGGGAGATGGGTCCATGAATTCATTAAATTCGATACTTGTATTAGAATGTGTACTCCTATTTTCACATAGAGTTTCAGCGCTACATTCTTTCCACTATATATATATTAAAACACCACCTGAAGTATATTAGAAAAAGTACACCAGGAATGCACTACAGTCAGATATTGGCTACACCAGATGCAGAGTATAATCTATATATATATATATATATATATATATATATATATACACACAGTATATATATATATATATATATATATATATATATATATATATATATATATATATATATATATACAGTGCAGAAAATAAGTATTTGAACACCCTGCTATTTTGCAAGTTCTCCCACTTTGAAATCATGGAGGGGTCTGAATTTGTCATCGTAGGTGCATGTCCACTGTGAGAGACATAATAAAAAAAAAAAAAAATTCCAGAAATCACAATTTATGAATTTTTAACTATTTATTTGTATGATACAGCTGCAAAGAAGTATTTGAACACCTGTCTATCAGCTAGAATTCTGACCCTCAAAGACCTGTTAGTCTGCCTTTAAAATGTCCACCTCCACTCCATTTATTATCCTAAATTAGATGCACCTGTTTGAGGTCATTAGCTGCATAAAGACACCTGTCCACCCCATACAATCAGTAAGAATCCAACTACTAACATGGCCAAGACCAAAGAGCTGTCCAAAGACACTAGAGACAAAATTGTACACCTCCACAAGGCTGGAAAGGGCTACGGGGAAATTGCCAAGCAGCTTGGTGAAAAAAGGTCCACTGTTGGAGCAATCATTAGAAAATGGAAGAAGCTAAACATGACTGTCAATCTCCCTCGGACTGGGGCTCCATGCAAAATCTCACCTCGTGGGGTCTCAATGATCCTAAGAAAGGTTAGAAATCAGCCCAGGACTACACAGAAGGAGCTGGTCAATGACCTGAAAAGAGCTGGGACCACCGTTTCCAAGGTTACTGTTGGTAATACACTAAGACGTCATGGTTTGAAATCATGCATGGCACGGAAGGTTCCCCTGCTTAAACCAGCACATGTCAAGGCCTGTCTTAAGTTTGCCAATGACCATTTGGATGATCCAGAGGAGTCATGGAAGAAAGTCATGTGGTCAGATGAGACCAAAATAGAACTTTTTGGTCATAATTCCACTAACCGTGTTTGGAGGAAGAAGAATGATGAGTACCATCCCAAGAACACCATCCCTACTGTGAAGCATGGGGGTGGTAGCATCATGCTTTGGGGGTGTTTTTCTGTACATGGGACAGGGCGACTGCACTGTATTAAGGAGAGGATGACCGGGGCCATGTATTGCGAGATTTTGGGCAACAACCTCCTTCTCTCGGTTAGAGCTTTGAAGATGGGTCGAGGCTGGGTCTTCCAACATGACAATGACCCGAAGCACACAGCCAGGATAACCAAAGAGTGGCTCTGTAAGAAGCATATCAAGGTTCTGGCGTGGCCTAGCCAGTCTCCAGACCTAAACCCAATAGAGAATCTTTGGAGGGAGCTCAAACTCTGTGTTTCTCAGCGACAGCCCAGAAACCTGACTGATCTAGAGAAGATCTGTGTGGAGGAGTGGGCCAAAATCCCTCCTCCAGTGTGTGCAAACCTGGTGAAAAACTACAAGAAACGTTTGACCTCTGTAATTGCAAACAAAGGCTACCGTACCAAATATTAACATTGATTTTCTCAGGTGTTCAAATACTTATTTGCAGCTGTATCATACAAATAAATAGTTAAAAAAATCATACATTGTGATTTCTGGAATTTTTTTTTTGATTATGTCTCTCACAGTGGACATATATATATATCAAATACACTACAGCTAGCTAAATAACCTGCCTGCTCAATCTAAATCGCACTATCTCTCCGTCCACACCAACAACACTACACAGGGCCACCGTGTAGGCAGCTTTATATGGTGTGGGGTGTGGACTTAGTCCCTGAGCCATGATTGGCTAAAGGCAACCTGCCTTTGGTCAATTATGGATTTCTTAGCAGAAGGAGCTGGTATTGGCCAAAGCATGCAGGTCAGGTGCATGCTTTGGCCAATCATCATACAGAAATGCACTGCAATCCCTGCAGTGAATTATGTGGCGTTACGTGGCACTCAAATTTGCCGCAACGCTCCATAATGTCGTTTTTCGGCGAATGGGCGAACACCCGATGTTCGAGTCGAACTTATGTTCGACCCGAACATCGAGCTCATTCCTACTGGGAATATATTGTTTGAATTTCAGCCAGCCACTGAAGTGCTTGGAATGATCTTGTGGAGGGCACTGCGAGTTGTAAATGAAATGTAATGCCGCGTACACACGGTCGTTTTTTGCGATGAAAAAAAACGTTGTTTTTTAAAATGTCATTTAAATTGATCGTGTGTGGGCAAAACGTCGTTTTTTGTCTTAAAAAAAACGACCAAAAAAAATTCCAACATGCTTGAATTTTTTGTGTCGTTTTTCAAAACGTCGTCTTTTGTTTCACAAAAAGTCACCGTGTGTAGCAAAAATGTCGTTTAAAACGACGTTTTTCAACCCGCGCATGCCCAGAAGCTAGTTATGAAGCGAGCTTCAATAGAAAAGAGTGGTGACCGTAACCTCGCTTTTTGTGAAAAAACGATGGTGTGTATGCAACATCGTCTTTGAAAAGTGACGCTTCAAAAACGTCGTTTTTTAGTTTACAGAAAACTTCGTTTTTTTTCATCACAAAAAATGATCGTGTGTACGCGGCATAAGAAGCGCATGATCATGCCATAGTGTGTCCTGGACATGACAGTAGAATAAATCGGCATTTGTGGTGGAAGGGGTGGGTGTCAGTACTGGGATCCCTTTAGGACCCAGCACACTCACCTGACACAGCCTTGCCTGGGAAACACTGATTGGCCAGCTCTCCTTTAAATCACCTGTATCTTCACCCAATCAGTGCTCGTGGTGGAGTTACCTTGTTTGCCACTCTGAGATTCAGCCTGATTGCCTGCTCTGAATATTTGTGTATGACCCGGCTCGTTTGACCCTGTTTGTTCGCTCCTGATTTGGTACCGTTTGGACTCTGAAACTACCTGTGTATGACCCAGCTTGCCTAGACTACGCTTTGCCTGATCCCTGTAAGCAACATCCATTTGCAGCGGTGCACTACAAACGCCAGCGACACCAACAACATCTACATCGGCACTGAACTACAAGTCCCAGCTGACCCACTCATCTCAAGACCTGCTCATGGTATGTGCTCTTGTTCTCGACTGTTTGCATAGTTTGCACACCTGAACGTTTATCTCCTTCTAGCCTGACATTAAACCTGACAGTGGGTGGACTAGTAGGCATGTAATACATTTTTTTTGTAAGTCTCATATTGATAGTAATGCCCAAAAACTATTTTAACTCCTCCACCATGAGATAATGCCAATTAAATTTACAGGCATAGGAAAAACTGTCTGGTGGCGAAAAAATTGTTCTACAAAAAGATTTGTTTGGTCTACAATGTACTGCAGCAAATCTTGTGGGGAAAACAAATAATCTAATTCAGAAAAATTATTAGTGTTGGGCTGCACACCTGGCTGTGCAGTGACAGGGGAATTGCACCTGACCCTGAGCTGGAAGGCAGCCAGAAGCGGTTTGCCAGGGCATCGGGAAGGTAGGTTTGTGCCCAGAATCTTTGGGTCTGGTGTGTTGTTGTCATGATCTGTGTTGTGGCTTCGGTCACCTGCTGGTGGCACTGTTCCTTCCAGCAACAAGGGTGCAGTTCTGGTGGCCACCAGCGGGTGTCTCCCAGTGGATGGACTCCTCATTAATTAGGGGTTCACTTGAGGTGACCTACTGCAGGTATATAAGCCCGCCCTTCACTATGGTTCATTGCTTCAGTATTTTCTCTGTTGGCCTTGTCCCTGCCTGACCCGATGCCTGTATGTGTTCCTGATATGCTCCCGCCCTGTCCTGGACTCTGTTCCCCCTTGTCAGGCTTGATTTTGCTATGTATGCCCTTGTTCTTTGTATATATTAGTTAGTTTAGGTGTTTTTGAGGGTTGCTGTGTTTCTTGTATGCTTGCTTGTTTTTGGGGGTTTTCTGTTGTTGGTTTACACGTGTGCCTTTATCTTAATAAATTATGTATTTTGGAAATAGCGGCTCATGTGAAGCTGCGATGGGTACACTGCTGATGGGCTGTGTGACAGATCCACTGATGGGCTGTGTCACAAATCACTGATGGGCTGTATGACAGATTCGGTGATGGTGGTATTGATGGGTTGTGTAAGAGATCATTGATGGACTGTACGATAGATTACTGATGGGTTGTGTGACAGATCTGCTGATGGCGGTACTGATGGGCTATGTGACAGATCACTGATGGGCTGTGTGACAGATCCGGGTATCCTGCCCCCTCTCCCCCGAAAGGGGGGAGAGGTGTCAGTAAACAACGTGGTTCTGTTTCTAAATTTCATGGATTGGTGGTGTTCGTAAATTTTGGGCTTCCTGTCAGTAGATTTCACTTTGGGGGATTGGCAATACCGCTACCTCTACACAGGCTTTTCTTTATGCAGTGTATCATAAATGCTGCTGCTAGACTCATGCTCCTTACTAACTGATTTGTGGCTTCTGCACCTCATTGCCAATCCCTCCATAGGCTTTCACTAGCCCAACATTTAAAGTACAAACTATCAACTACAACAAACTCATCCACAAAACTGCCCACAGCTACATACCCAAACTCATCTGGACATATTGTTCAAAGCATCCAATCTGCTACTCTGAAGACCTCCTTCCTTCTAGCTTTCGCCTCCAGGACTTCTTCAGAATATCTCCCATCCTCTGGAACTACCTATCCCAATCTGTCCAGCTATCGCCTGCCCTGTCTGCCTTTAGACAATTCCTGAAAACTCATCTATTTAGGGAAGTCAACCCTGTTTGCACCTAAATTATGCCAGCTACCTCCATCATCTCACACCCTACAGCCATTAACCTTTTCACGATTGTAAGCTCCTAGAGCAAGACTCAGTTTTGTAACTGTACTGTCTCACTTTATATTGTAAAGCGCTGTAAAAACTGTTGACATTATATAAGATATTATAATATAATCTTATGATATAATAATGTTAGACCGCAATATAATATATTCGGGATTTACACTGAGGTTAAACCTATTTAACAGGCAATATTCATACACAGGTAATTAATTCCAGGATGAATTATTGTATTTAATCAGCAATCTTTTCCCTTATTAAAAGACCTATGGCTAACAATATCTTAAAGTATCCTGTATTCGCTTTCTTAAGCCCCGTACACACGGTCGGACTTTTGCCCAACCAACATCAAAATCCGACACTTTTCGCATTTGTCCGACCGTGTGTACGTTCCATCGGACCAACTTTTTTGGCTTTCATCGGACAAAAAGTTTGGTCTGCGAACGGACCAACTTTCAGGCAACAAAAGTCCGATGGTGCAAAATCCGATCGTGTGTACAGCAAACCATCGGACTATTGTCCAAAGTTAAAATGCGCATGCTCCGAAGTAAAGAACAGCCGGAAGCCTTCTGTCTAGTAAAACTAGCGTTTGTATTAGAAAAAGAACATTCGTGACGCGGCTAGTTTCGAAATCTCGAAAAACAGCGCATATTATCCTTTTCTTTGTAATGACAATAATCTTAAAACCTGCTTTGCTGGTGATACGGATGGATTAAAAACAAATTAATTTACTTTTGATTAGTGTATTTTGTTTAGATGAATCAAGCAAATTTCAAGATTATTTTGTGTGTCAACTTCTAAAAACCCCATTATCCCATATTATTTTTGATGGTTAAAGTACCAACTACTCTATTTGTCTCCCTTTAATTTGAGCAAAGGACCTGCCTACTCACAAACTGACATTTGACTTTACACAAATAATTCAAGACACCTTCACATCATCCATTTATTAAAAAAAAAATCTCCTAAAATAGGACAAATCCAAAACATAAGGAAGGCAGCAGTAGAACAAATGGTGGACTTTGCAAAGCCTCTGTACCCCAGGGCATACATAACAATTTTTTGGTAAATATCCAAACTTGGGGACCTGAGAATTACAATATAGAGAGCACCAGAAGATCATGGACTCCAAAAGATGGGGAGCAGCAGCAGAAGACATGTCTGTCCCCAGGCTGTGGTACTTCAACAGGCTGATATTTTTTGCCGACCAACCTGAACCAAGAACAACACTATCCACACTTCTCTCCCCATCAGCTGAGGCCATTTTTTTTCTTTGTCACTCCCATCACAATAATACAAAATCATTAAAAAAATAAAGATACATGTTTTCGCACATTTGTCGTTCCATTTTTGAAGCTAAACATAAAATTATCCCTAAAATGGATCTAAATGGTAAAATTTTTTAAACAAAAATAATAACCCATCAAAATATGTACCAAACCATTATGTTGGTGGCCAAATTAGTAGCCCCTAAAATCTGGGCTCTGAGTTGGCCACTGACCCCCATGCTGCTGGGGTGGTTGGGCTTGCTGGGGTGGGTAGGTTGGCTGTTGTGGGTAGGTTGGCTGTTGTGGGTAGGTTGGCTGGTGTGGGTAGGCTGGGTGGGCTTGGTAACTTGTCTGGGTTTGGTAGGCTGGCTGTGGTTGGTAGGCCTGTTGTTGATTAGCTGGAGGTGTGTGATCTAAATCACAGACATGGGAATTAGGGGTTAGCTCCCGTTTCCTGGCCTTGCTAAGGAGCTGTACCATCATCCCCTCACACAGCTCCCTTTGATCTGCCTCTATTTCTCGGAGCTTGTTGGCAATGAAACAGCCAAACCCTTCTGCACTATCGGGTGCTGAGGTGATGACCGATGTGGCCCTACTTAGAAATTCAGCAGTGGCATCATCTAGCTGTTGCCTCTTCTTGGCCCTTTTTCGAGGAGGGTTTAGTGTAGGGATTTGGCATTGTGTTGACAGGCTGCTGGGCCCAGCCTCTTCTTGGCTGCCAAGGTCCTGTGTGTGAAAAAGGAGCATCATTTCAGTTTTGTTGCCATCATAACAACACATTAACATCATAGTATATTTGAATGGCCAGTTGTTGAAAAATACTAGACCTGGGTAAAGCTGATCTCCTCCTCCTCCTCCTCCTCCTCCTCCTCCTCCTCCTCCTCCTCCTCCTCCTCCTCCTCCTCTGTTGGTTCTGCCTCAGTATCTGTGGCCTCTGCTGATAGGGAGGGTAGTGTGGATAGATGTTTTCTTGGCTCAGTTTGGTCCTTTAAAAACATCAGGCTGTTGAAGTACCACAGTTTGGGTACATACACGTCATCTGCTGCAGCTCCCGATCTTTTCGATCCCTCGACCTTCTTTAGCTCTCTGAGAAACGTGCTCCTCAGGCTCCCAATTTTAGCTTTAATTTGTGTTGCATTGGCCCTGGGGTACATAGACTTTGCTTCTGCCACCAATGTAGCTATTGCTGCCTGTCCTTTATTTTTATCTGAATAATCTTTATGTTTCGAAAAGAAAATGAGTGATCTGAACAATGCGCTCCCTATCTAATCACCCACCGCTGCGCACAAGGAGATGAGTAAGTACGGAACCTAGCTGCCGTTTCAAAATTGCATAAATGTGAAAAAATAAACAGAAACAACAAACACTATAAGCATATAATGTGTTAATCCATTAAACAGCGCTGTGAGAAATAGTGAAATTCTCCTAAGGTGTTTCAAAACAGCTCACAGTGAATAAAACTGATAGTATAAATGTGAGTGTAGATAAAAATCAATCCGTGAATATAAGACAATAGTCCATAAAGAGTGATCCAAAAATCTTCAGAGGTCTTCCACCACACCAAAAGTGAACAGTGCTTCCACCACCCATCAGAATGGTCACTCACCAGAACTAATTGCCTCAGCACTCACGTACCTAGGCAGATAAGCTTGTAATCACCATAAGGGATCTTCCAAAGATCATGTGGAATCCTATGTAGTGCTCCAAATTATTTCAACGTGTAGGGGAAAGAAAAAATTGTACAATAGTGTGATATCGTCAAGCAGTTTTAATAGCACACCAAAAAACAAATCCAAAGGTTAAACTCACAAACAAACTCAAAATATGAGCAATGTATCACAGCAGTCACCGTCATCCTACAGATATCTTTGCAAGGTATAGCACTTGGCCACGGCGGACCCACGATCAAACAAAACGGTCTCACCACTTGGCAGCTTGATTTTGCTGAAGACTGGTTCTCCTAGTTGGTAAATGGCTCCAAACACTGCACAGCACAGCAAGTGTCAATATGTGTCTGTACATTAGAGATGGATTACATTTAATGGTGATTTGTTATTGTGAGGGCTCCAGAAGAAGATAATGCAAGTTTTCATGTAGTTCATTATAATGTGAAAGTTGTTCTTTCTGTCTTGGCTACTTTTCTGTACTAAATAATATACTGTATTTTAATGTTTTCCACAGAAAAAAGGCAAAGAGAAAAACACCACAGGGGACAAAAGGAGGCTTCCATTGGCCGGGCTCCAACAGGGGAGACAACATGCCCAAAATCACTCCCAAAACGTAAGGACAAAATTAGATAATTAGCATTTTCACAGCGACAGGGGTGTTTCTAGGTAGGACAAAGACCATGGGCTCAGGCCATATCTTAAGGGGTAAAATCAACTTTATGTTAGATGTGTGGCTCATCACTGACCATTAATGATGCATTTGAATGATAGACATGGGTAGAGGAGAGGCCCTGGGGATCAGAGTCACAGAGAGTCACGCCTGCTAGATTTCACATCATATATCCCATCTTGCCATTGCAAACAAGAGTGATGCGTGTCATCTGTCTGATTTTTTGAATGTGGCCACTAAAGAGATTTGTACCCACTTTTTAAATGACATCATACTCCTGTTCCATAACATTTTGTATATTATAATAATGCCTAGTGTAGTGCACTAGTCTCGAGCAAACTTTGTCACCAGGGCAAGGTTGGTATATATTTAAAAAGCAGCAAATGTGATTCTGGTAAGATAATGTCATTTAGGGGCGGCTTCATGGATGTTTTATTCTTTAATTTTAGAGGATCAGGAGTGTGGTCAGCACCAACCTTTGCAGGATATTGATGATAGTGCCGGACCCAGCAAAGAGCCACCAGTGGACAGCACATCCCCAGACACCAGATATGCTGAGGGTGAAGGAGTGCAAGAAATCCAAGATGACCCTTTGGAGACTGTTGTTTGCCCCAGTAAGTTTTTTTAACATGTGCTTTCCACAATCAATACATGGTTACTGATTATATGTCCACTACAAACACGCCCACAACACACTAGCAAATTATGTAGTGCATTCAACATTTGAGCATGTAGAAGGGAGAGGTGGCAGTGTTGTTTAGGTAGCTGCACGTGAAGACCCATGCATATGCACCTGGTCCAAGATTTTCGGAGTATATCTGTAGTGTGTACATTACCTAGTAGTGTAGCTGTATTTAGAAGATCAAGCATTTTGCAAGCACCAATTGAGTGTCTATGTTTAGGTAAGTATTTTCATAAAGTAGCCCTGATTAACCCCTTCCCTACCAGCCCATAGGGGAATCACGTCATGGTGATCCCCTCGCCGATGAGACAGGACGTTGCACAACGTCCTGTCTTCACGGCCTTCTAGGGCGCGCGCGCCCGCGCCAACACCCGCGATCCCGCGCGCGTGCCCGACGGCCGTGATTGCCGCCGGGCACCCGCGATTTCCGGAAATCACGGCAGGAGTGTGGATCTGTGTGTGTAAACACACAGATCCACCTCCTGTCAGCGGTGAGGAGACTGATGTGTGTTCCCAGTACAGAGGAACACACATCGATCTCCTCCCCCTGTGAGTCCCCCTCCCCCTACAGTTAGAACATACTTTAGGACACATTTTAACCCCTTCAGCGCCCCCTAGTGTTAACCCCTTCCCTGCCAGTCACATTTACACAGTAATTAGTGCAGTTTTATAGCACTAATCGCTGTGTAAATGTGAACGGTCCCAAAAACGTGTCAAAAGTGTCCGATCTGTCCGCCGCAACGTCACGGTCACAAAAAAAAAACGCAGATCCCCGCCATTACTAGTAAAAAAAATAAAATAAAAATGCCATAAATCTATCACCTATTTTGTAGACGCTATAACTTTTGCGCAAACCAATCAATATACGATTATTGCGTTTTGTTTTTTTTACCAAAAATACGTAGAATACGTATCGGTCTAAACTGAGGGGAAAAAAGGTTTTTTTTAAAAAAATATTGTGAGATGTATTAAATAAAAAGGAAAAAATATTGTGTTTTTTTTTAAATTGTCGCTCTTCTTTTGTTTATAGCGCAAAAAATTAAAACCGCAGAGATGATCAAATACCACCAAACGAAAGCTCTATTTGTGTGGGGAAAAAAACATAATGATTTAATTTGGGTACAGTGTTGCACGACCGCGCAATTGTCATTCAAAGTGCAACAGCGCTGAAAACTAAAAATTGGTCTGGGCAGGAAGGGGGTGAAAATGCCCTGTATGGAAGGGGTTAATAATGTGTCCCTATGTTTTTTGCCTCAGTCACTTGACCATCAAACACATTCTAATTTATTATCTTCTTCCAAGGCCACCAACTACCAGGATGCACTATTGGTCGGATCAGTGCTGATATGCTGCAGGCAATGACAGAGCTTGAAAATCTAAAGGAGTCTGCCACTGGTGTTCAGAGACGAATCAGGGATTATTACGACCTGTTAGCTAAATTTTAGCTGTTTTTGTGACGTAGGTTTATAGTTTACATTTGTACCTCCTGTTATTTAAATTTTCTGTGAACTTGATGCAACTAGACTTGTTGGCACAGGCTGAGTTTTGTTATTTGTTTAGAAATGGCACTAATTCACTTTGCAATACGCAGATGTTAGCAAATGTGACTTTTGAGGCTATTTCAATACTGTAATTTTAGAAAAAAATAATGTTTTGGTGTGATTTAAGTGTCTCAGCTGAGTTTTTATCTACTCCTCTTCTTCTGGTGCTTTCAAGAAACAGTATTACAATTTTGAAGGGCTATACCTGACCAATTTTGACATATGCACATCCAAAAAAAAAAAATGTACCTATGGCAAAAGTGAAACATCTGGGAATGCACCAGGAGAAGGAGAGTGGAGAAAGACTGTGCTAAGGGGCATTTTGCATCAAACGCAGTTCCGTTTATTTTGGGGTGCATTTTTGTATGCGACAAGGATGCAGGCACAGTGTTTGACATGCACTCCATGAAGGTTCTGGTCGGCTCTAGCTCACAACATGGTAGTTCCGTTTCAGGTGCTAAGGATGACTGGATGTTGTGAGCTACAACCAACCAGAACCCCCGTAGCGCATGGAGAGCACTGTGCATGCATTTTTGACCCACAAAAAAAGCGCCACAGAATAAACAAAACTGCATCTGGTCATACATTGTGTGTGTATAATAATATTTTGGGCCGAGAATTCTGCCAAAAATGTTTGAATTTCTGCTGTAACCACTTGGCAAGGTATATTGCTGTGTTGGAAAAGATGCATGTTTCTCGCCAAAATAATAACAAACGAATTATTGCGTTCTTCATGACCTACCACTGTTTTGCACTTTTGTAAAAGGAAAAAATGGCACATTGGATTGTGCTTGTTAAAAAAATAATGTTTTTGCAAAAAAAGGTGTGGCTTCTTATTTATAAGATCAGTACTACCAGTATATTTTGAATTTAGGGTAAGAACATTGACAGTGTATTATTCGAAAAGGGGTGTAGCAGAGCCCTAAAACATAATAATACTCAACATAGATGTATTGAAGTTTAGAAAGGTGTATTTGCACGTCTGCTTGTTTCCCTAAAGTTTTGACAATTCTCACCAAAATTCTAAGGACATCAAAAAATTAAAACACAACCACAGATAACAGTAGCTCAAAATTTTTATTTTTAAGAGGAAAATAAACTAGATAGAACAAACTCTACAGGACATTTTGCTGCCAAGGCACTGCCCCTCTACCAACAAAGTAGTCCATATACTGCTCACGCACAAGACGTGCATTCTGGGAGGAGACAGCAGGTCGGGTAAGTTGCAGGGCTGGCATTACTGCGTCTTCAGCTGCCCGTCCACCTGAGGGGTCATCAGTATTGCCAGACCCAATGTAGTTGGTAGCATTCCTCCGTAGAAAATTATGGAGGATGCAGCAGCACAACACCACGTGGTTAAGCTTGTATTCAGCCAAGTTAATGGCAGTAAGAAATAGCCGAAAACGACTTGATATAATGCCAAAGGCGTTTTCAACCACCCTTCTGGCACGTGACAGTCTGCAATTATAGATCCGTTGCTCAGGGGTGAGGTTCCTCATCGGAAAGGGCTTCAACAGATGTTCCCCAAGAGCAAAGGCCTCATCTGCCACAAATACAAAGTTGAGGCCCTCCACGTTGTCCTGCGCAGGTGGCAAACTTAAGGTGCCATTAGTAAGACGCTGATAGAATTCGGTATGAGACATCACACCTCCATCAGAATGACGCCCATTCATACCAACATCAACATAAATAAACTCATAGTTTGCAGAAACTATAGCAAGAAGAACTATGCTGTTAAAGCCCTTGTAATTATAAAAATAAGAGCCAGAGGCCGGCGGAGGAACAATCCTGACATGTTTGCCATCAATGGCACCCCCACAATTGGGAAAATTCCACAGATTGGCAAACTGGGCCGCAACATCCTGCCATTCCTGAGGGTTGGAAGGAAACTGTGGAGTCAAACAAAGAACAATTAGTTACTACTTCAGCATAATAAATTGCAACCTATTTTTACACATACATTATAGGGGCAACATAACAAGGAACCAATTCAAGCAGTTTGTGGACTAAAAATTTGATATAATTCTCATTTATATGCTTCATGACTCCCTCTGGTGGCACATTCCAAAAATGTTAGGGAGATGAGGTTGAATGTTTAAAGTTTGGGGAGTGGTAAAAAAATCTCTCCTTTTCAATGTGACCAATATGGTGAACAAATGAAGGTTAATGTTTGCTGCAAGCCATTCTGATTTTTGGGCTTGGCACACCAGAGGCAACAGAATAACATACCATATACAAAAAAATAAAATAAAAATAATAATATAATTTTAATAAAATGGGACAAATATGACAAGCAGAAAAGGGGTATAATGAAGATATGTTGAGCTAGAGTACACAAATATTTGGATCAGATGATTCACTATTTGGGAAGGGGAAGTTTAATAAACAGTTTGTGCACCCCATAAAATTTACTCTGCCACTCTGCTGCCAGTTAAGGATAAACATTTTAAGATGCCCTAGTTTATAAGGGTTGTTAAGGGAAGGCAAATAACAAATTGGGGTCCCAGGGTAGCTTGCTAGGGAGGTAAGTGAAGGCAAATATCTATTTAGGGCAAGGAAAAGTAGTCAGCATGCCACCAAATAAAAATTATTTGAACAGATTCTAACAAGAATGGGACTGAACATTGTGGAAATGGATACAATGTGATATCAACTAAAATAACTTACCCAAATATAGTCCTTCTGCAGGACTTGAATAATGGCACAGCAAGTATCAGGAATTATGTGTCCCAGAGCCTGGGGAGAGATCCCAGTAGTAAATTTAATATCCTGGAGGCTTCTCCCTGTCGCCAAATAGCGCAAAGTGGCTATGAGCCGTTGCTCTGCAGGAATAGCAGGCCTCATACATGTGTCCTTCTTGGTGATATACGGAGACAGCAAATGTAAAAGACGCTGGTAGCAGGAATCTGACATCCTAAGATAGTTCCTAAAATCATTAGGATTGTTTTCCTGCAGCTCCCTGAGCAATGGCATATGAGAAAATTCTTCACGGCGAAGCAACCAATTTTTGGTCCAAACAGTCCTCCTCCTACTCCTGGACCTGGACCGAGCTTGAGCAATAGCCAGAACTCCTAGACCGTAAAAAGCACGCTCTCTCGCAGGATCGCGCAACATCTCGGAATTTGGCGAACGGACACAAACGTTCTGAAGCGCACGAAACTGGAAATGTGGAAAGCACTCACACGAAACATCAACTAACTATAGAGTAGCTGAAGGAACGCAACGGGTGACGTCGGAGAATTTCACTTCCTCTTTTAAACGCACGGCATTACGTTCAAACGTCACTACGTTCGTTTTGGTTGTGTATGCTATGGGTGTGATCGGACAAATCAATTAGGACAAAAATCCAAGGGAAGTTTTGTTGGATGTCCGACCGTGTGTACGGGGCTTTAGACTGTCAATCCACAGGGATAAAGGACAGAGTCCTGCCCTTTCAAGGTACCTTGTTCCCATGTTGAGGGCATGTGGCCTGGTATGGTTCAAGAGAGGTGGGGTGTACGCTTGCTGCCCATCACTTTCTTGACCAGCCACGTTGTATGTCTGGATCAGAGTCTGGGATAAATGTTTTCTTCAGCGTGATGGACCAGTTGGTGAGACATCATCAAAGAGCCAGATCTATAAACAAAGCATTGGGCTGACATCAATCTGTCCAATGCTATGCTTATAACTTTGTAGTTAATTAGTGGACACTGCATGAGAATAATAAAGTCAGTGTTGGGTTCATATAAATCCACTGCATTCGTGGCAAAACCTTTGGGGACCTCTTGCGTAACCCTAGGTTTTGGCAGAATCCCAGTTGAGAAACCCTGATCTACATAATTATTACTTGATAATGACCAATTAATGGATGTTCAGTGAATTTCTATACTTTAGACTCTGAATATTAACCACTAGCTGACGGCCGTACGACTTTGTACGGCCGCAGCGCAGTCCTGAATCCCTAACAGGCCGTGTTTTTACGGCCGCCCCTTTCCTCGTTCCCCGCGCGCGCTCCCAAGCGCGCAGCGGGGAACTCCTGTGCTGGCCGTGTCCCTCGTGGTAAATAGCCAATCACAGCGGCTATTTACAGCGTGATCTGTGCGGCCAATGAGAGATGATCTCATATGTAAACATATGAGATCATCTCTCATTGCCGACTCTCCCTCCTCACACAGACAGCGCGTGTAAGGAGGGAGAGAAATCTGCAAGGTAACCAGCGCTAAAAAAAAAATTCACCAACCAGTACCACCGTGCCCACCAGTGCCCACTTGTGCCACCGTGCCCACCTGCCACCTCAGTGCACATCTGCAATCAGTGCCCACCTGTGCCACCTCATCAGTGCCCATCTGTGGGCATTTGTACTTTCCTGGCTTGTTAGGGTCTCAAGAAATGAGAGAGGCCTTCAGTACATCAGGTGTGATCAGATGTGATAATTTTTTATGATTTGCACCATAGCTTGTAGACTCTAAAACTTTCACACAGACCAAATAATTTCCAAAAACTTTGGGTTATTTTTATCAAAGACATGTAGCAGTATAAATTGTGGCCAAAATTTATGAAGAAAAATCAATAATTTGCAAAATTTTATCACAGAAACTAAGAAAAATCATATTTTTTTCCAAATTTTCAGTATTTTTTCATTAATAGCGCAAAAAATAAAAAACCCAGAGGTGATCAAATACCACCAAAAGAAAGCTCTATTTGTGGGAAAAAAAAGGACAAAAAAATCATTTGGGTACAATGTTGCATGACTGAGTAATTGTCATTCAAAGTGTAAGAGCGCTGAAAGCTGAAAATTGGTCTGGTCAGGAGGGTGTTTAAGTGCCCAGTATGGAAGTGGTTAAAGAACATTAACAGTCATAAACAGGCAGCAAGGATAATTGATGTAGGACCATGTTTGTACTTGTAGTAACAATGGAACCCAAAATCTTGTCAGCTCAGGATGCAGTGGACAAGTACGAGAAAGGTCTAATAAAAGAGAAGATGGGTGGTGGTTGTGTGTGTGTGTGTGTGTGGGGGGGGGGGGGGTGAGTTGTCCATCTCCAAAGCTCTATGGAAGGGAAAGGAAAAGTAGAATACAAAACAGAGAGGTTTGAGAAGATAGGAGAAGAAAAAAGGCATTGGCAGAAGGCGAAAGAGGAGAAAAGGAGGGGGGGGGGGGGGCAGAGGACAATGGGGCTCTTCATATGTTTTGCTCAAAAATATACTTCCTACAGGGAGATATGACTTTCAGGTGAGTGTGAAGGAGGGTGGGCATATTGAATCTATGGAGTCCATAGGGCAATTAATCTTTTGCAGCTATCTAAGAGGATACTGGCAAATTTCTCCCTAATAAAGAATCTACATTGTTTGATGGAGGCTAAAAAAGCATAACTGGCTAATTTGGATTGGGGTTCAGTGAAAAGTTGAGGTTTAAGATAGAAAAGTGCAAGCCAAGGATAACTTGGGAGGAAAAAAGTAAAAAAAAGTTTGTAGGAGCTTAACCATTTTTTGTCTAGAATCTGTTTAGCACAGGGTCTGAATATATAACCTTTTCATATACAGTAAAGTTTTGTAGCAAACAAATATTAATCAATCAAAAAAAAAGAAAAAAAAAGTTAGTTTTTTTTTTTTTATAATTACATATGCAAGGTAGTTACTGAAATGGGAAAAAGATTAATGATGCTGAGCTCATCGTTTTCTATTAAGGTTTCCTCTTGACAAATTGTTTGATCCTTGACTTGCTGAGAAGGTGAGAATTCATCCTTAAAGAGCTCACTTTATCTTCTATGACACCTTTTACCCCATCATGTTTTTTTGTGTCATAGACCATTAAAAAAGATAAATGACAGTGCCCCAAACATTCAGGGGTCAGAGTGGATCCACCACCTTTACAGAAATATTTACAGCACCTGGGGATTAACCATTTAATAGCGGGTCTGTTTATTTCTCTGCTAATTTCTATGAAAAATTATATTGTTACTTCCAAGCGCCCTTCCATAATCTTTATTTATATATTTCTTTTAGTTTTAGACTCCACTGTTTCCTGTTGATTAGAGAATGATAATTAATCAGATTTCTATAAAGCCCATTTCACGATGGTCCCATTTTAAATATAACAGAAAATTTAAATACTAATATTCATCTAATAGAAATGCCCTTTCTTTAATTTTGCTAAATAATTTCTCATTCAGTATGCCCCGTTTTGCTTTCCTCCATTTCAAGTTTCACTATATCAGTCATTTAACATTGTAAATTCACTATGCTTCGCCGTACAGACACAGTTGTTCAGACACTTCCAAATTTATTTTATCTGGACTAAGATCAAAGACAACATGATCATAACGCTGGTGCTTGTAATATGTGACACAGCTCAGACCCCTTTTCACTTTGTGATGTGCTACCAAATTGCAATATTGCAGCATGATCACTGAGGGTAGAGATCTGCCTACAGCAAACTGATGACATAATCTCAGCCCCGGCAGAGTTAATTGATATGCGCTCAAGGACTGCATTTTAATGGTGAAAAATACTTTTTCTTTTTTTAAAACTGTACTCCTGCAGTGTACAGTGCATCCAGAAAGTATTTACAGCGATTATGTCATGAAGATCCTGCCAGAAACAGGCGCCTCAGACTCTACAGTTCCCAATCGCGAATGCAACCGCGCACCTGTTGGCGCCAGGCGGGCTATTTAAGCCTGCCTGTCACATACAATTCCCGCTGTCTGCTCTACAGCGTTTGTGTACCTGAGACCTGATCTGTGATTTGACCTATGAAAGACCTCGGTTTACCTGTGACTATTACAGCCATCCGCCTGCACCTGATCCTTGGCCTGTTCTGACTATTCTTCTGCCTGCACCTCTGTACCTTTGCCGACTGCCAGACAACCGACCTGGCCTGTCTGACCATCCTGTCTGCTCCTGGTTCCAGTCCAGTCTGTTCCAGTCTGCTGCACAGTTCCTGTCAGTTCTTGGTTCCAGTCTGTTCCAGTCTGCTGCACGGTTCCTTTTCCTGTTCCTGGTTTCAGTCCAGTCTGCTCCAGTCTGCTGCAAGGTTCCTGTCTGTTCCTATTAGTGGTTGAAAAAGGATGGACAGCCGCACTCCAAATAAACCATAAGGTTGTCTTCAATATAAAAATTTAAAAAATGCACTACAAAAACAAGCAGAACACGGGAATAACAGCCTACGTGTTTCACACTACAACCTAGTGCTTAATCACAGCCATGATTAGGCACTAAGTTGTAGTGTGAAAAGCGTAGGCTGTGTTATTCCTGTGTTCTGCTTGTTTTTGTAGTGCATTTTTCAATTTTTTTATATTAAAGACAACCTTATGGTTTATTTGGAGTGCGGCTGTCCATCCTTTTTCTCCACTAATTGCTTTGTGCATTGCCGGCACCCTTGATCTCCTGAACAGTTGCTGATTATTCAACATACCCATCTGGAGCGGTTACTCCCTTCCTTTCTCCTGTCTGTTCCTGGTCCCGGTCCAGTGTTCCAGCTCCTGTCTGCCAAAACCTGTCTGCTGCTTCAGCACCTGTTTTCCAGTTCCTGAGGAGTTCTTTGGCATCTGGACTACCCCATCTCTGTTGATCCTGCCAGGCACTCGTACCACTCCCCACTCCTATGCTTTCTGTTACTTTACCAGGGGGCTACGAGTGGGAGCCGTAAGGGAGGCCTCCCTCTGCCATATCAGGCTCACCACCATCAGGTACATGACAGATTCACTTTTTCCACATTTAGTTATGTTATAGCCTTATTCCAAAATGGAGTAAATTATTATTTTCCTCAAAATTTTACAAACAATACCCCATTACAGACGATGTGAAATAAGTTTGTTTGAGATCTTTGCAAAAAAAAAGAAAAAAATCACATGTACATAATTGTGCATACATTCATAGTCTTTGCTCAATACTTTGTTGAAGTATTTTTGTCACCAATTATAGCATCAAGTCTTTTTGAGTATGATGCTACAAGCTTGGCACACCTACAGTATTTTTGGGCACTTTATCATATTCTTCTTTGCAGGACCTTTCAAGCTCCATCAGGTTGGATGAATAGCATCGGTACACAGCCATTTTCAGATCTCTCCAGAAATGTTCATTCGGGTTCAAGCCTGGGCTCTGGCTGAGCCACTCAAGGGCATTCAGAGTTGTCCAGTAGCCACTCCTTTGTGATCTTGGCTGCGTGCTTAGGGTCATTGTCGTGTTGGAAAATGAACCTTCGACTCCAGTCTGAGCTGCACAGCACTCTGGAGCAGGATTTCATCAAGGATGTCTCTGTAAATTGCTGCATTCATCTTTAACTTGACCCTGACTAATCTTAGTTCCTGCCGCTGAAAAACATCCCCACAGCATGATGCTGCCACTACCATGGTTCACTGTAGGAATGGTAATGAGCGGTTCATGGTTTCCTAGAGACATGACGCTTTCCATTCAGGCCAAAGAGTTCAATCTTTGTTTCAGCAGACGAGAGAATTTTGTGTCTCATGGTCTGAGAGTCCTTTAGATCAGTGGTCACCAACCCTGTCCTCAGGGCCCACTAGCAGGCCAGGTTTGCAAGATAACTGAAATACATCACAGGTGATATCATTTTCTGCTCAGTGATTGCAGTATTCTAGTCTCCATCTCCCCAAGGTAATACATAAAACCTGGCCTGTTAGTGGGTCCTGAGAACAGGGTTGATGACCACTGCTTTAGATGACTTTTGGCAAACACTGGGCAGGCTGTCATGTGCCTCTTACTGAGGAGTGGCTTCAGTCTGGCCATTCTACCATATAGACCTGATTGGTGGAGTGATGCAGAGATGGTTGTTCTTCTGGAAGGTTCTCCTCTCTCCACAGAGAAACACTGGAGCTCTGTCAGAGTGACCATCAGGTTCTGGGTCACCTCCTTGACTAAGGCCCTTCTCCCCCTATCACTCAGTTTGGCCAGGTAGCCTGCTATAGGAAGAGTTGTGGTGGTCCCAAACTTCTTTCATTTATGGATGATGAAGGCCACCGCGCTCATCAGGACCGTCAAAGCTGAAGACATTTTTCTGTACCCTTACCCAGATTTGTGCCTGGAGGTCAATTCCTTGGACTTCATGGCTTGGTTTGTGCTCTAACATGCACTGTTAACTATGGGACCTTATATAAACTGGTGTGTGCTTTTCTAAATCCTGTCCAATCAACTGAATTTACCACAGGTGGATACCAATCTCAAGGATGATCAGTGGAAACAGGATGCACCTGAGCTCAATCTTGAGTGTCATGGCAAAGACTGTGAATACTTAAGAACATGAGATTTTCTCGCTTTTTGCCCAGGTTCACACTGGGTACAATTTGGTTCGATTTGAGATGCGATTTCACATGTAAAATCGCATCTCAAATCGGCTGCAATTGTCGGCAATGACACCGTTCTAATCGGTGCGACGCCGCATCTGCGGCGCTGCACCGATTTCAAAAAGTAGTTCCTCTACTACTTTTTGCGATTTCGGGCCACGATTTACGTTGACATATGTGCAGAAACCTGCACAGATATCTCTTAAATCGTGGTCAAATCGGGACTGCCAGCGGGAGTGAAATCGTGCAAGTTCAGCTGAACTCGCACGGCTTTACTCCCACAGCCCAGTGTGAACCAGGGCTAAATTTGTAATAAATTTGCAAAGATTTCAAACAAACTTCTTTCATGTTGTCATTACGGGGTATTGTTTGTAGATTTTTGAGGAAAATAATGAATTTAATCAGTCTTGGAATAAAGCTGTAGCATAACAAAATGTGGAAAAAGTGAAGCGCTGTAAATACTTTACGTATGCACTGTATTGTGAAATATCAGATATATATTAATGGAGACATGTCAATTTACTGACTGATCTACTTTAAATATGTTGTTAAAAAGACATGGCCTAGCTGAATGTAAGGTATAATTTATCTTTTAACCACTTGTCTACTGGTCACCTAAACCCCCCCTTTTACCAATGTTCAGCTTTCTGTGCTCTCATACTTTCAATGACAATTACTCAGTCAACACAGTACCCATATGAATTTGGATGAAAATCATTGAGAAAAATAGCATGGGTTCCCCCCCCTTCCTCCAGGTCATTACCAGCCCCTTTGACCCTATATACTTTGAACAGCAGTACTGTATACAGGCGGTGCAAACAAGACAGGACTGTAGGTTTGTTGTTAAGTAGAATCTGTTAGATTTTTTGGCTGGAGCTACAAAATTACAATTTTTAAGCTTTTTGGAAAACATAAGAGAAGGGTTATCACCCATGTAACATTCATTTTGCTGTCTGTGCACATCTGTTCAGAAGACTGCACCTCACCTTCTGTCCCAATGACAAATGTTTTTTTTTTTTTGTTTTGTTTTTTCAAACAAGGATTGGTAAAAAAGCATCAGTGGACAGGAGACACCTCTTAGAGAAGAGAATTTCCATTCCTAGGGGTAGATTTCCTCTCACTTCCTGTTTTCTCCTTCCGTTTGCAAGTAGGAGTCGTTTGTAAGTTGGATGTGTGAAAGTAGGGGCCTGTCATATATACTCTGCAGAAATTTGGGACCTAGGTGTTGGTGTTGCCACAACACTGTAAGCCCTCACAGTTAGTCTTGGTGGGCGCCGGAACGCCCTGCTGTGAACTATTATATCAATTGTAATTACATGCCATTGTTGAACAGTGGTAGAAAAATTGGGCCTTTGGTGCTGGCGCTGGTGCCACAACACTGAAAGTCCTTACAATTACTCTTGGTGGGCGCAGTAATGGGCCCTGCTGTTAAATATTGGATCAAGAATTGCAATTACATGCCCCTGTTGAACAGGGGCAGAAAAATTGGGCCTTTGTTGTTGGTGCTGGTGCCACAACAATGTAAGCCCTCACAGTTACTCTTGGTGGGCGCAGGAAGGGGCCCTGCTGTGAAATATTATATCAAAAATTGTAATTACATGGCCCTGTTGAACAGGGGCAGAAAAATTGGGCCTTAGGCACTGCTTCCACAACACAGCAACCCCTCACAGATACTCTAGTTGGAGCGTATGCAGTCTTGAAGGGATCTGACATTTAAAAAAAAAATATTTGGTTACATCAGCTTCAGGTGCTTGGTAGCTGGTGGTGATCCAAAACTGATTAATTTTTATGAAGGTCAGTTGATTGACCGAGTCGGTGGAGGCGCATCCTGTGATCGGTTACAAAGCCTCCAGCAGCACTGAATGTGCGTTCTGAAAGAACGCTGAATGCAGGACAGGCCAGTAGCTCAATTGCATACTGTGCAAGCTCTGGTCAGTGATCCATCCTCAATACCCAGTAAGCCAGAGGACTTTCGGTGGGAAAGGTGTCAAAGTCTGATCTTGCCCCTAGGTATTCCCGCACCATGTAAAACAGACGCTGTCAAACCTTGGGGCTGCGGACTAAAAAAATTGTCTGAATGCATCGGTCAGATGGCCACCTTCTTCACTGCTCCTTCTGTGACTGACCAAAGCCTCAGAACACGTTGTCAGGACCAAGGTTTTGAAACCTCCCAGTCTCTGGGAACGCGTTGCACAGACCCTCTGCGCCGGCAAAATAAGGTCCGCAACCTTACTCTTGTAACGTGGATCAAGGAGAGGGTTGCCAGCCAGTAATGATCCCTCTCCTTAATAGCACGAATACAAGTATCCTTCCGCAGGCTTTGCACGATCAGGGAGGCCATACAGCGTAGGTTTGCTGAGGCATTCGGTGCGGAGTCCTCTGGGTCACTTGAGGATGACAGGAACCGCAGCCACCTCTTCCCAGCCACGTACAAGTCCATGGGTTTCTTGGGACTGTAATTGATCCCTTGACTTGACGCTGGCACAATCCTCCTTGTCCTCTTCCTGTGTGATAGGCGGGCAAGCAGGAACACTGTCTGGATAAAGGGGGCCTTAAGAGGTAAGGAAGTCCTCCTCTTTCTCCCTCTGTTCTGCCTCAAGGGCCCTGTCCATTATTCCATGCAGCGTGTGCTCCAACAGGTTGATAAGAGGGACAATGTCACTGATGCATGCACTGTCACTGCTCACCATCCTCGTGGCCTCCTCAAATGGTGACAGGACAGTGCATGCATCCCTGATCATGGCCCACTGGCGTGGGGGAAAAAACCAAGCTTCCCTGACCATGTCCTGCTGCCATATTGACACAGATGCTCATTGATGGCCCTGGTGGGCCACCTGGTGGGCATGTCACAGATTAGGCGGTTCTTGGGCAGGTTGTATTCCTTTTGGAGGTCTTCCAGCTGAGCACTGGCATTATATGACCGTCTGAAATGCACACAGGGTTTCCTGGCTTGCTTCAGGATATCCTGTAATCCTAGGTACCTGCCCAAGTAGGGCTGCACCACCAAGTTAAGGATATCCCTGTCGGAGGTTGGTGCCATTGTTGCAAACCACTATTTCTGGCTTAAGCTGGCGTGGCGTCAACCACCTCTGAGCCTGCCCCTGCAGAGCTGACAGAACCTCTGCCCCAGTGTGGCTCCTGTCCCCCAAGCACACCAGCTCAAGCACCGCATGGCATCTCTTTGCCTGTGTACCTGCGTAGCCTCTTGAATGCCTACAGAGCACTGCTGGTTCCGAGGACACATCAGCACAGGAAGAGGCCACAGAGGAAGAAGAAAATGAGGTGGTGGAGGAGAGAGGTGTGTCACAATCACCAGTAGTAGCATTTTGAAGGTGTGGTGGCGAGAACAACCTCCAACACTTTTGTACCTTGTCCTGCATCCTTCCCAGCTGCCAGCAGAGTCACCCAATGCACCGTGAAAGATAGGTAATGTCCCTGTCCATGCCTGCTGGACCATGAGTCAGCGGTAATATGCACCTTACCGCT
Source organism: Rana kukunoris (assembly GCA_029574335.1). Taxonomy (NCBI): domain Eukaryota; kingdom Metazoa; phylum Chordata; class Amphibia; order Anura; family Ranidae; genus Rana; species Rana kukunoris. Next base: position 64,642,465 of record CM056055.1, read on the forward strand.
GACTGCCCTGTCCAGCGAGGCATGGACATTGCCTTCCACATGGCGGTAGAGAGCCGGAATCGCCTTCTGTGAGAAAAAGTGGCATTTGAGAACTTGCCACTGAGGTACTGCATATTCCACAAACTCACGAAAGGGGGCAGAATCAACCAACTGAAATGGCAACAGTTGAAGTTCTAGCAATTTGGCTAAGCTAGCATTCAACCGCTGGGCATGTGGATGGCTGGGAGAGAACTTCTTTTGGCGCTGCAGCAGCAGGGGCAGGGAAATTTGCCTGGTACAATCTGACGTTGGTGTACCGATAGTAGATTGCCCGCAAGTACTTGGCTGTGACACACCCAATTCTACATCTTCAGTGCAGGCTTCAGAAAGGACTGAGGGGTAAAGTGGGGTTGGAGATCCCAGCAGATGAGGAGCAAGGAGAGGTCCGCTTTGTTCTTTGGTGTGGGTATTTGAGGTATGCTTGCCAACGAACTGCATGGCAGGTCGACATATGTCTGGTGAAGCATGTGGTGCCCAAGCAGGTGATGTTTTGGCCACGCGACATACTCTTGCGACATATGTTGCAAATAGCAGCGGTGCGATCTGATGCACTTGTCTCAAAAAAGGTCCACACCAAAGAACTTTTGGAAAAACGCTGAGAGACAGCAGCGCCCTGCACATGCGTAGCTCTGCATTGGGTTGCAATCGGTGTGCTGCCCTTAAGTTGGCCTCTGAAGGGCATCCTGCCTCATTGGAGATGTGCCTCCTCCTCCTCCTCCTCCTCCTCCTCTCTCCTATCAGGCACCCACGTGGAGTCAGTGACCTTATCATCCCCTCCCTCCTTATCACTGTAGAAAACCTGGCAGTATGCTGCAGCTGGGGGAACATGACTGCCAGTCTTCTTAGACACCCCCTCTCTCTGGGCTCACGTTACTGCCTTCCTCTAGCTGTGTACCATCATCGGAGCCTTCAAAATGCTGCGCATCCTCCTGCAGCATGTACCCAACACTGTGGTCAAACAGTTTGGGGGACTCCTCAGAAGGACAGGGTGGGGCTAGGGAAGCAGTAACTGATGCCATTGAGCAGAGGGAAGAGGCCACTTTGACAGCTGCTTTGCCAGACAAAGTACCCTGAGCCTGGGTGAGAGAGGATGAGGATGAGGACGGCTTGATCATCCACTCTACCAAGTCTTCAGCATGTTGCGGATCAACACAGCCAGCTGCCGAAAAAAAGGACGAGCATGTCCCATGGCCACGTGCTGATGAGGATGCACCGTGTCCACGTCCAGCACTGTTGCCTCTAAACGCAGAGCCTGCTTGCCCTCCTTGTTGTCCTTTCAGACATACTAATGGCCTGCAGGGAGATGTAGCTGCACAAATACTGATAATACTTGCTGATCACTGCCTGTGGTAGTAATCTGAGAACACCAGCAATTGTATTCACGTAGCTTTGGGTGCACATTGTGCAGAGGACACAGTACACCACGTGAAAAGACTTGCAGATCCCTGCCTGTGGTATTATTCTGAGCAAATCCCTGCCTGTGGTATTAATATAAGAACACCAGCAAACCTATTGAAGTAGCTTTATGTGCACACTGTGCAGAGGACACAGTACACCAAGTGAAACTACTTGCAGATCCCTGCCTGTGGTATTAATATGAGAACACCAGAAATGTATTGGCGTAGCTTCATGTGCACACTGTGCAGAGGACACAGTACACAAGTGAGAATACTTGCAGATCCATGTCTGGTATTAATATGAGCAGATCCCTGTCTGTGGTATTAATACGAGAACACCAGCAAATGTATTCACGTAGCTTTACATGCATACTGTGCAGAGGACACAGTACACCAAGTGAAAATACTTGCAGATCCCTGCCTGTGGTATTAATATGAGAACACCAGCAAATGTATGTATTCACGTAGCTTTATGTGCACACTGTGCAGAGGACACGGAACACCAAGTGAGAATACTTGCTGATCAGCCACTGCCTGTGGTATTAATATGAGAACAGCAATTGTATTCACGTAGCTTTAGGTGCAGACTGTGCAGAGGACACAGTACACCAAGTGAAAATACTGCAGCTAGCATAATCACCTTCCTGCCTGTCAGTATGTTAGGAAGAGCGGATCTAGCTAAACATAATACAGTGTATAAATTATATTTATATATATATATATATATATATATATATATATATATACACACAACACCTGGGATGCATATACTGTATATCCTCTACACACTGTAACTCTAACTGACTAGCCTGCCTGCCTGCTCTATCCATTTAAAAAAAAAATCTGTCTTTCTCTTTTTCTATCTCTCCCTCTTTTTTCTCTCTTTTTCTCTCTCCCTCTTTTTCTCTCTTTTTCTTTCTCCCTATTTTTCTCTCTTTCTCTCTCTCCCTCTTTTTTTTCTCTCTCTCCCTCTTTTTTTTCTCTCTCTCCCTCTTCTTTTTTTTTTTTTCTCTTTCTCTCTCTCCCTCTTTCTCTCTCTCCCTCTTTCTCTCTCTCCCTCTTTCTCTCTCTCTCCCCCAATCATCAGCCAGCACTGCGATGCCGCAGTGAATTATGGGCAGTGACGCACTACTCGAATTTGCCTGTAACGTTCGTATTTCGTCAAACATACGATGTTCGAATTGAACATGAGTTTGACTCGAACACGAAGCTCATCCCTAACTGTGTGTTTTGGGGATTTAGCAAACTAGATGTAGAGTGACACACATATTTGGCATTGGATCATCAGGGAAATAAGAATGTTAATGCACAATTTGTGCGTATCTTAATTTTTTGGCTTTGCGGTTCCTAAAAACACAGAAAGATTACAATTAACATTACTTAGGGCAATGTTTCCCAACTCTCCTTTTTAAGATGCATTCCCAGGTCATGTTTTCTTAATTAGTTGATTTTGGCACAGGTGATGTCTTTTTCAAGGTAAGTAATTCACACAGTTATTAATTCACACAGTAAATTTTATACTGAGGAAAATAAAGAAAACAGGACATGGTGGTGCGCCTAGAAAAGTGGAGAAACACTGACCTCTGACTCTAAAGTTTCACATTTAAAAGTCATAAAAACATGTTAAATATGAAAAGTGCAAACAGGAGCCAACAAGTGGACAAGTGCCAACATTGAATAACTCCTGCAGTTGCCCCCCCACCCCCACCCCTCTTGTCTCCTATGGGATAGGGGATATATGATGATCATTCTAGCAGGCATCACTCTGTGTGACTGATCCCAGGGGCCTCTCCTCTACCCATGTCTACACTGGCAAGGCTGCATTAATGGACACTGATGAGCCAGGCAGCAACAGAAAAGTGTTCTTTACCCCTTAAGTTCTACCCTAAGCCCATGGCCTTTGGCCTCATGACGCACTGAGAGCAGAGGTTCACACATGCACAGTGTATATAAAGCCATAATGCGCGGGCAATGGAGCGGTCGTAGGAATGATCTTGGAATAGAGGACAAATGATCGCCAACAAACGAAAGGAGCCAGAAAACTAAGGAACAATTGGAAATTGGGGTATAGATGGTTAGTGGCATATACTGTACTGCTTAGATTGAGGCCTAGATTGGGCCCAGTTTATGAGTTAAGCTGGACATTAGGTTTTATCTTGTGTTCTGTCTTGCAGGCATCTGATCATTTATTCATTGACCTGTACCGTGAGCTGCATTGGAAAAACAGGCAGCATTGGAAAAACTCCTCTAGTTGGTCAAACCAGTGCAACCCAGGGCAGACATCACGTATATCATGACCAAAATCTCCAAACTGAGGAGTTCCTTTAAAAGAGAGCACAAGAAGGTCCAGGACTCACAGAGACCGACCAGACCAGGCCATCGCTGTCAACGATCCCTTCCACATCTTCTAAAGCCACAGATCCTGAGGTCCACCAAGTCCTTCTGCACATGATGAAGATGTGGAGGAGCCCAGCCTGACCCAGGTATAGCATTGTTGAACATATTTGTATCCAAAAATACAATGATAACTAAACATTATTGTTAAAATATTTCTGCCTTAACAAAGTGGTTTCCATATCAATAGACAGTAGTGCCCAAAATTGATTTGTACAAGTATGAAAAATGCTGGGGTCAGAATGATAGTCTTTTCCATTTGTCCACATTCAATTTGCAACAGTTAGGAGATTAAAAGTATGTGTGAACCCCAAAAAATTATAATTATGACCCATTTTCATACACAGGAAAGTGTCAGTCAGGAGGAGCCCGTGGCCAGCAGCCACACAGAGTCCCAGATCCCTCCCCTACACCCTCCTGTTAAAAGGGCCAGGAAGAGCAGGAATCTGGACGAGGACACAGCTGCCTTCCTCAGCCAGGCCACTAATGCCATCAAGACAGACCCATATGCAGTTGAGGCATTTGGGTGTCTGACGGCAAATAAATTAAGGGAGATGGATGTGGAGCAAAGCTCCAAATGTGTGAGGAACTCATGCTGCAGCTCCTCAACAAGGGGGGGGAGGGGACAAATTACATCAAAAACCCACATTTCTGATTTTGAGGCCCCACCTCTACCACCTTTACAGCCACCCCAATCACCACAGGCACCCCACCCACCACAGCAGCATGGCAGACAGTTGCAATTCCAGCCACAAGACCCCAACAACAAGCCCGCTGGGCTGGGGAATTTCAGCCCTTCAATTACTAATTTGCTTTTTTTTGTTTTTGGCATTATGATTTTATTTGTTATACTTTATTTATTTTTGTATGCATAGAATGCATTTTTTGGTTAAGTTCTTTAGATTTGGATGTCAGATAGCATCTATAATTTATTTTATTTCCCTTTTTTAATAATGCACAATAAAAAACCATTGTGGAGAATAATACTTGGCTATGTGTTTTACTTCAAATGACAGTTTGGGAGTAGGCAGTTAAAATTAATAAGGGACACCAAGATAGTTGTATCTTTGATCTTCAAAACCACGGGATAATGGTGTTGTGGTAACTTGACCAAAAAAACAACATAATAATATTATTCTTGATATCACTAGGAAAAAAAAGCCTTTTTAAATATGTTATTATCACCAACAAAGCAGCTTAATTATTATCCCATTAAAGAAGAAGAGAATGTGCGCTGCATTCCATAAATTGCCACGTCACAAATGTTAATTCTCCATTACGAACACTATTTTACAAGACCGACCGTCTCGGCTCGTTCTTGCTTGCGTGGTTGTACTTTGGACTTTTGTCTGACGGACTTGTGTACACACAATAGGAAAATCTGACCGTTGTCCGCGGAAAATTTATAAGCCTGTAATCCAACATTTGTCAGCAGAAAGTCTGACAACAATTGTCTGATGGAGCGTACAAATGGTTGGATTTTAGGCCAACGATCTGTCATCACACAATTCCCATCATAAAATCCGATCGTGTGTACGAAGCTTTAGACAGGAAGTGTGTTACTGGGTGGATCACCAGGTGAAATAAAGGAAAACAAACTATAAAAGAAAACTAAACTAATACAGCTAACACATGTAAGGATTGGTAAGATGCAAAATTATATATTTTTATTTTGGGGTTTAATATCGCTTTCAGCTAGCTAAAACATAACTGCTGTATATGCAGCCGATTTTTTTCAAAGCTGGAGTTCAATTTAGACATGGTATCACTAGAAAATAAGGAAACTTCAGAAGACATTCCCTGGGGTGTTGGTGTGCTAGTTGTGCTGAATTCTACAATTTGTATAAGCAATTAGTGGGTCACCTGTGAATTCTTATGTATATATGTGTGTATTAAGTAGCTCCGTGTCCCTTGACACCTGTCTGCAATGATCATAATTGCTGCTTTTTCCATTTCGATAGGGACAGTTAGCTCCTGACAAACAAAACTGCAGACTAGACTAATAAACTTACTGTTTAACTAACAATAATTAATTAAGGCTCATTTCACAATAGATGCAGTGCAAATTCACAGTGAATTTACTGAAAATTCGCACTGCATCTGAATCGCAAATCTGTTCATGAGAATTGATTGTGGAGAATATGTTAACGACACCCCACAATCAGTGTGAGGCCCTGTACACACGATCAGACATGTCTGATGAAACTGGTCTGCAGACCAGTTTCATCAGACCAGTTCGAAGGTGTGTACGGCCCATCAGACCGTTGTCCGTCAGACCAAAGTTTTAAAACATGCTTTAAAACCTGTCTAATGGAACCTGTTCGTCGGACAGGTTAGATGGTTAGTACACAAAAGCATCAAAAACCAAAACCCGCGCATGCTTAGAATCAAGTCGACGCATGCTTGGAAGCATTGAACTTCGTTTTTTCATCACGTTGTTGTGTTCTACGTCACCGCTTTCTGGTCTGATCGGATTTTGGTCCGATGGTGTGTACGCACATCAGACCATCAGACAAGTTCAGAGTTGTCTGCTGAAAACGGTCCGTCAGACAAGTCTCATCAGACAAGTCTCATCAGACATGTCTGATCGTGTGTACAGGGCCTGACTCTACAATTTTCATAGTCATGAAAATAAAGAAAACGCTTTGAATGAGAAGGTGTGTCCAAACTTTTGGTCTGTACTGTATATAGGCCTGGAATTTTAATAATTGAAGGATGCACAATCTATATTTACCATTGTTCTTGAGACATTTTTCCATTTTCATGTATTGCCTGTGTATATATATTGCAGCAACTTCTATAGTAGCTAATCTCAACCAGGGTTCTGTGTATCTCTAATGCCCTGTACACACAAGGGAATTTATGATGGAGTAAAATCCGATGGAATTTTCTGTCTGAATTTCATTCAAGCTGTCTTGCATACACACTGTCAGACCAAATTCCGACCGTCCAAAACGCGGTGATGTAAAACACTATGCTTCCGAGCATACGTCGACTTGATTCTGAGCATGCATGTTTTATTCTCCGTCGGAGTTCCACACAGACGATCAGAATTTCCATCGGAAAAAAATAAAACGTGTTCTATTTCTAAACTCCAACGGAAAAAGTCAGATGGTGCCCACACACGGTCGGAATATCCGCTGAAAAAATTACGTCGACTTTTTTCATCGGAAATTCTGATCGTGTGTACAAGGAATGACCTCCCATCTGATGGTGCATGCATAATTCTCGGTCCAAAGCCAATTGGCATGGCCAGAAGCATGTAATACAAGTGTTATTCCCACGGATTTCACATTGATTCATTTTACAGTGGTTCCCTGTGAACTGGCAATTGTTTTAAGGATTCCTCTGTGGTAAAATGGTTGAGAAAGCCTGTTCCTTTTAGTGTATATGACATGCAGAAAAGTACAATAAAAGTATACAGTATGGTCAACTTATAAATTTGTTCTTTGCTGATTAGAACTTATGTTTATAAAAGAAAAACAAAGAGAAAAGGGCCAATTCCTAAGATGTCAATTTTACAAACACTATAGTAATGCCTATTTCAAGTCTGTTTTTATCTAAAGTAATCTTTTCTTGCTCTGTGTTCATACTGTATACTCTGTAATGAATTGTTACTTCTGTTCTATTTATAAAATTGTATGATGTAAAGGAAACCAAATTAATTACGTACTGAAAAGTTTCTTTCCTTGGGAACCCACCCTATTTTTTGTGCTACCATTGTTTGAACATGTTGTTGTTATGTGTACTATTGTACTTCGGAAGCGTACTCCAAAGATCTGTGTGCTTGGATGAAAAATAAATATTTATATGGAAATACTCTTCGGCATTAAAGTAGGCATATCGGTAATTTGACAAATTACATAATTGCTATGAAATACAGAAATACATTAATAGAATAAACGAATTGTAATAGTTATAAGGAAGTTCTTAAGCTCTAGTCATTTGACTGTACCTAGATAAAAGAAACATCTTGGAAGAATTATGTTCTTAGTCTGCTGTAAGCAAAAAGAAAATATTTTTTTCAAGTGGAATTGAACTTAGTCAACCAACAATAACTACCTTAATCCATATTCTGGTAGCCTTAGTAAATAGATATGAAAGTACAGGGTATTAAATGTATTTGTTAATTGTTCTTCATAAATCTATATTTCAATATTTTTATTGGAAAATAAAAAAATCTGTTACTTCTGAGACTTCTGTTACTAAACAGAAGTCTCATTGGAACAAAGCCAATTCTCAGGTTTTCAACACAGTAAAACAAAGGCATTAAAGGTATGACACAAAAAATAACGGTCATCCCACATTGCATTAAATAATGTTTTAGGCAAAAAAATATCCCCAGGTTAACCTCTGAGGCCACGTACACACGACCAAATATATCTGTTCAAATCGGTCTGACAGAGCGATTTAATCATATATGTCTGCTGGCTGTTTTGGTTTGATTGCTGTACACACGATCAAATCAAATTCCCTGCCGGCAGACAGCGCGGTGATGTTGACGCCGCCACGTCACCGCACCAGGAAGTAAAACACTTCCGCGCATGCGTGGAATCCATTCGACGCATGTGCGGGCAGATATGTCTGCTGGTTAGCATACTAACCAGCAGACATATCGGTCCGACGGGTTCCCAGGAGACAGATTTTAAAGCAGGCTTTAAAATCTGTCTGCTGGACTAATTCCGTCTGCTCGCCCGTACACACGATCGAATCTGTCTGCTGAGACAGTCTGTCAGATCGTTTCCAGCAGATAGATTTGATCATGTGTACGCGGCCTGAGGGTTGAATGTACTATCCATCATCCTCAAAAACAAGACCAAAAAACAAAACAAAAAAAAAACATAATCCTGAGTAGTGATGGAACCAATCGCTTCTCATCGGAAGTCAGGAACACAACTATGTATGATGGATGATGGAGAGCAGGAACAAGGACATGGTATAGGGAAAAGATGAAGGAAAAGGAGGGTAGTAATGGGTAAGGAGCCACGGGGAAATCCTGGCATTAATCCCTGAGACTATTGTAGGGCACACAACTATTTGAGGGCCCCTAGACAACCAAATGTACCATGCATGTAGATACCAGAAAAATAGGGAAATAATGAGGATAAAGGAGAAGAGGGTCAACCCAGAGTTCATTTGGGAGTCGAGATATAACTGATTCAAGGGTCCCACATCTCATCAAATTTTTTTGAATTATTACAGAGTATATGAGTGAGCCAATTGAGCTTACTTTTAACGTAATTGAGAGGAATAATCGACTGTTTCCCATGCCTAGCAATTGTAATCCTCGCTGCCAGCAATATATAAGTGATCAATTTCACTGATTTTCTGGGCACTTCATCAGGCAGTTTGTGAAAAAGAGCTGCTTCGGGAGATCAGTGAATATTCACCTCTGTCACCAAGTTTATAAAATTAAATATCCTGATCCAGAATCTAGTCGCGTGGGGACATTGCCACCAAATATGGTGCATTGTCCCCAACTGGCCACAACGTCGGAAAAAATTCAGTGAATTGGAAGGATGCATTTTGGCTACCCTAATTGGTTTTGTAATTAGCTTCTACTAGAGTTGTATTGATGGAGATTTTAGATAAATTATGAGTTATGTCCTGCCACTTAGTCAGATCATATGTAAGGTTCAGGTTCCTTTCCCATTGATTCATATAGGCAAGTTTTAAGTTAGGCTCAGTGAGAGAGGCGTATACCTCAGATGCACACCCCCCACTGAACGCCCCTGGCCTGGCAAGATAGTTCAAAGTTTGTGAGTGTTAGGGGCCCTGCCAGTAGGTTAAGTTTAGATCTGGCAAAAGATGCAATTTGATTGTATCGGAATGTTTCACTAGGAGGCATGTGCTTAAAGTGTTGCAAGGTGTATATTTAATCTCCATTAATAAAATCGCCAATTCTTAATAGCCCCTTATTAAGCGACCATTGAAATAATCTTGGTACCAAACCAGGTGGAAACTCTGGGTTACAAATAATGGGAGCTAATGGTGTATGCAGGGATGATAAAGGGCGACGTGTTCTGTCCCAAACTGCTAAAAAATGTGATGGAGAGGGACATAATATAAGAGGGCATAAACAGCTAGGAAGCCACAGTAATGATCCTATGGCAAATGGATGGCAAGAGAGCGCCTCAATAGAGACCCAAAGGGGGACAGAGCCTTTAGCGGTAGTGTAGGCTAATTGGGCAATCTGAACTGCTTGGAAATATGCCTCTAGATTGGGAAGACCAAGCCCACCTCCAGATTTCGTGGTATAAAGTGTTTGTTTTTGCATCCAAGGTCTCTTGTTACCCCACACGAAGTGCAGGACATCAGCTTGTAGACACTGTAGATCTCCCCTCGGGATTGCCACTGGTAAAGTTCTAAAGTACTAAGGGAGTCTGGGTAAAAATGTCATTTTGATTGAGTTGATTTTGCCAAACCATGCGAGGGAATAGTCGGCCCAACAACAAAGTTCCTCATGTTTTTTTAAACAATGGGGGAGTAATTTGCCTTATAGTTTCATTGGAAGAGGTCAACTGAACCCCTTGGTATGGAAGGGAGTGATGGTTCAATTTAAAACTACAGTATAAGTATTTCGAAGGGTCTGTACTGTAGTCGGGGATAGTGAAACATTAAATGCCTTTGTTTTTTGAGAAGTAAATACTGTGAATGTTGGGGTGAGAACAAATCACCATAGCCAGGGGTTCTATTGCCAATGCAAAGGGGAGAGTGGGCACCCCTGCCTCATGCCACGGTTAATAGGAAATGATGATGATTTGTAACCTCTAATAGAAACCTTGGCTAATGGGGAGCTATATAAGGTTTTCAGCAAGGAAAGGAGTGTAGAGACGAAACCTAGGGTCTCTAGAGTAACAAATAGGGAATTCCAATTAAAACTAGTTTTAAAAGCCTTTTAAAAAAAAAGATATTTTTATTAGGTTTAAGACAAACCAACAAACAGAAAAACATACAAAAAAAAAAAAAACACCAGACAACCTGGTGATAAACGTTAGGCAATACACTCAAACATAGAAAAACTATCAAAAGCCTTATTGAGGTCTAATGAAAGGAGTTCCCGGGTGAGTGGAGCATCCCAATTGGAACGTACAGCTGAGATCAGCAATATAGATCTATGAATTTGATCTAGCATTTGGCGCCCTGCTATAAATCGTGACTGTTCCTTATGGATATACTGTGCTAGAAAGGTATTAAGGCAAGAGGCCAAAAGTTTTGAAAGAATCTTTGACCACTTAAGGACCGTCTGATGCCAATATACGTCGGCAGAATGGCACGACTGGGCACAGGCATGTACAGGTACGTTGCCCTTAAAGTGCCCAGCCGTGGGTCGCGCGTGCTGCCGCCGGCACGCTCAGGACCCGGTCCGAAGCTCTGTGACCGCGTCTGCAAGACCCGTGGACCTGATCGGGTCACAGGAGCTGAAGAACGGGAAAAAACACAATATTTTTTACTTTTTGCTATAATAAATATTCCATTTAAAAAAAAAAATTACTCAGTTTAGGCCGATATGTATTCTTCTACATGTTTTTGGTAAAAAAAAAATCACAATAAGTGTATATTGATTGGTTTGCACAAATGTTATAGCCTCTACAAAAAAGGGGATAGATTTATGGCATTTTTACTATTATTTTTTTTACTAGAAATGGTGGCGATCTGTGATTTTTATTGTGACTGTGACATTGCGGTGGACATATTGGACACTTTTGACACTGTTTTGGGACATTCACAATTATACAGCGATCAGTGCTATAAAAATGCACTGATTACTGTATACATGTCACTGGCAGGGAAGGGGTTAACACCAGGGGGCGCTCAAGGGGTTAAATTGTGTTACCTAGGGAGTGATTGTAACTGGGGGGGAAGGGGACTGACTGGGAGAGGTGACCAACTGGTGTTCCTCTGTACAAGGAACACACAATCTGTCTCCTCTCCCTTGAGAGGACGTGGATCTGTAAACACACAGATCCACGTCCCTGGTCTGTGCCCAGTGGACATCGGTTCCCGGGTGATGCGGCGAGGGGCGGGCGCCCCCTAGACGGCCAGGAAGCTGAGGACGTCATATGACGCCCGCCCAGGATGGGAGATCCCTCCTGCGGACGTTATTTGACTATAAGGGGGTAGGCAAATGGTAAAAGACCTAATCCAGGTTGGGCACAATGATCACCCCTACCCATCTTTTTTATTATTATTGAAGTTGGGCTTAAGGCTGCATTCACACCTGAGCGTATAGTTTTGCCACAATTTTGCAGCATTTTTACTGCGTTTTGTCGCGATAATTGCAGCGTTTTTTTTCCGCGATTTGTTGCAGCGTTTTTTTACCGCGATTTTGGACAAGTCTAGGGTCACCAATGCTAAAAACAGAAAAACGCCCAAATACGCTCAATTCGAGCGACAAAAAAAGGTCCAGAACTTGTTTGAGCTTCAGGCGTTTGGCGTCAGGCATTTTGGAGTGGAGATGTGAACCATCTCCATTGAGAATAATGTATTTTTTCCCCTCTAGCGTTTTGGAGCTTCATGCTTCAGGCGAAAAAACGTTCAGGTGTGAATGCAGCCTTAGGCATATGCAGGTACTTGAAAGTCCATAGTCTTGCCACAGATTAATTTAAAATTTAAAGGTAAGGGAGACATAAGAAAAGTGCTTGTTGTAGATTATGAACTAACTGCAGAGGAATAAAACCTAGCATTATATAGTGATGGTCATCAATAACTCCTAATGATGGTCGAAAATGACACATTTTGTTGGAAATCTTTCAAGTGGGCAAATCAACCTTTTAAAGGGGTTGTAAAGGTAAAAAAATGGTTTCCCTAAATAGCTTCCTTTACCTTAGAGCAGTCCTCCCTCACTTACCTCATCCTTCGATTTTGCTTTTAAATGTCCTTATTTCTTCTGAGAGATCCTCACTTTCTTTTTTTCTGTCTGTAACTACACACAGTAATGCAAGGCTTGCTCCCTGGTGTGGAGAAAGCCTCTTGAGGGGGCAGGGGGCGAGCAGGAATGTCAGGACGCCCACTAACACACAGCTCCTTTCTCTATCTACAAAGTAGAGAGTGTCCTGACACTCCTGCTCGCCTCCTCCCCCTCAAGAGGCTTTCTCCACACCAGGGAGAAAGCCTCGCATTACTGTGTGCAGTTACAGACAGAGGAACAGAAAGTGAGAATTTCTTAGAAGAAATAAGGACGTTTAATCGAAGGATGAGGTAAGTGAAGGAGGACTACACTAAGGTAAAGAAAGCTATTTAGGGGGGGAAAAAATTACCTTTACAACCCCTTAAATTAGAGCAATTTCTTTCCCATCTCAAGCAAAGACATTATTAAACCTGCAGTGGAAATATATTAAAACCAACGCAGTGCCAGTTGAAAGACATTTTTAAACAATTACCAGGCCAGTTTTGTACAGTTGGTTTCTTGAAACTGGTAAATGATTGAAAGTATGTGGATGGTACAATGTAGTGTTTGAAAGCTGATGGAAAACTCAAAAACCACCAACAAAAATTTGCAGGTATATTGCCAGAATAACAGTTCTCTCCACAAACTGGCAAATTGCTCTGCTCTTGAGCTTTTGAATATGGGGGTTATAAGGCCCATGTACGGAATTGACAGAAAAGCATATGGTTTGATAAAACAAGACACGTATTTGGGCTGCATTTAGAGCCGGTTCACACACAGGCGGCACGACTTTAGGGGCGACTTGGCAAAGGCGATCTCAAGGCGACTTGAGAGGCAACTTGCAAAATGACTTCTGTATTGAAGTCAATGCAAGTCGCCCCCAAAGTCGTACCGGAACCTTTTTCTAAGTCAGAGCGACTTGCGTCGTTCCTATTAGAATGGTTCCATTGACTTCTGCGGACCGTGACTTGTCAGGCAGGTGGGTTTGAAAACACATTTGTTAACTTTATTTGTTAGCTTTAACTTCTATGAGCTAAAGTTTTTTTTTTTCCTTTCAATACATTTTTATTGAGTTTATGGATAAGGTTACAGCAAGTACATAAGCGTCAGAAATTACAATAGCCCCAAGGGGCGACGCACACAATTTTACAAACAAAGCAAAGAATATAATGAAAACAATAATAACCTATAATGGAGAGGTAATTCAAATATTATGACTGCCTGGAAAACAGTCTGATTGGAATATATTAGAGCTCTCTCACAAATGTGGAGCCTCATTACCTTGTAGAAAAAGCCCGGACCCAAGGGCAATCCGGAACCCACACCCTCAGCACCCCCTCTTGGGAACATGCTGCGCCAAGAGCAAGGTCCCCGACTCCCCCAGCCCCCGTCCCGATCCCATACTGCCCTTACTGATGTGGGTAAGAAAGATATATTATTGTAAGGGTCACACAAGGAATACCCCCCCAAAAAAAAAACTATTTGAAAATAGAAACCATGCAACAATCGCTTATGTAGATTGTTAAAAATACAAAAACAAACAGGGATAGTAAGAGAGGCAAAGAAAGAAGGAAAGGAGAGAAAGAAGAGGGGGGACAGGGGTAAGGGGAGGAGGGGAAGCATAGTGCCTAACTCCAATCAAAAATTCAGTCAAACGCCATTAGGTTCAGGGGCAAGGTGAATACCAACATATTCAGCCTAAGGAGCCCAAATCTCATGGAACATCACGGTGGTATTAGCCAGTATGCTGGATAATTTTTCTTTAATCATGATCCATGAGATTTTCCTTTTAACAACCGAAATGAGCGGCTTGGGCTGTTTCCAAGATTTGGCAATGGCAATTTTGGTGCCAAGTAAAATAAAGTGGATCAGCCTTTGTGTAGTTCTAGAAAGCTGTGGGATATGGGCATTCAATAAGGCTACATCGGGGGTCCTTGGGATCCGACATCTGGTCACTCTGTAAATCATGTTGAAGATGATTCTCCAGAAGGAGCGGATCCTGGGGCACTCCCACCAGATGTGGGCCATGGTGCCCCGAAGCTGGCAACCCCTAAAGCAAAGGGGATCTGCATCAGGAAACATGGTGGCCAATCTGGAGGGAGTGAGATACCATCTGGTAATGACTTTAACGCTTGCCTCCACTAAGGAGACACTTTGAATGCCCCGGAATGATATGGAGACGGCTTTGTGCCAAGTCTCCAAGCTAATGCTGCTCTGAAAGTCAGACTCCCAAGCCTTCATATAAGATGTTTTATTTGTGAGGTGGGTGAGGGCCGAGTAGACCACCGAAATGCCCCCCTTCCGCTCCATGGCTTGTCCACACCAAATCTCATATGAAGTGAAATTAGGGGATAGGGGTTTGGACTTCCAGATACTATGTAGAAATTGTGAAATTTGTCTAAAGTGGACCTTCTCGGAATCAGGAAGTTTCAAAGTGTGAATACAGTAGTCTAGGGAGATGGGACCACTGGAAGTAAAATATTGACCTATCCGAAACAGCCCCTTGTCTAGCCACCACTTAAACTCTGTGGTTTGTAAACCTGGTGGAAAGTCGGGGTTATTAAAAATGTGTGCGAGAGGATGAGCAGTAGATGTTAGGCAGGGATTGCGTCTGAGGTAGTCCCACATGGCAAAAGACTGAGAGAACACTGGGGAAAGGATGGGTGGGTGGGACTTGGTGGGGGACCATAGGAGATAGTCTAGAGCAGGGGTCTCAAACTGGCGGCCCTCCAGCTGTTGCAACACTACAAGTCCCATGAGGCATTGCAAGGCTGACAGTTAACAAGCATGACTCCCATAGGCAGAGGCATGATGGGACTTGTAGTTTTGCAACATCTGGAGGGCCTCCAGTTTGAGACCCCTGGTCTAGAGGAATAGTGGGGACAGCTTGCTTCTCAATATTGACCCAATCCGGTTTATCGAATCTGGAGTATAGGGTGGAAAATTGCGCCAATCTAGCTGAGAGATAGTATTTGTGAAGGTCGGGCAATCCCAGACCCCCCTTGCTTCTGTGGCGAAAAAGTGTTTCCTGCGGAATTCGATACCCCGATGTACCCCAAATAAACGTAAGTAATTTACTCTGAAAAGATTTAAGATGATTTCTCCTGAGTGGGATTGGAAGGGAGCGAAATAAGTATAGCATTCTCGGGAGCAGGGTCATTTTAATTGAGTTGATCCTTCCCAGCCAAGAGGGGTTATATTTGGACCACATAATAAGATCAGGTGACACTCCAGACAAATTTAAAGGATTGTTTAAGGTCCAACATCATTTGAGGGGGTAGAGAGACGTTAAGTGCCTACGATTTGGAGAAGTTGACCGATAGGCCTGATATTTTAGCGAAATCGTCAAGAGTGCGGCACAGGTTGGGAAGAGTGGAGATGGGGGAGGTCAAGAATAGCAGGATGTCGTCCGCGAAGAGGGCACATTTGTGGTTCTGTTCCCCGCATTGGACTCCTGATATATTAGGGTTCTGTCGTATAGCAATTGCCAGAGTCTCGATTGCAATGGCGAAAATTAGTGGAGATAAAGGGCATCCCTGTCGAGTGCCTCGTTTAATTTCAATAGGTGTGGAGTAATGACTTTTAATCCTAATGAGCGCTCTAGGGTTCGAGTAAAGGGCCCGAATAATTCCCAAGAACCCGGCCCCAAATCCCCAACGCTCTAGTATATTGAAGATATAGGGCCAGGACACAGAGTCAAAGGCCTTCTGGAGGTCCAGTGACAATAAGAATCCCTTCTGAGGGTTCCCCCCCATCCAATTGGTTTGTAAAATCCATACCAGGTCTATTGCTCATCTAATTTGGTCTGGGCCTTGTCTGCCGGGTATAAAGCCTACTTGGTCTTTATGTACATATTGCCCGATGAACCCTGCCATTCTATTGGCTAGAATTTTAGTGAGGACCTTAAGATCATTGTTGATAGGGGAAATCGGGCGATAATTATTGACATCTTCTGGATTTTTGTCTGGTTTGGGAATCACCGTGATAAAGGCTGTGTTAATCTGGGAATCAAAGGGGTCGCCTTTGGCTTTAGAATTGAAAAATCTGGCCAGATGTGGCGTTAGTATGTCCAAAAAAGTTTTGTAATAAGGAATAGGTAGTCCATCCGGCCCCGGGGCTGACCCACTACGGAGACCTTTGACTACTTCCATCACCTCATTCTCTGTGATTGGGGAATCCATTATGTCTCTGTGGGCTGTTGACAGGGAAGGGATAGGAAGTCCCTCTAGAAATCGTGAGGTTAAGTCAGCAGTAGGTAGGGTGGTGGAATCATATAGGCGTGAGTAGAAACCTTGAAAAGCTTCTAATATCCTGGTCGGGTTGGTCGTAGGCGGGTGCCCCCCTATTTTGATTTTGGGCATGGAAAGGAGCTTGGATTTAGGGGTGAGTTTAGACACAAGGAGGGGGCCGAATTTGTCTGCCTGGGTGTGGAATTTGTGTTTACTCCACCTGATCGATTTCTCTGCCCGGGTCGTGAGAGCAAGGTTAAGAGCTAACCTGGCATTGTCAAGTTGGTTTGTGGGGATTCCGGAAGGGTCCTTTTTATGCAAAGCCTTAAGGGAAATATATTCAGTTTCTAATTTGTCTATTTCAACTTTTCTTTCCCGCTTTACTTGCGTGGAGATCTGAATGAGTCTACCCCTGACGAAGGCTTTGTGGGCAGCCCACAGCGTTTCAGCGGAAACTTCCCCTGTGTCATTAAGCGTAAAGTATTCCGTCAGGGCTTTTCCTATCTCCGTGACTCTGGCTGGGTCAGAGAGCAAAGACTCGTTCAGTCTCCAAAACGTGCGTGTCCCTCCCGGAAGCCCCAACTTAAGAGATATGATCACTAAGGAATGGTCGGATAATGCAGAATCCCTGATAGAGGCAGAAAGGACTGCCGGGAGAATGGTAGAAGGGGTGAGGATGTGATCTATGCGAGCATATGTAAGGTGAGGATAAGAAAAATTAGTGTAATCTCTCTTAGAGGGGTTGAGTTCTCTCCACGTGTCAGCAAGGCCATATTCGTGAA
Source organism: Rana kukunoris (assembly GCA_029574335.1). Classification (NCBI taxonomy): domain Eukaryota; kingdom Metazoa; phylum Chordata; class Amphibia; order Anura; family Ranidae; genus Rana; species Rana kukunoris. The sequence goes on from CM056055.1 coordinate 64,660,196, forward strand.
GAATTTTTGCAATTTTAAGGCTCTCTCTTGTGGGACGTATCAATCTAGACCCTGGCGCATAGGCGTGCGCACAGGGTGTGCCAGGTGTGCCCAGGCACACCCTAATCCCCCTGTGCAGAACAGATCCCCTCTACATACCTGGCTCCCCCCCCACAGCACTTCCGGCTTCCCTCCTCTCCCACTGGTTGTTGCTGTGGATGTTTTAGGATGAGTGGGGGAAGGGGCCAGTACAGTAAATATGCCATTTACCAGCCCCTTCCCTTTCTGAATGAATATTGTGAGTAATCGGTAGAGTGTGTTTGAGCTTTGGGGTGCACACCCTAATGCCAAAGCCTGCGCACACCTATGCCCTGGCGGTTTCGTTTTGTCCAAGCCCTGATCCAGAGCTGTATTAGAGTCTCCTCCGAAAACAATGGTGCCCTCTAATTCGGGAGATAGGGTGTTAAGCATTGAGTCGAAAAATTCCCCCGTTAGGTGCATAATATGAAACTAGAGAGAATAATTGGTCCCCCAACTTGCCTTTCACAATGATTAATCTCCCGTCAGGATCAATAATATCAGATATTTTGACAAAATTACATTTCCTGGAGAACAGGATTGCCACCCCTTTGGTTTTGTTTTTGGCACTGGCTAAATAGAACTGAGGGAAATATGAGTGGAGAAAAATAGGGCTATATCGGATAGGAAAATGTGTCTCTTGTAACATAATTATATCAAGATGAAGAGATTTGTAGTGGTCCATCACCTTTCTCCATTTAATTGGAGAGTTGATGCCTTGTACATTATGAGAGGCAATGCAGAGTCTAATGTCAAGCGTGTCAGCCATGGAGCACAGAGTGAGCACCTCGGCCAAAGCAACCCCCACCCACCCGTCGAAGTCTCGGGTCCTGGAGGAATCTGGGTCCAGAAGCAGCTGAAGCCTCGAAGGCTGTACCCCTGGGGATAAGGCGAAGGAGTAAGGAACCTGCAAGCATAACAGATGTTAGGCACATTTGTGAATAAATAGGGAGAACTGGGTAAGGTGAGGAGGGACAGGAAAGAAAAGAATCAAAAAGATCTCCCTGAAGTGAAAAAAGGATCGCTGGGGGGGGGGGGGGGGGGAGACTCCCCAAGTGCTCTAAAAAAATAGAGACCATAGTCGGCTCCTCCTAAACGGGAGCGAGCTGTCCAACCCTCGGAGACCATCAGGTGTCCAACGGCTGGATGGAGGCGCAGTGGTTCCAGGCCGGAACCGGGCGCCCATAATCTTAAATATGTCAAGCTAATAATCAATTAAACGATACACAGCAGTAAAATAGTTCTCTAGCGTTATTCAATTAGCCCCAATCAATCGCTGCGGGCGCCCGTCACCCCACTAAATGAGGCGGGGGGAACCCGCAGGGACCACAGAAGGGTATCGGTGACGAAACAGCGTCACTCCTCCAGAGAAATACAGTAAATTATATATTAAAAAAAAAACATGTGGTGATCAAAATAGGAGGCCATGCATGATGCCCCCCCCCCCCCCCCCCCCCCCCAGGATCAGTAGGGAGAGCTCCGATACAGGGCAATAACAAGGTAGATAGGAAGAACCTGTTAAGTCTAGGTTAGACCGAGAAAACATCACAGTCATCTGGGGTAGCCAGTTGAGAAAAAGCAAAAAGTTCATAAGACTCAGAACGATAAATGGGGAAAAACACCAAAAAGATGTAGTCAAATCATAGAGAGGATCAAAATGGTTTGTTCAGCCCATGAAGTTTTGTTTTTATTTACAAAGGCACTGCCAAAAACCTTTGAATGGGAATACATTTTAGATGTTTTACCTATGACTGTATTTGAATTATAAACAGGTGTGAAAGGGGTGTGGAGCATGGTTGAAAAGAAAGGAATTTATTTAATACAAGTTAATTCTATAAACTTTTTATAAACAGACATTAAAACAGAACCACTGGTGTACTCCACCCTTTCAGACTCTGTTTAAATTACATAGTTATATAGTATATAGTTGGTAGTTACATAGTTGGTAAGGTTGAATAAAGACACCAGTCCATCTAGTTCAACCTATTTGGGTTTGTCAAGTATCAAAGATCCAAGTGATTTTTATTTAAAAAAAAAATTGATTCACGTGCAAAAATGTGTTGCATGTAAATATTAAATCAAGCACATGAATATTTAAAGTGTATCTATGGCCATAATATAATAACTGTAAAAGGTATTATTTTAATCCAAAAGATGTTTAATCAAAAAAAATCTTGGTTTTACTTATCTTTTAATAATTCAATTCATTTGGGTGTTATAAGTTATGGCAGTCTATAATTCAACACCTGCTACATAATCAGTGGAATCCTCAAACCCAAAAGGTTTTTTGTACATATCTTTTTTTTCTGGGAGCACCATCCAACCAAATCTTACAAGTAAAAACTATATCACAATTATTAGGACTTTTAGTGTGTTGCAAAGAACATATTGAGATCCAACCAATAGAGATGATTTCAATAAAAATCATTACAAGGCCCAAATACATGAAAAATAAATATAAAATACACATCACAGTAGTGTGGACTATACGGATACATGTCCGAAATAGTACCATTTCACAAATGTATCACTTCTTTAGGACTGGGGCATATAATAAATGTCTTGAATTCCACAATCATACAATCCACCTATGAGAAAAATGAAAATAACATACATGATGGCTCCACATAGAAAATAACCTTTGAATAACATACCTTTTGATAGATGATTTAGAGTACATACACCTATGAAGTGATACCATTAGACATCTCATTCGTTAAGATTCGTAATTTCGTAAGACACAAGTTTTCCTATTCGGACCCGTTCGTATTTCGTAAGACGCAAGTTTTCCTATTCGGACCCGTTTGTATTTTCCTAACAGTTTTATTTTCGTTCATACTGAATGGTTCGTAATTCAGTCTAATTTATTTTCGTTGATTCGAAATTCGTAGTTCTGTTAGATAATAATTTTCGTTTAATGGATTCGTAATTTTGTACTTTCGTAAATACATTGTGGCGCGGTCATTCGCAATCTCGTATTTTAGTTTCATTTTGAACACGCGGCTAATCCATATTAACATAGACTTTCTCTTAAGCCCCGTGTACACGTCGGACTTTTTGCCAACAAGCTTCAAAACTAACACGTTTTCCAAAAAATCCGACCGTGTGTACGCTCCATCGGACAAACTTTTTCGGTTTTCATCACACAAAAGTTCGCTCTACAAACGGACAAACTTTTTGGCAACAAAAGTCTGATGGAGCAAAGTCTGACCGTGTGTATGCTCTGGGTGTGCCCGGCCAACTACCTTCGGACAAAAATCCACGGAAAAGTTTGTTTTCATCGGATGAACCAATCGTGTGTACAGGGCATAACACTTGCCTCAAAAATGCATATAAAAAGACCCTCAAAATACCCCATCGTGATTTAGTCAACACAAAACAACAATCACCCACTGAAGATATAACTAGAATTATCACTACGTATTCACTGCAACATAAACAGTTCAGACAAATACTAAATAGGTACTGGCATTTATTAACTATGGACTCCTCACTGTCTCAATTTGTTCCAAATGCACCTGCTGTCACCTTTAGAAGAGCTCCATCTATAGGCGACAGAGTAGTCACCAGCGACCATCAATCATATAGAGGAGACACCTGTAAAATGTTAGGCACCTTCTCATGCGGGGGATGTCCATATTGTCAATACATGGACAGATGTAAAAACATAAATCTACCAAACGGACAACGGTTTCATCCAAAGCACTATGTCAACTGCAAAATCCCTATTAAAAATATTTTTTGCTTTAGATCGGGTACATTTTCATGCAAGAGGAGGAGACTTTAACAAGCGCCTCCTCCAGTGAGAATTACGATGGATATTCAATCTACAGGCCACTTCATCGCCTGAATTGAAGGAGACATTTAATTTCAGATCATTTCTCCCAGGGGTTGTGAGCTAAATCTATAGGGATCTATTCTTTATCACAAGCTTAATTTTGCATCAATAATAACTTTTTTTTATGCAAGTTCCTACCTAAATAGGTAATTTTTCTACAAGCCATTCACTATCCAAGTTCAGGATGGTTACTCTCTCATATTAGGAACACGTATGTATGCTATTCATGTATTATTTCTCTTTCCATGTCTATATATTATTTTTTCCCTTCTGTGTGTAGCGGGGTCATCCTATCAGAGACTATTGATAGCCTGATCACTATCGGAGCTCCAGCCCCATCTGTATATATGTTGATATGTCTTTAAAAGTTATGCCTCAATTTATTGCATATTGTTACGAGAGGGAAAATACCGTGCGTACTTCTCGGAACAGACGCCGAGAAGGCGTTTGATCGGGTGAGCTGGAGGTTTTTGTTTGCGACGCTAAGGCACATGGGTCTTGGACCCCAGATGCTGCACTGGGTGGAGGCGGCGTATTCAGACTCAATGGCCAGGGTCAGAGTGAACGGCGTACTATCGGAACCATTCCCGATTACAAATGCGACTAGACAGGGGTGCCCATTGTCACCCCTGCTTTTCGCTCTGACCCTGGAACCCTTCCTATGCCATGTCCGTCTGAACTCGGACATTTCAGGATTCACTGTTGGGGGAATACAGCATAAGATATCGGCTTATGCCGATGATTTGATGTTTACGCTTACAAATTCCTCCATCTCCCTGCAAACCCTCATGAAAGTTTGAGGTTTATGGGCAAATCTCAAATTTAAAGATCAATTTTACTAAGTCAGAGGACCTGGGGGTGGGGATTCCCTGGGTCGAATTGGAGAGTCTTAAGGCTAGCTTTAACCTGAAGTGGACGGACACGGCCTTAAAATATCTAGGCACATTGATTCCGTCGTCCCTATCTCGACTTTTTCAACTAAATTTCCCTCCGCTTCTGAAGGAGGTGCAGAAGCTCCTGGATCGTTGGAATAGTGGCCTACATTTCTGGCTAGGCCGATGCAACATTCTGAAAATGTCAATACTGCCTAAGTTTTTATGTCTCATGCAGGCCCTTCCAATATGTATCCCCGGGTCTTTTTCTAAACAGATACATTCAGCCTTCACTCGTTTTCTCTGGGCAGGGAAACACCCACGCCTCAGTCGAAATACGCTTTCCAACCCGAAAACACACAGCGGTATAGCTTTAGCGGAAATTCGTACCTATTATCGGGCCATTCATTTTAACAGATTCATGGATTGGTGTCGTCATGTAGACATTAAACTATGGACTCAGATAGAACAGGCCCAGAGTAGGGTCCCCCTTCAGAGGGCTCCCTGGTGCCAGGCGGACCTGCCCTTGGAAACTAGACGTCACCCCCTGATAGGCACGACCTTGAATATCTGTGCACAGTCACTGGTGGAGGCACATCTTTCGACTAAATGTTCACTTCTTAGACCAGTGATAGGACATCCTCGCTTTCCACCGGGCCTGAGTGATAAGAAATTCCTAGAACTACGAGAGGCTGGGATATACCAGGCATCACATTTCTGTAGCGGGGGCAAATGGAAAGGACCCAAGGAATTTATGGACCCATCAGGCCCTTATGGCCTAGACTATCTGAGAGCTCTGCAACTAAGTCATTTTTTTTTTTTCTTTCAATAGATTTTTATTGGATTTTAGAAAATTACACATATCTAGTATACATATGCAGTAAGATACATCATGAAATACAGTAGCAATACACAGCAATACAGAGGTCGCAAATAAACAATCTAATACACAGGAATATTCTCATAAGCATAGAATCTAGTTTTAAATGAAGACAATCAAAAGTATCTACAATACAAACTTCAAGTACCATCAAGGAACAATACATGCAGTAAAAGGAAACAGTCAGAATATAGAACACAGTGTCTCCCACAATAAACAAAAAAATGTTCACAGCAGGCATAGGTGCTGCTGCAACCAGAGAACCTCAGAAAAAATAAATAAAAGGGCATTCAAACATATAGACGTTTATCATTTTGGTCGTTCCATATTACCCAAGGATGCCATAATGTATCATGTTTATGCAAAGTATTCATAGAAGTGGCTAACATGCGTTCATACGTCATATGTAAATTGGTCAGATCTATAGCTTCAATAACAGATGGGGGATGAGAGTCTTTCCATTTTCTAGTGATGGATAACCTGGCAGCAAGAAGAAAGTGGGTGACAGAACTGCGTACATGAGTTGGAAAATCATTGATCCCCAGGGTTAGTAAAGCCAAAGCTGGGTCAGGTTTTATCGGGGAGCCAATCAAAGCAGATATGATGTTAAATATGGCTTTCCAATAATTTGCAAGTAGGGGACAACTCCATAAGACATGTAGTAGATCACCCTTAATGTCACAAAGTCTCCAACATTTATCAGAGTTTTGGCTGCTGAACTTGGACAGTACAGCCGGTGTATAGTACCATCGTAAGGTTATCTTAACTGACAATTCCCACAGGGACGTACACTTGGATACTGATTGATTGATTTTACATGCAGTAAGCCATTCATCACAGGAAAATGACTGTCCTAGGTCCTCCTCCCATTGTATATGGGAGGGAGATTTCACAAAGGTTCTCTTAAGTTGGAATAAATTATAAAAATGGGAAATCCCTCCCTTCTTTGTATCACAAGAATTTAAGAAGGACCATGCTGATGTGTGGAGGTAAATAGGGGCAGTATTCAATTTTTGTAAGCAGCGTGTAATTTGAGTATAATGAGAACAGTATGTTGAAGGCAAGTCAAATTCCGATTGCAATGTAAGGAATGATTTGATTCCGTTTTTGTCGTATAAGTCTTGTATATACACAATGCCTTTCTCACTCCAAAGGTCAAAGGGAACTTGGTTCACAATTAAACGCAGCACTCGAAGTGGTATTTTCACGTCAATTTTAGAGTCTAGAATTTCAGCAGACTGAAGAATTTTCAGCCATGTCGTGATAGACACCTTTATCGTCGGGGACAAATGCGTAGGGATTTTGATGCCCATATGTGCTCCAAACAGCCATAAATAAGTCTGACCCTCTTTGACATAAGTGGATTCGATCATTCCCCACATTGTTGTTGGAGAAGAACGAAACCATTCTTTAGCTTGTGTCATAATGGATGCATAAAAGTAATCCTGGAAGTCGATATAGCCCACTCCACCCCACATCCTATGTTTGATAAGTTTATGGTGGGCACACCTGGATTTTTTGCCATTCCATATGTATCTAGACAATAAAGATTGAAGAGATTTAAAAAATTTAATAGGGACTGGGATGGGCACACTTCTAAATACATATAAAATTTGCGGCAGATGGATCATTTTAAACGCAGAGAGTCTACCCCACCAAGAGAATTCATTCCTTCCTAGTTTGAGCAAATCCAATTGTAATTTATTTTTTAGGGGAACATAGTTATGTACAAATAGGGATTTAGTTGTTCTCGTAAGGTTTATACCAAGGTATGAAATGTTGTTCTCCGCCCATACATAGGGGAATGTGTTTTGGAGAATGTTGTTTGATATAGCGTCAATTCCAATGTCTAGCACATAGGATTTTGTGGTATTTACTTTATAATAGGAGATCCTTCCAAACCATGACAGTATATTTTGTACTTCCACTAGAGATGTACATGGGTCAGTCAACATTAATATAATATCATCAGCAAATAGACTGATCTTATGGACTTGAGGACCAATAGTAATGCCCGAAATTTTTGGATGAGACCTGATATGTTCCGCCAAAGGTTCTATCATTAAGTTAAAAATCAGGGGCGACAGAGGGCAACCCTGACGAGTTCCATTAGTGATATCAAAAGGTCGGGATAGTAGATTAGAAGTAAAAACTCTTGCATTTGGGAATGAATATAAGGCAAGTATAGCTTTAAGAATAAGTCCCTGGAATCCAAATTTCTGTAGAGCTAATGATAAATAGGACCAGTTCACTCTATCGAACGCCTTCTCTGCGTCCAATGATAGGAGCAGAGAAGGCGTTCCAGTCATATTAATATTGTGAATAACATTAATTAGTCTTCTAGTCGCATCAGATGTTTGACGTCCCTTGATGAATCCAGTTTGGTCTATATTTATAAGGTTAGGGAGAATATCAATCAGTCTATTAGCAATTATTTTAGCATATATCTTAAGATCAATGTTGAGTAGAGAAATGGGTCGAAAATTTGGGGGGGAGGTAGGATCTTTGCCAGGTTTGGGAAGCGTGATAATCAATGCGGAGAGCATTTCCTTCGGAAATGACGACGAGGATGCAACATGGTTATAAAGGTCTCTCATATGGGGTACCAACAATTCCTTAAACAGTTTAATATATTCTCCAGAGAAACCATCAGGGCCTGGTGCCTTGGCGCTGGGCATAGAGTTAATGGAATGTATAATTTCAATGTCGGTGAAAGGGGTATTCAGTAGGTCAAGTTGATCATCTGATAATTTAGGCAATTTTAAAGGAGAGAGGAAGGAATGAATCTCGTCAATGGAAGGCTGTTGAATAGTGCCGTCATTGTTAAGGTTATACAAATCACTATAGTATGAGCTAAATAAATCAGCCATTTTTTGCGGATTTATAATTTTTTCTCGAGTGACGGGGTCAATAAGGTGCGAGATTTTAGTCTTTTGTCTGTGTCCTTTAATACGAGATGCCATAACTTTACCTGCCTTATTATTGGTGACGTAGGAGCGCGCCTTTAACTTCCTAAGTTTGAGGTCATAAGATTGCAGGAGCATAGAGCGTAATTCGTGTCTTAAGTCATAAAGTTGGGATTGGAGAGTCGGAGAGGGGTTAGCCCTATTTTTTGAATCAATGTCATTCAATTCCTTCGTTAGTTTATCTAGTTTTGCAGTCCGTTTCTTTTTGTATTGCGATCCAAGTTGGATCAAAAGACCACGTACATAGGACTTATGTGCATTCCACAATACCGTCGGGTCGGATACAGAGCCCACATTGTTAGAGAAAAATTCAACTAATTTTTCAGAAACATATCGAATATTATCCGGTAGTTGTAGAAGGTAGTTATTTATACGCCATAAGTGTGATTTTTGATGAGAATTTGCATTTTTCAATTTTATGCTGATGGGTGCATGATCCGACCAGGTGATATCATGGATGCGGGTGTCAATTACATTTTGTAGCAGCCATTTATCAGAGATAAACAGATCAATCCGAGAGTAAGTGTTATGACGCGGGGAATGGAACGTGTAGTCCCTTTCAGCCGCGTGATAACACCTCCATACATCATAAAGATCATTATCCATAAGAAAGGACGCAAGGGGAGAAGCAAATCTTTTGGCACTGGAAGAAGAGTCCATAATAATATCTGGGACCAAATTAAAGTCCCCACATATTAAGAGATGACCTTGCTGAATTTCATTAATTTTCTTCAGAACAGCTTTGTGGAATTTCATCTGTCGAATGTTGGGTGCATATACATTCACAAGCGTGTAGATAACATTATCCAGGGAACAGACCAAAATGATAAACCTGCCCTCAGGATCCAAGGTGCAACCTAACTCTTGGAAGGACAAAGAATCTCGTATAGCTATCATAACTCCCCTCTGTTTACGGGAGTAACTAGCCTTAAATATATAAGGGAAAGATTTATGTAAGCATACAGGCGAATTTTCTAAAGAAAAATGGGTTTCCTGTACACATAAAACATCACAACTATTAGTCAATGCCGTTTTCCACATGGATGCTCTTTTGGCTGGATGGTTTAAGCCATTGGCATTGACTGATAGAAAATTAATGGACATTCTAGCGTGATGTGAGTTGGTTAAGCTATTTGAATACACTCACAAATCTAGATGTCTTGTGGGAAATATGATTTTTTTTTTTGTTTTTTCTCTTTTGTTCTTACTTCCCAGAAGATATAGGGGAGTGCAATATCAGACAAGGCCGATAAAAGCGTCCCAATCAGGTACTTGACAAACAACTAAGCCAAACAACAAATAAACAAACAAAAAAAAAAAAAAAAAAAACTTAAAGCAAAATCAAGACAAATAAATAATTACAAATATTCAGGGATTGTAGGGACAGTCCCTAGTTGTGTAGAACAGAATATTTGTATGAGTAAAACAACTAAAAGAAAACAAATAGCAAGAGTCGGGTACAATATTAAACCGACTGTGTAGGGGTATTAGTTCAAAAATATTCAAATATTAGATCACTACAGAACAGAACACCAGGGGAATTTGTTGACACGTAAACAAGAAAGGAATTTGCAAAAACAAGGGAAAAGTTTCAAGACATTCATTTCCCTTTAGGAGGGTGGTAACCTTCGCGTGAGTTGCGCCCGAAGCGTGATTTTTCCATAGCTTTCCTTTCTCCAGCGGAGACATCCGGATTTATACCCCAGGAGTTCAGAAGTTGCAGTCCTTCCTGAGGCCTTGAAACTGTGACAGTCATACCGTTGTTGGTGATAAGCAATGTAGCAGGGTGTTTCCATTTATATGGTATTTTATGATCGATCAAGGCTTTTGTGATTGATCTCAGTTGCCTCCTCAGGTTTAATGTATATTGTGACAAGTCAGCGTATAGATGAATATCGTTATACGGGTCAGGCAGCGTTGATAGTATTCTAGCCTGTGTCAGAAGCTTTTCTTTGGTAGGGAAGAAATGAACCCTCATAAGAACATCCCTTGGGATAGATGCATCCATATATTTCGGTTTGGGTATACGGTGTATGCGATCAATCATGCGCTCTATTTGAGAAGTCTCAGGCATAAGTTTAACTATCAAGTCATCCACATATTTAAGCAGATCACTCGGAGACACAGACTCAGGTATCCCCCTCAGCTTAATATTATTTCTTCTCGAACGGTCCTCGAGGTCCGCGAGCTTGGCTTTGACCCACAAAGTATCATCAGCCTGGTCCTTGTACGCACCAACAAGATCATCAATGGTACCAGATTGATCCTCCATTTTGTTTTCAACAGTAAGGACTCTGTCTCCCAGACCTTTCAGTTCAATTGATATGTTATTCATCATTACTGAAAAGCTTGTCATGAGGGATGTTTGCAGTGTCAAGAGCATATCTTTCATTGTGGTATCTAGTACTGGCATCCCTGAGGTAGGATAGTTAGCTATAGATGCAGCGTTATGACCCATTTGGACATGAGGTAAAACAGCCATATTGGGAAGGGATATCTGCAATGCGTCATCAATTCTCCTCTCAGATTTAGCCGGGCTAATCGATGATGGACTATGTGGAGGGGAATTCAAATCCTGAGTGTCTGGTTGTACAGAGCCCCATAGATCAGGGTTGTCATCAGGAAGGTCTGTGTATGAGGAAGGCTGTGACGCAGTTGTGTTGCCATTCCTGTCATGAGGCAGTTTCCCCACAGAGGCTGACATGGCGCAGGGATTTATAAGCTTTTCAGCTGATTTTTTGTCCTTACGTTTTCGAGTCAGCATCGGATGTGTTCCGCCACGGGAATTCGATACTTTATATCCGATCTTGTATCGAAAATCGATCGTTTCGCCGCTGTTTTCCCCGGTGTTCTGTCGGAGCTCCGTGCTCAAGCGGCCATTCAGATCGCGTGCAAGCCACGCCCCCGTGATATTCAGGTTCTCATGCGATCGTTTCTCATGATATTCAGGTTCTCGTGCGATTTGGTTCGCATGGTATTCATGTTTTGTTCATGTTTGCATGCGATTTCATGCGATTACATGCTCATGCGATCGCGTTTTTTAATGGTATTCATGTTCTCGTGCAATTGTTCTCATGGTACCTGTTCTCAGGCGATCACGTTGCGCATGGTATTTGTGTTCTCATGCGTTTACTTTTCTCATGGTTCTATGTTCTCATGCGATTATGTTCTCATATGATTGCGTTTCTCAAGAGGGTTACATTTTTTAGGCTAGTCATGTTCTTATGTGTTCACACTTTGCATGCCAGTCGTGTCCTCAGGCGATCATGTTTCACGTCATTACGTTTCTCATGCAATCACGTTTTTCATGCATTACGTTTTTCAGGCTAGTCATGTTCCCATGTGTTAGGTTTCTCATGCAATTAAGTTTCTCATGTATCTGGTCCTCATGTGTTTACGCTCTCGGCTGATCACATGTTCTCATGCTGTCCATGTTCTCAATGGGTCTTTATGTTTTGTCATGGGTCTATGTTTTCTCTTTTTTTTTTTTTTTTGTTCTTCCCACAAATTTGTTTTCCCAGTTGGTCGTTTGGTATGTTCATGGTGTTTCACCGCTGGGGGGGGGGGGGGGGGATGTCACCCATCACGTTTATGGGTGCTTACGGATTGAGATGAGCGTTTATAATTGGCTTGTACGGTGGCAAGTCTCCTCATCCGTTTCTCATACATTTCATGCATCTTGTCATTTCATTTCTCATACAATGGCCTGACACGTCTTCAGGTTCATCAGGCCTGAGTGTACGTTTTTAATTTGCCTGCCACGCCTCAGGTTGCTCGGCCTTTGCAATTTCATGGGTTTGTCACATTCTCATACTTTGTATTGTCAGTATGTGTGGTTCATTCTTCACGTTGTAAGTTACTACGTCCCACCACTGCAGTGTTCCTTTTACTATTCTTTTCATACGTCAGGTAATCAACTACTCATATATCGCTTGCCTGACACGTCCTCGGGTTCACAGGCTTGGGTGTTACATGTTAATTGGCCTGATTAGCCTCAGCTAGCTCGGCCTTGCTAGATCTTTGAGACTATCACGTTTTCAGTCTTGTGCTATGTTTACTATCCTGCACGGCGTTGCTGCATCTTTAGTCTCAGGTTTTTTTTATTTTTTATTTTTTCTCCCTTTTCCTAAAGTAAGTTGGGGCTTGTTGGTTATTTCTTGTGTATAACGGTGTTGTTCTTGTTTGCAGACGTCATGTCACGGGCAGCAGATGTCAAAGTTTTTCCCGCCATCCATCCTTCTCCGGTTAGGGGTTTCGATACTTGGTAGCTCGCCGCCTTTTTTCCAGCAGGTCCTAGGCTCATACACCTGTGCCACATCGTCCCGGTTTCCCGCTACTGATGAAGCTGGGTCAGCTAGTCATGTCTATTTTAGCCTAGGAAGGGTGTGACTCCTGGGATACCTTCCAGGTTTTCCATCTCGATGTCTTGAGCTCTGTTGCCCATTCATATCTACTTGCAGTCTTTGTTTTTTGTTTTTTTGGCCACTCTCGGCTCAAGCAGTCCTACCAACTGGTGCTCGGTCAGTCTTAGTCTGTCTCTTGGTGGCTACTGTGAATGTACCCAGGGATAGGCCACTTTCCTTTCCCTACTGCTCCCTTCTTTACTAGCAAAGTACATGACACTCTGCTGTTCCCTGCTGCCTAGACTAGGGTTGTACTTCATGCTTGTACTGGCCGTATTTTCAGGTTAGACGCAGTCTCGGCTGCTTTTCCCCGGGGGGTCCGCTTACACGTTGTTGGGTTAGGTTGGGGGGGGGGTTGCATCCATTTCGGTACATGTCCCGGATCCACATACTGGATTGTCACAGGCTTCCTGGCATTGGCCGATCAGGTTACATATGGCTACTTTCATTTCAGTCTCTTACGAGCTCATCCTACCGTCTTATTTTTGGCCCCTTTTAGGCATATCGTCTACGTGACCCCAGGCACACTCCAGGTCACTTTCCGTGTTGTCGTCCCAGACCTTTCCCTAGTACGATTACCTGGGACTCTGAGTACAAGTTGGCAGGCAGACCGCAGGTCAGCCTGCATTTGTAGGAGGAGTCGGGAGGTACTTAAACCCGCCTAACATCCTCCTTCCTGTCGGCTGTTTCCTCGTGTCCCACCCACCCTTCCCCTTTTTTCTTGTATTTCTTCTCTCTTTTACTTCTACTTGGGTATGCCCCCTTTTAGGCATATCGTCTACGTGACCCCAGGCACACTCCAGGTCACTTTCCGTGTTGTCGTCCCAGACCTTTCCCTAGTACGATTACCTGGGACTCTGAGTACAAATATAAAAAAAAAATTCCCTCAGTTTAGGCCAATTTATTTATTTATTTATTTATTAAAATTCTTAAAAGTACAAAATAGTACAAACGCAGTCAGTTACCCGTAGGCCTCGATGCGCCAAGAACAACAATACAGCAACAACCAAAAAAAAAACAGGCAGCGGAACAAATCAATTTTTAAAATGGTTAGCAGATCAAAAGAAAAAAACTATAAACCTATGTGATTCCATAGGCTCGACTAAAAAGCTCAGTTTTTAGAAGCTTCCTGAACTTAAAAAGATCATTCTCAAGCCTTAATTTTAGAGGCAGGGAGTTCCAAAACAGTGCTCCCTGAACCGCACTCGTCCTCCCTCCGCATTTTTTCTTTCGAAATTTAGGGATCATCAAAGTTTCTGATTTGGCCGACCTTAAGGTACGGTTAGGCACATATTTGGTGAATTTATCCTGCAGGTACACTGGCCCCTTGCCATGGGTAGCCCTGTGCACCATGCAACCAGTCTTAAACAGAACCCGTTCCTTCACGGGTAGCCAATGCAGGGCTCTCAGCGATGGCGTGATGTGGTCACGACGACCAACACCCCGTGAGTAGCCTTGCAGCGGCGTTCTGGATAAGCTGCAATTTGTGCATGATGTTATTAGGTAGACCCAGGTACAAAGCGTTACAATACGTATTCTTCTACCTATTTTTGGTTAAAAAAAATCGCATTAAGCGTTTATCGATTGGTTTGCGCAAAATTTATAGCGTTTACAAAATAGGGGATAGTTTTATTGCATTTTTATTATTTTATTTTTTTTACTACTAATGGCGCCGATCAGCGATTTTTTTTTCGTGACTGCGACATTATGGCGGACACTTTGGACAATTTTGACACATTTTTGGGACCATTGTCATTTTCACAGCAAAAAATGCATTTAAATTGCATTGTTTATTGTAAAAAATTACAGCTGCAGTTTGGGAGTTAACCACAGGGGGCGCTGTAGAATTTGTGTGTTCCCTGTGTGTGTTTACAACTGTAGGGGGGTGTGGCTGTAGGTCTGACGTCATCAATCGAGTATCCCTATAAAAGGAATCACTCGATCGATGCAGCCGCCACAGTGAAGCACGGGGAAGCCGTGTTTACATACGGCTCTCCCCATTCTTCAGCTCCAGGGAGCGATCGCGAGCGGGCGGCTAGAAACGAATAGCCGCGACCCGCGCAAAGGCAGGGACGTAAATTTTACGTCCATCTGCCTGTGCGTGCCCTTCTGTGGACGTATATGTAAATGCAGCGGTCGGGAAGTGGTTAAAAAAGTACATAGAAATGTCCCCAGATTTCATTTAAAAAATCTGGTCACCTTAGCATAAGGCCCCTTTCACACTTGTACGACTTCAAAGTCTTGCGACTTTGCGTGGCCGCAATTTTGCCGCGATTTAGGATCAGTACTACTTTGCCAGTAGTTATCATTGCTTCTGCAGCAGTAGCAGTGCATGAGGAGGAAGAAGAGGAGGAGGAGCGGAGGACAAGGACATCTCTTTTTTTGGGCTGTTTGGAGCACATTGTTCCTGAGGGAATAACCAGGAAGTGAATGTGTGCTAGAAAAATGCGCTTGGGAGGGGCTACTAAGTTGAAAAGATTGGGTGGGACAAGGGTCAAAAAGCTGCTTGTGCTTACAAAGTCGTGTCTATATTATTCAGGTACGATTTGCGTGCTACTTGAGGGTTTAACATTGAGGTCTATGGACATCAACTTGCATGGAAGTTGGACCAAAGTAGTGCAGGGACTACTTTGAAGTCGGCACGACTTCAAGTCCTGCTAATATAAATGGAAGTCATTGAAAATCATGGAGAATGACTTGTCATGCGATTTTGCAGTCCAAAATCATGGGACAATTTGTATAAGTGTGAAAGGGGAGGTGAACAAGAATCCAATGGTTACTCTGACAGAGCTCTAGCATTTATCTGTGAAGAGAGGAGAACCTTCCAGAAGAACAACAATCTCTGCAGCACTCCACCAATCAGGCCTGCCAAAAGACTGGTTGTGGTTGGACTGGATGGACTTGTGTCTTTTTTCAACCTGACTAACTATGTAACTATGTAAGACACCTGACGGAATCTCAGACCATGAGAAACAAAATTCTCTGGTCTGATGAAATGAGAATTAAACTCTTTGGCCTGAATACAAATGTGTCATGTCTGGAGGAAACCAGGCACTGCTCATCACCTGGACAATACCATCCCTACAGTGAAACATGGTGGTGGCAGCATCATGCTGTGGGGATGTTTTTCAGTGCAAGGAACTGGGAGACTAGTCAGGATCTAGGGAAAGATGAATGCAGCAATGTACAGAGAAATCCTTGATGAAAGTGTAAGGCCTCGTACACACGATCGGACATATCCGATGAAAACGGTCCGTGGACCATTTCCATCGGATATGTCCGATCGGGAGTTTGATCCGATGGCGTGTACACACCATCGGATCAAATTCCCCGCCGCCGGACGGCGCGGTGACGTGGCGGTGACACGGCGGTGACGTTGACGCCGCCACGTCACCGCACCAGGAAGTTAAACACCATTCGGCGGCGGCGCGGCGGTGGTGGGGGACGACATGTCTGCTGGTAAGTTTACTAACCAGCAGACATGTCGGGCGGACAGATTCCACCGGATAGATTTCAAATCTGTCCGCTAGCCCATACACACGAGCGGAGATGTCTGCTGAAACGGTCCATCGGACCGTTTTCAGCGGACATATCCCCTCGTGTGTACGAGGCCTTAGAGGACTGTGGCCGTCTGTCCCGGGCGCCCTCCGGCGCATGCGCGCGCACACGGGTGCCCTGTAATACCCCGGCGCACCAATGCGCATGTGCGCGCACACGCGGGCATGCAAATGCATGCGGGCACACCAATGCGCGCACGGGCGCGCGGCGGACGCCGTGCGCGCCTCTAGCGTCAATTGGCACTCGCTGCCTATTTAAGGAAGTGCTCTGACCTAGACCCTTTGCTGATTGATCTTCAGCGTGTACCCTGTTACCTAAATCCTGCTCTTATCTTGATGACTTCCTGTTGCTGAACCCGGCTTGCTCTGACCCCGCTATTGACCCTGCTATACTCTGACTACTGGTTCCTGACTCTGGCTTCCCACCTGACACCACTACTGCCTGCCGCCTGGTACCTCGTTGCCCGCCTTCCTCTTGACCCGGCTTTCCGTATGACCTGCATTGGCTCCTAGTGCCTGCGATCCAGCAACCCTGAACACCTGCTACTGGCTTCTGCGACTTCCTGCAAACGTCCTGCTGCAAGACCCTCTGGGACTACATCTCGCTGGATCTTCAGCGCCCTGCTGTTGGAGTCCTTACCCACAGGCACTCGTGTTCCTCCAGTCCCTTGGTGTCCTCTGTTCCATCTCCGGCGGTGCCACGGCTGGAGATACAAGAGAGGCCAACCTCGTCAACTCAGTCTCCCATCAGGTACGTGACAGAAAGTCTGCTCCACAGTGCTCTGGACCTCAGACTGGGGCGAACGTTCATCTTCCAACAGGACAATGACCCTAAGCACACAGCCAAGATAACAAAGCAGTCAATGAATGTCCTTGAGTGGCCTAGTCAGGGCCCAGACTTGAACCCGATTGAAGATCTCTGGAGAGATCTGAAAATGGCTGTGTACTGACGCTCCCCATTCAACCTGGTGGAGCTTGAGAGGTGCTGCAAAGAACAATGGGAGAAAGTGCCCAAAAATAGGTGTGCCAAGCTTGTAGCATCATACTCAAAAAGACTCGAGGCTGTAATGTGTGCCAAAGGCGCTTCAACAAAATGCTGAGACGGTGAATTCTTATGTACATGTGATTTTGTTTTTTTATAAATTTACAAAGATTTCAAACTTCTTTCACGTTGTCATTATGGGGTATTGTTTGTAGAATCTTAAGAAAAAATACGAATTGAATCCATTTTGGAATAAGGCGGTAACATAACAAAATGTGGAAAAAGTAAAGTGCTGTGAATACTTTGTGGATGCACTGTACAGTGTACACCTTCTCGCTTGCTAAACTCCCATGGCTTCCAGTACCATCTCTATTAGGGTGACCACCACGTGTCGTGGATTGCCCGGTCTGTCCTGGACATCTTAGTTCCAGGACAATACAGTGTCCCGGCATGAAACTGACACAGCCCCCCCCCCCCGGGCCAATCTGATGCCCCCAAAAAAGGCCGCCACATCACCGCTTTACTCACTGACAGTACTTGTCCTTGCCGGGAATGCCTGGAGGAGCACAATCCCCGCCCCCTACTTGTGATTGGAGAAATCCTAAATCCCACCTCTTGTGTCCAATTACTGTGCTGTGATTCGTTACACCACAAGCTGATTTTTAGGAAGGTGGTGTCCCTGAATGATAGTTTGGAAATGTGGTCACCCTAATCTCTATGCCGATGACACACAAATCTATCTCTCTACTCCTCACCTCACTCCTTCAGTCTCCTCTTGCATTACCAACTTACTAACTGACATATCAGAATGGATGTCACACCCCTTCCTCAAACTGAGCTCATAATATTCCCTCCTGCCCTGACTTCTCAATCAAGGTCAATAATACAAACATCAGTCCCTCCTTTCATGCCAGAGTACTAGATGTAATCCTGGACTCTGGCCTGTCCTTTCAGCCCTAAATCCAATCACTATTCAAATCTTGTAGACTTTACCTTTGTAGAAGGTGACCAGATTATTAAAATGAAATCCGGGGACATATTTTTTTATTTTATTTTTTTACTAGTAATGGCGGCAATCGGCAACTCACATCGGGGCTACGATATTGCGGTAGACAAGTCGGACAAGTCGGACACAAAATGACACAAAAGGCCCATACACATGATCGGATGTTTTGACACCAAATGTCCAACGGACCTGTTTGATCGGATAATCCGACCGTGTGTACACTCCTTTGGACAACGTTTTTGTGTTTTTCATCGGACAAATGTTCGCTGTGCAAACAGACAAACTTTCTGCCAACAAATATCTGATGGAGGCTAATCCTATCGCCTGTACACAAGTTCATTGGACTAAAGTTCAAAGTACAAACACGCATGCTCAGAACCAATGCTAAATATCAGGCAACAATAGCAGAAGTTGCCCACAGGGTGGCGGTAAAGAGCTGAAAAAACACGTGATTTGGTGAAAGTTGTCTGAAAAAGTCAAGTTCATGGCCAACGCCCATTCGTGGCAAAATCCACGGAAAAGTCTGATTGAAGTCAGATTGTGTGTATGAGGCTTAATACAATGATCAGTGCTAAAAATATGCACTGTCACTGTACTAATGACACTGGCTGGGAAAGGAATAACATCTAGGGCAATCAAAGGGTTAAATGTGTGCCTAACAAGTGTTTTCTCACTTTTACTAAGGGAACCCATAGATCCCTGTCCCTGCTTTGCAGGAACACAGGATCAATGTCTTCCATACTGACAGAACGGCGAACTTCCATGTTTACATAGGCAGACCACCGTTCTGCCTGTGTACATAACGATCAGCGGGTACTGGTGGTCATCGAATGCGTCGGACCCGCTGATTGGCTCCAATACCCAGAAATACAGGATCACGTATATATAAGTGATCCTGTGCAGTGCTTTCGCCCTGTAGCAGAAAATCTGCTATGGAAAGGTCAGCAACTGGTTAAGATCCTCAGCATTATGATAACTTGCAGGCACTCTATCATGGCTCTGGCTGGATCTGTCACAGTGTGTCACATAACAAGGAGCCTGGGTGTTGATTTTGTTAACTTATGACCAATAAGTACCATCCATTATGCCAGAGAGACAGACAAAGTGCAATGTAGTCTATTCAGAGACACCCCAAAGCAATTCTGTGTTGAAGCCTTAAAGGCACTGGCAGCCCCACGATTGGATCAGCTGCCTCTCTCTGCCTGTCGCCGCCACCGGCCGCCTCACAGCCTCTCAAGTCTCACTATCTGGTCCCCGGTTACTACTGGGTGGGGACCGGGGGAAGATCACTCCACCAGGGAAGGCAAGGAGATAAGCAGGCAGGCGGCTGGCCGGGATTTGAGCCAAGGCAGAAGAACATGCAAGCGGATCTGAATGGGCATTCACCCTAAACATAAAAAATAATCCTTCTGCGCTGACCAGCACAGGATCATCAGAAAGGAACACAGATAATGGAAAAATACATAGAATGCATTAAGGTAATTTTTTTTTTTTTTTTTTTTTTACCTTTACAACTCCTTTAACCCCCCTGCCGGTAAACCCGAGCGCGACTCGGGTTGGATTTTTCATGTAAATAGCGATATCCACGAGTCGCGCTCGGGGTCAATATGCAGAGCCTGCAGCGCGCGCTGGCTTACCTTGGATCCAGGCGGGGTACTGTACTTACCTTGTCCCTGGATCCAGCGATGCATCCCCGCTGTGTGAGCGAGTGGCGTCCTCCATTCGACTCACACAGTGCCCGCGCGCCGCCGATCTCCGTTTCCTGCGACGTAACGGCGCACGGGGGCGGAGACCGGCGGCAAATTCAAAAATGTAAACAAACACATTACATACAGAATACTGTAATCTTATAGATTACAGTACTGTATGTAAAAAGTACACCCCTGTCCCTAGTGGTCTGCCCAGTGCCCTGCATGTTCTTTTACATAATAAAAACATTTTTTTTCTCCCTGCAAACTGTAGATTGTCCATAGCAACCAAAAGTGTCCCTTTATGTCAAAAGTGATTTTAGATTAGCTAGAAAACAGCGATAATAAATTATAATCACTTGCAGAATTGAGCGATAGCGATTTGTGGGAAAATTCGTCATAAAAAAATAAAAGTAATGACAGCGACAATTCTGCAACTGAGCAAATTTCAGTGATTTTGATTTGATTACATTAGTGAATAATTTTTATTATAATTACATTATTATTTGTTATAATTATTTATAGTTATTTATTATATTATCATTTTATGATTTTGTGTTTCAAACTTTATCATACCCGGGATGTCTACTAGACTCTGGTTTGGACATATTTAAGCGAGTTATTCCTAAAAATTGCAGGCCTACAGTATAAAACGCAAAATTTCCATGCAAAATAATTGTACCTCTTTTGGTACGTAATTCCAGACAGAATCATACCGCCAGGGAGGTTAAGCGCAGAATAACGCACCTGTATGTGATTTTTCTTGCTTTAGCTCTGGGGTGTCCACCCTGCTTCCATTGTGATCAGACACAGTGGGAGCCAATCAGCGGTTCCGGCAGACCCAATGTCTGCCAGAAACTCTGCGATCGTTCCTGAAAGAGGGAGAATGGTTGTCTGCTTATGTAAACAAGGAAGATCGTCATTCTGCTAGTAAGACAGAGATCTTGTGTTTTTGCTAAGCAGGAACATGGATTAAATCATCCCCCACACAGTTAGAAAGCACTCCCAGTTGACCCTTTGATTGCCCCTGATATTAACCCCTTCCCTGCCAGTGTCATTAGTACAGTGACAGAGCATGTTTTTTAGCACTGATCATTGTATTGATGTCACTGGTCCCCAAAAAGTGTTGATTAGTGCCAGATTTGTCTGCCGCAGTGTCGAAGTCCCGCTAAAAAACGCTGATCGCTGACATTACTAGTAAAAAAAAAAGTCCATAAATCTATTCCATGGTTTGTAGTCACTATAACTTTTGTGTGAACCAATCAATATTTTTTTTACCAAAAATATGTAGCAGAATACACATTAACCTAAACCAGGGGTCTCCAAACACTCTAAACAAAGGGCCAGTTTATTGTCCTTAAGACTCTTGGAGGGCCGCACTTTGGCCAGCGGGAGTGGAAATTTTCCTGGCATCATTGTTAGTAAACATCCGGTATTAGGGGGAGGAATAGTGCCCCATTGCTGGTATCATAGGGAGTAATAGTGCTCTATTAGTTGTGTCAGTGGGAGAAATGGTGCTCCATTGTCGGCGTTAGATGGCAGAATAGTGTCTCGTATCAGTGGGAGGGATAGTGCCCCAAGGGCCGGATAAAGGCAAGCAAGGGGCCGCATTTGGCCCTCGGGCCACAGTTTGGAGACCACTGACCTAAACTGATGAAGAAATTTGTTTTTTTTTTACATTTTTTCGAATTGGCTATGTTTTACAGCAGAAAGTAAATAAACGTGTCGCTCTTCTTTTGTTTAAAAAATAAAAACATACTGGTAGGTAGTCAAATACAGAGGTGATCAAATACCACCAAAAGAAAGCCCTATTTGTGGGAAAAAAGGCACATCAATTTTATTCGCCTAATTGTCAGTTAAAGCGAAGCAGTGCCGTATCACAAAAAAAGAAGAGGGGGGTTAAATATTCCAGAGATAAAGTGGTTAAAAGCTGTGACACCTTCACTAGACAGTGCCAATAAATAAATAATTTAATAAATTAGCAATGTTCACCAGCAGGGGGCGCCAGTGTAGAACAAATCACAGCATACAATGCCTAACCAGCCAGTGGAGGCTCCTCGTCTGTAGAGCCCGCTGAACGCGGTATGGCGCAGTCACTCTCTGTCCTATCTAAACTTCTTATGCGAGCATTTTATATTATTTGATGATTTTATATTTATGAAAAGGTGTCTGCTTTACCGCGTGTATTGTATTCCTATTTTGTGTCCAATTAGGAACAGGCCCACTGGATTTTATACGCTTTCATAAATTATGTCTACAGGAGTGTGTCTTTGCGGCCATTTTGTCGGAGCCATTTGCGGTTCGCTGCACTAAAATGTCTACACAAAAATGACGGCTAGACTGTAGACAGAGAGCAGGAAGTTTGTCGCTTTTTGGTATGTGATTGGTGAATGTGATCGCCCAGTAGCGGGACAGCAGTGTTTGATTGATGTGTGGATGTCTTCAGCCCGCTGTGCAACGACATATTCGATGTTATGAGGAGCAGTGAGGTCCCCTACACAGACGTCAGTAACAGACTGTGCATTCATACCTATGGAGGTGTTTACACTGCAGTCCAAATGCACGTTTACATTGCGTTCACAGTCTGTTTATAGGGCATTGTGATTTATTTATTTTCTTAACATATTTTGCTGAATTGCATTTACATGTGGAGCTTCCCTGTGTGTTCTTATGCATTTACATGCAACAACAATGTAACACACATTAAAGCGGAGCTCCACCCAGGAAAAACAACATTTTCCCATGTTGTTTAAAAAAAAAAAAAAACCTGAAAAAAAAAAAAATACTCACCCGAAATACCTGTTGCTATGCGGAAGTCCGTAATCTGCCTCTTCCACTCCGCGGTGCCTTTTCTTCTTGTCCTTCTGCTTGTGAATGGGGCGCGCTGCTTTCTGGGAACTGTGTGTGTTCTCAGAGAGCAGCGCGCCCATTCACAAGCCAGCGTGAGACTCACGCAGGCGCAGTAGGAAATGGCCTGTTTCCCATAGTGTGAATGGCGGCGCGGGACCCGTAGCGATCGTGGGACCGGCATCGGGGGGCCCATCAGCGCGGGCAAGTAGGACAAGGTAAGTGTCCTTATTTAAAGTCAGCAGCTACACTGTTAGTAGCTGCTGACTTTAAAAAAAAAAAAAATCGCGGCTGGAGCTCCGCTTTAAAATCCAAGCTGTGGTGTAAAAAAAGGCTTGATAAAATACATTCATTTTTCTTGGCTATGCATTAGTCTTGTGCTTAAAAATGCGTGCAGCTGCATCTAGTGTAAATTTAGGGATGAGCTCCGGCGTGTTCGCACAGTCCACATGCAGAGCCTGCCAGGAAGTCTGCACAGCACTGCGCTAACCACAGGCAGGGAGACATTTCTGATCTCTGCAGCCGAGCATCAAGACAATGGGCCAGATTCAGCGTAACGTATCCCCGAAACGTTACGCCGCTGTAACTTTGGGCGCTAGAACTTGCGCCCTTATTTACGGCGGCGTAGCGTATGTGTTGCGGCTTAGAGCTGTGTAATTCAAATGGGGATGGTGTGGGCGTGATTCATGTAAATGAATCATGACCCCACGTAATTAACATTTTTTTTGGACGGCGCATGCGCCGTCCGTGGACGTTCCCAGTGCGAAATCACATCGCTTTTTGTCAATGTAAACGACGTGAACGTAACGAACGTCGAGCCCCATTCCCGAACGATTTACGCAAAACGACGTAACCGACGTACAATTCAACGCTATCCCAACGTCCATACTTAACATTGGCTACGCCTCCTATAGCAGGGGTAACCTTACGCCGCCATAAGGCTAACGCAAACGACGTAAACTACGATGGCCAGCTGCAACTACGTTCGGGAATCGGCGTAAATAGCTAATTTGCATAATTTATGCGTAAAATGCCGTAAGCCCCACCTAGCGGCCAGCGTAAATATGCAACTAAGATATGACGGTGTAAGTGACTTATGCCGCTCGTATCTTGGTAGAAGTCCGGCGTATCTTGTTTTCTGAATACAGAAAAAAGATACGCCGGCTATTCTTAGTATTTACGCAGCATATCTCTTGATACGGTGACGTAAATACTTTCTGAATCGGGCCCAATGTCTCCCTGCCTGTGATTAGTGCAGCGCCGTGCAGACTTCCTGGCAGGTTCTGCACGTGGACTGTGTGAACACGCCGGAGCTCATCCCTAGTGTAAATGAGATCTAATGGGCTTGTTGACGCCCATTGGGGGGGAGACTTGTATTTTTCTAACACAGGACTCAGCAAGGATACACAGAAAACAATTGTCACATGCTCTGTTCACAGCACAGCGCTGGCGTCGCATGCATTTATTCCCTGCGCAGAAAATAAAATGTGCCCAGGACACCAATGCTGTGGTGAGAACAGGGCACGTTGTTGTCCTTGTGTCCCTGCTGAAAAATCAGGCCTTGGATGAGGATGAGCTCAGGCGTGTTTCCAACCCGCACGTGCAAAGCCCGCCAGGAAGCCGGCACTACACAGCGCTAATCGCAGGCAGTGAGACATTTCTCGATCTCTGTAGCCGCAGAACGGGAAAATGTCTCACTGCCCGTGATTAGCACTGTGTAGTGCCGCCTTCCTTGCAGGCTCTGCACGTGCTCCCAGTTTGACAGCCATGTGATTACTGGTGCGCAGCCTGGAACGAACGCAGCGCACCCGCATTTTCACAGAATGTCAAATTGGGAGCAGCCACTGTGTCCCAAATAACATGAATGGGAAGAACAGTGCATCCCCATACAGGCGCAAACAGCCCTAGCACTGGTGTGCAGTATGGTAGGTCCATGTGAGTGTGGTTTTAATGTGTTTTGCATGCATTTTTTTTCCCTCTAGCCAGTAAAGTTAAACTACAGTATTGGTTGCTAGGGGGTGGGGGCTTGTTGTCATGCACCAAAACGCAAGCTATGATAATGCATAGCGCAGGTGTTTCACATTGGCGTTAATAGGGCAAAACACAGAACAAAAGAAGCGCTTGCACCGTTTGCCTAGTTGCATTGCATCATGAAGCATAGACGTGAACGTGCACCACACAAAATGAAGAGCTTTTTTGAAATGTTACGAGATGTCAATAGATTTCTATTTAGGAACAAAAATATATGGGAAATGTGATTAAATAGTTTCCGAAAAGCGGAAGATGCATGTTTGGGTGGAACTCCGCTTTAAAACAATCTACTGAGCTGGCCAGAACCACCTCTGGAGGGAGTCTAATCCACATTTTCACAGCTCTTACTGTGAAGAAACCTTTCCGTATTTGGAGAATGAAATCTTTTTTCCTCTAGACGTAAAGAGTGCCCCCTTCTCCTCTGTGATGACCTTAAAGTGAATAACTCAACACCAAGTTCACTATATGGACCACATGAATGAATGAGGAACTTATATAGCGCATGTTGATCATATCCAGAGGCGTATCTAGTGAAAATGGCGCCTATGGCAAGCACTGAAACTGCGCCCCTGTCGAAACATTTGAAACCCATCTTTCAGATAACCTTAACAAAAAAAAACAGCTAACAAAACTAGTGATATTTATCATCCCTTGTGATACCTTGGGTAGCGACATATCCTATTTATTGAGAAATCTGGAGTTTATTAGACCCCTGATCACTCCTCTGCCCTCCAAGGCCAGGTAAATGCAGAACCAATACTGGAAGTGATGAAATCTTCATCACTTAGGCCTCAGTTTTCACAGAGGAGAGGGAGAAACCGATGTTCCTCCTTCTTCTTTGTGCGCTGCCAATCCGACCAGATGGAATGGGAGAGCCTGGGAGAACAGGGAGGGCTGTGGCTGAACGCAGTAGGGAGCAGGGATAGGGCTGCCATTGTCCATTAGCAAAGGTGCTGAAAATGAGATCCTGGCTATGCTCGGGAGGAGGGAAAAAGAGACCCTCAGACCCTGGTAAGTGCCTTGCTGCCCAGCTACTCAACAGCGCCCCCTTCATATGGCGCCCATGGCACTTGCCATGGCTGCCATACCCTAGATACGCCACTGATCATATCCCCCTTATTCTCCTCTTCTCAAGAGGAAATGGATTCAGTTCTCTAATCTTTCCTCATAGCTGAGCTCCTCCATGCCTCTTAGTTTGGTTGCCCTTTTTGGTACTTTCTCCAGTTCCCCAGATCCTTTTTGAGAACTGGTGCCCAAAACTGAACTGCATTTTCCAGATGATATGCATTTATTGCACTTATAAGCACATCACAGTGACAGTAAAATATAGAGTCCCTATCAAATATATATGGTGATTTCAAGTGAAGAGATGAAATGTGGAGTAAAAACAGTCTTTATAAACACAAGTGCGAAGATGTCGCCACAAGAAGGAAAATGCAGGAAATGTACCCAGGGAAAGGTCATGCCACCCTAATGTGACAAAATGGGAGTCTTTCTGAAAAGTAGAGTTGAGCGAACACCTGGATGTTCCGGTTCGGCCGAACTTCGGAAAAAAGTTTGGGTTCGGGACCCGAACTTAACCCGAACCCCATTGAAGTCAATGGGGACCCGAATTTTTGACTACTAAAATGTCTCTAAAAAACTAAGGGAAAGGGCTAGAGGGCTGCAAATGGCAGCAACATGTTGGTAAGAGCATGGCAAGTACTCTGCAATTGAATGTGGATAGGGAAATAACTTAAAATAACATAAAATACACTAAAAAAAAAAATCTTGACAAGCAGGAACCTTTCCCTAATGATGGGACACTATTCCTCCCACTGATACCAATGATGGGGCACTATTTCTCCCACTGACACAAATGATGGGGCACTATTCCTGCCAATGATACCAATGATGGGACACTATTCCTCCCACTGATACCAATGATGCGGCTCTATTTCTCCCACTGACACAAATGATGGGGCACTATTCCCGCCAATGATGGGGCACTATTCCTGCCAATGATACCAATGATGGGGCACTATTCCTTCCAATGATACCAATGATGGGGCACTATTTCTGCCAATGATACCAATGATGGGACACTATTTCTCCCACTGACACATATGATGGGGCACTATTTCTGCCAATGATGGGACACTATTCCTCCCACTGATACATATGATGCGGCACTATTGCTCCCACTGACACTAATGATGGATACTATTCCTGCCAATGATACCAATGATGGGACACTATATCTCCCATTGATACCAATGATGGGGCACTATTTCTTCCACTGACACAAATGCTGGGACACTATTCCTGCCAATGATACCAATGATGGGACACTATTCTGGTGCAATTAGATTTGTGAAGTAGGACTGACTCCTAACTAATTCTCTCCCTATAAGCACAATCAGGAACATGTAGCTAATGCTATGTAGATCAATCGCTGAGTATTGTAATTCGATTTCTAAAGCAGGACAATCCTATCTAAATCTGTCCCTGAGAGCAGCTGCAGCCTTTCCCTACCCAAGCTAAAGCAGAGTGACGAGCTGTGCTGTGTGCCTCTAGCTTATATAGAGGCTGGGTCACATGCTCGGTCACATGCTGCACTAGCCAATCACAGCCATGCCATTAGTAGGCATGATTGTGATGGCTTTCAAGTCAGACGGCGATCTGCCTTGTTTACATAAGCAGACAACCATTCTCCCTCTTTCAGGAACGATCGCAGAGTTTCCGGCAGACATTGGGTCCGCCGGAACCACTGATTGGCTCCCGCTGTGTCCGATCACAATGGAAGCGGGGTGCACGCCCCAGAGCTGAAGCAAGAAAAATCACATACAGGTGCGTTATTCTGTGCTTAAAGGGGTTGTAAAGGTAAAAAAAAAATTACCTTAATGCATTCTATGTATTTTTCCATTATCTGTGTTCCTTTCTGATGATCCTGTGCTGGTCAGAGCAGAGGGACTATTTTTTATATTTTGGGTGCATGCCCATTCAGATCCGCTTGCATGTTCCTCTGCCTTGGCTCAAATCCCGGCCAGCCGCCTGCCTGCTTATCTCCTTGCCTTCCCTGGTGGAGTGATCTTCCCCCCGGTCCCCACCCAGTAGTAACCGGGGACCAGATAGTGAGACTTGAGAGGCTGTGAGCTGGGCGGTTGCGGCGACAGGCAGAGAGAGGCAGCTGATCCAATCGTGGGGCTGCCAGTGCCTTTAAGGCTTCAACTTTCAGAAAATTGTCCGGGTCAAAAAAAACGAAAGTTCGGTACAAACCCGAACTTTACAGTTCGTGTTCGCTCAACCCTACTTGTGAGCCCAAAAAAGTGGTCAACACGAGCTTTGGTTAATACAATCCTTAAAATCGCTCATCACCGGCTCCCACTTTTTAAAATGCGATTTGCAGCCCAGCCATCGAGTCTCTCGCCCGTCATGAGCATGAGAATGGAACAAAAAAGCTGACCATAGTGACATTCCATTTAAATATAGAAAGGTTTATAAAATATCGAACTCTCAAGCATTGGTGGTGTTCAGACATATGCAATACATGGCTGTGAGAGGGGGGAACTGTAATACTGGAGGGGTTTGATGTGAGAGGGTGAAATTGTGATGTGATATATGGGGCTGTGATGTGAGAAGAGAGAGTTGTGAGATTAGGGACTGTGATGAGAATGGGGGGGGGGGGGTCTGTGATGTGAGAAGGGGGAGCTGTGGTATAGCAGGCTGTGATATGAAGGGTTTGTGGCATGAGGAGGAGGGCTGTGATGTCAGAAGAGGGTTGTGATTGCAAGGGGGACTGTAAAGTGTGGTAGGAGTCTGTATTTACAAGTGGGGCTGTGATGTGTGGGAGGGGTCTGTAATTGCAAGAGGGGCTGTGATGTAAGAAATAGGAGCTGTGATGTGAGAAGGGGGAGCTATGATATGGGAGAGAGATTATGTAAGAGGGGGGCTGTGATGTGAGAGGGGGGCTGTGATGTGAGGCTGAAGCTATAACATGGGAGTGGAACAGACTCCCTCCAGAGGTGGTTCTGGCCAGCTCAATAGATTGCTTTAAGAAAGGCCTGGATTCTTTCCTAAATGCACGTAATATAACTGAGTACTAAGATTTGTAGGTAAAGTTGATCCAGGGTAAATCCGATTGCCTCTCGGGGGATCAGGAAGGAATTTTTTCCCCTCCTGTAGCAAATTGGATCATCACTCTGCTGTTTTTTTTTTGCCTTCCTCTGGATCAACTGTGGGTATGGAGTTGGGTGTATGGGATTGTACTGTGTTTTTTTTTTTTTTTTTTTAGGGTTGAACTGGATGGACTTGTGTCTTTTTTCAACCTAGCTAACTATGTGAAACGATGTAAAACTATGGGATGGCTGTTGTATGAAGGGACTGTGATTTCAGGAGGGGGGGGGGGGGCTGTGATGTGAGGGAAGGGTCTGTGATTGCAAGGGGGGGCTGCGATGTAAGTGGAATGTCATTTTGGGGGCTCTGATGTAAAAGGGGGTTGTGATGTAAGGGGGGCTGTGATGGGAAAAAGGGGGACTGAGGACACTAATGTAAAGAGGGCTGTGACGTAAAAGATCTCAGTCTTAGAAGAAAAATTAGATTCAAACCTCCGCAGAAAGGAAAATGTTACCAACCGCACCTCCTTGAATTTTAATCCAGTAGCCCTGGTATAGTTGAAATATAATATAGGTGTTAGAAGGGGTGGGGAGCAATTTAAAGATTGGTTAGCTTTATCCTGAACTTTAACTGTATTTATTTACTTGTGTTCCTTATGTCTGCTTCCTGGTTTCTCTGAAGGCACTGATGACGTAGCCCTGGCTGCACTTGTGCCCCCAGGGAAGACCATGTCATCAGTGCCCTTAGGGAAACCTCGTACCTTATCTGCGGGATTTTGCAGGATGGAGTTCATGACATCATGTGGCTCATCTCATTTAGGTAACACACAAGGTTACATTCGTCTGTTTGAAGAAGAAAAAAACTTTCCCCCGAGATCTTGGGGGAAGTGTTAATGTCTTTTCTTTGTCGCAGGTGTCTGGGTAACACTAAGGCTGCATTCACACCTTAGCGTAGGCGATTTGCGGCGACAAAAAATAGGCGTTTTGTCCAGCGATTTGCGGCGACAAAACGTGTCGTTTTAAACCGTGTTTTTTTTTTACAGTGTATTGTCGGCTATGTGGAACGCCGAAGCCACCCGATACACATGTCGAAAAAGGGTCCGGGACTTGTTTGAAATTCGTCGTTCTATCGACGTACGGCATTCTGCATTAGGAGATGTGAACAGTCTCCATAGAGAACAATGCAATTTTG
The DNA here is from genome assembly GCA_029574335.1 of Rana kukunoris. NCBI lineage: Eukaryota > Metazoa > Chordata > Amphibia > Anura > Ranidae > Rana > Rana kukunoris. The sequence continues at coordinate 64,690,609 of CM056055.1, forward strand.
ACCCTCCGGCGTATTGTAGCGTCGCGCTTCAGGCATAAAAACGCCTAGGTGTGAATGGAGCCTTAAGCATTAATACATGTAAGTGCAATAGCAGCTTGCAGGTTTTTTTTTCTATTAAAACAACAAACGTTATACTTACCTGCTCTGTGTAGTGGTTTTGCACAGGACAGCCCAGATCCGCCCCATGTCGGGTTACCGACTGGAGCTCCTGGCCCCTCCCTCCTGTTAAGTGTCCCCACGGCAAACAGCTTTCTATAGGGGCACCCGGGCAGAGCTGCAGCTCCGTGTTTCCATTCGGACACAGAGCCATATTTCAGCCCTGCCCAGGCCCCTCTCTCCTGGTTGGTTAATTGAGTTTGATTGACAGCATCAGGAGCCAATGGCGTCACTGCTGTGTTTCAGCCAATCAGGAGGGAAAGTCCCGGACTGACAAGGCACTAGCTGGAATAGAGATGGGCTCAGATAATTTTTAAGGGGGGCTGCTGCACACGAAAGGCTTTTATCCTAATGCATAAAATGCAATAAGATAAAAAAAACTTCTGACTTTACAACCACTTTAATCACAAAGCCAGGAAAAGATAGAACCAGGAGAAAAATGAAACTAAATCGAAGAGGTTCAGAGCAGGTTGTATGCTGTACCTTTATCTCCTGGCCCTCCAAAAATACCATTTTTTTTTACTGCATAAATTGTATGAATATTCACTTTTCTTATTTCATCTGCACATGATTGGATAATTAAACTTATATCTGCTTTTCACCTGACTACACAATTTATTTACTGTCTCTGGAACTCGTATATCTAATGCCCTATACACACGATCGGAAATTCAGCCAGCAAAAGTCAGATGTGAGCTTTTGAACGGAAATTCCGACCGTGTGTATGCTCCGACTTTTGCTAGCGGAATTTCCACCAACAAAAGATTGAGAGCTGGTTCTCAAATTTTACGATCGTCTGTAGCAATTCCGGCGGACAAAATTCGGACGCATGCTCGGAAACAATTTGACGCATGCTTGGAAGCATTGAACTTAATTTTCTTGGCTCGTCGTAGTATTGTACATCACCACGTTCTTGACGGACGAAAGTTCAGAGAACTTTTGTGTGACCGTGTGTATGCAAGACAAGCTTGAGTGGAATTCTGTAGGAAAAAACATCCAAGGTTTTTCAGATTGAAAATCCGATCGTGTGTACGGGGTATAACATTGCCAAAAGAAAGTTCTATTTGTGGGAAAAAAAGGACGCGCAATTGTCCGTTAAAGCGACGCAGTGCCGAATCACAAAAAGTGCTCTGGTCATTGGACAGCAATATGGTCCAGGGCTAAAGTAGTTAAGGACCACAGCACAACGATATACGTCGACAGAAGGGCATGGCTGGCCACAAGGGTGTACAGGTACAACCCCTTCAAGATCCCAGCCGTAGGTCGTGCGGGCGGCGTGCTCGCAACGCGGTCCTGAGCTTCATGACAGCGGGTCCCACGGACCCGATTGCCGCCAGTGTCCCACGATCGGGTCACAGAGCTGAGGAACAGGGAGAGGTGAGTGTAAACAAACCTCTCCATGTGCTTCCTATTGAGACTGTCACTGATCGTCTGTTCCCTGTCATCATAGGGAACGACGATCAGTGATGTCACACGCCAAGCCACGCCCCCACACAGTAAGAATCACACATTAGGTCACACTTAACCTCTTCAGCACCCTCTACAGGTTAACCCCTTCACTGCCAGTGTCATTTTACAGTAATTAGAACATTTTTATAGCACTGATCGCTATTAAAATGACTGGTCCCAAAATGGTGTCAAAAGTGTCCGATGTGTCCGCCATAATGTCGCAGTCACGTTAAAAATCGCTGATCTCCTAAACTTAAAATAAAAACCGCAGAGGTGATCAAATACCACCAAAAGAAAGCTCTATTTGTGGGCAAAAAAGGCACATCAGTTTTGTTTGGAAGTTGTGTCGCACGACCGCACAATTGTCAGTTAAAGCGACGTAGTGCTGAATCGCAAAAAGGGGCCAGGTTCTTTAGCAACAAAATTTTCTCTAAAATATCTGTTTTTTCTCTTTTGTACTGAACGTTATTTAATAAAAAAAAAAAAAATTTCTGATTGTAGAGAGAAGATGGCTGGACAGGATGGTGTTGCACCTGCAGAAAAGCAAATGAAAAAAAATGTAGGACGTGCTAAAATAAAGCGGAAACAAGAAAACAGTGGTAAGAGTATTGGCTGTACTGTATATTTGGTAAGAAAGTAGTTATTATTTATTAATAGCTAATACAATCATTTTAACTCACTAGCACCTAATTTAGGGCCCATTCACACAACCTTTTTTCAGCTCGGAAAACGCTCATCTCAAAAAGTTTCAAAATGCCCAACAAGCAAAATTCCTTTCATTTAAATGCCCCCTATTCACATCTGAGCGTTCTGTCACCTGAAGCAAAACACCTGAAGCTCAAAAAAAGTACATGAGCTTCTTATTTAGGCAGATTAGAGGCGGTTTTCTGCTTTTTACATTTGTGACCTTTTGACCTGTACAAATTCATGGCAAAAATCACGCCACTTTTCGCCTGAAAACTATATGCTCAGGTGTAAATGCAGCCTTAAGGTTAGATATTTTTCTGCTGACCCCTCAGTAGGTTGCTCCATACAGTAGAAATGCATTTTTTTTTTTTATTGTGCTTTTAATAGGTTTGCAGCCAGGTGTTGGCCAAGGCTTATACTGATCACTGACTAACACTGTTATCTGTTTTGTAGATGGATATTAATAGATCTCTCTTGATTTTATTTTATTTTTTACCAAATAAGAACTATATATTGAAAAACAATATTTCACATGTCAGTATCACTAAATATTGCAGGGTATATAAGTAAGGGATGTACAAAAATAGTCTCAGTATACATTGTTTACATATGTCTATATAGAGGAATACCAGTCAACTGCAAACAACAGGGCTACTTGAGAAAGAGGTTATCAGATATTTACTAGGAGTTTTGGATATACACTGGAGGAGCCCCACTGGGGGGGGGGGGGGGGGAGATGGAGAGGAAGCCGGGGGGGGGGGGGGGGGGGGGCCTGATGACAACCAGACCAAGGTCTGCCTGACCCAGTATTGCAGGTAAACTCAAGGGTCCACTTCCGGGCTTGGTTGGTGGAGAAGTCTCCAGCTGTAAGGAGCCCCCAGGTGTCTATCCAGGAGGACCATATTTTGTCAAACTTACTCGGACAGTTCTGTTCATATACGTTATTTTATATAAAGGTAAGACATCATTCAGGGTATTCCACCAGGTGGCGATGGTGAGCGACACTTCAGCCTTCAATTTCAGTAAAATTTCTCTGAGAGCGTAGTACATGGAATATATTATGAACAGTTTAGCATATTTTCTCACCGTAGGGTCGGTGATCACATTCAACAATGTGACCTCTGGTGCTAGTGGGAGTGTTGTCCCTGCAACCTGGTTAACATCCCCCCAAACCCAAAAGTTCTGCAGAAGGGGGAAGGACCATACCATATGTAGAAAGGAAGCCTCCAGGTCTCTGCAACGTGGGCAGGATGAGGATCTATCTGGGTAGGTAGCTGCCAATCTACGTGGTGTATAGTAAGCTCTATGTAAAAATCTTAGTTGTATGAAACGAGCCCTAGTAGAGATCAGATTTGTAACATAGGACACGCAGCCTTCCCAGTCTTCATCAGAGAGGGATGGGATATCCCGTTGCCATTTTGTATAGACTTTAGACAATTTAGAAGATGGGGACACCGTGAGATGGAAGAATAGTGTGGACAAGGGGCTTATCAGGACTTTAGTTGACAACACCCGCTCCACTGGATCTGACTCGAGGGTGATACCACTGGCAAATTGGTGTTGGAAGGCGTGTCTCATCTGTAGATATCTGAAGAAAATCCAGTTGGGAAGATTATATGCTGCTTTAAGTTCTGGAAACATACTCAACCTACCCCCTGTCACCAGGTGCTTCAGCCCTTCTACACCTCGAGAAGCCCATACCTGAGGGTCAGAAATGCTGCGCATATGAGGAGGGTTGGAGTTACCCCACAGAGGGGTGTGGGGAGAGAAGGTCTCCGGGGTGCTATACGACGCCCCAGCTCGATTCCATACTATTATTGTTGTACGCATTAATGTTGTTAATTTAGGGTGGTCCCTGACCCAGTGGAACACTAGGTTGCTGTGCATAGCATACAACCCCAGGATCGCTGCCTCAAGGGTCACCGCCGGATTGTCCTTGGGCTGTGAAAACCACCAGCAGACCGTCACTAGGACGGCCGCCCAATAATACTGTTTATCTACCCAGCCAGATAAAGGAAATGACTATGGACAGGAGTGGGCAGTTCCGAAAGGAATACAAAAATTTAGGGAGAAAAATTATTTTCATTAAATTCACCCTGCCTACCGGAGTAAGGGGGAGTGACTTCCAGTCCGCACAACGCTGTAAGAATGATGTCAGCAGGGGTAACAGGTTGAGGTCCAAGTACCCAGTAACCGGTCTGCCCATGCGTATCCCCAGGTATTTAAAGTTGTCTACCCATACTAACAGGCCGTGGTCTAGGCTGTAAGGAGTTCAAGGGATATATGAGGGATTTATTCCAGTTAACCCTAATTCCCGAATACAATCCAAAGAAATCAATTGGCTGTAAGGCCGCTGGGAGGGAGGAGGAGACATCGCTCAAATACAGGATAGTGTCATCTGCATATAAGGATATTTTCTCCACCACCCCCACTTGGATTCCCTTGACCGCAGATTCAGTTTGTATCCGTGATGCCAAGGGTTCCACCACAAGAGCAAACAACCCTGGTGAAAGCAGGCACCCCGGTCTGGTGCCTCTGCCCAGTGGAAAAGCTGGGGATAGTGAGTTGTTGGTGCGCACCCGAGCCCTGGGAAAGACCTACATCAGACGCATACTTGATAAAAATGGGCCCAAACCCAAACTTGTGAAGGACCGCCTAGAGGTACTCCCATTCAAACGAGTCAAATGTTTTCTCTGCATCCACTGATACCACTGCCCCCGGACTGTCCTCCGCAGCCCTGTCCATATGCGTCAAAAGTCTGCATATGTTTATACCTGTCCCTCTGCCTGGCATAAACTCAGACTGGTCTGGGTGAATTAAAGCCGTCATTACAGAATTCAATCTGCCGGCCAATAATTTAGCAAGTATTTTTAAATCAACATTCAAAAGAGAAATTGGCCGGTAGGATGAGGATATCTCAGGGTTTTTGTCAGGCTTGGGGAGGACCACCACCACTGCTTCAGACATAGACCGGAGCAGCCTAAATACTTGTGCATTTCTTCTTCCGTATACAACACCCTAGAGCTAAACAGTTCCTGATAATATGAAGCAATCTTGGCGTTAATCTCTGTTGGATCTGTTAGGATGTCCCCTGTGGAAGACTGGATACGGGAGATAGACAACGGAGAGGAGTGCTCCCTGGACAACTAGGCCAACACACTGTGTGTTCCTTGTTCTTCATGATGCTCTCTGCTCTTTAAACGGACCTCTGAGACTATCACAGTGCAGGTGCATTTATACGGACACTTGATTACACACAGGTGGATTCATTTTATCATCATTAGTCATTTAGGTCAACATTGGATCAGAGATCCTCACTGAACTTCTGGAGAGAGTTTGCTGCACTGAAAGTAAAGGGGCTGAATAATTTTGCACGCCCCAGCAACAACATGGCTGGCTGGCTAAGCCATGAATAAGCACTGATCCAGTGCGAAACGCGTCGGCTGTTCCTTGTTTCTACTGCTGTGACCCTATTTTTGTACATGCTGTCTATTGAATAAAAGACCACCCATCAGGTTTTGGAGTGCGGCTATCCATTTTTCTTTGTCTTCATTTTGCTTAGTGCACCGCCAGCACCCTCGGTATCCTGCACCACCTGTAACCATTTAGTGATCCCACCTGGAGCGGTGACTCCTTTCTCTCTATTGTGTCCCACTTGTTGTTGATTCGTCACAAAAAATTACAATTTTATATCTTTATGTTTGAAGCCTGAAATGTGGCAAAAGGTCGCAAAGTTCAAGGGGACCGAATACTTTCGCAAGGCACTGTAGGTGCATGGTCAGATATACCCGAGGCAGAATAGTAACATCTCATATCCTGGACAGGACAGACCCCCCGGAGTACACCAGGCCAATTCTGGAGATTGTTCTGTACATTGCTGAGTGTCAGGTATACACCCTCAGCCTAAGGTGTCTCCACCGCCAGACATCTGTGAAATTAAAGGTTTCGGCCCAGGCCACCAATTCAGTAGCAGAGCCAGACGTATGGGATAATCTGTCCATTCCAGGATCCGGGACCATATTAAAGTCTCCAAATATTAAGATAATATCAGTGGCATACTGTAAGAGCCTGGACACTAGGGAGGGGGTACATACAATCCCACAATAACAATTTCCAGAGACACTATAGTAGCATGAATGATGACAAAGCGACCCCCAAGATCTACATCCAGTGCCAACAGGCAAAAGGGCAAAGTTTTGCGGATTAATATGCTAACTTCTCACTAGAGGTTAGAATATGTGAAGTGATATGAATGACCAACCCAGGGCCTCCTAAGACTCAGAAGCCTCCCCCCAGTCAGTTGATTTTTTCTTTTTCTTATTTTTTTTTAATATGAAAACTGATTTAAAATAGTAGAAAGAAGCTGCATTATTTTATGCTATACAATGATCCACGACCAGACATACATGAGGATACCACTGTATGTGCGCATTACTTCTTTCCAGGGCTTTTTTTCTGTGGCAATGTGGGGGAATGCAGTACCGGCACCTCCAGAACTAGATGTATGTAATGCCAAGAGGAGCTGGGGTGTGGAGGGTCTATTGATGCTGGCTGCTGGGGAATCTATTGTTGTTGGAGGGGATCTATATTTGCGAAAGAAGGGGGTATGTTGTTGCTGGGGAGTTCTTCTGTTGGCACAAATACACCACCCCCAAATCCCCTTTGGGCACAAATCCTCTTTCCCTCCAATTCCCAGTCAGTTGATTTTTTATTTTTCCCCACACCAGCACAAGTCCTTTTCCCAGTTCTGGAAAATCCTCCCCCCAAACACAAATTCTCCCCTTCTAATACAAATCAATCATCAATACTTCCCAACTGTTATGCTTTTTGTGGGAACAAGAGAACAAAAGCCCACAAATCCAGGGCCAGTTCACACCAACACGCAGTGCGGGAAACCTGCGTTCTGTATGCGCTTCCTGCACTGCAAGTTTAAAAGGAACTGCAGTTGCGATCTGCAGTGATTGTCAATGTTCATGACACCCCAAACACGGTTGCAAATGTAATGCGTTTCCCTGCACCAGATTGTATAGTAGTACCATGTGATTTGGTTCCTGTGAATATTATAACTATTGATGCAGTCTGACACAATTTTTGTGAAATTGCACAGCACCTGGAACGCATGTGAATCACACAGAGTGTGAACTGGCCCTGGAGTCCTGAAGCCCAATGGCAAAAAAAATTCTGCTCCACTAAACTTGCCTGGCAGGGAGGCACTAATGTGGGCACCTGGGGAAGATGAACCTTTGTCCCAATCTGAGGTACAGAGCGCTCTGGAACAGGTTTTCCTCAAGGATGTCTCTATACATTGCTACATTCATCTTTCCCTCAATCCTGACTTGTCTCCCTGCTGCTGAAAAACATCTCCACAGCATAATGCTGCCACCACCATGCTTCACTGTAGATATGGAATTGGCCAGGTAATTGTCAGGAACCATGAAACAGACAGAGACAGAAAATGCAGTAAAAGATCACACCTTTTAATAAAATGGTAAAAATGGTACAACTGGTAAACCTAATCAAAACATAGCCAGGGTTCGGTAGCCAAATCGGGTAGTCGGAACAAGCCGGGAAATGGGGAACCCAGATTTTAGCAAAATCAGAGGCAGAAGACATGATCGGGAAACAGAAGGGACGTCAACAGGAACACAGCAGAGATTCTCTAGATATGTTGACCAAGGTAAAAGCGTTGAAGAAATTAACCAGGCAGTTTAAATAGCCAGGAGGGGAAATCGGAGGGATGGATAGGATCAGGCAGAGGGGTGATGGTAGTGGAGGGATGGGATCAGTGACACTGGCACTGGTGCCTACTGGTGCCGCCAGTGAAGCCTTTCCTGATGTCCTGTCTCCTTGAGCTCCTGCCCACTGCAATGTACTGGTTGTCAGTAGTGATGTCCAGTTAATGAACGAATCGTTCTTTTAAATCGGTTCTTTTCAGTGAACTGAGTGAATCGATTCATGTGAGTGAACTGAACCGTCTGGAATGGTTCTCTGTGCACTCAATACAAAGCATAGGAGAGCAGGCCTGGTAATATGATCCTAGAGTGAGAGAGCTCGGCCCCTCCCTCCAACCAATCAGCGTGCTCAAGGCACAGAGACACTCAGGAACTGCATACAAGTCATCACAAGTACACAGTACACCGAGGGAAGGAATCAAACGAGTTATTGAGTTAAAGTGGAAGTAAACCCTTCTATCATTTTCAGCCAAGGAAGCTGCAATCTTGGCCTATGTTTAATCATTAACTGCCGTGGTGCTGCACATGTGATCAGTTATGACACCAGCCATTGGATGGTTTGACAGTTTGATTGAGAGCACAACCAATGTGACAGTTGGCAAACCCGGTGATGTAAAATTTCATCGGACCTATGAAAACCTTGGACCCGCGTCACTTCCGGTGCTCGTGCGTCAGACCACAGCTGATCGCGGGTCCACGGCGCATGCGCCGACACCTTTTTCGTCTGTGAAAATCCTCGACTCGGGTGGGCGGGCGCAGGCGGAGCTGGATTCTCAATTACATCACCGCCAGCACCGCCTCCAGCCCCGTCCCTAAGCACAGGCTTATTGAGGTCCGAGAAAAACATAGACTCGGGTGGGCGGGCGGAGGCGGAGCAACATTCTGAATGACATTATCTCCAGCACCGCCTCCAGCCCCATCCCTAAGCACAGGCTTATTGAACTCCATGAAAAAAATAGACTCGGGTGGGCGGGTGGAGGCTTTTAAAGCATCAATAGCCGTGTATAATAACATGTTACACTGTTTTTCGACGTTGCGCGGGTTTGCGCAATATTAAAGACTGATTTGATTTAACTTTGAATTGAAACGTTACCCAAAAAGTAAAGTTCCGCTCTTCTGTATTTAAATTTTTTTTTTAGGCTCCATGTACACAGGACCATCCTTCCAGCTGTAGGGATCACCCCCCCACCACACTACCATCCTCCCAGCTGTAGGGATCACCCCCCCACACCATCCTCCCAGCTGTAGCAATCACCCCCCACCATCCTCCCAGCTGTACGGATCACCCGCCCACCACCACCATCCTCCCAGCTGTAGGAATCGCCCCCCACAGGGATCACCCCCCCCCCCACCACCACCATCCTCCCAACTGTAAGGATCACCCGCCCACCATCCTCCCAGCTGTAGGGAGCATCCCTCCGTTTTGGGGGAGCAATTGCAGCCTCACTGTGCTCGTCATACCCAGCCAGTGTGCCTGCCATATGCAGCCAATGTGCTTGTCATACCCAACCAGTGTGCCCGCCATATGCAGTCATTGTGCCCGTCATACGCAGCCATTGTGCCCGTCATACGCAGCCACTTGTGCCCATCGTACACAGTCAGTGTGCCCACTATTTGCAGCCACTTGTGCCCGTCATACACAGCCACTTCTGCCCATCAAATACAGTCAGACGCATCCCCCGGCTGTCACTTTATAATCCCAAACAAACCCCCCCCCCAGGGGGGGGAACCGGGTGTGGCGACACTTATCGAATGACGGCACTTCCTCCCCCGCTTCTGTAGCGGTGGCTGTGGCTCCTGTGTCCGCTCGCCTCCTCAGGCTTCCTCCCCCATGTCTCCTTTTCCGCAAAAGCGTTAGGCATCCAATAGGATCACCTAAAGCTTTGGCCAATCGGGAGACAGGTTTTACTGACCTGCCTGCTGATTGGCAAGGAGGAACTTTAGCATTTCATGTGTCCGGTGTTCTGAAGGGGGCCGGGCACATGAATAGGGAGGGCGGCAGAGGTGACGGGGGCTGTGTCCATTCATTGTGGGCCCACCATGCAACCATGCAGGGGCCACCACTGGTCTTTGATCTTTGTCAAGTGCTGGGGTCTGGATTGCCTCCGCTGCTTTTCCTCCAATCGGGCCAAAGAAGCTGAGTGCGAGTTTACCTATAGCCCTCACACTGGAGACTTGTACACCAGCCTCATGGCATCCCAGGATGGTGGGTACCAGGTCACGAGAGGGCAGAGCACATGTATGACCCCATTTGGGGGTCACTGGTGGCTTAGGGGGAAGGAGAGGGCCCCTGGGTGGACGTGGGAGAAGGAGACGGCACCTGGGTGTTTGGAGGAGGAGAGGGCCCCTGGGTGTCCGTGGGAAAAGGAGAGGGCACCTGGGTCTTTGGAGGAGGAGAAGAGGGTCCCTGGGTGGCTGGGGAAGAAGAAGAGGGTCCCTGGGTGGCTGAGGAAGAAGAAGAGGGTCCATGGGTGGCTGGGTAAGAAGAAGAGGGTCCTAGGTGGCTGGGGGAGAAGGAGAGCGAACCTGGGTGGTTGGCAGAGAAGGAGTGAGCCCATGGCTGTTTGAAGAAGAATGGTGTCCTCGTCCTCCAGGGGAAGAGAAGGGTGTCCCCGTCCTCCGGGGGGAAGAGAAGGGTGTCCCCGTCCTCCGGGGGAAGAGAAGGGTGTCCCCGTCCTCCGGGGGAAGAGAAGGGTGTCCCCGTCCTCCGGGGGAAGAGAAGGGTGTCCCCGTCATCCGGGGGAAGAGAAGGGTGTCCCCGTCCTCCGGGGAAGAGAATGGTGTCCCCGTCCTCCGGGGGGAGAAGGGTGACCCATACCTCTAGAGAGAGAGAAGGGTGTCCTCATCCTCAGGGAAGAAGGGTGGCACCCTCTCCTCCTCCAACCACCCAAGGACTAGCTCTTCCAATTTTGGCCCATCTCCTTCTTCAAACAGCCATGGGCTCACTCCTTCTCTGCCATCCACCCAGGTTCGCTCTCCTTCTCCCGCAGCCACCTAGGGACCCTCTTCTTCTTCCCCAGCCACCCAGGGACCCTCTTCTTCTTCCCCCAGCCACCCAAGGACCCTCTTCTTCTTCCCCCAGCCACCCAGGGACCGTCTTCTTCTTCCCCAGCCACCCAGGGACCCTCTTCTCCTCCTCCAAAGACCCAGGTGCCCTCTCCTTCTCCCACGGACACCCAGGGGCCCTCTCCTCCTCCAAACACCCAGGTGCCGTCTCCTTCTCCCACGTCCACCCAGGGGCCCTCTCCTTCTCCCTAAGCCACCAGTGACCCCCAAATGGGGTCATACATGCGCTCTGCCCTCCCGTGACCTGGTACCCACCATCCTGGGATGCCATGATGATGGTGTACAAGTCTCCAGTGTGAGGGCTATAGGTAAACTCGCATTCAGCTTCTTTGGCCCGATTGGTGGAAAAGCAGCGGAGGCCATCCAGACCCCAGCACTTTACAAAGATCAAAGACCAGTGGTGGCCCCTGCATGGTTGCATGGTGGGCCCACAATGCATGGACACCGCCCCCGGCACCTTTGCCGCCCTCCCTATTCATGTGCCCGGCCCCCTTCAGAACACCGGACACATGAAATACTAAAGTTCCTCCTTGCCAATCAGCAGGCAGGTCAGTAAAACCTGTCTCCCGATTGGCCAAAGCTTTAGGTGATCCTATTGGATGCCTAACGCTTTTGCGGAAAAGGAGACATGGCGGAGGAAGCCTGAGGAGGCGAGCGGACACAGGAGCCACAGCCGCCGCTACAGAAGCGGGGGAGGAAGTGCCGTCATTCGATAAGTGTCGCCACACCCGGTTCCCCCCCAGGGGGGGGGGGGGTTTGTTTGGGATTATAAAGTGACAGCCGGGGGATGCGTCTGACTGTATTTGATGGGCAGAAGTGGCTGTGTATGATGGGCACAAGTGGCTGCAAATAGTGGGCACACTGACTGCGTACGATGGGTACAAGTGGCTGCATATGACGGGCACAAGTGGCTGCATATGACGGGCACAAGTGGCTGCATATGTTGGGCACAAGTGGCTGTGTATGACGAGCACAATGGCTGCGTGTGACGGGCACAATGACTGCATATGGCGGGCACACTGGCTGGGTATGACGAGCACACTGGCTGCATATGGCGGGCACACTGGCTGGGTATGACGAGCACAGTGAGGCTGCAATTGCTCCCCCAAAACGGAGGGATGCTCCCTACAGCTGGGAGGATGGTGGTGGTGGGTGATCCGTACAGCTGGGAGGATGGTGGTGGTGGGGGGTGTGATTCCTACAGCTGGGAGGATGGTGGTGGTGGGCGGGTGATCCCTACAGAAATCAAAAGTGAAGGGGCGCTGGGTAACACAACATCAAATTATGTCTATATGAATATACATAAAAAATGTGCAATCTTTAGAAAAACATATATTGGTGATATAGTGTCCATATGGTGAAATAAACCATAAAAAATGATGAATAGTGTATAAGTCCAAATAGTGCTAAATGATAAGCACCCAAAGATTCTCAAATCAACCAAACACGTGAATATTGCAGTTCTTGAACCTCCACCATAAATTTGCACCCGGTGAGATCAATAGAAATGGCTCCTTACCAATACTAGTAGACTCTTTTAATTAAAAAAGAAGTCATAAACCGCTTGTGTCATAAGAATGACTCGGAGTAATCCAGATAAGCACGTTCAGATGGTCCAACATTCATATAAGTAGAAACAAAAGAGCAATCATAGTGAAATACTGTTTATTAAAATAATTTTAAAAAGTAACATGCCAAATGGCTGCTTACTCGAAATTGTGCCCTGATCCCGGCACTGAGGCTTTATGGCGTTTTTCGATATTCAATCGAATCCTACAGATTGCGATATGGTACGGTGCTCCGATCCCTACAGCTGGGAGGATGGTGGGGGGTGATCCCTGGGGGGGGGTGATCGCTACAGCTGGGAGGATGGTGGTGGTGGGGGGGTGCTCCCTACAGCTGGGAGGATGGTGGTGGGGGGTGATCCCTACAACTGGGAGGATGGTGGGGGGTTATCCCTTGGGGGGGGGGGGGGTGATCGCTACAGCTGAGAGGATGGTGGTGGTGGGGGGGTGCTCCCTACAGCTGGGAGGATGATGGTGGTGGGGGATGATCCCTACAGCTGGGAGGATGGTGGTGGTGGGGGGTGATCCCTACAGTTGGGAGGATGGTGGTAGTGGTGGGGGGGATGATCCCTACAGCTGGGAGGATGGTAGTGGGTGGGGGGTGATCCCTACAGCTGGGAGGATGGTGGTGGTGGGGGGTGATCCCTACAGCTTGGAGGATGGTGGTGGTGGGGGGGTGATCCGTACAGCTGGGAGGATGGTGGTGGTGGGGGGTGTGATTCCTACAGCTGGGAGGATGGTGGTGGTGGGCGGGTGATCCCTACAGCTGGGAGGATGGTGGGGGGTGATCCCTGGGGGGGGGGGTGATCGCTACAGCTGGGAGGATGGTGGTGGTGGGGGGGTGCTCCCTACAGCTGGGAGGATGGTGGTGGGGGGTGATCCCTACAGCTGGGAGGATGGTGGGGGGTGATCCCCTGGGGGGGGGTGATTGCTACAGCTGAGAGGATGGTGGTGGTGGGGGGGTGCTCCCTACACCTGGGAGGATGATGGTGGTGGGGGATGATCCCTACAGCTGGGAGGATGGTGGTGGTGGTGGTGGGGGCTTGATCCCTACAGCTGGGAGGATGGTGGTGGTGGGGGGTGATCCCTACAGTTGGGAGGATGGTGGTAGTGGTGGGGGGGATGATCCCTACAGCTGGGAGGATGGTAGTGGGTGGGGGGTGATCCCTACAGCTGGGAGGATGGTGGTAGTGGTGGGGGGGGGGTGCTCCCTACAGCTGGGAGGATGGTGGTGGGGGTTGATCCCTACAGCTGGGAGGATGGTGGGGGGTGATCCCTTGGGGGGGGGGGTGTGATTGCTACAGCTGGGAGGATGATGGTGGTGGGGGGTGATCCCTACAGCTGGGAGGATGGTGGTGGTGGGGGCTTGATCCCTACAGCTGGGAGGATGGTGGTGGTGGGGGTTGATCCCTACAGTTGGGAGGATGGTGGTGGTGGGGGGGGGGGTGATCCCTACAGCTGGGAGGATGGTAGTGGGTGGGGGGGTGATCCCTACAGCTGGGAGGATGGTGGTAGTGGTGGGGGATGATCCCTACAGCTGGTAGGATGGTGGTGGTGGGGGGTGATCCCTACAGTTGGGAGGATGGTGGTGGGGGGGGGGGGTTATCCCTACAGCTGGAAGGATGGTCCCGTGTACATGGAGCCTAAAAAAAAAATTAAAATACAGAAGAGCAGAACTTTACTTTTTGGGTAACGTTTCAATTCAAAGTTAAATCAAACCTAAAGTTCCACTTTAAACTGTCCCATTGAAATTAGTAATGAAATGCAAATGTGTTTGTTGGTCAGGTATTCAGAAGCTCTCCTCCTAAATACACATTTTCTTGATAGTCTTTAATATTGCACACACCCGCGCAATGTCGAAAAACAATGTAACATGTTATTATACATGGGTATTGAAGCTTTAAAAGCCTCCACCCGCCCACCCGAGTCTATGTTTTTCCATGGAGTTCAATAAGCCTGTGCTTAGGGACGGTGCTGGAGGCGGTGCTGGAGATAATGTCATTCAGAATGTTGCTCCGCCTCCGCCCGCCCACCCGAGTCTATGTTTTTCTCGGACCTCAATAAGCCTGTGCTTAGGGACGGGGCTGGAGGCGGTGCTGGCGGTGATGTAATTGAGAATCCAGCTCCGCCTGCAAAGGGCCCACCAACCCGAGTCGAGGATTTTCACAGACGAAAAAGGCGTCCAAGGTTTTTATAGGTCCGATGAAATTTTACATCACCGGCATGCCGGAAATTTAACTGCTTTTTGAAACTGTTAAATCGATGGGTTTACTTCCGCTTTAAAGAACTATATGAGTTACTGAGTTGAAGAATCATACGAGCTGTTAGAATCTAGTACACTGTATTAACCATTAGGAGAACAATACTCTAGTCTACATCAATGATCAGGGAGCAGAAATACACTACAGACTGACTGCTTTAAAGACAGAGAGGACAAAGAGTCAGAATAAGAAAATATCCTCATTCAGATTCATTCTTTAACCCTTTAGTATTTAGTTAACTTATCCTAAGGGAGATATGTATTTTAACCACTAGCCGACCAGCCGCCGTCGTTCTATGGCGGCAGGTCGGCTCTCCTGGGCGAGAGCCCGTCCTCCTACGTCGGGACATTCGCGGGCATTAGGGGGCGCGTGCGCGCCGCCGGCGGCCCGTGCTCGCCCCCGAGTCCCGTGCACGTGCCTGGCGGGTACGATCGCCGCCGGGCACCCACGATTGCTTGTTACAGAGCAGGAAACGAGAGCTATGTGTGTAAACACATAGCTCTCGTTCCTGTTAGCGGGGGAAACGCTGATTTTCTGTTCATACAATGTATGAACAGAAGATCAGTGATTTCCCCTAGTGAGTCCACCCCCCCATACAGTTAGAACACACCCAGGAACACACTTAACCCCTTCCCTGCCCCCTAGTGTTAACCCCTTCACTGCCAATGGCATTTTTATAGTAATACAATGCATTTTTATAGCATTGATCGCTATAAAAATGCCAATGGTCCCAAAAATGTGTCAAAAGTGTCCGAAGTGTCCGCCATAAGGTCGCAGTACTGAAAAAAAAACGCTGATCGCCGCCATTACTAGTAAAAAAAAAAAAAAAAAAATGCCATAAAACTACCCCTATTTTGTAAACGCTATAACTTTTGCGCAAACCAATCAATAAATGCTAATTGCGATTTTTTTTTTTTTTACGAAAAATATGTAGAAGAATACGTATCGGCCTAAACTGAGGAAAATTTTTTTTTTATAGATTTTTGGGGGATATTTATAACAGAAAAAAGTAAAAAATATTGAATTTTTTTCAAAATAGTCGCTCTATTTTTGTTTATAGCGCAAAAAATAAAAAACGCAGAGATGATCAAATATCACCAATAGAAAGCTCTATTTGTGGGAAAAAAAGGACGCCAATTTTGTTTGGGAGCCACGTCGCACGACCGCGCAATTGCCAGTTAAAGCGACGCAATGCCGAATCACAAAAAGTGCTCTGGTCTTTGGACAGCAATATGGTCCGGGGCTCAAGTGGTTAAATAGGACAAACATCCCTTCTGGAACATGTGTCTAATTTAGTAGCTGTTTAACTGAATGATAGAGCTGTCTCATTTTTATAACATAAAAATAAATTTTATCCTGCTTTACAGTATAGTAATATTATTCTGGTCATGTGATTTCTATGCCTTTCTGTAGTCATTCTTTCTGTAGTCTTTACAGTGCATAATGAGGCACCTTTTAATACTTGTGCGACTTGGGACTACAAAGTCGCATGACAAGTGGTACGCCATGATTTCCAATGAGTACCATCCATATCTGTGTGTCTTCAAGTTGCAGCGACTTTAAAGTAGTCACTGCACTACTTTGGTCAGATTTTGATGCGACTTGAGGCAGAAACCTCAAGATTACATAGGTATTGCTTCAAGTTGCATCAAAGTCACAGTAAAAATCGTGGCAAAAATTGCACGACTTTCAAGTCGCACAAGTGTGAAAGGAGCCTAACGATTGGATTGTACTACCGTGGGTACTTTGCCCGCCCGCGCTAGTAAAATCCGAAAATTTTTCCCTGTGCATGCGCTGTGAAGACTACAGAAAAATATGATGGCTAGCAATGTTAACTGAAGTTGGCCCATCAGAATGAGATTCATACCCAGAAAAACCTGCTTTTCATTTACACAGCTTTTTGTGCATCACCAAAATTGATGACGCTGGCTAATCTGACAAATTGTGGTCTAAGCAAGGAACTAAATACATGTAAATGTCCCCAAGACCTGCAAACCTGTGAAGAATCGTTCTTCTGATTCAAATCATTTAAGAAGGTTGAGTGAGAGCTTTGGTTCACTTTCTTGTCAGTAGACTCAGCAAGTGAACCGAAGAATCGATTCATTGAATCGGTTCATTTCAGTGAGTGACTCAAAATGAACCGATTCAGTTAAAAGAGTCGAACTTCCCATCACTAGTTGTCAGCTCATCAGCTGACTTTCTGCTTCAGTGAAGGGGAGGGAGCTTTATCCACCATGCAAGCTCTGCCTCTCTGTTTCTCCCGGAATGGCGGAGCGACGGATGACGTCATTAGAAATGGCTTCGGCCTGACTCGCAGCATCATGATTTTATAATATATTTAACACCCCTACATGCTGGTAGTGGGAGCGGTTTTACAGGGCTGTCCTTGGAGCCTTGTTTTGTTAGTGTCTTTATCTTCTGGAAACAACAGCATAACCCAATGTACCGGATACAATAAAACCTTGGATTGCAAGCATAATTTGTTCCTGAAACATGCTTGTAATCCAAAGCGCTCATATATCAAAGAACATTTCCCCATAATAAATAATAGAAACACAGATGATTCGTCCCACAATCATTTACTCATATTGCTACACAAAGAACAAAAAAAGGGCAGCACCATCTAAGTGTAGAAGGATCACAGTTTTAATGTAAAAAAAAAAAGTGTAATGACACAATGTTAAAATCAATATCCTGCATTAAAGAATATGGTGCTCATCTGTGTAAGCCCTGGTTCACACTGGGCTGCGGGAGTGAAGCCGTGCGAGTTCAGCTGAACTCGCACGATTTCACTCCCGCTGGCAGTCCCGATTTCAGCCGCGATTTAAGAGACATCTGTGCAGGTTTCTGCACAGATGTCAATGTAAATCGCGGCCCGAAATCGCAAAAAGTAGTACAGGAACTACTTTTTGAAATCGGTGCAGCGCCGCAGATGCGGCGTCGCACCAATTAGGACGGTGTCATTGCCGGCAAATGCCGCCGATTTGAGATGCGATTTCACATGTGAAATCGCATCTCAAATCGAACTAAATCGTACCCAGTGTGAAACTGGGCTCAATGTGAGTGAGAGGGTGTGTTAACAGGGCCACACATGGCTCCAATTTTTAATTGGTTCATTAAGAACAGGTCGAAATTCACTTTGTGTATTGCCAGCTTTAGACAATTGTTAGAATAATGGCAGTTCCAGTTGTTATGGCCTGTTATGTTTATGTTCACTTTAAAGTGGAGTTCCATCCAAAAATGGAACTTCCTCTTTAAGTGCTGGTGACCCCTTGACATGCCACATTTGGTATGTAATTTTTTTTGGGGGGGGGGGGGGAGTTTGCCCTTTTTTTAACAGGCATTCAGCTTCCACTTCCACCCCTTGCGCCGCGGCACCGGAAGGAAGATCACCTCCCCCTCCCTGCAATCTTCTGGGACACGTCACAGATTCAGAAGATTGTCTGGCCATTCACAATGTGCAGCGTGCGCCCACAGTTGGGCACCCACACCCACAGAGGAGGGGGAGAGGAGCGAGGCTTTGTGCGCCCGCATCGCTGGATCGTGGGACAGGTGAGTGTCTGATTGTAAAAAGTCAGCAGCTACACTTTTTGTAGCTGCTGACTTTTAAATGGGTGGAACTCCGCTTTAAGTTTGAGCGCTGATAAAGACTTTGATGCCCTTTGTCCCACACATTTGTATTGAAACTTATTTCCACTTTGTTTCATGTCACCAGACAATCCTGATGTAGATGTGCCCAAATCGGGGTCTCCCAGAAAGCAGAGGAGAAAGAAAGGAGATATTGCAGAGAAAACTGAAGATCAGAATGCTGAAGACGTGTTCATGAAAAAGGAACCTGATAAAAGTGGGTCTGCGGCCTGTTTGGGTGCTCCCTAATTTTTGCCATACACCTATCTATCGAATTGTTTGAAGAAACAATTGTTTCAGTATTTGCATCCAATATACAGTGCTTTGCAAATGTATTTACCACTCTTGGCTTTTTACCTATTTTGTTATATTACAGCCTTTAGTTCAATGTTTGCGATGGATCAAAACACAATAGTCTAAGTTGGTGAAGTAAAATTAGAAAAATATATACATTAAACTATTTTTCAGAAATAAAAAAAATAATTGGCATGTGCGTATGTATTCACCCCCTTTGTTAAGAAGCCCATAAAAAGCTCTGGTGCAATCAATTATCTTCAGAAGCCATATAATTGGTGAAATGATGTTCACCTGTGTGCAATCCAAGTATCACATGATCTGTCATTAAAAATACACACTTTTTTGAAAGGCCCCAGAGGCTGCAACACCTAAGCAAGAGGCACTACTAACCAAACACTGCCATGAAGACTAAGGAACTTTCCAAACAAGTTAGGGACTAAATGCAGGGATATTTTTGAGCAAAACCTGTACCATTCTGTGTGTGATTTGAGGCTAGAACGGAGGTTCACCTTCCAGCAGGACAATGACCCCAAACACATTGCTAAAGCAGCACTTGAGTGGTTTAAGGTGAAACATGTAAATGTGTTGGAGTGGCCTAGTAGTCAAATGCCAGACCTCAATCCAATTGAAAATATGTGGTCAAACTTAACCATTCAGCCCCAGAAGAATTTACCCCCTTCCTGACCAGAGCACTTTTTGCAATTCGGCATTGCGTCCTTTTAACTGACAATTGCGCGGTCGTGCGACGTTGCACCCAAACAAAATTGACGTCCTTTTTTTCCCCCCAAAAAATAGCTTTTTTTGGTGGTATTTGATCACTTCTTTGGTTATTATTTTTTTGCGCTATAAACAAAAAAAGAGCTACAGCTTTGAAAAAAGCTATATTTTTTTGCTATAATAAATATCCCCCAAAAATATTTTAAAAAAACAAATTTCTTTCTCAGTTTAGGCCGATATGTATTCTACATATTTTTGGTAAAAAAAATCGCAATAAGCGTATATTGATTGGTTTGCACAAAAGTTATAGCTTCTATAAAATAGGGGATAGTTTTAAGGCATTTTTATTATTTTCTTTTTTATTAGTAATGGTGGTGATCAGTGATTTTTATCATATATACAAACAGTGTAGCGCTGAAACTAAATCAAAGTGAATACATCAATAGTCTTATATTATGACAATCAAAAACAATAAATTGAAGAACATAAACATATATTGACTATAATGGTTAATGTTCATTAAAAAAAACTATGGCCCGGATTCACGTAGCACTTACGCCGACCTATCTCGACATACGCCGTCGTAAGTACAAATGTGTCTAGTCGTATCTTTGCGCCGATTCCCAAAGCTAGATACGTCGAAAAATAAGGCTTCAGCCGCCCGACGTAACTTGCCGGCGTATCGTGGGCGCATAGTTACGCTGGCGTTCCCATTTTAAATATGCAAATGAGTAAGATAAGCCGATTCACAAACGTACTTGTGCCCGGCACATTTTTTAAGCGATTTGCGTATGGGTTACGTCCGGCGTAAAGTTATTACTCATATAGGAGGCGCAACCCATGCAAACGTATGGACCAGGGAACGAACGCCGTCGATTTTTACGACGTTTACTTAGTACGTGAATAGGGCTGTGAGTAGGTTACGTTCACGTTGTAGGCAGTGTTTTGACGTGACTGTGAGCATGCGCACTGGGATGCGTCCAAGATACGACGCATGCGCCGTTCATTTTTAGTACTTGTTTGCAGCTTAGCCCATCATTTGCATGGGGTCATGCTTCATTTAAATGTTACACGCCCACTTCCACCTACTTTGACTTACGTCGGCTTACGCCGATGAATATACGCTACGCCGGCGCAACGTTGGGAGCATTTGCTTTGTGAATTCCATGCTTGCCTCTCAACGTTGCACCGGCGTAGCGTAAAGAAGATACGCTACGCCCGCATAAAGATGCGCCGAGGTACGTGAATCTACCCCAATAAGTCCAATGGATCAGCAGGTGAAAGTCCAGAAAAATATTTAAAAGAAAGCTGTGCTTCCAGTGTAGGTTGAGTGATTCCACGTGAAGTCAGCCCATCACCTAATAGTAAAATTAAAGGCTTACCAGAATGACTAGTGACAACCAGAGACTTTGGAAGGATGAGAGATACTCCTGTGCCAGCGGCCCTAAGAACTCTTGGGTCTAAGTTCACCCTGTGCCCCTTTTGGGCATGGGGTGGCTAGTGAATCATAATTCATGTATTACATGAGATGGTTGCAGGATATACTGGAATATTACAAATGGTTTATGTTGACCAGGTCAACCAGACAGTGACTCATTCCTTTGTGTAATAAGCTGTTGAGACAAGTGAGACAGGCTTTTGAAAGACCTTATTGTGTGAATTGAATTGATAATAGTTGTGTCAAACTGTTGTCGGAGACGGGACGTCTCTGGAAGATAGTTACCTCAGCTAAATGTCTTTTAGAAATGTGATTGAAGTTCATTGTATGTGTTAGACTGATTAGTGATTAGCTCAAGGGGATGTCATTATCTAAAGGAATGTGACTTCTTTAGACTGGTGCCAAAGTGTCTACCTTGAAGCCCCCCCTGTGTGAGGAGGGGGCGGAGAGTTTTATTGTTCCTTTGATTACTGTCACATGCTTGTAACTGCATAAAAAGCTGAGAAGAAACCATTAAAACATTCATTCATTTTGGAACAAGTACAGAGCGGAGTCTCGTCTTGATTATGGGAAATGGAATGGATCATGTCTGCTGGATTGTTGAGTGTCGGATAAGCTTGTCGTGGGTGGTTGGAAGGTTCCATAGTGCAGGCGTATTAAAAGGTTTAAAGGATTTATTGGTGACAATAAAAATACAAACACTCGTAATCAGCGAGAGATAATGAATATCCTTGCATGGAAATAAAAACAACTAATAGCTCCGTTTGGCGTAAGGCCGCATATGGGAAGAGAAAAACGCATGCATAGCTGATCCATTGGACTTATTGTTTTTTTCACTGAACATTCATCATTATAGTCAATATATGTTTTCAGCATATATCTTATGTTCTTCAATTTATTGCTTTTGATTGTCATAATATAAGACTATTGATGTGTTCACTTAGATTTTTTTCCAGCGCTACACTGTTTGTATATACGTTTCTTTGGACTTGATATTAAAGTTTCTAGTGTTTAGCTGCAGGACACCTTTTT
The DNA here is from genome assembly GCA_029574335.1 of Rana kukunoris. Classification (NCBI taxonomy): domain Eukaryota; kingdom Metazoa; phylum Chordata; class Amphibia; order Anura; family Ranidae; genus Rana; species Rana kukunoris. Next base: position 64,712,636 of record CM056055.1, read on the forward strand.
TTTTTTTTTCTTTTTTTTTTATTATTGATAAATACCCTCAGGGATTTTCAATATATTTTTCATTGTTATTTGTTTTTACCAAGCACAAATGTGTCCCCTTTCCCCTCCCCTTTTATACACAGTGATTTTTATCATGACTGCGATATTATGGCAAACATATCGGACACTTTTGACATTATTTTGGGACCATTATCATATAACGCCGATCAGTGCTATAAAGATGCACTAATTACTGTGTAAATGACACTGGCAGGGAAGGGGTTGAAAACTAGGGGGTGATGAAGGGGTTAAGTGTGTCCTAGGGAGTGATTATAACTGTGGGAGAGATGGGCTACAAGTGACACGACAGTGATCACTGCTCCCATTCACAGGGAGCAGTAGATCACTGTCCTGTCACTAGGCAGAATAGGTAAATGCCTTGTTTACATAGGCATCTCCCTGTTCTGCAGCTCCGTGACACAATCGCGGGACACCACTTTGTGCAGCCGTACCATTCTGCTGAAATATATAGTCGTGAGGCAGTCGACAAGTGGTTAAAAATTGCTGTTCACAAGCGCAAACCATCCAACTTGAAGGAGCTGGAGTTTTACAAGGTGGAATGGGCAAAAACCCCAGTGGTAAGATGTGACAAGCTCATAGACTCTTATCCAAAGCGACTTGAAACTGATGGCCGCAAAAGGTGGCTCTACAAAGTATTGACTTTAGGGGGGAGAATAGTTATGCACATTGACTTTTTCTGTTATTTTGTTGTTGTTTTATTATTTGCTACACAATAAAAAAAAATCTTCAATGTTCTGTAAATTAAAGGATGCTAATCCTCAAACAATCCATGTTAATTCCAGGTTGTGCGGCAACAAAACACGGATAATGCCAAGGGGAGTGAATACTTTTGCAAGACACTGTAGTAGTTCTCAATAGTTTTAATTTCTATTTCATTTTTTTTTTCAATTGATCATTTTTGTTTTAAGAATCAAATTAAATATGAAAACATGCCAGGTGGCTTTTAGAGAGGCCTGTCGTTTTCAAGTGGATACTGTGATGTATGCAGCAGCTGTATAATTCTGACGATTTACGTTTTTCTTACTTTTTTTTAAAAGAGAAGTATGTTGTGGTGTTTGTTTTTTCAGAATCATACTTGCCTAGGTGGATGCAGCACCTGTCCCTCGACGTCTCTAAAACCCCATACACACTATCAGTTTTCCTGCAGGTTTTTCTCTTCAGGTTTACCAAAACCATGTAGTGCAAGGGCCTGCCTGATTGCATACGAATTGAAACTCTTAATATTTTACCTCATATTAGATCTTTTTGCTAGTTTTTAATTGCCCCAGAGCAGCCCTTCTCCAGCGCAACAGATTGTTCCACCTAGTCCAGTGGTATTTCCCTCCGTGATCAGGGCGAAACCTGGAGACTTCAGAGAGGACGCTGAGGAGGAGCCAGACAGTGCCACTTCTAGCTCTCAGGGGGAGTCAGATGGAGAAGGGACGAAGGGGGAGTACTCCAGAAACTCTCGCTACAAACTTTCTCTCGAAGAGGTGAATGATCTACTAGGAGCTATCCACACTACTTTGGGGATACCAGAAGAGAAGATGATCGTATGTACATGGGCCTGGGAGAACAAAAGACAAAATGTTGGTCTCAAAAGAAGGTGGAAGCCACGAAATCAGAAGGGAAGAAGAAGTTTTGGGGGCAGAAGGGCAAAGGTCCTGGAGGAGCTATTTTTCGCCCTCCTGAACAGCCCCAAAAGCCACAGTGACGAAAGGAGGAAGGTTGGGGGCCTTTCTGACACAATGGGAAATGATCACCAGCAATCAGTTTGTGCTAGGGATCATAAGGAGAGGATACAAATTGGAATTCTCAAATCCCCCCCCCCCCCCCATTCAGACTTCTGGTCACCAAATTGCCAAAGTGCAAAGAAAAATCATCGAATCTACTTTCCTCCCTTCAGGAGTTGGAGGATCAAGAGGTGGTGGTTCGGGTCCCAACAGAGGAGACAGGCAGGGGCTTCTACTCCCACATCTTTGTGGTCCGCAAACCCTCCGGGAAATTCAGACTTATACTGAATTTGAAGCCCCTGAATGTCTCAGTCACATACAAAATATTCCGGATGGACTCAATTTACTCTGTAAGGACACTTCTCCCTCCGAGCTCTTTCATGGCATCAATAGACCTGAAGGATGCCTATCTACACATCCCCATAGCAGAGGGCTATCAGAAATTTCTCAGGTTGGCAGTAAGATCCAAGGAAGGGGCTTTTCACCTACAGCTCAAAGCTCTTCACTTCGGGCTCTCCTCTTCCCCCCGCATCTTCACCAAAGTAATGGTGGAGGTCCTGGCATTCCTTCGTCTCAAGGGCATCTCAGTGGTGACCTACCTGGACGACCTGTTGTTCGCATCTTCCCCGGAACAGCTATCTCAGGACCTCCAGGTAGCAAGGGATATCCTGGAGAACCTGGAATGGCTCTCGAATCTGGAGAAATCCAGTCTGACGCCCTCACAAAGGGTCACCTTCCTGGGTTATGTCCTGGACTCAACCAGGCAGATGTTTTTTCTTCCAGCAGAAAGGGTCCAGAAGGTAGACAGGGCAATGTTGCTCCTTCAGGGCAGCTCTCATCTCTCAATAAGTTCGTTGTTGCATCGCAGACCAGCAGACTCCACAGATCTTCACAGATCCACTGACATTCCGTTTGCTGTTTACAACTCTGGGATCCCTCCCACTACGTTCACACGGACCCAGCCTGCCAAGCCTCCATCCAATCCAGCATCAGTTCCTCCTGTGTCGTGTCTCTACCCCTCCTGTTCAGCGTCAGTGAGATGTCCTGTATGGCTTGAACGGAGCGCGCGTCTAGACTATTCACAGAGCACAGGTGATTACCCCCTCACCCCTGGCCGTTCCATCGCCATCACTCTCTTGAATATCCGTCCTTCCATCTGGGACATGGTAAGAGCAATCGTATAGACATCCTTTGATGCCATCCAGCATTGGATCCTTTCCTCCCACAGTGAGACTGCATGCCTGAGGGAAAGACATTCACTCCATAGGAGTGTTTTTTCTGTGTCTACAATCACGCTGTGCACTATGGTCTAGTGAAGCATATGTATTGGGATCATTCATACTGCATATTATATATTTTGCATCACAAAGCTGGGACTCTCGGAAACATATATATTGTTTATCAGACTATCCCCCTTTTTTTAATAAATTTACATTTGCATGATTATGGGACTTCCTGCATTTGTCTGTGACTTAGCGCTTTTCTGAAGAATTTTTTTTGGTTTGTCATCTCTCAATAAGGAAAGCCATGTCAGCCTTGGGTCTGCTGACGTCCACTCTTCCGGCAGTGCAGTGGGCAGGACTGCATTTTCATCCCCTACAACTGTACATCTTAAGTGTCTGGGACCACAACCCAGGGTCTCTGGACTCCCTAATATCGCTTCCGGTTCAGGTCAAGAGGGCCCTCTGGTGGTGGAGGAAGGGGGCGAACCTGTTACAAGGTCTGGAATGGATTTTTCCAATATCCAGAACAGTAACGACGGATGCCAGTGGCACAGGGTGGGGAGCACACCTAAATTCCCATCTGGTACAGGGTACCTGGAAAAAGAGGACTGAAGGAGATCCTCGAATTGGAGGGAACTGAAGGCAATAGATTTAGCCCTCAGAGCCTTTCAAAGGGAGCTTCAGGACCAGCATGTACGGGTCCGGTCGGACAACTCCTCTGCGGTAGCCTATATCAACAAACAGGGGGGCACCAGGAGCGGATGCTTGTGGGATCTGACAGAATCCATTCTCAGGTGGGAGGAGGCCAATGTTCTGTCTCTTTCAGCAGTTCATCTGAAGGGGGAACAGAACCAGGTTGCGGACTTCCTCAGCAGGAAAAAGTTGAGGGAGGGCGAACCAAGAGGTTTTCTAAATGATCACTCAAAGGTGGGGAATGCCGGAGGTGTATCTGTTTGCCTCAAGGGAAAACGCCAAGACACGGCTCTTTTTCTCCCTGAACAGGTGGGACGGAGCTCTAGGGGTGGATGCTCTAGCTCAGATCTGGCAATTCTCCAGGTGTTATGCTTTCCCCCCTCCGCTTCTGATTCCGGCAGTCTTGAGAAAACTGTAGGGGGAGAGTACAACACTTATCCTGATTGCACCTCATTGGCCCAGAAGGCCATGGTTTTCCATCCTGAAGGGCTTGTCAGTGGAGCCTCCCTGGATTCTGCCAATCCGGGAAGATCTTCTTGCTCAGGGTCCAATCTGTGGTCCGCAAGTAGAGAGGTGAAATCTAGCAGCTTGGCTTCTAAAGAAGAGCTGCTAAGGGGCAAAGGCTTCTCGAAACGTTTAATAACAACTCTTTTAAGTTGCAGAAAGAAGGAAACGCAAGCCATCTACTTAAAAGTTTGGAAGCGCTTTAACAGCTGGTGGTCGGAAAGCTCTTTCAATGTTCATAGCCCTGTGGATGTGTTAGAATTTTTGCAGTCTTGGGCAGATAAGGGCCTAGCCATTACCACTCTGAAGGGTCAGGTTTCAGCGTTAAGTGTCTTTTTAGAAAAGCAGTTAGCAATTGATCCATGGGTATCTAGGTTTTTTAAAGCCTTGAGTAGGCAGAGACCAGTTAGAGCCCTCACCTTCCCAGTATGGGATTTCTCCTTGGTCTTACAGTCTTTCACAGGAGAACGGTTTGAGCCAATAGAAAGCTGTACGTTAAAGGTGATCACACTTAAGACTGTGTTCCTAGTCGCGATCACTACAGCTAGAAGAGTAAGTGAACTCGAAGCCCTTTCTATTAGGGCACCTTTTTTTCTTGCCGAAGGTATCTTCTAATTTTCATAGAAGCCAAGAAATTACATGGCCTTCATTTTGCTTGAATCATGTGAGGGGTAAGGAACGCAGCTTTCATAACTTAGACGTTAGGAGGTGTGTTCTCCAGTACTTAACCACTTCCCGCCCGGCCAATAGCCGATTTACGGCAGGGAAGTGGTTATGAAATCGTGACTAGACGTTCTCAAACGTCTAGCACGATTTCATGCCGCACGCGCCCGTGCGGGCGCGCAGCGCGGCGATCGGTGATGCGGGGTGTCAGTCAGACACCCTGCACCTCCGATCTCGGTAACGAGTCTCCGGCGGAGCCTCGTTACCACGTGATCAGCCGTGTCCAATCACGGCTGATCACGATGTAAACAGGAAGAGCCGCCGACGGCTCTTCCTCACTCGCGTCTGACAGACGCATGTAGAGGAGAGCCGATCAGCGGCTCTCCTGACAGGGGGGGTTCGCGCTGATTGTTTATCAGCGCAGCCCCCCCCTCGGATCGCCACACTAGACCACCAGGGTAATAAAAAAAAATACAAAAAAAAAATACAAATAAAATGACAAAAAAAAAAAAAAAAAAATGACAAAAAAATAAAATGACAAAAAAAAAAAGGGGGCAGTAAAAAAAAATGATGCCAATCAGTGCCCACACATGGGCACTGATTGGCAACATTGATCCATCAGTGCCACCCCTCAGTGATCATCAGTGCCACCCCAGTGTCTGTCAGTGCCACCCCACAGTGCCAATCCATGCCCAGTGCCCACCTATCAGTGCCCACCTGTGCCACCTATCAGTGCCCACCTGTGCCGCCTATCAGTGCCCACCTGTGCCGCCTATGAGTGCCCACCTGTGCCGCCTATGAGTGCCCACCTGTGCCGCCTATGAGTGCCCACCTGTGCCGCCTATGAGTGCCCACCTGTGCCGCCTATGAGTGCCCACCTGTGCCGCCTATGAGTGCCCAGTGCTGCCTATGAGTGCCCATCAGTGCCGCCCATGAGTGCCCATCAGTGCCGCCCATGAGTGCCCATCAGTGCCCAATACCAGCGCCGCCTATCAGTGCCCATCAGTGCTACCTAATCGGTGCCCATCAGAACTACCTCATTGGTGCCCATCAGTGCCACCTCATCGGTGCCCATCAGTGCCACCATATCAGTGCCCATAATTGAAAGAGAAAACATACTCATTTACAAAAAAATTAACAGAAAAAAATAAAAACTTTATTTTTTTTCAAAATCTTCGCTCTATTTTTAGTTGTTGCACAAAAAAAAAAAACCGCAGAGGTGATCAAATACCACCAAAAGAAAGCTCTATTTGTGGGGAAAAAAGGACGCCAATTTTGTTTGGGTGCAGTGTAGCATGACCGCGCAATTGTCATTCAAATTGCGACAGTGCTGAAAGCTGAAAATTGGCTTGGGCGGGAAGGTGCGTAAGTGCCTGGTATGGAAGTGGTTAAGTAGCACAAGTCAGTTCAGGAAAACTGATTCCTTTTTTGTTTTATTTTCGGGGTCCAAGAAAGGGTCTAGACTTGCCTCTAGACACACAATAGCCAGGTGGTTAAGATTGTTCAGGCCTATGTATCGAGGGGGGTGGAGCCTCCAGAAGGTGTCAGGGCACACTCCACCAGGGCAGTAGCGGCTTCGCAAGCAGAGTGTGCTGGTGCTTCCCCGAAGCAGATTTGCAAAGCTGCAACGTGGTCTAGTTTCTTGACGTTCCTGAAACACTACAGACTGGAGCTGCTTTCAGCCAAACATCAGGCCTTTGGGCGCAAAGTACTACAGGGAGTAGTCTCACCCTAGGGTAAGGTGCTCGCTTATCCTCTCTATGGTGGCTGTCCTGAAAGACAGACAGGAAAAATCGGGGTTACTTACCGGTAACATCCCTTTTCCAGGAGTCTTTCAGGACAGCACCGGTACCCACCCTTTTTTAGTGGATATCTCTGGAAACTCATCATACAAGGCCGTCAGGTAAGATGAAAAATTGTTTTTTATGACGTGTTCTTGTGTCTCCCCAGCTGGCCGGAGGTACTCTCGAAAAACTGAGGAGCTGGAGGGAGGATGAGGTTTAAATCTTTAATTGGAAGGCAGTGTTTCCTAGGAGGGGAGGAGCCTGTGTCTCTCTACGGTGACTGTCCTGAAAGACTCCTGGAAAAGGGATGTTACCAGTAAGTAACCCCGATTTTTTTTTTTTTTTTTTTTTTATAAAAAAATAAGACAACAGTAAAGTTAGCCCAATGAAAGATATGTTTACGCCAAGTAAATTGATACCCAACATGTCACGCTTCAAAATTGACCCCGCTCGTGGAATGGCGTCAAACTTTTACCCTTTAAAAATCTCCATTGGCGACATTTAAGAAACATTCTACAGAATGCATGTTTTGAGTTACAGAGGAGTTCTAGGGCTATAATTATTGTTTTTGCTCTACCGATCACAGCAATAACTCAGATGTGTGGTTTGAACACCATTTTCATATGTGGTTAATGTAAACACGGAGCAGGTGTTGTAAGTAGAGGCGCACCGAAATTTCAGCCTCCGAAACGAATCGGCCGTAAACCGTGTTTTTGGCATTCTGCCGAAAGAAGAAAAGGTGCCAATAATGGCACCGAAAAGGATGTGATCCGTCCTCCCCTCCCTTCGCCTGTTCGGGTGGCCACAGTAACAATGTCCCACCTCCTGTGATAGCCGGCACACTGATCCAATGCCGGGACATTGAATCGGTGTAAAGCCTTGTACACACGATCGGATTTTTGTTGGACAAATCGTAGGACTTGAACTTGTTCTGCATACAGACAAAAAAACTTTGTCAGCCAACAAATATGAAACTACGTGGTTTTTCAGCTCTTTAGCGCCACCCTTTTGGCCACCTCTGCTAATGTTGTGCTATGTTTAGCATTGCTTCTGAGAATGCATGTTTGTACTTTTAAATATTTTTCGACTGACTTGTGTACACACGATCGGATAATCCGACATCACACATTTGTTGTCGGAAAATGTTAAAGCATGCTATCCAACATATGTTGTCGGAAAATCGGACGATTGTCCAATGGAGCATGCAAACGGTCAGATTTTCCAACAAAACCCTGTGATTACACAATTCCCATTGGAAAATCCGATCGCGTGTATGGGGCCTTACGTATCACAAGAGGGTGGACATTGTTACTGCGGCCTCCCAGCTCAGGAAATTAAAATATAGCTCTGTCACACAGCGGGACATCGCCACTCTGAACCGGACACTGGTGAGGCTGCATCTGATGGGCACTGGTATGGCTGCATTGATCTCTTGACTCATGACTGCAGTCTCTGACCATCTCCTGTATCATGTCTCCTTCATGTGTCATGTATCCTGTGCACCGAATGGAAATTTTGCTAATACTATTAGCAGTGTGTTTAAGTTTAGGTAAGAGATTGCAGACATGATACAAGAGACGGTTAGAGACTGCAGACTGCATTTTTCTTTAGCCTTTCTTGCACTAATGGTGATGTCATGTACCTGGAAATACTGAAGTGTTTCTACGTGAAATCCTAATTCATGTATTACAGGATAGACTGAGACATTACAAGCTGTTGGCTTATTCAATGCAAGGACACCTGCTTTTAAGACGCTAAGTGAGCTGGCTTGTGAAAGACATTTCATTGTCCACTATGTGATAAGCCTGTTTTAAAGCCTTTTGTTTATCAGATGTAAATATCTTCTGTTAGTTGAGAGTCCGTCTTGTTAAAGATGTGGGTTGAAAGACATACCATGTTCTATTGTGTGATGCCAATATGCCAATACTGTGTTGTAATTGATTTAAGTCAAAAGGGTCTCTGCCCTGTCTTAAGGCTAACTCAACTCTCCAGACGGTCCCATTGTTCTGTGGCTGGCTATTGTGTACATTGATTACCCCCTGGAGCTCCTGTGTCAATACACATAGTCATGCTATTCAAACTATCCGACCAATCTCTGCTGCAAAATTTTCAAGTCCTCATTTGCTTGGTTAAGGAGGACCTGAGTGATGACTGCATACTTTACAATAGACCAATAGGAAAGCGGTTGTTGGGGGCGGGATGTTCCAAATTCTGTATAAAAGAGTGCTGTGTACTTTCAATAAATGAGTCCTGTTTGAACATACATACAGCCTGTCTGGTGTTATGTTCTAATGGATTCCGAATGACACATAGCTGTAGTTCGGATCCCGGCACCTTGGATGACTGGACCATCAGACGTTGCAATCTGCAATCTGATCCAATAGAAGCGGAGGAGTGTCGGGAGAGCAGAACCGAGCAAGCGAGGGTCTCATCACAGGTGCCAATAATGGCCAACAATAAATTAATATTAAAGGAGTTGTAAAGGAAAAAAAATTTGGGCTAAAATTAATGGGCCAGATTCACAGAGCGATTACGCCTGCGCAACAGGAGATGCGCGTGCGTAAGTCGAAATGTGCGCGTGCGTTTCGATGCGCGGCATCCCCAGAACGAGATACGCAAAAAATCTACTTTTTTTTGTCCCGCGTAATTTCGTTAGACTGGCGCATCCGTCCGCGCAAAAGTACGCTAGACACACCATTGATTTGCTAGTCAAATATGCTAATGAGGGACTTACGGGGATCCACAAAACAACGTTGGGGCAGCGCAGGCGACGCAGTGTGCGCAACAGCAAAATGTCCTGTCTAAAATTAGAGCATATAAAAGCTGGTCTAAAAAGAGAAAAAAAGTCTACTTGTTAGATAAAGCAACACTGTTAGTGAGGAGCTCAGCAGTCACACGTGTTGCACAACAATCTGTATGCCAACATGTCAGGGGCATCGACGCACATAGCTATACTACTGACTTTAGATGAACAAAGAAGGATGAGGGCACGGAGGATGGCACGGAGGATGGCACGGGAGAGGATATACCGCACCCGCATAGACCTGTTTGGCATGAGTGATTCTGAGGTGTATCGCATCTTCAGATTCACCCCTCATGCCATCCTGGAATTAACCACAACCCTGCAGGAGGACATCACCAGCCCAACACACCGCTCACATGCAGTGCAGCCACTGGTCAAGGTACTGGAAACACTCCATGTCCTTGCCAGTGGCTCTTTTCAGCGTACAAGTGGAGTGGTGGCTGGGATGTCACAATCCTCCATGAGCAGATGTGTGCACCAGGTTGTCCCTGCAATTCTCAGACGCATGGCCAACCAAATCATCAAACCCACCACTGAGGAGCTGCGGCTGAAGGCAATGACAGATTTCTACAGAATTGCCAGATTCCCACGCACTGTGGGGGCCATTGATTGCACACATGTGGCACTCCAGCCCCCCCAGGAGACAGAGCACATGTACCGCAATCGGAAGCATTGGCATTCCATCAATGTACAGGTGATAGTCGATGCCCAAGGCCTCATATGGCACGTCCGTGCCAAACACCCAGGGTCCAGCCATGACAGCTACATATGGCAAAAAAACAGGATGCGCTAAAATATATAAAAACAAACAAAATTACTGTCCATGGATGGTAGTCCTAATGAAACAAACCAAATAAATGTCCATGAGTGATAATCAGAGGACTAATGTCCAACTGATCCTATCCGGACCAGAGTGAATTTCATAGCAAGTTCTTGAAAAAACACCAGTGAAGAGATTGTGATATTAACAGTAAACGTGGTGACATTCAATGAGTAGTGCTGATAGTAGATCCTCCACCTTGCAGAAAACAATAACTGCTTACCAGAAATCCGGTGGTCTCTTAATGAAAAGAAGACCCCAGATTGCATATGTATATCCACTGGAGGGAGGTAGTGAGGCCAGATCAATTGTCAATCCCCTTCAGGCTAAGCACTCGGAATCGATTTCCAGGGAAAAACAAGAAAGGCCACAATAGTGTAATACCGTCATATAAAAATTTATTAAAAAGCCAAAAACACACTTACATAAAATCAATGAAAACAGGCATGTCAGTAGTATGCTGGGACTCCGGCCAGAAGTGATCTATGCAAAAACTTGACCCGTCCAAACGAGGAATGGGAAGAGGTATACAGTGGGGGATGAACCGGTGAAACACAATATCCCGCCCGAAGCGACTTCTCGCGAAACCGGTCGGGCGGGATATTGTGTTTCACCGGTTCATCCCCCGCTGTATACCTCTTCCCATTCCTCGTTTGGACGGGTCAAGTTTTTGCATGGATCACTTCCGGCCGGAGTCCCATTGATTTTATGTAAGTGTGTTTTTGGCTTTTTAATACATTTTTATATGACGGTATTACACTATTGTGGCCTTTCTTGTTTTTCCCTGGAAATCGATTCCGAGTGCTTAGCCTGAAGGGGATTGACAATTGATCTGGCCTCACTACCTCCCTCCAGTGGATATACATATGCAATCTGGGGTCTTCTTTTCATTAAGAGACCACCGGATTTCTGGTAAGCAGTTATTGTTTTCTGCAAGGTGGAGGATCTACTATCAGCACTACTCATTGAATGTCACCACGTTTACTGTTAATATCACAATCTCTTCACTGGTGTTTTTTCAAGAACTTGCTATGAAATTCACTCTGGTCCGGATAGGATCAGTTGGACATTAGTCCTCTGATTATCACTCATGGACATTTATTTGGTTTGTTTCATTAGGACTACCATCCATGGACAGTAATTTTGTTTGTTTTTATATATTTTAGCGCATCCTGTTTTTTTGCCATTTGTTTTACTGTGTTTGTTACTACAGTCAGGTGCAGCTTCTTTTGAGTTTTTAGTCATTCTAGACCACAAGCACCCTGTTGCTTTGCTCACTATTGTTCTTTTTATCACCTTAGCGCAGTTGATTTTCTCCTTTTTCTATGACAGCTACATATACAATCAATGCCACATCCGAATGGAATTCGATCAGAACGTGTATGGGGACACCTGGCTGGTTGGTGAGTGACATGGGTGGCAGGCATGACTATCCCCTCCCATCATGCACATCACAAGGGGCACATGCATGACTAACATCCTCCTGTCTTTTCCCTTACAGGTGACTCTGCATATCCACTGGGACTCCTATCCGGAAGAGGAAAGATACAATCAAGCACATGCCCAAACACGAGCAGTGGTGGAGCGCACCTTTGGCCTCCTGAAGTCACGTTTCCGATGCCTGGATAAGTCTGGGGGTACCCTCTTGTATTCCCCAAACTTTGTGTGCCAGATCATCGGTGCATGTTGCATGCTGCACAACTTCGCAGAAAGAAAGGGCCTGCAGATTGGCCTACGTGATGACCTGACCCCTGAACCAGACAGTCCCCCCCCTAACCGAGGCTACCCCGTCTTCTGAGGGAAGAGCAGCCAGGAGCCAGCTCACATTGGGCATCTTTGCACGTTAAACACACACATTAATCATGGCACAATGAGAATGCATGCATGCACACCACTGTGGTCCCTAGCACACACACCCCACATCAAATTGGATTGGCACCAGTCCACCATGCAGGACTTGTGAGCAGCAACGCCACGCCAAGGCTCCAATTATGTCACTGTACATTCATACACCATTCACACGGACCTGGGGATCACTTCTCCCTGGTCCTGGGGAACCCTTCTCCACCAAAATTGAGGGTGACACCCCTTTTCCAGGAGGAATGTCACCCCCACATTCACACAGCATTCACAACCCAAAAAAAAAAATTACCTGCAAAAGCAAAAAATTTCCAGCAAAAAAAAAAAAAAAAATTAAAAAAAAAAAGGGGAAAAACAAATTATTGCCCTTTGCGTGAGCCACGCCTGGGGCGCCCCCGGCCACGGCCCCGGCTTCTCAGGGGAGACTCATGGGGGAGGGGTAAAACCGGGGAAAGAGGAGCAGCCCCTGATCTCTGCCCACCTGGTGGCCTGCCCTCCAAGGCCACGGCTATTCTGTCCAGGGCAGCACCAAGTGTTGCCGTGTTGGCCTGGATAGCCAGGGTAAGGGCCCTCACATCCTGCCCAACGCCTGCTGATGTCGTCTGCAGTTCGTTTAGGCAGGTTGTGAAAGCCCGGGAGTGGGAGTCCAGGTTCCCCAGCGTATCCTTGATGGAGGACAGGCTCTCCTCCATCCGCACCAATGTCTGGCTGACCTGTCCCAGATGGCGGGTCTGGAGGAACTGGTCCCTTCTCAGAGTGGCGGGCAGGAGATCGGCCACCCCCCTGGTCGTCTGGGATGACATCCTGCCTCCAGCTGATGCTTGTGGCCGGGGAGAAGGGGAGGCCCTTGTGAGGGGAGCCATGTTGGGGGAGGAGGGGGGGGGGCTCCCCCTTAGGGAGGCCTGCCTGCTGCCAGCCAGAGGGGAAGAGTCCTCAAAAACCAAACGTCCAGTGCCTGACATGGACTCCTCCTCCTCATGATTCTCCTCCTCCTCATGATTCTCCTGCTCCTCTTGAACCTCCTCTGCGGACTCCGGCCTTGTTGGGGGGGCCTCATTAGGCTGCTGTCCTGGGGTTGGTGCGGTCAGGCCAGATGGCCCTGCACCCTCCTGCACATCTGTGGATGACACAAAACATTCACAGGTTGGAGGATCCACACACTTGCCACATATTCCCTTTCACCCCCTCCCCCACACATGCTACACACCTGATATTAAAAAAAATACTTACCTGGCACCACGGGCTCGGGACTTGAGTCAAAGCCGGGCAGGCCCTCAACTTCATGCCGATGAAAGGTCAGGGCCACCGCACGCTCCTCCGCTGTCAGCCTAATACGGCATGGTGGGCCCCCTCCTGTGCCCCTGGCATGGGCATGCATTCTGGCCAGCTTCTGTTTGACCAGACGCCGGAGGTCATTGATTTTTTTGTCAATCCCAGACCGGGTCCGTGTCTCCCCCTGCCCCGCTGAATTGACCTGCTCAGTGATCCTATCCAAAATCTCCCTCCTCCTGGCCGGGGTGGTGTTGGCACTCTCTGGGCCGTGGAGGTAACGCCCATACTCGCTAATGGCCCGGGCAAGAATTTGTTTTTCCACAACTGTAAAATTCAGCTTTCGTTTTCTCTCTGTCATACTTCCCAAAAAAATCACTCCCAGTCCACAAAATTCACTCACACAAACAAGCCCAACCAATCAAGCAAAAACACACACAGAGAGAAAACTACTCAGCAATAAACAGTCACAAAAAAACAAAACAAAAATACAGCAGGAAAACAAACAAACACAAATATATCAATCAAACAAACAGTCTCTCAAACACTTATCAAAAACCACTTTCAAAAATCTACTAACAAACACTTGATCACACAGAACACTAATCTGACAACTACAAAACACACCGCAACGAACAACAGGACAAAAGCACTTGGTTAAATGGGAAGGGACAAAGGGATGTACTTTTGCAATGCAAGTGCGTTTGTGTGTGTCTATTTATGCTGTTTGCGTAGTTCACAACGTTGCCCTAGTCCATTTCCAATTTCACTGATTGCGCCGCTTCCGAGTTGTGAGCATGCGCACAGCGGAGCTGACATGGTATGCTTCAAGCGCGCATGCGCGAGCCGGCCGGCCCTTCATTTGCATGGGGTCACGGCTCATTTCAATGTAACACGCCCACGTCCTTCCCAATTTGTATTACTCCTCCTTACGCCTCTGAAAAAACGTTACGCATGCTCAATTTCCTGCGCAAAAGCTACGAGAATAGGGTGATTACGCGGCAAAATTGCGCAAGTCTAACGTAAAGGCGGTGCGCTACGCCAGTCCAATAATGCGCAGATGTACCTGAATCTGGCCCAATGTCTGCAAGGTAGACAGACAGAATAGTGTAATGATTCTGTCAAAAAAAACAGTAAATACCTAATAAATCCCTTTTTCTATATCACCTCCGGCGTTCTAGCTTCTGTTCTCTCATTCACTTCCTGGTTTGCGGCGCTCGTTCATGTAAGAACTACATTTCCCAGTATGCATTGCGGCATGCCCAGTAATTCACACCTCCTTGAAGTCTCTAACACGTAGAGAGCGTGCTGCCGCACAGATGTAGATCCCAGGAGGGGGCGAGCACGTTACTGACCACCACAGTAAAGCCTCCCTTCACGGTGGTGAGTAATAATCAGACAAGCAGGAAGTGAACAGAACAGAGAAGAAATAGAGCAACTTCTGAGCAAAAACTAACAATGAGGAAGTGAAAAGGAGGAATGTCTGCAGGTGAAGGATGCTTATTATGAAAAAATGTTTTTTCCTTTACAACACCTTTTAATTTAAATTGATGATATTAATAAAAAAAACAAATATAATACAATTTTATATATATATATATATATATATATATATGTATATATATATATATATATATAAATATTTTTTAAAAACTGTAAATTTCGACTAAGTGCATCCTGCATTTTCAGTTTCGGCACCAAAATTTCCATTCGGTGCACCGCTAGTTGTAAGCTAGACAATAGCCTTTGTTGCGATCTTTGAGAATTAATTACTTTACAGCAGGGTGGATTTGATTTAAATCGCAATTTAAATTGCTAGCAAAAAGGATTGATTTAAATCATAATTTTTAAAGAGCAACTGTCATCTGTCCCGCAGTGACTCCTCCTCTGACCCGCTGTTGACTCACCGACAGTCCCATTCACTTTAATGGGACGGCTGGTGTTGCTGCAGTGACACAAGGTGAGGGACGTGGCAGCAGCAGGTGAGTGGATGCCTGCTAACAGACGCTGCCATGATGGATCTGAAATGACAGGTGCTCTCTAAATGTAGGGACCTATTCTTGCTGGTAGTTGAAATCTTTAATACTTGCAAACAAATGCAGTGCATGTTATCTCAGCTTGCAGAGCTTGGATTCTTTGAATGAGTTTACCAAAAATGTAAATATTGCAGAATATACAGCTTCATGCTACATAACTAAGATCCATTTCATGCTGAATAAACTAAATCATTAATGTATCTTGAATAGAAAACTATCTTTAGATAGATTTTTACCCCAAAAGCATTTTATTAAAATAAAGTTGAATCAATTTAAATCCCCCAATTTTTTTTATTATTATTTATTTATTTAAAAAAAATATATAGATTTATATCAACCCTGCTTTGTTTAGCTTGTTTACTGCTGGTTAATAATATGTAAAATCTTTACATATGCCTTTACACCTGCATGTTGCTTTAACACGTGCGTTACCAATACGCACCATGAGCACAGTGCCGATCCTGACCTCCCTGGGGCCCTAAGCAAAAGGACATGTCACATTAAAGTTGAGAAGCGGAGGGGGGCTGCCGAAAATGACAGGTCACTGCCGATGGGTGTCTTCTGCTGTCGGAAATTACATCTTACATTAAAGTGAGAAGCGGGGGGTGCTGATTTCATACCTCTTCTCCCAAGTTGAGAAGCAGGGTGAGGGGCTGAAAATGACTTCTCACCAGGCGGGGCCTCTAGAAATTAGGGGGGCCCTCCACAGCTTTGCGGAGCCCTAAGCGGCTTGCATAGTGAGCCTATAGGGCGGATCGGCCCTGCATGAATGTCATTCATTTTTAATGGTACCCAAATACTCTGAATGAATGCACCTTTGACACACCTGCATTGCAGCAATGGGTTATGCATTCTAATGTGATGCGCAGTTAAAATAGGACAGGTATTTTTTGTGATCTGTTGTTGTGCGTTGAAATACAAATTGAATGAATGAGCTTCCTTATTGCAACTTAAGACATAATGTTATATTAATGCACTGCACTAGAGTGGAAAGGTGAGAATAGGACCTAAAAGGTAGGGTGGCCATACATCCCTGGTTTCAGGGGACAGTCCCCAGATTGAGGACATTGTCCCTGGACCAAGTCTGTCCCTTGTTTTGTCCCCGGATTGGATTTGAACAGGGGCTGGGGCAATTTCAAAGACAGTCAGTGCAGAATAAAAAAAATTAAAATTAAAATTCTAAATTACACACCCCCACTCCGCCGCTCCTACTAGCTTAGGGGGGTTGTATTTTTTCCATTATCTGTGCCCCTTTGTAATGATCATGTGATGGTCGGAGCGGAGGGAATATTTCTTCAGTTTCGGGTGCATGCCCATTTAGCTCTGCTCGCATGTTCTTCTGCCTTGGCTCAAGTCCCGGCCAGCCGCTTGCCTGTTTATCTCCTTGCCTTCCATGGCGGAGTTATCTTCCTCTGCTCCCCACCCAGTAGTAGCTGGGGCCCAGAGAGAAGGACTTGACAGGCTGTCAGGCGGGGGCGGCGACGGACAGAGAGTCGCTGATTGCCGCAATCACTAGTAAAACAAAAAAAAAATATGTCCCCGGATTTTATTTAAAAAATCTGGTCACCTTATTAAAAAGCACCTAAATGTGCATAGTCTGGCTACAGATATACTTTGAGATGTAGTTTCCTTACCGATGGCAGGAGTTTGATGTTGGAGATAAAGAGGTACACATAGAGACACTCAAGGCTGAAGACAGACTGGTCACTAAGTTGTTTGAAGACTAAAACACTTTGAGGCATCTTGTCCTATACTTTTTGTATGCAAACATTTCCATCCTGTTTACTTGCAATGTTCTTATGTTGCTAGATCATTTCATTGTAGATGTCGTACCAAAATTAGGGCCTTCCAAGAAGCAGAGAAGAAAGAAAGAAGAAACTGAAGAGAAAAACGAAGGCCAGAATGCTGAAGAAGAGTCTGTGATCACGAAACCTGATAGAAGTGAGCCTGAAGCCTTTTCTGGATGCTTAATATTTTTGGCCATACACATATTGATCCGATTTGTTTTAAGAAACAATCCTTTCAATATTTGTATGAAGTAGTTTTTCATTGCTATTTTAAATACTTTTGACTGATTTTGTGGGATGGAATTGAAGATGAAACGTTCTGAATGTTTTAGAAATTGCCAGTAATTTATTTGTGAAGTATGCAGATTGATTCTGAATTGTCATCACTTTTGGGTTTTCTATACTTTTTCCAAAGCCAGACAACCAGCATTTTCTAATGAGGGGACCACAGAGGCAGCCTCCTTATTTCTTTCACGTCATGATTCCTTTTAAAACTATATTCAAATGTAATGAAACAGCCTGTAAGCGAAAATTGTGGATGATTGATACCTGGATTAAAGTTTTACATTGGACACACGATTACTGAAATTAAACATATAAAGAAGCTTTACCAAAAATAAGTCACAACTATTGTGAACGTGCCCTTTAGTGCTGGTCAAACTGACCAGATGCAGGAGTATTGGTCACATTGTCTGCAAAGAAGGTGGGAATAGAGTTTAGGTAGAGCCACTTAACACGTAAAAGGGAACGTAGAGCTCCATCTGCTGGCTGCGAGTATACAAAAATATATATTTTCGCTCACTTCCTGTTTTGGCTATGGGACAGGAAGTGAAGGTATATCTGCGACACAGATGGGAATAAAATTTACAAGCGATATAATCCTCCCCTCTATCCAAAAGGAAATTTTCCCCCCTTTTTTCTTTAAACTGTACTGTACAACCAAAAACATTTTTGTTCTTTATTTTGCATACACTTTTTGTTTTTGCTGTGTCTGTCTCATTAGGATGATTTACTTTCACTTTCTGTTTTGTAGACTCATCATGAATTGAGAGGTAATCTTTCCAGTGTAAGGGATATCCCCTCTTAGGAAGTTGTTATAGAAATAAATGTCCCCACTGGATGATTTCTCATTTTAATTTTAAGTGACATTGGTGATCAAACAATTAGAGAGGACAAATTGTCCTAGCCGGTAAACAGAGAGCCATAAGAACCTGACCCCGGATCTAAAGTCTCGCCACTTTATCCAAATCTAAAAAAGTTTGGCCTTTCGTTATAATTTAAAGTGCATCTAAAAGCAACATTTTTTTTCAATTAATTTCAACCACTTGCCGCCCGCCAATGACAGATTGACGGCGGCAAAGTGGTTGCTTAATCCTGACTGGACCTCATATGACGTCCTCAGGATATTAAGCCGCTGCGCTCCCCCGGGGGCGAGCCTCACGGCGATCGTTGTTGCAGGGTGTCAGTCTGACACCCTGTAACACCGATCTAGCTAAACTGTCTCTCACAGAGACACTTTACCATGTGGTCAGCCGTGTCCAATCACGGCTGATCACGATGTAAACAGGAAAAGCCGGTAATCGGCTTTTCCTCACTCGCGTCTGTCAGACGTGAGTAGAGGAGAGCCGTTCGGCTGCTCCTCTGATAGGGGGGGTTTGTGCTGATCGATTATCAGCACAGCCCCCCCGAGGATGCCCACTGGACCACCAGGGATTCTATTAGATCACCAGGAATTTAAAACAAAGGTATGCCACCCTAGACCACCAGGAATGACACATGTCCGTGTCGCCTATCCCTGCCCATCCGTGCCGCCTATCCGTGCCCATCCGTGCCGCCTATCTGTGCCCATCCGTGACGCATATTGGTGCCCGTCATCAATGCCACCACATCAGTGCCACCTCATCGGTGCCCATCAGTGCCACCTTATCAGTGCAGTACCATCAGTGCCCATTAGTGAAGGAGAAAACTTACTTATTTACAATGTTTTATAACTGAAACCAAAATTATTATTTTTTTTCAAAATTTTCTGTATTTTTTTAATTTTTTTGCAGAAAATAAAAATCCCAGAGGTGATCAAATATCACCAAAAGAAAGCTCTATTTGTGGGTACAAAATGATAAAAATTTTGTTTGGGTACAGTGTAGCATGACCGCGCAATTGTAATTTAAAGTGCAACAGCACTGAAAGCTAAAAATTGGTCTGGGCGGGAAGGTGTATAAGTGCCCTGTATGGAAGTGGTTAAATAAAGTAGGGGTGGTTGTAACCCTTGTTGAGTTTTATTTTTGCTGTGTTCCATTTGGGGAAAAAAATCCTTACTTTCTATTCTAAACACACCACATGAAGTAAACAGAAATATTTCCAAAATGAAGAGAAATTTTCTTTTGAAGTTGTCACCAGAACAGGTGTCCCTGGTCCTCACTGGGATATTTTCCCTCAATTCAACCATAACATTTTGATTTTTCCTTCACTTTTGGATAACTCTTCCCCACCATATCTAAACCCAAAACAACACAAGTTTTAGGTTTACATATACTGCTGTTCTGGTTACCTGGTGTCTCCCAATGGTAAATATGAAATAATAAAAATGATCTCATATTCACCAAGTTAAATACTTGTACTGTTTTAAACATTATTCTTGCACAGATTTGGAAGGTGTATAATTCTTATTATTTCTTCCGAAATGAAATCCTTGATCTCATATATTGATTTATTTAGCAATCAGGTATTTTTAACCACTTCAATAACGGCCACTCTCACCCACCCCCCTATTCCTGCCCAGACCTATTAGCTTTCAGCGCTGTTGCAGTTTGACAATTGCGTGGTCATGCAACGCTGTACTCAAACTGAATTTTTTTACCATTTTCTTTAGACAGATAGAGCTTTCTTTTAATAACCACTGTTTTTTTTGTTTTTTGCTAAACAAATAAAAAAAGACCAAAAATGTTGGAAAACATTTTTTTTCTTTGTTTCTGTTATAAAATGTTTCTGTTATACAATTTTTTAAGTAAGTTTTCTCCCTCACTGATGTGCACTGATGAGGCGGCGCTGATTAGGAGGGACTAATATGCAGCACTGATGGACACTAATAGGTGGCACTGATAGGCGGCACAGATAGGCACTGATGGCACAATTAGGCACTGACAGACGGCACTGATGAGGAGGCTCTGACGGATATCGCTGATGGGCACTGATTGGCATCACTGGTGGGGCTGCACTGATAATCACTGCGCTGATTATTAGTGCAGATCCCCCAGTCAGAAGAGCTGCTTAACAGCTCTCCTCTACTTACGCTCTGATAGCAGGCACTTCCTAGTTACACTGTGATTGGACACAGCTAATCACATGGTAACGAGACTTCGTCATAGGCTCTTTACCGTGATCGGAGATGCTGTGTGTCGGTGCGGCACACCGCACTACCGATCGGCAGTATGATGTGTCAATTTTAGCATTTTTCAAGTTGACTTTTTTACCTGCCTTTCTGTGTCTCACTATTGGTCAGTGAGGCCTCCAATCACATTAGAGGCTTGTATCATTGGGCTTTTGGTTTCTACAATAGATTTTGCATGCCCATACAAGTCTCTAGGAATGCAAAACCTACTTTAAGCAGGTCAAATCCCTATGACTGGCGCTAAGTTTAAATTTTACAGAAAATTTCAAGATTTGCTTAACTCCATCTAGATATAATCAAAGGGGTGAACAGCGCTGATCAGCAGACCTAAATAGAACCCTCAGAGGCAAAGTAAAAACATTTATTATTGTTAAAAAAGTAAAATAAATTTAAATGAAGATGTTCACCAAGGCATATACAGCAGTCAATTGATGGTCATGCAGAGACTTGGATTAAAAAACTGATAGTACCTGAAGGCTGGAGCCACATGGATGACACAGGGGCTCAGGGAAACCCAGCACAAAGTCGTTGGACAAAGAGCACAGGAGCGCCACTGGTGGGGAGCACCGTCCAGGATAGTGGGGCCAGGGGTCCGATGAAGGGGGAACCAAACTGCAGGCACAGGAACTGTTGGGGCCAGTATTCTGCGGCCGCTTGCACGGTGTACGAAGCCCACCAGTGACATCACTTCCGGAAGTCAGCCAAGGGAATCCAAAGAGTATGGGAAAACCCTGCTGCTGGGGCAAATTAGGAACTGCCTATGCCAAGGGAGCAAAGAGAGTCACAAATCGCTGACTGGAGACACTACATGTTTCAGGGGGCATGTCCCTTCAGGTTATTTCAGTTTTTGTGCTGGGTTTCCCTGAGCCCCTGTGTCATCCATGTGGCTCCAGCCTCCAGGTGCTGTCAGTTTTTTAATTCAAGTCTCTGCATGACCATCAATTGACTGCTGTATGCCTTGGTGAACATCTTCATTTAAATGTTTTTTTTTTTTTTTAACAATTAATAAAAAGTTTTTCTATTTTGCCTCTGAGGCCGCGTACACACGATCAAATTTGTCCGCTCAAACTAGTCCGACGGACCAGTTCAGCGGACAAATCCGAGCGGACAAATCCAATCGTGTGTATGGGCTAGCGGACATGTCTGACCGGCGGACAAATTTTAAAACATGCTTTAAAATTTGTCCGCCGGAGACATGTCCGTCGGATATGTCCGCTGGTTAGTACACTAACCAGCGGACATATCTGCCCGCACAAGCGTCGGAAGGATGCGACGCATGTGTGGAAGTTTTTTACTTCCTGGTGCGGTGACGTGGCGGCGTCAACGTCACCGCCACGTCACCGCTCTGTCTGCCGGCGGGGATTTTGATCCGATGGTGTGTACACGCCATCGGACCAAAATCCGGAAACGGTCCGTCGGACCGTTTCAGCGGATATGTCCCTCCGTGTGTACGCGGCCTGAGGGTCCTATTTATGTCTGCTGATCAGCGCTGTTCACCCCTTTTGATTATATCTTCTGTCCTCGTTTGTCTATGAGGTTTGGACAGCAGCGGCCACAGCTACAATTTTTCTTTTTGACTTTTCACTTGGCCTTTGGTCTGTGCGCCTGGATTTTTGTTTTTAATATAACTCCTGCATACATTTCTGGATCAATTGTAATGACGTGCAGTGTTCTTTAAACTTAACCTCCATATTCAGTATTGGGTGTCATAGACGCTCATTACCAGTGGTGTGATATAAAAGCTGGTACATTTTTCAGACTAAAAATGTTTTGTTTTTTTTGTCCATTAGGTTGTATAATGTTTGATGTGTTTTGAGCTGTCTAGAAGTGGGTGGGAATCTTTTAAATATTTTTATTGAATAATAGTTATTATTGTCACATCAGAACTACAGAAGATGCAGAGGAGAAAGAAAGACGAAACTGTGACTGAGAATACTGAATACCTATCTATAAAGGAGGAAGCAGGCAAATGTGAGTTGGAGAACTTTGTTAGTCTCTTAAGCCAATATTGTCCTCCACCTCTAACTGTGACATGCCTATTAATAATAAAACAGAGGAAATTAATTTAGGAACAAAGGATGTTTCAGTGACAAATCAGTTTTCAACTCCTTTTACGTGGGCCCAATACCAAGTACCATGACATCTTAGACGCAACGGTTGCAAATCGCGCTGCTGCTTGCACCACCAGGGCATGTGAGCAGAACAACATTTGTGTCTGTAAATAACAGAGCTGCCTGCAAGCAGTAAAATGACTACTGCTGGTTGCGAAGTGGTAAACATTTTGATACAGTGCCCTGAAAAAGTATTCACACCTCTTGACATTTTTCACATTTTGTCATGTTACAACCAATAATGTAAATGTATTATATTGGGATTTTATGTGATAAACCAACGCAAAGTGGCACATAATTATGAAGTGGAAGGAAAATGACTGCCCTGCATTTGAGGAATGTGTTCAAAGACACTTTTGCCAAGTGTGACTTCTTTCTCCCATGTTCAGGGGCTATATCCAGGGACAGCTACTGTACAAAAGTACATATAGGAAAAACCCTATAGCAATTTACTAATTCCCTGACAAAATTCAGTTTGATAACAGGAAGTATTGGCCTTTTCCGTCGTCCTCAACCACTGCAATACCTTTCAGAGTTCTTTTGATCTTTCCTATTAGCAAATCGTCTGAGCATGTAGGCTGAAGTGGGTGAATGGGGACAAAGAGAAGAAACATTTATTAAATATTTTCTTCAGCTCTGTGTATAATGGGGATGATATTGACACAACCTTAAATGATCCACGATGGCTAAAAATGTATATGGTCCAAAAATATTTAGACAGAATAAAGGTTGTAGTTATATATCGTATGGTGTGTAGATAATTAAGATGTAGTTATTATAATGATGATATAAGTTATGTTCTGCAGCAACAACCCGATTCTTCCAGAGAGACACACTTTATTTTGCCTTCCAACACAGAACAAAGTTCAATACTTGCAACAGATGACAAAAATCCCACAGAGTAAATATGACAACGAGATCTGTGCCTTTATAATCATTGGGAAAGACGAGACTGAACTCCAGATTATATTGCCTATACATTGAATGGCTGAGCAATTTGATTGGCCGTCTCCATTAGGTCTTTGATCTAGCTTTTGCCTTTCAGAGTTAAAGATAATGACCCCCAACCGGAAACAGCTGTAGTCATCAACTGCCCTAATTTTCATTCTTAACATCAACAAGTCCCCTTTGATATGTGTAATTAGATTATGTGGCCTGTACAATAGACTTGTCCTAGAATGCCCACATATAACACAATATATAAAATACATACACATAAATATTAATATTGCAACAATGGTAAAAAAAGAACCTGTACCAGATGGCATACACCCATGTATCCTAAAAGAATTGAGCTCTGTTATTTCAAAGTCATTGGACTCTTTAACGGTGTTGTAACTAACGGCGTTTAAATAAACGCCGTTAGGTAACGATGGGCCTCCTGACGGTAACGAGTAGTCTATTAGATTACTGTTGCCCTCTCGGCAACGCCGTTCCCATTACTGGGCGGCGTTACCGAAATTACTTAGAGCGCACTGAGAAGACATGTAATGCCTCGTACACCGGGCGTACCTGTGCCTCTCCATCACCGACAAGTATCGCATTCGCCATACGCCGGGCAGTCTGGGCAGACTCTGCCTCCTCCCGTGACGCTGCTTGTGACTCACCACCTGACCACCTGACGCAGCCGCGTCGAAACGTCACTCCGTTCACTCCCAGCCACCCGATACAGTATCGGGTGGCTGGGAGTGTACTGAGTGATGTTTCGACGTGACCGCGTCAGGTGGTCAGGAATGGTCAGCGTCACGAGAGGAGGCAGAGTCTGCCCGGCGAATACTTCACAGTGAGATGGGAGATGGGAGTGGGACCGCCCGGATGCCTAAAACAGATGGAACAGCGGCGTTGGAGCCCACCGAGGACTCGGAGATCATCAACATGACAGTCGGGCATGGAGAGGCACACAGTTATGCCCGCACAATACACGGGACGGGACACACAGACCCAGGAGGTGTACAATTGTGTACTGTGTACAATTATTAATATCATCATCATCACACTCCACCTGTCCAGGCAGCAATACCTTACAATATAGATTCAGTGTGCAGTGTGAGTGACACTGCTGCAGTGCACACTGAGTTTATATTGTACAGTAGTGCTGCCTGGGCAGGTGGAGTGTGATGATGATATTAATAATTGTACACAGTACGAAATGTTCTAAAATACTGTATATAGTGTTTTTATTCTTCAATCAGTTAATATAAACATCTTTCATATTAAAGATGTTATAGAACGTAACTGCATTGTAGAATATTTAAAAAAAATCTCATTTACTGAAGCATTCGGTCTGGATGCAGGGACCTTCCGTGACAGTGGTGGCAGCAGTGGGACGCTTTCTGCAGTCGGGAACATCCATCTTCCACCTGGATCCAAGGTCCGGAAAGCAGGAGAGGAGAGGGACAGATACCAGCCGACATGGAAAAGGAATTCGGAAGGAGGTTGCGAGAGAAGCAGATACAGCACAGAGGACCAGTATCAGAGCAGGTCCTGCTAGGATGGTCCGATTCGATCCGCTGTGAACTCTGGAAGGAAGCGCTAGCTCTCGAGCAGCAACACCAGAGAAAAGTTCTCCCCTCCATCTATGTAAGGTACTGGTTGCAGTATGAAGTACGAATGCTGTTATTGGGGGAACAAACAAAACAGGAGTGGACAGCGGAGTTAAGCAGGCTGATCCGGGCAGAGATGCGGTTGAACGAAAGCTACAGAGCCCTTCGGTGGTATGTAGCCCAAGTGTGCCCGTGGTCAGCGGATGACAGCCCCACAGAAGGCTTTGACTATGATGGCCTGGGATTGTTGTATTGAAGGATGTACCAGGACCCCGACTTTGGGAGCGATCGGGAGTGGCGTTTGGAGGACATAATGGAATACAGAGAGCGAAGACTGAATCTCTCGGAAGTGCACTGGCTACAGGAAGATTTGGAGTTTCTGGCCGTTTAGGAATGGGAGCTGGAATTTGCCTACAGACGGCTGCTAGACTCTGCTCAGCGCCAGGGCTAGGCTCCCTTTGCCTGGGACTATCGGGAAATACCAGTGGACAATGCTGAAATTCTGGCTAAAGAATCGGCAATGTGGCAGGGTAACAGTGTGCTTTGCCAACCTGCCCCTGCAGCTATGGACCCGGAGGTCTTATGGCAGATGCAGCAAGTGCTGACTGGCCTTGATGATCCTGTTTCTGCATGGGATGATCGTGAATGGAGGAATGTGCCTATCCAGCAGTATGCCAGTGAATCGGCAGTGGAAAATCTGGAGATTGCCATTCCCAAAGCTGAAGTACTGACCGCAGGGCCGAGCTCTGCTAACCTCTGCTCGGTACCTATAGCATCTTCTGGGTTCCATGGACAGGAGATGGTGAACCCCTATCCTCAGACACCAGTTGCAGAGACAGGGGATCTGATAGACTTTTCTGCTGAGGAAGAACAACCTGAGGAGCCTCCAGCAGAAGAGCGGGTATCGGGGCCAAACTTCACTGTACTCTGCTCAGCACCAAGGGCAGTATCTGTGGAGTTGCAAGAAATTTCTCCAGCTGAAGCGCTAGTCACCGGACAGAGGGTTCAAGACCTCCGCCCCACCCCTGTGGCAGTTCCGGAGGCTCAGGGTGAGAAGGTGGGGATAACTTCCCAGCAGCAGATACAGGGGGAGAAGGGAGAGGAGGTGTTCATCGTCCCTCCCCAACAGTTGGCCAGGGTGGAGAACGTGGTCTTTCCTCCCCAGCAAGGATCCATGCATCTGGGTGACAGTACCACAACCATGTTGTCTCAGCAGCCAGATGAGGGAACGGAAAAGGAAGCAGCCAGCTCACCTCCCCAATGGCAGCTACATAGTTTGGGTGTGGAGGAATCCAGCCTCCTTCCCCAACGGTTAGCCAGAGCGGATGATATGATGTACCCAGCAGAAGAGCTGGCAACAGAGCAGAGTGCCACAAGCCTCTGCTCTCAACTAACGGAAAAGGGGGTTCCTGTGGTAGTGGATGGGGCTTCAGTCTTCACTGACACAACCCCAGAAAATGGTGCGGCACTGAGACAAGAGGATGTCGGCTTTGCTTTGCAAGCACCGGGGGATTTTCACCTACCACCAGTGGATGGGACTTCAGTCTCCACTGGTATACCCCAGGTGTGGGGCACAGTTGGCCCTGATCCCCAACAGCATGATGGACTGAGCCCAGTCACCCTGTTCTCTCTCCAGCAGCCGAAAGGACTCCAGGGAGAAGGGCCAGTCCCGGCCTCTCCCCAGTGGCAGGCATGTTTTCTGAGAGATGCAGAGGTTGGCGGGACAAGTAATGCTCTGTTTGGAGCAATTTATTTGGGGTACGGTATGGATACCAGCATTGGAGGACTGGAACTACTGACTAACTTCGGAGTCAAACCGTTTGGGGTTCCCCACTACTCCTTGCAGCCAAGATTGGAGGTCATGCGGACAGACTATGTGAGTTCACTTTGTCCGACTAACACATGTCCAGACCAGGTGGAGGTCTGGGACCCTGTTAGCCGTCTTCTGATGGGGGAGAAATGTGACAGACTCAGATTCTCCTATGTCTAGGGTCACCTTATGTCCAATAGGGCCATAGTGTGACGAAGAAATTATATCATGTATTACATGAGACGGGACATTACTGACAGTTCAGGAGATACTGGAATATTACAAGTGGCTTAATTTGGCCTGACTAGGTCACTAGGACAATGACCCTTCAATGCTTAGCTCAGACTTTTGAAATGCTAAGTGGCTTGTGAAATACCTTTCCATTGTGTTCTGCAGGTAAATAGATGTTGTCAGAGACGGGACGTCTCCGAGAGATAATTACCTAAATGTCTTTTAGACTGTGATTGAGGTTCATTGTATGTGTGTGAAGATTATCTGTGATTGTGTATTATTCTAAAGCAGGGGTGGGGAACCTGCGGCCCGCAGGCCGCTTGCGGCCCGCGCAATCATTCCATCCGGCCCCCCGGCTCCGCGGAGCGCTCCGGAGCCTCGGCCTAGGAAAGTCCCCGGCTTCGGCCTAGCTCCGGAGCGGAGGCCATCTTGGTACACCCGGCGGTGGCCCTCCTCTCTGTTCACACTCACAGAGGAGGAGGAGCCCGCACTCAAGGGAAACACACGCCGCTGTCTGAGGTCTGCACTACTGGGGGTTACTGTCTGAGGTCTGCACTACTGTAACCCCCAGTAGTCTGCACTACTGGGGGGGTTACTGTCTGAGGTCTGCACTACTGGGGGGGTTACTGTCTGAGGTCTGCACTACTGGGGGGGTTACTGTCTGAGGTCTGCACTACTGGGGGGGTTACTGTCTGATGTCTGCACTATTGGGGGGGGGTCTGTACTGACCATAGTGGGTGGGGGGGGGGTGACACCATATTTATTATTTTTTTGCACCGAGTGACTGCATTTTGTACGGCCCCTGAATGATGTTACAAAAATCCAAATGGCCCTCGGCAGAGAAAAGATTCCCCACCCCTGTTCTAAAGGTTAATTGAATTCTATTGATAAAGGAATGTGATGTGTCAAGCTTTGCGGTGCCGAAATGTCTAGATACTGATAAGATAATTAGTCCATGTTGATTATTGTTCTGGTTGCCACCTCTGTACTGTATATAAGATTGTGGTTTTGGTCCTATTAAACATTCCATGCTTAGCACACATACAAGTCTTGTCTCGTTGTGTGTTGTGTGTTTCAAGGCAGCTAATATCGGGTATCTATGTCGAGACTATGGGAAGCAGTATCTGACGGAAGCATTCGGTCTGGATGCGGGGACCTTTCCGTGACAGTTACTTTTCCGAGTAACTAGTTACTTTGCCAATAAAGTAACTGAGTTACTAACTCAATTACTTTTTCGGGCAAGTAACTTGTAATTGTAACTAATTACTTTTTTAAAGGAAGATGAGCAAAACTGCTCTTTAATCACTGGAATGGTACCACTGGATTGGCATAAGGCCAATGTGGTGCCTATATTTAAAAAGGGATGCCGTCTTTTTACGTAATCGGCTCCTCCAAGCCACTGGGGGCGCGCGAGCGTGCCCGCCGCATGACTTAGATGCCGATGTGCATGCCTGGTGGCCGCGATGTCCTTCAGGCACTCGCGGTCAGCGGTTACAGAGACAAGGACATGGATCTCTGTGTGTAAACACAGAGATCCATGTCCTGTCAGGGAGAGAGGAGACCGATCGGTGTCCCTTGTACATAGGGACACATAATGGTCCCCTCCCCCAGTCACCCCCCTCCCCCCACAGTTAGAACACAATGCAGGGTACACATTTAACCCCTCCCTCACCCCCTAGTACACATTTAACCTCATTTAATGCCAGTCACATTTATACAGTATTTAGTGCATATTTATAGCTATGATCTAAATGTGAATGGCGCCAAAAATGTGTCAAAAGTGACCGATGTGTCCGCCATAATGTCGCAGTCCCAATAAAAATTGCAGATCGCTACTAGTAAAAAAAAAATAATAATAAAAAAAATAATAATTCTGTCCCCTATTTTGTAAGCGCTATAACTTTTGCACAAACCAGTCGCTTATTGCGATTTTTTTTTTTTAACCAAAAATATGTAGAAGAATACGTATCAGCCTAAAGTGAGAAAAAAAATGTTTTAAAAAAAAATTGGGCTATTTATTATAGCAACAAGTAAAAAATATTGATTTTTTTTTTTTCAAAATTGTCGCTCTTTTTTTGTTTATAGCGCAAAAAATAAAAACTGCAGAGGTGATCAAATACCACTAAAAGAAAGCTCAATTTGTGGGGAAAAAAGGACGTCACTTTTGTTTGGGAGCCACTTCGTCAGTTAAAGTGACGCAGTGCCGGAAGCTGAAATTTCACCTGGTCAGGAGGGGAGTATATGTGCCCAGTAAGCAAGTGGTTAAGAGAGGTATGGACTCCAGAGAGAGAAATATAATTTTGCCCCTGTACAAATCATTAGTAAGACCTCATATGGAATATGCAGTTCTGTTTTGGGCACCAATTCACAAATATCGGGGAACTGAAGAAAGTGCAGAGAAGGGCAACCAAACTGATAAGAAGAGGCATGAAGGAGCTCCGCTATGAGGAAAGATTAGAAGAAATAAATGTATTCTCTCTTGAGAAAAGTTAAATAAGGGGGGATATGATCAACATGTATAAATACATAGGTGGTCCATATAGTGAACTTGGTGTTGAGTTATTCACTTTAAGGTCATCACAGAGGAGAAGGGGGCACTTTTTACATCTGGAGGAAAAGATATTTAATCTCCAAATATGGAAAAGCTTCTTCATATACCTTAATTACAGGCCAGCAGACTTGAAATTGTGATTGGGTTGGGTTGCAATAACTTGAAAAGACTAACCATACAGTACGTACATTTGCTGCTAATCCTATGTATTGGTTAGACAATATTTAAACTGTAGCACTTTACTGCATGCCGGTGTAGTTTTTTTTTTAATAGAATAATACTGTTTTTGTTATTGTTAAGAGAAATCAGAAAAGATACATCAGAATTATTTAATTTGTATTTTATGATAGATATTTTTGCCCCGTTCGCTAAGAGAAAAAAAAATGAGACAAAGATATCTAAGAGTGAAAAGACCAAGAAAGTTGAAGAAAGTATTGAAGTCACAGATCTAATACCAAGACGTCTACAGCTTTGCTCAGCTTCCAAAAAGTATGTCGGAGCTCATGTTTCCATTCAAGGTATATTTTAAAAATACATTTTTAAATTTTTTCTATAACAGAATATTTAAAACTACGATGTCAATTTCAGGCAAATCTAAAAAAAAAACTCCAATCAATGGTACAGACAGTCAGCGCAGAACATATTCCAGAGGGTAGTATTGGAGGCATTAGTGGTAGGTTGTAGGCATGTGCAAAAGTGAAAAATTTGTTTCGTTTCGTTTCGTTTCAATTCGTCATTTAATACATTTCGTTAAGTTAGGTTCGTTACATGTGTTGAATTAGTTTTCGGAATTAGTTCGTTTTCGACCGAATTTCGAAAAATCCGGTCGAAATCGAAAATATTGTGTCAAAAGTGACCGATGTGTCCGCCATAATGTCGCAGTCCCAATAAAAATTGCAGATCGCTACTAGTAAAAAAAAAATAATAATAAAAAAAATAATAATTCTGTCCCCTATTTTGTAAGCGCTATAACTTTTGCACAAACCAGTCGCTTATTGCGATTTTTTTTTTTTAACCAAAAATATGTAGAAGAATACGTATCAGCCTAAAGTGAGAAAAAAAATGTTTTAAAAAAAAATTGGGCTATTTATTATAGCAACAAGTAAAAAATATTGATTTTTTTTTTTTCAAAATTGTCGCTCTTTTTTTGTTTATAGCGCAAAAAATAAAAACTGCAGAGGTGATCAAATACCACTAAAAGAAAGCTCAATTTGTGGGGAAAAAAGGACGTCACTTTTGTTTGGGAGCCACTTCGTCAGTTAAAGTGACGCAGTGCCGGAAGCTGAAATTTCACCTGGTCAGGAGGGGAGTATATGTGCCCAGTAAGCAAGTGGTTAAGAGAGGTATGGACTCCAGAGAGAGAAATATAATTTTGCCCCTGTACAAATCATTAGTAAGACCTCATATGGAATATGCAGTTCTGTTTTGGGCACCAATTCACAAATATCGGGGAACTGAAGAAAGTGCAGAGAAGGGCAACCAAACTGATAAGAAGAGGCATGAAGGAGCTCCGCTATGAGGAAAGATTAGAAGAAATAAATGTATTCTCTCTTGAGAAAAGTTAAATAAGGGGGGATATGATCAACATGTATAAATACATAGGTGGTCCATATAGTGAACTTGGTGTTGAGTTATTCACTTTAAGGTCATCACAGAGGAGAAGGGGGCACTTTTTACATCTGGAGGAAAAGATATTTAATCTCCAAATATGGAAAAGCTTCTTCATATACCTTAATTACAGGCCAGCAGACTTGAAATTGTGATTGGGTTGGGTTGCAATAACTTGAAAAGACTAACCATACAGTACGTACATTTGCTGCTAATCCTATGTATTGGTTAGACAATATTTAAACTGTAGCACTTTACTGCATGCCGGTGTAGTTTTTTTTTTAATAGAATAATACTGTTTTTGTTATTGTTAAGAGAAATCAGAAAAGATACATCAGAATTATTTAATTTGTATTTTATGATAGATATTTTTGCCCCGTTCGCTAAGAGAAAAAAAAATGAGACAAAGATATCTAAGAGTGAAAAGACCAAGAAAGTTGAAGAAAGTATTGAAGTCACAGATCTAATACCAAGACGTCTACAGCTTTGCTCAGCTTCCAAAAAGTATGTCGGAGCTCATGTTTCCATTCAAGGTATATTTTAAAAATACATTTTTAAATTTTTTCTATAACAGAATATTTAAAACTACGATGTCAATTTCAGGCAAATCTAAAAAAAAAACTCCAATCAATGGTACAGACAGTCAGCGCAGAACATATTCCAGAGGGTAGTATTGGAGGCATTAGTGGTAGGTTGTAGGCATGTGCAAAAGTGAAAAATTTGTTTCGTTTCGTTTCGTTTCAATTCGTCATTTAATACATTTCGTTAAGTTAGGTTCGTTACATGTGTTGAATTAGTTTTCGGAATTAGTTCGTTTTCGACCGAATTTCGAAAAATCCGGTCGAAATCGAAAATATTTTGACCGTTTTTCGAATTCGTTCGTTTTCGACCGAATTTCGAAAAAAAACGGTCGAAATCGAAAATATTTCAACCAGATTAGAAAACAAATAGTCTCTTTTCGAATAGAATTTTTTTCGAATTAAATCCGAAAATATTTTTTTTTTTTTTCGAATTCCGATCGAATTTAGTCCGCGGGTATTCGATTCGGAATTCGAAAAAAAAAAAAATTCGATTTCGACCATTTTTTTTTCGAAATTCGGTCGAAAACGAACGAATTCCGAAAACGGTCGAAATATTTCGCTAATATAGCAATTCGGGAATTCGTATGCATCCGAATGTCCGAATAATGGAAAATTCATCCGAATTTCGATTCGGAACGAAACGAAATGCACATGCCTAGTAGGTTGACTAAAGCACCTAAACCTGCGATAAGTATTGTAACAAGTACTATTTGCAACCCCAGAGCACCTAATAGGGAGATAGTATGGCAAAAGTCTGGTGGACAAGATGGGAGAACTAGAGTTACTGTTGTACGACAAGGATTTTGTGGAAATTGCAGATACTTGGTTCGACCGCTCTCATGATTGGCTGGCAACCATTCAAGGGTATAACACATAAGTACTAAGTTCCCTGCACTACATCAAAACACTGTTATGTGCATTGATCGTTTATTTCACTGCATAAGAATTTTCTTGGGTATCATCTAGCACTTGTCACTTTATTTCCTCCAAGCACTTTAAATCACCATACACATTGGTATTCCTAAAAGGGACAGCGCCACACCTACACCGCCTCTTAATTCATTTATCTGTACTCCACCTAGGTGGTAGTATTCTGTAGGGGCAGCAGTTCTCTTTTCCTGACTTGTACTCCCCTTTGCGCAGAATCACACACAAACCGGGGAGAACCTCTGGGGGGAATCAAGGATGGAAACTGACCTGGGGGTCCTAGTAGATGATAGGCTCAGCAATGGCATGCAATGCCAATCTGCTGCTAATAAAGCAAACCGAGTAATGGCATGCATTAAAAAGGGGATTAACTCAAGAGATAAAGCGATAATTCTCCCACTCTACAAGTCTCTTGTTGGGCCTCACCTGGAGTATGCTGTCTGTCCTCAGGAAGGATGTGATGGAAATGGAGCGAGTACAAAGAAGGGCAACAAATCTAATAAAGGGTCTTGAGGATATTAATTATGAAAGGTTTACGAGCACTGAACTTATTCTCTCTGGAGAAGAGACGCTTGAGAGGGGATATCATTTCAATTTACAAATACCATACTGGTGACCCCACAATAGGGATAAAACTTTTCCACAGAAGGGAGTTTAATAGGACACCTGGCCACTCATTACAATTAGAAGAAAGGGGTTTAACCTTAAACGGCATAGAGGGTTCTTTACTGTAAAAGCAGCATAGTGTGTGGAATTCCCTTTCACAGGCGGTGGTCTCAGTGGGAGGGCATCAATAGTTTCAAAAAACTGTTAGATAAGCACCTGAACGACCACAACATACAAGGACATACAATGTAATACTGACATATAATCACACACATAGGAATTTTTGGACTTGTGTCTTTTTTCAACTTCACCTACTATGCAATGCAAATAATATATAATGATATTGATCTCCTTTGACAACCTGTATAGTAGAACTGGGAGAAGAGGGGAGATCCTTAGAAGCAAATCATGTACACTACATACACATGTGCTGACATGGAGTATGCTGACAGGAGGAGACCAAACAAAGTGAGCAGAGGAATGAGCTCATTGGTGTGCCACTGCTTCTTCATTGCCAAACACAGGCTGGGGACAAGCATGGTGATCAAGCTGTATTGTCTAAAGCTAAAATCTGGGCATCTATACAAGACACAAATAATGCAGCCCTGCATTCATTGATACATTTTCAAATGTATTTATATATTTTTTTTTAACTCAAACAGTCTGTGCGCCTGAATCTGTGGGGAACAATCAGCACAAGGAGACGTTGAGTTGTGCTGTTGTCCTTATGTGCTAACAAGGGACATACGGATAAGGGGAGAGAGCAAAGTTACAGGAAGATGAGGTCATCAGTCCTCTGCATATCTTTTCGCTGTCCAGTCACAGGGTGGGGAACGGACAAGACCTCTAAGTAGTACAGTACTTAACTCTAGCAGAGACATAGTAGGTCTTCTGCCCTTAAAGGGGTTGTAAAGGTATTCCCCCCCCCCCCTAAATAGCTTCCCTTACTTTAGTGCAGTCCTCCTTCACTTGCCTTATCCTTCGAGTTTTCTTTTAAATGTTTTTATTTCTTATGAGAAATCTTCACTTCCTGTTCTTCTGTCTGTAACTCCACACAGTAATGCAAGGCTTTCTTCCTGGTGTGGAGTGTCATGCTCGCCCCCTCCCTTGAGTCAGGATGCCCACTAACACACAGCTCCTTTCTCTATCTGCAATGTAGAGAGTGTCCTGACTCTCCTGCTTTCCCCCTCCCCCTCAAGGGAGGGGGCGAGCACGACACTCCAAACCAGGGAGAAAGCCTCACATTACTGTGTGGAGTTACAGGCAGAAGAACAGGAAGTGAGGATTTCTCATAAGAAATAAGGACATTTAAAAGCAAAATCAAAGGAGGACTGCACTAAGGTAAAGGAAGCTATTTAGGGGATTTTTTTTTACCTTTACAACCCCTTTAAGACAGGATTGTGGTGTGTGTGTGTGTGTGTGTGTGTGTCAGAGCTGTGTAAATCACAGGATTGGATGGACAGAAATACAAATCATTTGTAAGGTATCACAGATTCTGCATTGTATGTATTTTGTGTTTGTACTTTGTGTGTGTGTGTGTGTGTAGTTTGGCAACAACTGCAGTACAGGAAAGCTTGGCCACCAACCTGGTTCTGCTTTCTTGTAGGGATGTGTAAAGTTAAATGGGCAGAAACACAAATCCCTTGGCAGGTAAAAAGCTCCAATATATACGGGGTATATTCATTGTGTATTTACCTGTTTGCAAGGAGTTCAGCTTTAATATAGATTGATGTATTTGCTTAATTTATTTTACAGGTGGACTATGGAATGCTGCATTGGAGGCAGGTCGCATTGGTGCAAAAGCATTTGGTCTGTTTCTGAGGTCACAGAGGATGTGGAGCGGCAAGCCTCTAGAGAAAAGCGCTGCTGAGAAATTTAGAGGAACTTGTAAAGAGTTTGGGTTTGATGCTCGCTTTATACTGCCCCATAGTCCTTATATCATGAATTTGGGCTCACCAAAACCAGGTATAGGTCTTTTGCCTTTTACAAATGAAAAGTTGAACTGTTTCAGTGTACAATGAGCTGAACATTTGGAGCTACTATGTCTGTTAGAATGATTGGGTGCCATTATTATCCCTATATTTCCATCAGCCTTCACAGAAAAGGTAAAAACGCTGAGGTATTGAATGCTGCACCAATATTTAGGGTGTCACAGACATGCAAGTAGCTTGATTAGCAACTTTCCAACACTGCTCCTTCTTTTAAGAGACACATGGTTTCACCTAGGTTAGTTATTGCTGCTGCTTACAGTGACCCGATCTCCTCCAGCACATGGAACCTCTCCTGCTCTCTACTGTTGGTTCTTAGTACCTAAAGTCTTACTAGGTATACTCAGCTAAATTTTTTCCCATTGTGATGCGACATATTGGAGCATATGCATAAGGGGAGTGTGACGGACCTCAAGTACCCCTGCTGGGCACATCCGCCAGACCTGTGTCTCCTGTCCTCCAAACGCACCCACAGCCTGCAGATTCGCCATAACCAGCCCTTAACCCCTCAATCACGAGACAATCCACACATGTTGAGGGTTACACATCCAGAGCTTAACTGTTTATTAAAATCCAAACTATACAGTTTTACACACAGTAAGGGACACTCCCCTTTGCCTTGTCTGAGGGGAGGGGGACAAGGAACAATAAATGGGAACAGAACATTTGGACATTGAAACAGTGTACAGAAACCTAATGAGATTATGGTAAGCAGGCAGCCTAGCTTCTCAATACACACCCCCTGCGGAGAGACGTCTGCAGTCCACTCTCCATTGTCTGTGTCCAGCAACAAGAGGAGGGGGGGTGGGGGGTGTAGGGCTGTAACATTACATTACATCACAATAATGCCAGCTTCAGGTCTCCAGTATATTTCTGGCCCATAGTCTGTCGGTAGGAGGCACGCCCACAATCCTTTCCATGACATACAGTGACAGTGGGTTCTGTCACATTTCTCCCCTTTTAAAAACAGACTAACCAGGTTCCTGACCCCCAACTGGTCTGGACCTGCGTTAGTCACAAACTTCCACCCCAGGCAAACAGGAAAAGTAAAAGTACGACTCTTGCGCTGGGGAGCAAAACCGCACAGACGGTCTCCCGGGAATAAAAACAGCCGCTGCAGAGTGGGAACAGTTGTTTGCACTC
Organism: Rana kukunoris; assembly: GCA_029574335.1. NCBI lineage: Eukaryota > Metazoa > Chordata > Amphibia > Anura > Ranidae > Rana > Rana kukunoris. The sequence continues at coordinate 64,749,337 of CM056055.1, forward strand.
CTCTGATCCTGGGGGGGGTTGCAGATATTGGGGGAAGCTGAATAATCCTCTGCCCTGCTTCCAGCGCTTCAGCTGGTAGGGAACATAGGCTGGTAGGGCTATGCATTTGGGGAGGCAAAGGTACTTGCTTTTCTCGTGGTGTAGTTACCAGCCGCTGAGAAGGTATCTTGCAGGGACTATCTCCTGGGTTCTTCATCTCTTGTTCTGATGCTGGGCAGAGACCATCATCGCTCTGTCCTGTAGCCAGCGCTTCTGCCGGGGAGACATATGAAAATGTTGGGTACAGCTGTTGGAGAGGGGGAAGGGTTTTCTCCCCTGCCGGTTCTGTGACCAGCCCTTGGGGTGACTTCTGACAGGGGCTGTCTCCCAAACCCTCCAAAAACATACTGAGGGCTGGGCAGGGACCATCAGAACTCTGCTCCATAGCCAACGCTTTTGCTGGGGAGAGAACCACTGGGGTAGTGTCCAATTGCTGTGGAGGGAGAATTGCTTCTTCTACTCCCGGTGGGAATATCTGCAGTTGGGGAAACAGCGCACGCAGGTCATCTCTCAGACTCTCCGGATCCAACTCTTTTTCTGATGCTAGGCAGATTATAGTGGCACTCTGCTCCATAGCCAACGCTTCTGCTGGGGGGATGAACATTGGGGTAGTGTCCAATTGCTGGGGAGGGAGAATTGCTTCCTCTACTCCAGGTGGAGATAGCGGCTGTTGGGGAAACAGCTCAAGCAGATCATCTCTCAGACTCTCCGGAGCCAACTCTTTTTCTGATGCTAGGCAGATTACAGTGGCACTCTGCTCCATAGCCAACGCTTCTGCTGGGGGGATGAACATTGGGGTAGTGTCCAATTGCTGGGGAGGGAGAATTGCTTCCTCTACTCCAGGTGGGGATATCTGCAGTTGGGGAAACAGCTCACGCAGGTCATCTCTCAGACTCTCCGGAGCCAACTCTTTTTCTGATGCTGGACAGATGCCAGGGGCACTCTGCCCTGTAGCCAGCGCTTCTGCTGGGGCCCCAGATGAGATACTCTGGACTTGCTGCTGATCACCATTTTCCAGCCTTCCAGCGCCTGTCTCAACTCCACTTTCTGAGACCTTGATGCTATTAGCTTGTCTCACTGCCTGGGGGACCTCCGGTGTGTTCCGGCATTCTAGCGCTCGCAGTGCCCTCTGTATCATTGCCGCTTCTTCCATTGCGGTTAGGACAGGAAAATGTAGGGTCACCCCTGGCCCCATTTGCTCATCTTTGTGACTGTCTGCTATTTCTCCAGGACAGTCCCAGGTAACAGGAGCCATGCCAGGCTGCTCATCACCATCAAACAGCCGCTTGTATGCAATTTCGAGCTCAAATTCCTGCTCAACCAGGAACTCCAATTCCCCCAGGTCACATGCCTCTACAGGGAGGTCCAGCACCTCATCTCGGAAGTCCAAGATGTTTTCCCACCGCCACTCCTCATCGCTCCCAAAGTCTGGGTCTCCGTACATTTTTTGATGGAGCAGCCCCACGCCGCCATAGCCAACGCCTTCTGTTGGGCTGCCATCTGCTGTACTTGGCCAAAGTTGAGCCGCGAACCACCGGAGGGCTCTGTAGCTGGCGTCTAGCTTCATCTCCTCCTGGACCAATCTTCTGAGCTCCGTCTTCCAATCATCTCGCGGTCGTTCCCTCAGGAACACCTCTCGCGCACAGTACTGCGTCCAGTACATCTCTGAGGAGGAGGGAAGGATCTTCCCCTGCTGGCGCCGCTCGTAGCTTAGCGCCTCATGCCAGAGTTGCCGGCGGATCACATCCTCCCAGCCGAGCATGGTGCGCTCTGTCACTGGTCCCCGATGTTTCTTCCGCATGCCTTGCAGCCTCCTCCCGAACTCCGCTCTCATGCTGGCTGGTCCCCGTATCGCTCCTCGGCAGCTGCCCAGATCTTGAATCCTGGTGGTGGTTTGGATGTCCTGGACTGCAGGAGACATCCCACCGCTGCCACCACTGTGACGGACCTCAAGTACCCCTGCTGGGCACATCCGCCAGACCTGTGTCTCCTGTCCTCCAAACGCACCCACAGCCTGCAGATTCGCCATAACCAGCCCTTAACCCCTCAATCACGAGACAATCCACACATGTTGAGGGTTACACATCCAGAGCTTAACTGTTTATTAAAATCCAAACTATACAGTTTTACACACAGTAAGGGACACTCCCCTTTGCCTTGTCTGAGGGGAGGGGGACAAGGAACAATAAATGGGAACAGAACATTTGGACATTGAAACAGTGTAGAGAAACCTAATGAGATTATGGTAAGCAGGCAGCCTAGCTTCTCAATACACACCCCCTGCGGAGAGACGTCTGCAGTCCACTCTCCATTGTCTGTGTCCAGCAACAAGAGGAGGGGGGGTGGGGGGTGTAGGGCTGTAACATTACATTACATCACAATAATGCCAGCTTCAGGTCTCCAGTATATTTCTGGCCCATAGTCTGTCGGTAGGAGGCACGCCCACAATCCTTTCCAAGACATACAGTGACAGTGGGTTCTGTCACAGGGAGCAGCCCTGCTCAATTGGGTCTCTCTAGTTCTCGATCCACTGATGGATCCAGATTGGCCTACAGTGTTCTCTTTCAAGGACCAGAAACTGACCACCTGGAACATTATCTCCAGCTTGAGTTTTTAGACTCTTTGGTTCCGTTGATTATGGCTCTCTCCCTCAGGGTTAACTCCCAGGCTTGGAGAGATTATTGTGACTTCTATGGATGTGACCAGAGGCGTTGCTAGGGGGGTGCGGACCGCATCCAGGTGACACCCTTAGAGGGGTGACACCATCCCGATTTTTTTTTTTTGCTGACATCATGCAGACCAGGGGCCGGGACAAGAGCGAGGCCTCATTCTCGGGCGCAGTGTGATAGCGAGTGGGCTACTACAGTGTGTCGGCATTTGCCGACATCTCCTGCGGGGTGTCCCCAGCGCAGCGATCGCAACGGCTGACACTTTAGCAGCTCCCAGTCCCATCTGTCCCAGCCGGCTGCCTGTTAGAAGTGTCAGAGCGCCGGGAGATCTCCTTCGAGTGTGTGTCGGCATTTGCCGACATCTCCTGCGGGGTGTCCCCGGGTCTCCAGCGCAGTGATGGCTGACACTTTAGCTCCTATTTGTTCCAGGCCAGCCGCATGTCAGCCGTGTCAGGGCGCCAGCAGATCTCCTTCTCAGGTTCCTCCCTGCTTTGGCGGGTCTTCTGATGGGACGGGAGGAGGATCTCCTGACGCCCTGACACAGCTGACATGCGGCTGGCCGGGAACAGATAGGAGCTGCTAAAGTGTCAGCCTTCACTGCGCTGGAGACCCGGGGACACCCCGCAGGAGATGTCGGCAAATGCCGACACACATTTGAAGGAGATCTCCCGGCGCTCTGACACTGCTAACAGGCAGCCGGCTGGGACAGATGGGACTGGGAGCTGCTAAAGTGTCAGCCATCAATCACTGAGGACCCGGTAAGTCTTCTGCTGAGGGTGGCTTGGTTGGGGGAATAAGAGAATTTGGGCAAGAAGAAAGGTTTAATATTGTGCTCAGGGGGGGGGGATCTGTGCAGGGAGGGGGGGAGATGGGGTGATTATTTGTGTTGAGAGGGGGGTCTGTGCAGGGAGATGGGGGATGATTTATGCTGAGGGGGGGATTTGGGGGGTAAAATGATTTGTATAAGAAGGAGGGGTTTGGGGGGGATTTATACTGGGATGAGGGATATGGGGGGCATTTTGTACTGAGAAGGGGGATTTGTGCTGAAAGGGGGTATATGAGGGTGATGACTTGTGCTGGTAGGGAGAAATGGAGGGGAAGTAATGTGCTGAGAGGGGGTATTTGTACTGGAAGGGGGCATATGGGGGTGAACATTTTTAAGAGGGGGAATATTGGGGGAGGGGGGATTTGTGCTGAGAGGGGGGAGGGGGGAAGGAGAAAGAGGAATTGTGCTAGGAGGGGGTATATGGGGATGAGGGGCACTCTGCACATAGTTCTTTAGACGATGGGGGGAGGGGTGGGGTGACACCATGTTTTACTGCACCAGGTGACACCAACCCTAGTGACGCTAATGGATGTGACGCTTGTCAACATAAAGATAGAGGTGCAACCTGTAGCTTCCACTAGTACTGCTATGAGTCCAAGGTTTTTCAGGGGGCCTGGGGCCACTAAAACGTTAACAGTGCACATGCTGTTTGCAGATGTGTTGTACTGTTTATGCACTAGTAAATAAGGATCCTATAGAAAAACAGCAGGAGACACTTTTCAAAACCTTGTTTTCACTGGCAGGACATGTATTGCAAACTTGCTATGGTGTTAGTCTGGCAAAATTTAGGGGAATGGACAAAACTCAAGGCAGTAGATCCAACTTGACTGCACAATAATCCTTTATTTGTTGCACATTTAGAGTCTATGCCAACAACCCTGTACTACTGTGTAGATAGACTAGTGGATGTCTCCCATCTTATTTCTTTTTGAGTATCCAATCAATGAACATGTGGGGAACTCTTAGGTTATAATGTAAGCAGGGTTTGCTTGCACTTGCCCTTCAAGGGCATTTCTTCGGAGTTGCTTTGGACATCCTAATCAAGGATGTTACTGGAAGAAAGTCATCTACCCTAACAAAATTAGTTAAACCTCAAGCTAAGAAGAATCACCTCTCCTTTGAGAAAAAAAGCATTCCTTTTGTTATTTCTAAGTGGTATACAGAATAATTCCGCGCTGCCTTAAAGGGGTTGTAAAGACAAAAATATTTTCCTCTTAAATTAAAGTCTGACAGTAGCTGATAAAGTAAAAAGTAATGTTTTGCATTATAACTCGTTTGATACCTGTTGAAATCGAGCTGTTTTATTCACCTCTGTCACTACTGAATCGTTATTCTCACTAACTTCCTGGTTTGCGGTCTCAGTTCCCATTATTCTCAGTTCCCATTATTCTCAGTTCCCATTAGGCTTAGCCTCCATGCCTGTGAGGGATAGGAGAGCATCTTCACGCAGGGCTGTAGTCATAGGGAGGGGTTGAGCACATTCTGCTTTCCACCATGCAAAACAACTCAGGTGCTGGTGGAAAGCAAAAAGAGGAGAGACAGGAAATGGCATTTTCAAACCTTGATTACTGTATTTCGGAGGTCAAAAGGAAAATCGAGGTAAGTGATATTTAAATGCTCTAGCTTACAGCAATCAATTGATCTAATAAAAAACATACCTTTTAGTGTTCCTTTAAAGCGGAGCTCCATCCTAAAGTGGAACTTCCGCTCATCGGAAACCCCCCCCCCCCCCTCCGGTGTCACATTTGGCACCTTTCAGGGGGGAGGGAGGTGCAGACAGGTATTTGCACCCACTTCAGGGAACACACTGCGGGGACCTGTGGGTAGTGTGTCACCACCCCCCCCCCCCCATTGTGTTCTGGAAAACACACGGCTCCCAGAACACAGCAGAGGACCAGTGAGGACGGCGCAGTGCGTCTCACGCATGTGCAGTAAGGAATCGGGCAGTAAAGCCGGAAACGCTTCACATCCTGATTCCCTCACCAACGATGGCGGTGGGGGCAGCAGAGAGACGAGTGTTTGCTCGTTTTCTGCTGCCAACGTCACTCGACTCCAGGACAGGTAAGTGTCCATTTATTAAAAGTCAGCAGCTGCAGTATTTGTAGCTGCTGGCTTTTAATATTTTTTTTTTACGACGGAGCTACGCTTTAAGGGTAAGCTGCTGACACAACAAGTAGAAAAATTGCAACAATGTGGAAACAAAAAAAGTGTAGCGCTAATCAAAATATATAAATAAACAAATTACGTGTAAAATGAATAAATACATAAAAACTTGATAGATGAAGTGCTCAAATAGAACTCAAAAGTTCAAAATATGGTGACGACTTCAAACCATGCATAACCTGTGCAAGTGAAGAAGTGATGAAGTTAAGGGAACCACCCCACAGGTAAAAGGCTTACCAGAATGTATGGACCCTAGAGAACCCACATTCAATGGGTCAAAAAGGCTTGCCTGGTGGAACCACAATGTAATTTGGGCGATCCTATGGACTTCAGGATGCTGTGCCAGAGATAAAACACCAACAAGATAGAAAAAATCTCAGGGAAAGGTGACTTCCTAGTGGGTTGTCTCATAGAAATTATGGTCCAGGGAATCCCAAATAGATGTAGAAGGGTTGTGTCATATAAAAAAAACACGGCCACATAGTGTAACTCTATTTTACATATCAGAAGTTTAATGAGGTCAGAACACTTACATTTGTGATGATATTCAAGCGCTTTGTATAAAATGTGGCAACAATGGAGTCTTTCCGATGCGTTTCGTCTGCTAGGACATCATCTTGTTCAGCGATAATCACAACTCCGGTCTGGCCCAGATAGATTTGGTAGCCTGACCTAATCAGACTCTGTGCTCTCTTGCAGATCAACCCAATCCTCTTTCCCAAGGACTGGGTTACCACCCTACGTCAGTCATTGGCTTTAATGGCATTGCTGTTAAACACCAAGTTTTGAGGGTTATCGGTCGCTCTGACTCTGTAATCCCCACAATGTTAAAAGCCTGGAAGTTCTCTTCCTGCGAAACCTAGCATCCCATTTTAAAGGCTTATTTTGCTTCGTGAGGAAACTTTCATCCCAGAAAATATTTTCTGGGATGAATCCTGAAATTTTTACAAGCTTTTTTGAACAAAAGTTTTACCAGGTGGATGTTGTGGTCTCTTCTGGTGCCAGCTTTTGGTATAGTTGGGATTGCTAGTGTTTTGTTTGCTTTGTTGCCCACCCCTCAGTTGGACTGCTTTTGTATGTCCCAAGAACCCATTGAATGAAAAACAAATAGGATTTTTGTACTCATCGTATAATTCTTTTCTTGGAGTTCATTGAGGGACACAGGTCACAGCCCTCTGTGTTTATGATCCTGATCTCTGCACTGTTTTATTACAAACTGAGTTCTGCTTGGAGTGGTAAGTGTTACACCTGGCTGGTCACTGTGTTTGTTTGCCAGTGTCCGAATCCCCCTTGCAACACAGGAACCTACCTATGGAGTCTGGCACAGCCTACTGCTGGGCAGACACTGTTAGTCATACAGCAGAAAAACAATAGTCTTTTTTGATTTTTATCACACAGAAAAAATCAACAACCACCTCACCTCTTCAGAAGTCTTTCTGACTGCTCCTTAACTAAAAAAGCTTTAGGATGCAGCAATCAGTAGTCATCCTTTGGATGTCTTTATAGAGGCCTTAATTGCTTAATTCGGAACAGCTGAAGTTTTCCAACGCCCTAAACCTTTCTGGCTATTTCTGCAGCCGACACCTAATAGTAATTGGTGAATTGTCTAAACAAGGCAGAAATGTATCTCCCGTCTGTGAAAACACCCACAGATTTACCTGACTTCCTGTCACACATATATATATATATATATATATATATATATTTATGTATCTCTGAACTACAACTTTAAAGAATTCCAAAAAATTGTATTGCATGTTTTGCAATAAGTAAATATATATATATTAATGTACAGTTCTCAGTTCTGTATATTAAAACATTCACAACTGTACAGAAGAGCTATTTTATCTTCGTGTAATGTTGCTCTGCAGCTTCTCTTGGTGCTTGTTTCTCAGTGAAACCAGTAACTTTCGTCTATGTAATTACTGGTTTGAAAGGCTGCTATGTATTAGTAAAAAATGCCTTCTGACTATGCCACTTTCTTTTAAATACCACCTTTAGAACTCAAGGAAGAGGGATGCATTAATGCAAATGGCATATGGCATGCACAGCGCTCTGCATTGAAAAAAGTAGGCATGGCTACATTGTTCTGAATCCTAGCTTTGGCTTAAAAGACCACGATTACCGTATTTATCAGCGTATAACACGCGCCCCAAGTTTAGGAGGGAAGTTTAAGGAAACAAAAACTTACATTTTAAAAGCCCCTTATCAGCGTCCATCTGCAGCCTTGCACAGCATCCATCTGCAGCCTTGCACAGCATCCATCTGCAGCCTTGCACAGCATCCATCTGCACCTTGCCCAAAATTGTAGCATGATATGTTTTTAAATTTAGCGCCGCCGAGATACACAGAGCCGGATGTCCTGTGTATTCGGCTCCTCTCGACTCTTCTCGCAGTCCTGCCCAGTCCCGCCCCCTGGCCCGGCTCCTATGATGGAAACAACACCCGTCCAATGGCGGGATGTAAAGGCTAGGAGAAGGGACTGGGCGTGACTGCGAGTGGAGCTGAGCCTAGCCAAGTACACAGTACAATCGGCTCAGCTCGGTGTATGTCAGTGGCACTCCTCTTGCCCTCAGAGACAGCGTAGCTCATTGGAGGGAAAAAATAGTGCAAGTTGGGAGTCTGACTAGAGATTAGCTAATGTCTTTGGTGAGCACCTAACCAGCAACTGTTGCCAATTAACATTTTTGTACCATACAATATAGTGTATAGAGTGTAAGGGTCAGAAGCATATAATGTACAACCTAACAATATGCAGTGCAGTAGTCAGAATTATGTATTGTACATTATAGCATATGGAGTACAGAGATCAAGATTATACAACTTGGTATATAAAAGAATAACTCTGCTCAGCAGTGCTTTTTTAGATTCAGTGCCTAAATGAGCACTTCCACATTTAGCTCCATGATATGGCCAAATCCCACGAAATCTAGGACAGAGTAAAGGTTCAGGTATTCCATGTCGCTGGGTGCCCCCTTCTCCCTACCTCCGCTCTCTGGATATCTTCCACCACCTTACATCATTTACAAGTACTGAGAGTAGATGCCAAGCCAGCAGCCATCTAAATCCCCATTGCCTGCACATAGATTCTGACTTCCCACACCAGCTACGTGCAGGGATCTGAAGATGTCACATGCAGGCTTCCTTCCTCGGGTGCGCACTGTCTTCTGGCAGGCACAGAGCAGCATCGCTTCCTGTGCCCAGAGACAAAAGAGGGAATTTATTAAAACCGGAATAGACAGAATCTGAAGCAGCTGTGCATATTAGGCTGCATTCACACCTTCGCGTATGCATTTTGCGACGACAAAAAATAGGCGTTTGTCCCGCGATTTGCGGTGACAAAACGCGTCATTTTTAACCGCGTTTTTTTTATATTGTATTGTCGGCTATGCGGAACGCCGAAGCCGCCCGATACGCGCGTCGAAAAAGGGTCCGGGACTTGTTTGAACGGTCTCCATAGAGAATAATGTAAATTCGACCCTCCGGCGTATTGTAGCGTCGGGCGTAAATACGCGAAGGTGTGAATGCAGCCTTAATTGCTTGGTTTCTAGAGCTTCCAGAGGCTCCTTGCTGCCCATTCCCACCTGTGATGTTAAAGACCATGGGCACACCGAGCTGCTGCTAATCTACTGACCTGTGATTGTTGCTTGCACATAAAGCTGCGCCAAAAGGGCACAAAACCTTTACCCCTGTGACTCTAATGTTCTGTGAGTACTACCTGTATGTTCCCCCTCCTTTGATGTGCTATCTGCATGAACCCTGAGTTGAGGCAGGCTACCTAAGGATGCGGTTATCTGCCGCCCTGTGATTACCTCTCTGCTGTGTCCCCCCTTCTGCAATGTGGTACTTACTTGGACCCTGAGTTGAGGCCAGGCCACACAATTGCCTTCTTACTGTGTTCCCAAATCCTGTGATGTGCCAAGCCACACAAGGGCCATGTGATCTGCTGCCCTGTGAGCACCTTCTCAGGCCTCGTACACACGTACGAGAACCTCGACGGGCCAAACACATCTTTCCGCCCGTCGAGGTTCTCGTCCGGCCGTCAAAATCGTCGACCAAGCCGTCGGGAAAGGAGTCGAGCCATGGTTCTCGATGGGCCATCGAGCAAATAGAGAACCTGCTCTCTATTTTGGCTCGACGGCTTTCCCGACGGGATGCTCGCCGAAACCGTACACACGGCCGAGGTTCTCGGCAGAATGAGGATCCCAGCGAGCTTCTCGCTGGTTCCTGCCGAGAATCTCGGCTCTGTGTTCTTTTCTATGATGTTCTACCTAAATGGACTGCAAGTTGAGCTGAGGCCATACAAGACCCTCCTGCTGTATTCTCTCTCCTACGGTGTTCCCCCTCCTGTTATGTGCTACCTGAGTAGATCCCGAGTTAAGCCCAGAGCATTCAAGGCCTGATCCCCCTAATGTACCTAGAAGTTTCTGGTACAATCCTTGTTGTACCCTGTTGCTGTTTGCCCCCTTACTGTGTTTAGATTTCTGCCCTGTGACCCTGGACTCAATCCTTGTTGTATCCTGGATATGTTTGCATCTTGCCTGGACTCCTGGTCTTTGACCCTGGACCTAGTTCTTGCCATATCCGGTGGATGCTCGCCCCTTGTGATGTACGGATCTTTACCTTGTGATGCTGAACTCGATTCCGACAAGAAAAGTTTATGAAGGAAATTCCGATCGTCTGTATGCAATTCCGACATGCAAAAATCCTACGCATTCTCAGAATCAGACGCATGCTCGGAATCATTCATTTTTTCTCGGGTCGTTGTAGTGTTGTACGTCACTGCATTCTTGACGATCGGAATTTTGTGTGACCGTGTGTATGCAACAAAAGTTTGAGCCAAGATTCCTTCGGAAAAAAATCCACGGTTTTCTTGTCGGATTTTCCGATCGTGTTGCTTCTACTGGAGTCATGTGTTTTGCATGCTATACGTTTAGAGGCAGAACAAAAAAAAACTTCTGGTTTGCGTTTTTGAGAGGAGTTTTCTGTCAGACAAAAAAATCACTGAAAGCTCCTAAGTAAGTGCCTGTAGAAAACACTCTATATGAGCATTTGCCAAAATATATATATATTTTTTAAGCCCAGCTGCATGGACCCCAACAATGAAAATGTGTCCACAGTAAAGTGACAATCTCCTTCCAACTAATGATTTACCACTGCAGCACAAACAATTATAATTGGACTCTCACCATGAATGTATGACCCAATGCAGCAAATGAGACAGGGTGTTATAATCGTAAATGGCCACAAGATGTCTCTCAGGCCTTCAGGGATCTGCTGTATACATTCCTCCATTGCTTTCCTTTGCTCAAGACATACCACCTAAAAGTGAGCAAATGCAATCCATAATGCAGTAAATCATTTAAAACATTTATTTTAATAAAAAAAATGCACTCAAATTTTGTATAAAATCCACATTATACTATTGTGAGTCCATTTTTCAATTGGTCAAGTTAAGAAATTTAAAAAATAAGACATACTATAAATAATAAAGGAAAGAAAACTAATGCAGCTACTACATGAAAAATTGGTAAGCTGTATTATTATTTTGTTTTTGGGTGTCATACAACTGTAAGGTCTCGTACACACGAGCAAATGAATCTGTTCAAATTGGTCTGACAGACCGATTTGAACAGATTTGTCTGCTGGCTGTTTTGGTTTAATCGCTGTACACACGATCAAACCAAAATCCCCGCCAGCAGACAGCGTGCTGACGTGGCGGTGACCTTGACGCCGCCACGTCACCGCACCCGGAAGTAAAACACTTCCGCGCATGCGTCGAATCCATTCGGCGCGTGTGCGAGAAGATATGTCTGCTGGTTAGCGTACTAACCAGCAGACATGTCGGGCGGACGGGTTTGCAGCCGACAGATTTCAAAGCATGCTTTGAAATCTGTCGGGTGGCCAAATCCATCTGTTTGCCCGTATACACGATCGAATCTGTCTGCTGAAACGGCCCGTCAGACGAGTTTCAGCAGACAGATTTGATTGTGTGTACGAGGCCTAAGGCTTGTCATTCAGTGTAGTCATCTCTGCGACTCCACCTCAGTTTTTTACACATTTTGAAATACTTGTCCCTTAGATAATAAACTTCATCCACTTGCACAAACCTTTATATGACGCAGTCCTCACCAGTTGTCTCAAACTGGGTGAATTACTTGGAAGAATCAGGATGCTTCTGGCCAGGAAACGGCTCTAAATTGTGCCAAGCTGGCTATACACTAGTAGATTTTTTAACACATTTTTGTGTGAATGTTCATACGTACATTTGCATAAAAAGTCTTTGTAGATATAGTGACTGGGCGAATGTCATTTGAAAGTACTATAGAATGTTGTTTTTGTTCAACATTCAATTTTGGAATTTAATTTAATGTCCTGAAAGAAAACCACATACATTGTTAGAAATTTGTTATTTTCAAGAAAAAAATCTTGCTTCTTCAAATTGTTTTGTCACTGTGGTCAAAAACAAACATGGATTTAACCCTACTAACCATTCGAAATTTGAACAAACTTTCTTAAAAAAAAATCCAATAAAAATCTACCACTGTATAGCCAGGACATGGTTTAAAGAAACTCACAATATTATGTCGGATTAATAAACAATTTTCGGCAGCAAGCTTAAAGGGGTTGTAAAGGTACATTTTTTTTTCCTAAATAGCTTCCTTTACCTTAGGAATTCACTTACATCGTCCTTTGATTTTGCTTTTAAATGTCCTTATTTCTTCTGAGAAATCCTCACTTTCTGTTCTTCTGTCTGTAACTCCACACAGTAATGCAAGGCTTTTTCCCTGGCGTGGAGTGTCGTACTTGCCCGACTCCCTTGGACTACAGGGGAGTCAGGAAGCTCTCTATGTTGCAGATAGAGAAAGGAGCTGTGTGTTAGTGGGTGTCCTGACTCTCCTGTAGTCCAAGGGAGGGGGCGAGCACGACACTCCACACCAGGGAGAAAACCTTGCATTACTGTGTGTAGTTACAGACAGAAGAACAGGAAGTGAGGATTTCTCAGAAGAAATAAGGACATTTAAATGCAAAATGGAAGGATGAGGTAAGTGAAGAGGACTGCACTGCAGGTAAAGGAAGCTATTTAGGAAAAAAACTGTACCTTTACAACCCCTTTAACCACTTAAGACCCGGACCAAAATGCAGGTAAAGGACTTTGCCCCTTTTTGCGATTCGGCACTGTGTCGTTTTAACTGACAATTGTGCGGTCATGCGACGTGGCTCCCAAACAAAATTGGTGTCCTTTTTTCCCCACAAATAGAGCTTTCTTTTGGTGGTATTTGATCACCTCTGCGGTTTTTATTGTTTGCGCGATCAACAAAAATAGAATGACAATTTTGAAAAAATTCAATATTTTTTACTTTTTGCTATAATAAATATCCCTCCCCCCAATATATATTTATATATATATATATATATATATATATATATATATATATATATATATTTTTTTTTTTCCTCAGTTTAGGCCGATGCATATTCTTTTACCGATTTTTGGTAATCGCGTTTATCGGTTGGTTTTCGCAAAATGTATAGCGTTTACAAAATAAGGGATAGTTTTATTGCATTTTTATTAATTTTTTTTTTACTACTAATGGCGGCGATCAGCGATTTTTTTTTTTTGTGACTGCGACATTATGACGGACACTTCGGACAATTTTGACACATTTTTGGGACAATTGTCATTTTCACAGCAAAAAATGTAAATTGCATTGTTTACTGTGAAAATGACAGTTGCAGTTTGGGAGTTAACCACAAGGGGGCACTATGTGTGATTTGTGTGTTCCCTGTGTGTGTTTACAACTGTAGGGGGGTGTGGCTGTAGATGTGACGTCATCGATCGCGTCCCCCTATAACAGGGATGACGCGATCGATGCTGCGGCCACATTGAAGCACGGGGAAGCTGTGTTTACACATGGCTCTCCCCGTTCTTCAGCTCTGGGGACCAACCGCCGCACTCCAGCGGCGATCGGGCCCGCGAGTCCCGCGGTCCCGGTCATGGAGCTTCGGACCGGGTCACGGACGCGCGCCGGGGCTGGGTACTAGAGTGTATATATATATATATATATATATATATACGTTGATGTGCCCAGCGGTGCCATTCTGCCGACGTAAATGTGCAGGAGGCGGTCCATAAGCAGTTAAGAAATCAAACTAATCTAAAAAACATTATACCTGGGCATCTAATTGATATGTAATGTAGCCATGCTTACTTCTGTGCACTTTACCTCATGGGAAAAGGCAGAGGGTGGTGCTTAGAACTAAGGAACACATACTACATTTTTACTTTCTCAAAATCAGAAAATAAAGCTAACAAACCCTAAATATTTGGTAAGTGGGGCATCCAAAGTAATTGCCTGAATAATATACAGAGCCATCCAGTAGTTATGCATGATTCTTTTTAAGTTTGTTTGAAATTGGAATACTCGAGTTTGAGTAAAAGTGTACCTATTAAAACAGTGAACTGCTTCTGCTTTTTTTAAGAAATCGTACAAAGGTATAAAAGGCAGTACATATATGCTATAATTCTGCTAAATTTCTCCAGAGACCTGTATCTTGTTATGGTGTTCTTTAACTATCCATTTTCTTACAGATGTACGTCAGAAGAGTCGTGACATGTTAGTTGATGAATTAAGCCGGTGCCATCAACTGGGCCTTACATTATACAATATCCACCCTGGATCCCATTTAGGAGAAATGCCTGTACACAAATGCCTTGAGCTCATTGCTGATGGCATCAACCATGCACACTTACAAGTGCCTGACATCACAGTGGGTAAGTGTTCTCACGGGAGGTGTTGGATGGTATATTCTTGTATGTGTCTCATCCCTAGCTCACAGTTCTACAGTTAAAGTAGATCTAAAAACCCAACTAATAAAATCGTTAACATGTTAATGTTATTCTAAAAGTAATTTTCAGTCCCTCAAAAATGGAACTAAACCCTTCTATCCTTTATGGCCAAGAAAGCTGCCACTTTAACCTCTGTTTGATCTGTAGTTGCTATGGTGCTGCACATGTGATATGTGACACTAGCTATTTAAAGGCTTAAAAAGAAACTGTGACCGGTATCATTTATGGCATGCCTTCAATGGAACTGTTTTGGGAAACCTGCAACTAAAGTTTGACAGTGGCATAGTCATTACCCAACCTGAGAAAGCTGTGTCTGTGAGCGTGAGTTGTGAGGACTAGAAACCCCAGACAGTTTTGGTCCGTATAGTCAAAACAAACCTTCACCCAATAAAGCAACTTCTTTGTACTTGTCTTTTCTTCTATCCCTCCCCCCCCCCCCCAAATTCAATTAAAAAAAATCTTGTTGATCCTGCCAAAAACCTGTTAGGCCGCGTACACACGATCGAACGTGTCCGCTGAAACTGGTCCGCAGACCAGTTTCAGCGGACATGTTCGTTCGTGTGTACGGCCTATCGGACCGTTTTCCAGCGGACCAAAGTTTTAAAACATGCTTTAAAACCTGTCTGATGGAACATGTCCATCGGACAGGTTCGATGGTTAGTACACTAAATCATCGGACCAAAAACCCGCGCATGCTCAGAATCAAGTCGACGCATGCTTGGAAGCATTGAACTTTTTTTTTTTTTAATCGCGTTGTTGTGTTCTACGTCACCGCATTCTGGTCCGATGGGATTTTGGTCCAATGGTGTGTACGCACATCAGACCAACAGACCACTTTAGCGTGGTCCGATGAAAACGGTCCATCGGACAAGTTATGCTGACAGTTATCAGTTAGCACTTTTCCCAGCTCTTTCCAAAGACTCTTCCTGTCTGTTTTATGAACATGAGGGGAAGGAGGGGTGGTCTGTAGTCTAAAACCCCACCTGCACTAGAGTGACAATGCTGTAGACTACAGATACAATATGGTGAATGAGCATTATCAATCTAAAGGCAGGAAAAGTGTTATAGGCAAGGCCAAAAAGGTAAAATTAAAAGCATGAAAAAAATGACTGGTTAAGGTGAAATCAGCTGGTGTGTTCAATACTGAAGCTGGATATAACTAAACGCCAATAACACTTATTGCCATCAAGTCCAACGCTTTCATACACTAATGCCGCGTACACACGGTCGTTTTTTGCGATGAAAAAAAAAACGACATTTTTTAAAACGTCATTTAAATTGATCGTGTGTGGGGAAAAACGTTGTTTATTGTCTTAAAAAAAACAACCAAAAAAAAATTCCAACATGCTTGAATTTTTTGTGTCGTTTTTCAAAACGTCGTTTTTCGTTTCACAAAAAGTCACCGTGTGTAGCAAAAACGTTGTTTAAAACAACGTTTTTCAACCCGCGCATGCCCAGAAGCTAGTTATGAAGCGAGCTTCAATGGAAAAGAGTGGTGAACGTAACCTTGCTTTTTGTGAAAAAAACAATGGTGTGTAGGCAACATCGTCTTTGAAAAGTGACATTTCAAAAACGTCGTTTTTTACTACACAGAAAACGTCGTTTTTTTTCATCACAAAAAATGATCGTGTGTACGTGGCATAACAATTCGTGGCTCCCGAAATTTACTTGGCCAGACACTTGCAAAGGTGCTGCTGTTCATTCAAAGGTATTATTCTCCTGGTACTGACATCCAACCATCAACAAAAAGAGCTTTCAACACTTTTCACACTAAGGCCACGTACACAGGATCAGACCGGTCCGATGAGAATGGTCCGACGGACCGCTTTCATCAGACCACGCTGAAGTGGTCTGATGGTCTGATGTGCGTACACACCATTGGGCCAAAAATCCGATCAGACCAGAACGCGGTGACGTAGAACACGACGACGTGCTGAAAAAATGAAGTTCAATGCTTCCAAGCATGCGTCGACTTCCTTCTGAGCATACGCGGCTTTTTGGTCCGATGCTTTTGTGTACTAACCATCGTTTTGGTCCGACAGCAAGTTTTAAAACTTTTGTCCGATGGACACCGGTCCGATGGGCCGTACACACCATCGAACTGGTCCGATGAAACTGGTCTGCAGACCAGTTTCATCGGACCTGTCTGATCGTGTGTAGGCGGCCTAAAGGGCCATTTAACCACTTAAGGACCGAGTTTGTTTTTCAGACTTGTGTTTAAAACATTTTTTTTTGCTAACTTAGAACCCCCAAACATTATTTTTTTTCCTAACACCCTAGAGAATAAAATGGCGGTCATTGCAATACTTTTTGTCACACTGTATTTGCGCAGCGGTCTTACAAGCGCACTTTTTTTTGGAAAAAAATCACTTTTTTTTTAATAAAAAAAATAAGACAACAGTAAAGTTAGCTCAATTTTTTTTATATCGTGAAAGATAACGTTACGCCGAGTAAAATGATACCCAACATGTCACTCTTCAGAATTGCGCCCGCTCATGGAATGGCGTCAAACTTTTACCCTTAAAAAAATCTCCATGACGTGACGTTTAAAAAAATCTATAGGTTGCATGTTTTGAGTTAGAGGAGGTCTAGGGCTAAAATTATTGCTCTCGCTCTAACGATTGTGGCAATACCTCACTTGTGCGGTTTGAACACCGTTTTCATATGCGAGCGCTACTCACTTATGCGTTCACTTCTGCGCGCAAGCTTGTCGGGACGGGGCGATTTAAAAAATGTTTTTTTGTTTTCTTATTTATTTTACCTGATTTTAATTATTTTTACACTGTTTTAAAAAAAAATGGGTCAATTTTATTCCTATTACAAGGAATGTAAACATCCCTTTTAATAGAAAAAAAACATGACAGGTCCTCTTAAATATGAGATCTGGGGTCAAAAAGACCTCAGATCTCATATTTAGACAAAAATGCAATAGAGACCAGGGGGCCATCTTGCCCTCACTCATATCCATGGCAAGCAGCAAGAAAGACTCGATCGCTACCAAAGGCTCCGGTAAGCGGCGGAGGGGCACGGGAGAGCGGCACCGATAACGATGATCTTGCGGCTAATCCGCCATGGAGACCACCATTATCGTTTACAGGACCGGCCACGGAAAAGATGGATATCTCGGTTCTGGCAGCAGATACTGCAGTTACCGAAATATTCGTCTTTAAAGTGCCGACGTATATGTACGTAAGTCGGTCCTTAAAGGGGTTGTAAAGGAAATGTATTTTTTCCTTAAATAGCTTCCTTTACCTTAGTGCAGTCCTCCTTCACTTACCTCATCCTTCGATTTTGCTTTTAAATGTCCTTATTTCTTCTGAGAAATCCTCACTTCCTGTTCTTCTGTCTGTAACTCCACACAGTAATGCAAGGCTTTCTCCCTGGTGTGGAGAAAGCTTCTTAAGGGGGGAGGGGGCAAGCAGGCAAGTCAGGACACTCTCTACTTTGCAGATAGGGAAAGGAGCTGTGTGTTAGTAGGTGTCCTGACACTCCTGCTCGCCCCCTTCCCCTCAAGAGGCTTTCTCTACACCAGGAAGAAAGCCCCGCATTACTGTGTGGAGTTAGACAGAAGAACAGGAAGTGAGGATTTCTCAGAAGAAATAAGGACATTTAAAAGCAAAATTAAAGGACGAGGTAAGTGAAGGACTGCACTAAGATAAAGGAAGCTATTTAGGGCAACATTTTTTTTCTTTTACAACCCCTTTGAGGTTTTATTGTTGGTGGATGGCTGTCCATGTCTTCTGTCTGGAAAATAATACCTCCAATTGTGCAGCAGCACCGTGAACATGGTTGTTTGTTTTATCTGTCAGCTAGGACAACCTGCTAAAATAGCAATGGGTTGATTTATAAGTTACTGAAATGGTCATTATACAGGGCCTGTGACTTTTGGCATCATGCTGGTGTACCATTGTCTGCAGATGCCAGTAAAGAAGACGGCATCAGGCAGGTATCAATTTTAAATTAACTGATAAATCAACCCAATGCTATTTTGGCAGGTTGTCCTAACTGACAGAACAAATAATCAGGTTCACCAGGTGTACCATGGACTGCAAATGCCAGCAAAGAAGACCACGTCGGGCAGGTGTATATTACTGTCATCAAAGAGGACCTGTTATTCTAGCATCAGGCAGTTGTATCAGTTATTGGCCTTTCATTGAAATTGTAAATAAAATCTTACAATATGGCATAGTGGAGAGTAATGGCCTGTATACACGATCGGTTCGTCTGATGAAAACGGTCCGATCGTGTGTGGGCCTTATCGTTTTTTTCCCCCATGGTTCTGATAGTTAAAAAAAACTATCGAAAAAAACGATCGTGGGGAAATCCACCAGTCAAAAATCCACGCATGCTCAGAATCAAGTCGACGCTCGGAAGCATTGAACTTCATTTTTCTCAGCACGTCGTCGTTTTTACGTCACCGCGTTAGACACGATCGGATTTTTAACTGATGGTGTGTGGGCAAGACTGATGAAATTCAGCTTCATCGGATATCTGATGAAAAAATCCATCGGTCCGTTTTTATCGGATGAACCGATCGTGTTTACGTGGCATAAGTGTAAGCACATGATCTGTCACATCTGGCAGGTGCATTACAGGTGAAACTCTCCAGGCTGCTGTCATACCTGCTGCTTGTGCACTTTTTTTCTTCCACACTTTTCCCTTCCATATAACTTTCTATTAATGTGCTTTGATGCAGCACTTTGGGGACATCCAACTTCTTTTTCAATTACCTTTTGAGGCCTCCCCTCCTTATGGAGGGTGTCAATGATGGTTTTCTGCACAACTGTCAGGTCAGCAGTCTTTCCCATGATTGTGATTCCTACTGAACCAGACTTAGAAACCATTTAAAAGCTCAGGAACCCTTTGCAGGTGTTATGGCTTAAAGCGGAGCTCCAGCCGTGGGAATTTTTTTTTTTAAAGTCAGCAGCTACTAACAGTGTAGCTGCTGACTTTAAATAAGGACACTTACCTGTCCTAGGCGCCCGCGCTGATGGGCCCCCCGATGCCGGTCCCACGATCGCTCCGGGTCCCGTGCCGCCATTCACAATATGGGAAACAGGCAGTGAAGCCGTATGGCTTCACTGCCCGTTTCCTACTGCGCCTGCGCGAGTCTCACGCTGGCTTGTGAATGGGCGCGCTGCTCTCTGAGAACACACACAGTTCCCAGGAAGCAGCGCGCCCATTCACAAGGAGAAGAAGAAGAAGAAAACACACCGCGGTTCAGGAAGAGGCAGATTACGGACTTCCGCATAGCAACAGCTATTTCGAGTGAGTATTTATTTTTTATTTTTTTCAGGTTTTTATTTTTTATTTTTTTCAAACAACATTGTAAAATGTTGTTATCCTGGGTGGAGCTCCGCTTTAATTAGCTGATTAAAGTGGGACACTTTGAGCCTAGAATATTGCACCTTTTCACAATATTTAAATTTTCTAAAATTGTGGATTTGGGGTTTTCATGAGCTGTAAGCCATAATCCTCACAATTATGACAAATCACGGCTTGAACTATCTTGCTTTGCATGTAATGAGTCTATCTCATATATTAGTTTCACCTTTTAAGTTGCATTAGTGAAATAAATGAACTGTTGCACAATATTCTAATTTTTCGAGTTTTACCCGTAGTAAATTATACCTACTATGACTTTTTATTCACAAAATATATCTTTATATGCATTGAACCATTTCTAATGGAAATTAGGCTGTTTTTGTCTCTCAATTTGAACATAGATCTGCCCACTATCCAAACATGATGCAACCTGCTGAGTACTGTTTTCTCTCCTTTACAGTGCTGGAGAATATGAGCTGTCAAGGTAGCACAGTTGGCGGTCGCTTTGAGGAGCTGCGTGGAATTATAGACCTCGTCAAAGACAAGACTCGAATTGGCGTGTGTCTAGATACCTGTCATGCTTTTGCTGCTGGTTAGTACCATGTTATTCTGTTCTCGTGTAATAATTTTATAGTTGTAATATTCAACATTATCTTCTCTCTGGCCTACCTACCATAGGTCACAACTTGTCAGAAGAAAAAGGCCTCAAGCATATGCTAGATGAGTTTGATAAAGTTGTTGGGCTATTATACCTCAAAGCAGTTCATCTTAATGACTCTAAAGGTCAGTCTTATTCTTTTTTTTTTTATTATTTATATTTAGCAAGTTTTGATTAAGGTATTTAAAAAAATAAAAATTAATAGTATATCTTAAATTTAGCATCTTAACCCCCTTAGCGGTATTCCCGAGCATGACTCGGGGTGTTTTTTTATGCTAGGATCGGTATCCCGGAGTCACGCTCGGGGTAGCTATGCAAAGCCTGCAGCGAGTGCCGGCTTACCTTGTCCGTGGATCCAGCGATGCATCCTGGCTGTGTGAGCGAGCGGGTGCTCGCTCGATTCACACAGTGTCCCCGTGTGCCGTCGATCTCCGTTCCCTGCGACGTTACGACACACGGGGGCGGAGAACGGCACCAAATTCAAAAGAGTAAACAAACACAGTACATACAGTATACTGTAATCTTATAGATTACAGTACTGTATGTAAAAAATACACACACCCCTTGTCCCTAGTGGTCTGTCCAGTGCCCTACATGTTCTTTTATAAAATAAAAACTGTTTCTGCCTGCAAACTGTAGATTGTCCATAGCAACCAAAAGTGTCCCTTTATGTCAAAAGTGATTTTAGAGCAGCTAGAAAACAGCGATAATTATAATAACTTGCAGAATTGAGCGATAGCGATTTTTTGGGGAAATTTGTCCTAAAAAAATAAAAGTAATGACCGCGACAATTCTGCAACTGAGCAAATTTCAGTGTTTTTGATTTGATTACATTATTGAATAATTTTTTCTATAATTACATTATCATTTGTTATAATTATTTATAGTTATTATATTATAATTTTATGATTTTGTGTTTCAAACTTTATCATACCCGGGATGCCTACTAGACTCTTGTTTGGACAGATTTAAGTGAGTTATTCCAAAGAATTGCAGGCCTACAGTATAAAACGCTGAATTTCCATGCAAAATTATGGTATTGCTTTTGGTACAAAATTCCAGACATAATCATACCGCCAGGGAGGTTAAAGAGGAGCTCCAGTCTTCCCTCAAAAAAATTTCAGCAATTAAGTATTATCCTGAAGCTGTGTTGAATTATTTATCCCATGCCAGTAGGGTCAATAATCACAAGGGGTGGGGTTTTGTTCAGAGGCGGTTCCTCTGACAGGGGTGGATGTCACATGGAGGGTGGTACTCTGGGCAATGGCTTGCACCTGAGGGGGGCTATTATAAGGAGGTGGTCTTTATGTGTAAGAAATTAAATCATCCTCTTTGTCCACTAGGGGAAGTTGGGACTGGCATTTTTATTTTATTATTTTCCCGTCTGCTCTGCAAGCCAGTGCTCCTCCATCTCCAACCCACATCTCCCCTGATCTCTGGGTTCCAACAATTCAAGCTCATCTACCAAATCCTGACACCCCTTTATAGTTAATTTACCATTAAATCTAGATTTTTTTTTTCCCTTTTGCACAATACTGAACACATTTAGGTTGATTTGCTATGCATAAATCCCTCATCTCCTTCCAACAGCACTACTAGGAATGCAACAACAATATACAACCCATGGCAGTTACGTTAGTAGGAGTAGATCTGACTGACTACCATACTGTCTCTGCCATGGACTGGACACCTTTAACCACTTAAGGACCGCCTAATGCTGATATACGTCGGCAGGCACGGCTGGGCACAATCACGTATGGGTACTGTAACGGAATGAACCGTGACAGACTGAGATTCTCCTATGTCTAGGGTCACCTTATGTCCACTAGGGCCATAGGGTGACAAAGAAATGATATCATGTATTGCGGAAGATGGGACATTAATAATAATTCATATTGCAGGACTGGTATATTACAAGGGGTCCATGTTGACACCTGTTAGACAGGAGAGGGACATTACAAGCTTATTCAGCTTAGCTCCGGCTATTGAAATGTTAAGTGACCCGGCTTGTGAAAGACATTTCATTATTTTGAAAGGTGTTAATTGCACCCACTCCTATAAAGTCTCTTCCATTGTGTGATATAGCTGTCTAGATAACTTATTCAACTAGATGTCTGTTAGACTGTGATTGTGTTATGCTAAAGGTTAATTGAATGCTATTCATACAGGAATGTATTGAGGCTCAGGTGTGATTGTATTTAGAAATGTAATGTATCTCGTCAGTAGCGATGCCGACATGTCTACCTTGTAACTGGCCATAGTTATGTGGACGGAGGTCAAGGCATTGTGTAATTGTATTTTGAAATGTCTTTTAGAATATGTTTGAAGCCCCCCCATGGTGTGAATAGGGGGGTGGAGATGGCATTGTCCTGTGATTACCTGTAACATCTTGTACTGTATAAATAAGCTGGAAAGAAACCATTAAAGTGTTCATATCTTTGAAACCAAGTGCAGAGCTGAGTCTCGTCCTGATTATGGGAAATGATATGGATCGTGTATGCAGGATTGTGTAGAGTGTCGGATAAGCTTGTCGTGGTTGGATGGAAGGACGTAAACGGTGGTGACCATTACAGGTACGTCCTCTATAAGTGCCCAGCTGGTGGTCGCGCGTGCCCGCCAGTCCACGACTCGGTCCAAAGCTCCGTGACCGCGGGACCCGATCGCCACCGGTGTCCCGCGATCGGTCACAGGAGCTGAAGAACGGGGAGAGGTGTGTGTAAACACACCTTCCCCCTTCTTCACTGTGGCAATATCAGTGATCATCTGTTCCCTGATATAGGGAAAGACAATCACTGACAGCACACGTCCAGCCCCACCCCCCTACAGTTAGAAACACATATGAGGTCACACTTAACCCTACAGCACCCCCTAGTGGTTAACTCCTAAACTGTAATTTTCACAGTAAACAGTGCATTTTTATAGCACTTTTCGCTGTCAAAATGACAATGGTCCCAAAAATGTGTCAAAATCGTCCGGTGTGTCCGCCATAATGTCGCAGTTAATTTTGCGCAAACCAATCGATAAACGATTATTGTGATTTTTACCAAAAATAGGTA
Organism: Rana kukunoris; assembly: GCA_029574335.1. NCBI lineage: Eukaryota > Metazoa > Chordata > Amphibia > Anura > Ranidae > Rana > Rana kukunoris. The sequence continues at coordinate 64,772,924 of CM056055.1, forward strand.
GAAGAATACATATAGGCCTAAACTGAGGAGAAAAAAATGTTTTTTTGGTGATATTTATTAAAAAAGTAAAAAATATTGATTTTTTTTCAAAATTGTCGCTCTATTTTTGTTTATAGCGCAAAAAATAAAAACCGCCGAGGTGATCAAATACCACCCAAAAAAAGCTCTATTTGTGTGAAAAAAAGGACGCCAATTTTGTTTGGGAGCCACTTCGCACGACCACGCAATTGTCAGTTAAAGCGACGCAATGCCGAATCGCAAAAAGGGGCAAGGTCCTTAACCTGCATAATGGTCCGGGTCTTAAGTGGTTAAAGTAATCAAAAACATCCTCGGATCTTCCTTGTCTTACATCCAGCAATCCTAATTAATAATTCTACTTTCTTTATATTGCAATTCACTTCCACGTTTTCCATCTACTGCTTAAAACCATCAATAACTTTCTGATAACATTTAGCATGTGCTTCATTTAATATTCTGGCATGCTAAAATATTAGAGCCCGGCAGCTAATTGATCATTGTGAAACCACTCCCATTAGACTCACTGGACACAGGGGCACAGTGGAACACACAGGGATTTTTTCAGAATAAAAAAAGGTAGGACTTGTAATGTTGTACAATCACACATTATTACTGTACATTTCATATAGCGCTGACACCTCATCACATCAGAGGACCCCCCCCCCAATCACCTCAAAGGACCCTCATCACATCAGAGATACCCCCATATCACATCAGAGATACCCCCATATCACATCAGAGATACCCCCATATCACATCAGAGATACCCCCATATCACATCAGAGATACCCCCATATCACATCAGAGGACCCCCTCATCACATCAGAGGACCCCCTTGTGACGGTATAGTGTGACGGTATTAGAGCATATCTCCGCCATCCTCTCCCTTCTTCTCCCATAAAAGAAATCACCCAATATTCCCCGACTTAGGAATATCCCTGGAATCGCCGAATCATCCACACATGAGCCATGGCTTAATACTGGATGCAACAGGACACACTTTAATGGCAAAACTCTGCAAATTTATATACACAGTTACAAGCTTGTCATCAATCAAAGAACAATGAAATCTCCACCCCCTTTTCCACACACTGGGGGTTTCCATACAGAGGCATTTCGGCACCGCAAGGCTTGACACATCACATTCTTGAATTTGAATTCAATTAACCTTTAGAATACACAATCACAGATCTAAAAGACATTTAGTAATTATCTCCCAGAGAGAGAAGCCCCCAGGGGGTAATTACTACAATGAAGCAATCAGAACAACAATTAACATGAGTCAATTATCTAATCGGTTGGCTAGGTCGTCTCGTCTGTGACACGGCTATTCATCTGCAGAACACAATGGAAAGGTATTTCACAAGCCACTTAGCATTGAAAGGTCATTGTCCCGTACTGGCAGCATGGCAATCTGGTTTAAACAGGTTTTACAGATGCCTCTACAAAGGGGAAAGTAATCCAATTATCCAGGCTAGAGGCAGAACCCCATAACGCACAGACATTAACATTAGCAGGGAGAGGATTAGACTGAAGTATAGGCAATTGTATAAAAGTCCTTCACAATGGCCCCCCCTTTTCTCCCTGCTCCGGCAACTCGATTGGACCTTTCCTGGTCCAGTAGAGTTGACGGGTTCAGAGCTTCTAGTCCGAGGTTAACTCCGTTTGGCGTGACAATCCATCGGCATTCCCGTTTTGCTTGCCTGGGCGGTAATGAATCGTAAAGTCATAGGGCTGTAAGGCCAAGCTCCAGCGTAGCAAACGGCTGTTGTCCCCTGAAACCCGGTTAAGCCACACCATGGGGTTGTGATCGGTGATGAGAGTGAAAGCCCGGCCATAAAGGTAAGGTGTGAGCTTTTTGAGGGCCCATCCGCCTTCCTGGTTTGAGGCCCTGGCCCATAATCGGACGGCAAGAGGCTCGCATTCAGTCCTCTCCAAAAGCCCCTGTCCCGGCTAGGCCTGTCACACATCTCCCCTTTTGGCAGGGGACTAACCCAGTAGGAGACACCAGATGGGTTGTCTCTGAATTCAGTCAGTAGTTCCAGTCCCCTGATGCCGGTATCCATACAGTACCCCAAATCACTTGCTCCAAACCGAGCATTACTCACCCCGCCATCCTCTGACTCTCTCAGGGAACACGTCTGCCGCTGGGGAGAGGCCTGGACTGGCACTTCTCCCTGGAGTCCTTTCAGCCGCTGGAGAGATGACAGGGTGGCTGGGCTCAGTCCATCATGCTGTTGGGGGTCTGGGCCAACTGGCCACCATTTATGGGGTATACCAGTGGAGACTGAAGTCCCATCCACTGGTATCCACTTAAGCTGTAGTGGGGTGCAGCCGCCAGTAGCAGCCTGTCCTGCTGCCAGTGGTTCCGCTGGGAGTAAGAGCTTTACCACCTCAGCAGGTTTCTGGGGAGGGGGGCCAACCGCCCCGGCTCCCTGGAACTCCACAGTTGGTCCCGGTGCTGGGCAGAGATGGCTGGCAATCTGCCCTGTTGCCAGCACTTCTGCTGGGGGTGCATAATCCATAACATCCTCTGAACAGTCTATACATTCTGTAATCTGTGGCTGGGGAGTGATCGCCATCTTCTCACCCTGAGCCTCCAAAACTGCCACAGGGGTGGGGCAGAGGTCTTGAACCCTCTGTCCGGTGACCAGCGCTTCAGCTGGGGAAGTTCCTTGTAACTCCACAAATACTGCTCTTGGGGCTGGGCAGAGCACAGTGAAGTGTGGCCCTGATACCAGCTCTTCTGCTGGGGGCCCATCAGGTTGTTCTTCCTCAGCAGAGAAGTCTATCACATCCCCTGTCTCTGGAACTGGTGTCTGGGGATAGGGGTTCACCATCTCCTGTCCATGGAACCCAGAGAATGCTATAGATCCTGAGCAGAGGTTAGCAGAGCTCGGCCCTGCGGTCAGAACTTCAGCTTTGGGAATGGCAATCTCCAGATTTTCCATTGACGATTCACTGGCATACTGCTGGACAGGCACATTCCTCCATTCAAGATTGTCCCATGCAGAAACCGGATCAAGGTCAGTCGGCACTTGCTGCATCGGCCATAAGACCTCCGGGTCCATAGCTGCAGGGGCAGGTTGGGAAAGCACACGGTTACCCTGCCACATGGACGATTCTTCAGCCAGGATTTCAGTATTGTCCACTGGTATTTCCTGATAGTCCCAGGCAAAGGGAGCCCGGTCCTGGTGCTGAGCAGAGTCTAGCAGCTGTTTGTAGGCGATCTCCAGGTCCCATTCCCGAGCGGCCAGAAATTCCAAATCTTCCTGTGCCCAGTGCGCTTCCGAGATATTCAATTTTTTCTCTCTGTGCTCCATTATGTCCTCTAAGCGCCACTCCCGATCATCCCCAAAGTCGGGATCACTGGACATCCTCCAATACAACAATCCCAGGCCATCATAGTCATAGCCTTCTGTGGGGCTGTCATCCGCTGACCACGGGCACTCTTGGGCTACATACCACCGAAGGGCTCTGTAGCTCTCATCCAGCTGCATCTCTGCCCTGAGCAGCCTGCTTAATTCCGCTATCCACTCCTGCTTCGGTTGTTCCCCCAACAACGGCAGTCGTACGTCATACTGCGGCCAGTACCTTGCATAGATGTAGGGCAGGACTTCTCCTTGGTGTTGCTGCTCCAGAGCTAGCGCTTCCTTCCAGAGTTGGCACCGAATCATATCCTCCCATCCCAGCAGGACCTCCTCTGATTCTGGTCCTGTGTGCTGCATCCGCATCTCTTGTAACCTTCTTCTGAATTCCTCTTCCATGGTTACTGGTATCTGTACCTCTCCTCGTCTTTCATTTGGTGCTGCTTCTTTAGGCGTTGTCACCGATCGTCGTATTTCTGCAATTCTCAGCTCATGTTGCCGCTCTCGTTCTTTCTCATCAAAAGCTTCAAAAGCGCTAAACGGAATCTTCCTTGTGTCTGCTGTGTTGTACTCACTGTTTGGAGAATGTGCGGCTGCTTGTTGGACTGCTGCCAGTTTTAACTGTAGCTCTGCGTCTCTTATTTGTTTAGCCTCCTCCGCTAACAGGGTCATCACTTTCAGCACCACATCCGCCGTTGGGTTCGGACCGAACCATGCTAATTTCTCTCTTATTAGCTTGTTGGCTGGTGATTCCTCATCCTGAATCACTGGTGTCCCCATCTCTTGTACTGCAGGCCTTGCTGCAACCGAGTTCTCCTGGTCTAGCTCTATTTATTCTGCTATGATGACACGCTCGGTTTTGTTGCTAGCAATCCTTCCACAAACTTCCAGTAGTCCTTTCCGTGTATTTCTTTTAAGCCGGGTGTAGCAGTCTTCCATTCACTGTTCCCAGTGTCTGCTTGGAATCCTGGTGTAAAGGAAGGTAGAAGGGAAAATCCCACTGCTGCCACCAGTGTGACGGTATTAGAGCATATCTCCGCCATCCTCTCCCTTCTTCTCCCATAAAAGAAATCACCCAATATTCCCCGACTTAGGAATATCCCTGGAATCGCCGAATCATCCACACATGAGCCATGGCGTAATGCTGAATGTAACAGGACACACTTTTAATGGCAAAAACTCTGCAAATTTATATACACAGTTACAAGCTTGTCATCAATCAAAGAACAATGAAATCTCCACCCCCTTTTCCACACACTGGGGGTTTCCATACAGAGGCATTTCGGCACCGCAAGGCTTGACACATCACATTCTTGAATTTGAATTCAATTAACCTTTAGAATACACAATCACAGATCTAAAAGACATTTAGTAATTATCTCCCAGAGAGAGAAGCCCCCAGGGGGTAATTACTACCATGAAGCAATCAGAACAACAATTAACATGAGTCAATTATCTAATCGGTTGGCTAGGTCGTCTCGTCTGTGACACGGCTATTCATCTGCAGAACACAATGGAAAGGTATTTCACAAGCCACTTGGCATTGAAAGGTCATTGTCCCGTACTGGCAGCATGGCAATCTGGTTTAAACAGGTTTTACAGATGACTCTACAAAGGGGAAAGTAATCCAATTATCCAGGCTAGAGGCAGAACCCCATAACGCACAGACATTAACATTAGCAGGGAGAGGATTAGACTGAAGTATATAGGCAATTGTATAAAAGTCCTTCACACCCCTCATCACATCAGAGGACCCCCTCATCACATCAGAGGACCCCCTCATCACATCAGAGGACCCCCTCATTACATCAGAGGACCCCCTCATTACATCAGAGGACCCTCTCATTACATCAGAGGACCCCCATCATATCAGAGAACCCCCATCTTATCACAGAACCCCCATCATATAAGAGAACCCCCATCACATCAGAGGACCCCTCTCACATCAGAGGAACCCCATCACATCAGAGGTCCCCCCATCACATCAGAGGACCCCTCATTACATCAGAGACCCCCATCAAATCAGAGGACCCCCATTACATCAGATGACCTTCCATCATATAAGAGGATCCCCCATCTCATTAGAGGTCCCTTAGCACATCCATAGCACTTTAGAGGTCCACCCATAAAATATTAGGACCTCCCATCACATCAAAGGATCCCACCCATCACATCAGATGACCCCCCCATCACATCAGAGGTCCTCCGTCACATCAGAGGACCCCCATCACATCAAAGATCCCCATCACATCCAGGGGAAAGCTGGCAGCCTTAGGCCTGGGGGCCAAGTCCAGTCAAGTGGCCCTTTGAACCACTAAATAAGCTCACTATCACCAGTGTCCATCAGCGCAACCTCACCAGTGTCCATCAGCGCAACCTCACCAGTGTCCATCAGCGCAACCTCACCAGTGTCCATCAGCGCAACCTCACCAGTGTCCATCAGCGCAACCTCACCAGTGTCTATCAATGCAGCCTCACCAGTGCCCATCAGCGCAGCCTCACCAGTGCCCATCAGCGCAGCCTCACCAGTGCCCATCAGCGCAGCCTCACCAGTGCCCATCAGCGAAGCCTCACCAGTGCCCATCATCTCAGCCTCACCAGTGCCCAGCAATGCAGTCTGTTCAGTGCATGGGGAGAGGATGGAAAGAGGAGAGCAGTCGGATTACACAGAGCAGAGATCTCTCACTTACCCAGCATGGCTGTTCCTATGATGGACTTCATCAGTGTGCTGTCTATCATAGTAGCCAGTCCAGGAGGCGGGACTTCATATGACAGTGGCTGCCAGGTAAGCAGGAGATCCTTGCCCTGTGAAATCTGGTGACGCTCCCCCTCCAAGGCAGCCCAATGGGCACAGACCCTGGGTGTCCTCCCACTGCCCCATCTCGCGGTGCACTCGCCCCCAATTGGCCCTGCGAAGATAAAACGGGCACAGACTTGGTCCAGGGACAGTGTACTCAGTCCGGGGACTGTTCTCGGAAACAGGAGACATCTGGTCACCCTAGGCTAGTGGCCAGCAGGATCCACGGGTCTGTGGCCAGCTTCCAGCAGGACCCACAGGTGTGTGGCCAGCTCCCAGCAGGACCCACAGGTGTGTGGCCAGTTTCCAGCAGGACCCATACACAGTGGGTTCTGCTGGGAGCTGCCTGAGCACCTTGGGGTCCTGCTGGTCGCTGGCCAAGGCCTACAATGTTGAGGGCTATTTTTAGGTTACTGAGTGTGCACAGGCCTGGGGCATGGTAAATAGGGTGTATTGGGGGGTAGATGGGATGTGGGGTTCAGCTGCTGGTGTCTGGGTCTCTCACCTCAGCGATGGCAGCTGCCAATGCCAGCTCTGCAGGTCCTTGCATGGCCTCCTCCAATCTGGGGGTGTGAAGTGATGTTTCTGTCCTGGGTTCAAGTAAAATTGCAGCCCGAGCCAGTCACAAGGATCCCAACCCCCTGGCGCACCTTGCTGCTCAATGGTGGACTGACAACACCCAGGGCCTCTGCAGGGGTTGCAGGCTGGCGCTGGTTGACCTCAGGCAGTCTCAGTGTGTTAATCCGGGTGGCCACCCTTTGAGAGAGATCTCAGCACAGGAAAATAAGACACACACGTGATGTAGGTGAAATCATCTCTGACTTTACTAATAATAATATGAGAATTATATGCCTTACAAAAAAGGGGAAGGGCCGTATTATGTAAACAATATGTGATTGGTAAATACAGTCTTTCTATTCATTAAGTGAAGCACCTGTATGAATTAATTGGATAAAAAGGAGTAAAGTATGACATAGTGAAGTTATAGATAAAAGTGTACATCGTTAGTTAGTTTTAACAATTACTAAGGACACCTGTAAATATATTTGGAAGAAAGATACATTTTTACCAATTACTAAAAGATGCTGCATGTGTAATGCTTTGCTCAGAGATAAGAATTAACAAGCAATTATATGTGTGCAAAGTCATTTTAGAATTCTACCAAGAAAGAAATAATATTCACTCTGAAACTTTCTTAACACCTTCCTTTATGTGTAACAGTTAAGGAAGCACCCTAGCTTCAGAACCTTAACCCCTTACAGTTCCCCTCTTAAATCAAGTATTTGATTTCTCCTAAAGAAGTGGGACCAGGGTTACCTGAGAGCCTTTTTCACCCACCTTAGATAATGGGATTCTTCTCCCTTCGTTGTATGTATTTCTTAACATATTCAGCGTAGCCTGATGGGGTGGGATCAAAAGGGAATATTTGATCAGGGAGTAAGGAAGGGTACATAGAAAGATTATCAATTCCTTTGCTGAGCATCTTCCTTAGACAAGGGAAGATGCAGCACACTATTGCCTAGTTTCCACCGAGTGGATCGGTTCGGCACGGCACGCTATTTTGGGTGTTTCCATTATGAAAGCGTAACGTAAAACCGCACCGCACCACACCAGCAAGGGTCCTGCTTCAGATGAGGGACCAGAGAGAGTGGAATGGCTCGGCCAGGGCGGACCTACAAATGCATCTCACTGATTGGTGGATGCGCTAGGACTTTTTTCTAAACCTTGAATGGTCCCTCATGGTCCGATTTGCAGTGGAAATGCTCACACGATTAGACGGCCCCATCCGAACCGCCCCAAAATCACTGACCCGACCCGATCCGTGCAGCGGAAACGAGGCATATGATACCTATAACTGTAAGTATGATCACTATAATGATCACCAGCTGGATAAGAGCTAATTTCCAGCTGGTGTGACTTTGAATTCATCTGGGTCCCCTCTTTGCACCCCTATTGTATCTATGTATACATATGGGTCAAAGCTACCTATAGGGGCTCCTCTTTTCCTTTTTAATGGGGAGTCTGAATGAGACTCAGCCTGTCCTTCAGAAAGGATGTGTAAGGGCATAATAATTTTAGTCAATGTACACTCTCCCTTCCAAGGATTATCTAGCTTAGTTCGGATTTTCTTATCACCACATATCCAGTAAATATCTCCCAATGATCGGGTCTGATTGGCTATGATTGTTTTTCTATATTCAAAGCAGAATCCTGAAGGAAAAGACTTAAGGTCTCTGCCCCTCGTTGTTTTACTCACGTAGCAGGTGTAATTTCCTGGACATATGGTGATTCCATCCCCTGGATTGGAATTCCTTGATATGATGGGGTACTCTGTGTGTGTGTGAGTAAACAGGCTCAAAAAACATTTTTCCTGGTCCACTGGTATGTGTATGGTCACAATTCCCAGGTGAAGCCTGGCCTTACCATACACATAGTAGTTAGACTTATTATGTTGCTTCCCACATATTCCCTGTATCACCTCCAACTCTTCTGGGTGATATATGTAGTTAGCTGTAATCCAGACAAGGGAAAATACTGAAAATAAAATCAGTCTTATCAGTAGCCACAGTTTGCCAGAATCCGGTGATAACAGGATTGTCCTTTTTTACAGGGTCAGGGCTGTCTGTCCCCGTTAATACCCCCTTTTCTTGACTGTCCTGTTCGAGGTCAGGGCTGTCTGCCCCCGTTAGCACCTCCTTTCTTGACTCTCCTGTTCGAGGTCAGGGCTGTCTGCCCCGGTTAGCACCTCCTTTCTTGACTCCGTTTCCTCTGACTCAGGTTCCATGGATCCAGGTAGGACTGTGTTCAGTTAGTTAGTTTCCCTTCTTCAGCTGTTCTATCACCACTACATCTCCTTCCTTGAGAGGGTGAGTGTTGCCCTGTGGAAGAAACGGAAACTTGCGAGTAACATTGTCTTTGACTTCTATTAAAGTTTCAATCAACTTTCTCATATATTCATCCCTAATGTTGTCAAGATTGTCCTGTGTCATGAATGTGTGTCTGGCCCAAGGTGTTGGGAAAACCCTACCCATCAGGATTTCAAAAGGAGAATATCTTAGGGTTGCATTTGGTGCCATTCTTATCTCAGCAAGGACAGCTGGGAGGTATCTTTTTCACTTTTTAAACGTACCTCTCGTAGCTTTCCTCGGCTTGTCTTTGATTTGGGAAGTAAATGCTGGGCCTTGGTCTGAATTTATTTGTAGTGGTATTCCCCACCTGGGGATGATTTCCCTTCGTGAAGATTCCCACTACCGTTTTAGCATCTTTCCTCTTAGTGGGAAACATTTCAGGCCAGCGGGAGAACACGTCTGTAATCATACCGACTGGTTGTTGTCCTCCTTTCGCTGTGAAATGTGGGTGAAATCAATTTGAAGGTGTGTGAACAGGGTTGTGGGGTGGAGCAATCCGATATGGGTTATTGGAAATACTCCTGATGCATGTAATGCACCTTTTGACATAACTTTCTACCAATTGCCTGGCAACTGTAACATAAAAATCTTTTAGTAGTTGTTTTAGAGTGTGTTTCCAACCTAGGTGTCCTATCCCATGATAGTGTGCAATGTATATTGGGGCACTACACTGTGGGATGCCTGTGCAATGTATTGGGGCACTACACTGTGGGATGCATGTCTGCCCTCTTTGCAGATTAATCTAGTTTTAGGATTTCTCTGCAAAACAGGATAACACTAGTCCTTGGGACGCTGAGCGCTGGAGATCAGCAACCAGTGGGGCTTCTTCTGGGAGAATAGGGACCAGGGCGGGCATTTGCAACAAGGTCTCCCCTCTTTGGGCCACTCGCTTTGCTTCCTGGTCAGCCAAGGCATTCCCTTTGCTGATCTCATCAGTGCTCCCAGTGTGTGCTCTGCAGTGTATAACAGCAAGTTTACTGGGTAGGGTGATGGCTCTGAGAAGTTTGTCAATAAGCTTTGAGTGGGAAATTATTTTCCCATCAGCTCCATACGTATCCCCTTAGGGACCACAGTACCCCATGATCAAAGACAACCCCATGTGCGTATTTCGAGTCAGTGTAAACAGTCACTGGTTGGTCTGTGTAAATTTCACATGCCCTGGTAAGAGCAATGAGTTCAGCTGCTGGAGCCGACAGGCAAAGGATGGACTTGGCTTCTAGAACCACGTCAGGTAATTTAACTACTGCATACCCTGTCAGGCAGGCGTTGTCACTGGGCTCGGTACATGAACCATCCACAAAGACAACATCTGCACCCGGGATGGGTGTGTTCATCATGTCCAGCCTGGGGGAAGTAACCATTTCAATTGCCTCCAGACAGTCATGACAGTCGGGTCCTTTATCTTCAGATGACTTCATGCCTAGAAGTGCATCTAGGATCATGGCCGGGCCCGAGTTACTGGCACTATACTCAATGTACAGCTGTGGATTACTGAGCAGAATAACCTCATACTCACTTAATCCCTGAGCTGACATGTGTTGGATGTGTATGCCTTTAAGCAGGCTTACTACATCATGTGAGGTATGTAAGGTTGTAGGATGTCCTAATGTGAACACAGATGCCATGTCTACCACCATAGCGCACGTTGCCAGAGCCCTAAAACAGGACGATAAACCTGGACCTATAGAGGCATGACCTTTGAAAAATAAGCTACAGGTCGTAGCTTGCCCCCGTGTTCCTGGGCCAGCACACCCACCATGGTTGTACAATTGTCTCTAGCATACAAATTAAACATCAATGAAAAGTCAGGGAGGCTCAGTCCAGGACTCATTACTATAGCTTCCTTTAATGCCTCAAAGGCATGCAACATTTCATTAGACCATTCAACATTTTCAGGAGAATCTTTCAGAGTGGCTTGTCTCAGAACATTATCATAAAAGGAACAATCAGGGATCCATTGCCTGCAATAATTAATCATACCAAGGAAGGATAGCATCTCCCTCTTGGTTTGTGTGGTGACCAGGCCCACTATTGCATGGATACTTGAAATACTGATGTTCCTTTTGCCTTTTGTGAAGACAAAGCCCAAGTATTCAACATTTTCACTGCACCATTGCAACTTTTGCTTAGACACCTTATGACCACATTCACATAACCATAACATTAGTGATTCACTGTCTTGTTGACAGGCCTCCCTAGACTTACTACAGACCATCAAATCATTGATATACTGTAGTACTACCGAACCCTGGGGGGAGTGCCATGGCCCGAGTGTGGACTGAAAAACAGTACTGTATACCACGGGGAAGTCCACAAATCCTTGAGGCACTTTCAACCAGTTTAACTGGCGTTCTCCAAGAAGGGAAAAAGAAAAAAAGAAAACAAAAGGTCTGGTCTTCTTGTCAACAGGGACACTAAGAAAAATATTCTTTAAGTCTATAACAGTAAAATGTGTGGCATCATGTGGTATGTTGGCAAGCACGGCATGGAGGTCAGGTTTCAGAGTGACCCTGTAAGGGGCACAGGAGATTAGGCCAGTGTCATACTCTCCTGTGGCCAAAACATCTTCAGACAGGTCCGGAGGATCCAGATATGCCTGCATGTTATACATGGTCACAATGTATGATTCAGTGAAAGCATCAATGGGTAACACCGAGGATTCAACAATTAATCCTCCTCCTTCCTCTATGGGGAACGGGTTACAACTGTTCATATTCTTGCTAATCCTCACAATCCTCACCCGGTTGGGGTGGACTATGTTCAGACTCTGCAGCGCCCATAAAATGGGACATAAAACCGCTGAAACAATCAATGAACAGCTGTAATCAACCCAGAGTCTGCCCAATGTAATCTTTAATTGGTACAGAGAAATAACAATTAAGTTTATATAATACTTGGTTCTTGCAACAGCGCCTGGGGGGTCTACTGCAGCAAAAAACATGGTGTAGGTTATATGGTCTCTCACTAATATGTGGCTGTTAATGTGCAAAAAAAATATATATATTTTTAAACAAAATAAACCTCTTGTTTAGAAAAATACACATTTGGCATAATGCCAACTATTTTATTGGACCCACATTGGATGAGTCCCATATACAGTCAGCTTGCAGCTCATTTAAACAATAAAAATAATAAATGCACAAGTTCCTTTTAATATTCCAGCATGCTCAATCAACTCGGCCACACAGAATACTTTTAATTCGTTCACAGAGAACCCTAAGGGTCTTCTGCGAAACTTCACTCACACTTAACATTTTTCAAATGTTTTGTTTTTGTATTAGCCAATGGACTCCAGACACCGATTAGTTATTGACCACTGATAACAAAATTTAATGACAATAACGGTTGTCATTGCGGCCGCTCTTTTGCCAAAAGCGGGGTTCACTCATCTTTTCGGTCTGGGGTGTCCATTGACCCTCACTATCAGAATTTGTAATTTTTTTTATTTCAGTAACTCATAGAACACAATAGAGGTATAAGACTTTCATGTACCTTCACATAATCACAAACAATCACTTCATTCACTTCAATTGTCTAACAAGGTGTAAGTTATTGTCAGCTTTAGTATGCTTAAGTTCAATTACACAAACACAATATTCCACAAATACAGTATTCTCAAAACATAAATTTCTATGTCATGGAACGCTCACAGTGCTCGACTGCCAAAATTCAGGTTTTACGCCGAATAATGCGTCTTCCCAAAACGTGAGCTAGTCACAGAGAAATGTTTCAGCCAAGAAGCCAAGCTGACAACATGGAGCGGGTCGAGTGAAGTGTGACCACTTTTTCACTCTCATCAAAGGGATAGAAGAAGAACAACAACAAAAGAACAACAATTTCAATGATCCTTATCTGTACACTCACCAACCAGACATTTGTACCACACAAACAAATTATCTTATACTTTATGCGATAGAAAAGAAAGCAAAGGTTTTAAACACACCGAGGCTGCCAGTCATATCTCTTTCCCGGAAAGAGATCAAGTTCCCCTGGAACTTGTGGTGCCTCCCGGAGACACAGTTGCAAGATTAAGTTTCCCGGAAACTTAACGTATTTCCCTGGAATACAATTGCAATAAATAGGTTTCCCTGAAACCTTTAAAAAAAAAATGTTTCCCTGAAACACAAATGTTAGCCGGCTATGAAGGTGCCTCCTCGAGACACAATTGCAAGATTAAGTTTCCCGGAAACTTAACGTATTTCCCTGAAATACAATTGCAATAAATAGGTTTCCCTGAAACCTTTAAAAGTGTTTCCTTGAAACACAAATAGCCGGCTATGCTTTTGCGCCCCCTCCCCCAAATTAACACACACTATCCACTCCCGGAGTGGATCCCCATGTGTGTCAATTTATTTTAGCTCTAGATCGGAATCATGATCAGAGCTCGGGTGATCCCGGCAGACAAACAGCAAAAGAATGTGTATATCTTACCGGGAATTCCAGAGATGATCTTCCGATCTCGGTGGGACCTCCAAATTGTAGGGGTTGCAGGCTGGCGCTGGTTGACCTCAGGCAGTCTCGGTGTGTTAATCCGGGTGGCCACCCTTTGAGAGAGATTTCAGCACAGGAAAATAAGACACACACGTGATGTAGCTGAAATCATCTCTGACTTTACTAATAATAATATGAGAATTATATGCCTTACAAAAAAGGGGAAGGGCCGTATTATGTAAACAATATGTGATTGGTTAATACAGTCTTTCTATTCATTAAGTGAAGCACCTGTATGAATTAATTGGATAAAAAGGAGTAAAGTATGACATAGTGAAGTTATAGATAAAAGTGTACATCGTTAGTTAGTTTTAACAATTACTAAGGACACCTGTAAATATAATTGGAAGAAAGATACATTTTTACCAATTACTAAAAGATGCTGCATGTGTAATGCTTTGCTCAGAGATAAGAATTAACAAGCAATTATATGTGTGCAAAGTCATTTTAGAATTCTACCAAGAAAGAAATAATATTCACTCTGAAACTTTCTTAACACCTTCCTTTATGTGTAACAGTTAAGGAAGCACCCTAGCTTCAGAACCTTAACCCCTTACAGCCCCCAAACCAAATAAAGCAAGGGCCCCCTGTCAGGTAAGCAGGAGATCCTTGCCCTGTGAAATCTGGTGACACTCCCCCTCCAAGGCAGCCCAATGGGCACAGACCCTGGGTGTCCTCCCACTGCCCCATCTCGCGGTGCACTCGCCCCCAATTGGCCCTGCGAAGATAAAACGGGCACAGACTTGGTCCAGGGACAGTGTCCTCAGTCCGGGGACTGTTCTCGGAAACAGGAGACATCTGGTCACCCTAGGCTAGTGGCCAGCAGGATCCACGGGTCTGTGGCCAGCTCCCAGCAGGACCCACAGGTGTGTGGCCAGTTTCCAGCAGAACCCATACACAGTGGGTTCTGCTGGGAGCTGCCTGAGCACCTTGGGGTCCTGCTGGGATGTGGGGTTCAGCTGCTGGTGTCTGGGTCTCTCACCTCAATGATGGCAGCTGCCAATGCCAGCTCTGCAGGTCCTTGCATGGCCTCCTCCAATCTGGGGGTGTGAAGTGATGTTCCTCTCCTGGGGTCAAGTAAACTTGCAGCCCGAGCCAGTCACAAGGGTCCCAACCCCCTGGCGCACCTTGCTGCTCAATGGTGGACTGACAACACCCAGGGCCCCCAGACCAAATAAAGCAAGGGCCCCCTGTCAGGCCCTGCCCATGACCCATCCCTGGCCTCTTCATTTTTCACAAAGTACAACCTTTTAAAAAAAAAACACTGTTTAACAACAGAGTCTAGTGGGACCTGGAGGGGGTCTCTCTCTAACAGTGGCCATTAGAAATTCTCTGTTAGCGAGAGACCCCCCCCCCTTCAGGAGCTATTGGAGACTTCAAAGGTGTCTAATGGGACCTGGAGGGGGGTCTCTCTAATAGAGGCCCATCCAATCAGTGTCCATTATAGAATCTGTTAGAGTTCCCCTCAGGTCCCATTAGAGACGGAAAAGGTGTATAATGGGACCTGAAGGGTGCCTCTTTCTAACAGAGTGTACAGTAAACACCTTTATTCACTCTGGTACTTATGGGGCCCCCTCTTTGTGCCATGACTCTTACCCCTGCCCCAACCTCTCACAAAGTAAAAATAAAATTGGCACTGTCTAGCGCTCCTCTTACCTTAACTGTGGCTTATGTGGGTGGCTGCCTGGCTCTCTGCTGTGGGTCAGTGGGTGGGTCGTACCATATCAATATTCTATTCTGCTTTACAGTCTCTAAATTTAACGGTTTGGCTATTGAAACCAGGATTTTAAAAGACCACTGCATCTCTGGGCCAGTAGTGTCTACCATGATAAATGCTAGAAAGCCGTCTCTAGGAGTATCTACTATAGAGTCTGGAAATCCTACATTGCCTGGTGTGAGGCCAGAAGATGGCATCCCTGAAGATATATCATCGGAAAAATCTGTAATTTTTTAAAAGAGGGGTGGAAATGAATTTGGCTTTAAAGAGGTTTTAAAGGTACAATTTTTTTCCCTAAATAGCTTCCTTTACCTTATGCCGCGTACACACAATCACTTTTCGGCATGAAAAAAAACTAAGTTTTTAAAAACGTCATTTAAAATTATCGTGTGTGGGCTTCACATCTTTTTTTATCTTCTGAAACTACCAAAAAAAAATTCGAACATGCTGCATTTTTTAATGTCATTTTTAAAAAAAAATGTTTTTTGGGTTGTAAAAAAATGATTGTGTGTGGGCTAAAACGACGTTAAAAACAACGTTTTAAACCAGTGCATGCTCAGAAGCAAGTTATGAGACGGGAGCTTGAATGGAACTTCCCCTTTAGAGTGCCGTCGTACGTGTTGTATGTCACCGCGCTTTGCTCATCATTTTTTTAAAACTATGGTGTGTGGGCAACATCGTTTTTAATGATGAAGTTGGAAAACATGTTTTTTCTACATGCTGAAAAACTACGTTTTTTTTAATGCCGAAAAGTGATCGTGTGTACGCGGCATTAGTGCAGTCCTCCTTCACTTACCTCATTTTTCGATTTTGCTTTTAAATATCCTTATTTCTTCTGAGAAATCCCCACTTCCTGTTCTTCTTTCTGTAACTCCACACAGTAATGCAAGGCTTTCTCCCTGGTGTGCAGTGTCGTGCTCATCCCCTCCCTTGGATTACAGGAGAGTCAGGACACTCTCTATGTTACAGATAGAGAAAGGAGCTGTGTGTTAGTGGGCATCCTGACTCTCCTGTAGTCCAAGGGAGGGGGTGAGCACGACACTCCAAACCAGGGAGAAAGCCTTGCCTTACTGTGTGGAGTTACAGACAGAAAAACAGGAAGTGAGGATTTCTCAGAAGAAATAAGGACATTTAAAAGCAAAATTGAAGTCTCCTGTGAATTTCAGTACTTCATTGATGATCTTGTCTCTGGGGGACACATAATAATACCTGTTGCTATTACTTCAAAATGAAAGGAGATCACTTTGGCTCCTATTGACTCAGTGGGCACAGTTCTGAAACTAGAGGATCAGCCTGTTGCTTTTACTAGTGCAGTTTCCATTCATGGGTTGTTTAAAGCTAAGATTTTCTCTTTGTACTCGCTTTTACACCTTTTTCCCTAATGTAGATTGGAAACATCCTGACACACTATGACATCCAAACTAATTGTATCCATAATGGATGGCTGCCATTCATGACAATTATTTACATTATGAGCATGTGATTGGTGACAGCGATTACATTATACTTGGGACGATCACAGCGTCCCAATATTGAGTCTGCATGCCTGCCTGGGAGGACATCATATGATGTCCACCTGGGATAGATAAGCTTCCGCCTGGCCTATAGCAAAATGACAGCTGGGCGGGAGATCTTCCTATCCCCGGTGGATGTCATATGACACCCTCTAGGGCACGTAGCGACGCAATCTGCACCTGGTTAAATGACACAGGTTTCATACAACTTTGCCCCAAACCCTCTCTTCCCGCAAATACCCTCTAACTAATCGCAGACATAGAAATATTAAAACACTAATTTACCATCCCTTTTACTCAGTGTACCTTTTACTCTGTGTTACAATACATTACAGTTCTAAAGTTGGCCATATAGATTAAAAGAAATTAGTAGACCGGATGTCCGGAGTGGGCGGACGACCTCTGTCCCCTTATTTTTCCAGAGCCTTTTTCCAGATGCAATGCCCGACTGCGCTCGGATCCTGTAAAGTATTGCTGTACCAATGTTAATGTATCTGGTATTTGTTTTGATTTTCTTTTAAAATAAAATACTAATTATTCAAAAAAAAAAAGAAATTAGTATTCATACAAAAATCAAAAAGTATTTTGATCTAATGCCGCGTACACACGGTCGTTTTTTGCGATGAAAAAAAAACGACGTTTTTTAAAACGTCATTTAAATTGATCGTGTGTGGGCAAAACGTCGTTTTTTGTCTTAAAAAAAACGACCAAAAAAAAATTCCAACATGCTTGAATTTTTTGTGTCGTTTTTCAAAAGGTCGTTTTTTGTTACACAAAAAGTCACCGTGTGTAGCAAAAACGTCGTTCAAAACGACGTTTTTCAACCCGCGCATGCCCAGAAGCTAGTTATGAAGCAAGCTTCAATGGAAAAGAGTGGTGAACATAACCTCGCTTTTTGTGAAAAAACGATGGTGTGTATGCAAAATTGTCTTTGAAAGTGACGTTTCAAAAACGTCGTTTTTTACTTCACAGAAAATTACGTTTTTTTTCATCGCAAAAAACGACCGTGTGTACGCGGCATAACACTTGATAGCCCTGTGAATTTCAAAATGTTTCTGATAATTTTCAACATTAAACATTGTTTGTTTTTTATTAGTAGGTAATCCAATGTACAATGGTACATAAAATGCTAAAGTACAACAGGACATAAGGCACTCGGAGTATGTAGACCAACACACTACAGGGGACATGATGTTGGCATACAAATAAAACAAGTACAAACTGTCACAACACAACAATGATGCCTACATTTTTTTTGTTCAAACAATTGACCTACAAACAATATTGTTTGACTGGAAAAAAAGTTTTCACATGTTCTTGAAACTGAACAAAAATTTACTGTTGCAGTAAGCCAGTGCTTTTCAATTATTTTCTGTCATGCCCCCCCCTAGGAAGAAGAAAACATTTTGCGCCCCCCGCGCGACTGTAAATAGTATAATTTGTCTATAAAATTGTTATAAGTACACCTCTGCATAACACTGTATCCTTATTAACGTATAAGAGAATAAAAAAAGAAAGAAATGTGGATCCTACCTCCTCTCTTTGACCCCTGCTCTTTATGTTCTTTCTGTGCTTCAGCTCTTGTATTCCCACCTGGTGAGGCTGCGGATGTATCTTTGCGACTCTGCCTTGATAACATGCCGGCGTCCTGCTCTTTCTCCTCTGTGAGTGGCACTAGGAACCGGCGTATTGATTCCTGTATGTCTCCACGGGTCCTCTGCATGTGTCACGTGCATTGGCGGTCACGTGGTCCTCCGCGTCGGGCTGCTACTGGGGCTGCGCTGGGACAATCTCCAGTGATCGCGCCGCGCTGCTCCCTCTCTCCAGCCGTAGAGTTGCTAGGCAACCGACGCCGTGTGGGACGCCGCTTGCGAGTGAGTCGGATAATCCGATCTGGACATCCAATATGACAGTGTTTGCCGAGGTCAAACGAGCCCCCCTTTACAGAGCCTCGCCCCCTCCCTGGGGGGCGCGCCCCACTATTTGAGAAACACTGCAGTAAGCACACTAAGGCTGCATTCACACCTGAGCGTTTTGTCGCCTGAAGCATGAAGCTCCAAAACGCTAGAGGGGAAAAAATACATTATTCTCAATAGAGATGGTTGAAAATTGTTGCTCGAATTGAGCGTATTTGGGCGTTTTTACATTGGTCACTCTAGACCTGTCCAAAATCGTGAAAAAAAAAAGCTGCGACAAATCGTGGCAAAACGCTGTTGCAAAATGATAAGCTCAGGTGTGAATACAGTGTTACAATACGAACATCGAATGATAGGTCTACTAACTTGAGGTTTTGTTCGATTTTCTATCCATGTATGGCCACTTTTAATCTTTTTTTCTGTGTATGGAACAACAGGGTCCTCCTTCAGGAGAAGGGTAACATTTTACCAAGACCTGTGCTTTAAACAATGATGTCTAAAGAAAAACTGTTTGTGTTGGCCAATTAATGCAATTTAGTTATATTTTGTAGAAAACTAAAACCTCTTCTGTGAAAGCAAGCATCTTTAGTGTTGTTGTGCCTGTAAATTGACATCCTTATATGCAGGGTTTGGATCATTGATCCTGGGTGTGGAATTTCATTACTTTTCAGCATGCCTTAAACAAACTGGTCTAAATTAAGGCTGGCCATACAGAGTGCAACTTTCTTTCCTAGAATTCAGCAATTGTCTTCTCCAAGTGGGGGCGGGAGTAGACCGTGATTATTGCTAGTGGCTATAGCAGCCGCTAGCGATAATCAACTTGATTATCCTGTTGAACTGTCCAAGATTCTAACTGTGTATGGCTGGCCTAAGAAGAAAAATGGCCACTTTTATGTTTTAGGAGCTTCTCGCATTGTAATCTAATTATAATCTCATTACAGGTAAGGTTGGCTGCCGACTTGATCGCCATGAAAATATTGGCCAAGGTCACATTGGTGTAAAGGGGTTCAGACAGGTTATGAATGAACCACGCTTTAATGAAATTCCTATGATCCTCGAGACACCATACACGTGAGTTAATTTAAATTGTGCAACTATTTCTGTAGCTTTTTTTTCTTTACAGCCCAACAAAAACATATATATATATATATATATATATATATATATATATATATATATATAAATATTTTTTTTAAATATATAGTGGGGAAGGGTTAGTTCGTATGTCACATTTTTATTGTGCTATGTGACTCTCTTGGTGAAAGTACTCCCCAACCAATTGTTTGTTTTTGTACTCCTTATGACATTATGTCAGGGTAACAGACTGTAAAAAAATGAGCAATTTTGGTGTAGCTGATATTTAATCTTGTTGTCGGCAATTTACGGCGCCTGCGCAGTCAGCTCTACACGGCAGGCGCCGTAAATTGCCGAGTGTCACTTTGGGTATTTTCGGAAGGTGTGACGCGCTTTACCAGCACGTCAATCAACTACACTTGTCTTAGGAAAGCCTATTCCTTGCAGAAATCCCCGCTCGGAGCTGGATAAGAAGCCTGATAAAACGATAAGTACAGAAAAACAAAAAAAACAGCATACTGCAGATGTCAGCAGTATGCTGGATCTAATATGCTGGATCTAATAGCAGAAAGTTGATTTTTCAGGGTCAACCTTCGCTTTAAGTTTAACAACATGGAAATAGCAACGCATTCATACATAAACAATAAAATGCAAATACCTAGATATAGGAAAATTAAATACAGATGTACATGTGAGCATATAATAGAAAATTGTCTGACAGTACCAATGTGATAAAATAAATGTAATCATCACCAGCGTAAGTCTCCTACACCGGCGTATCTTAACTGCATTTTACGCTGGCCGCTGGGGGTGCTCCCGCTGATTTACGCCTAGAATATATAAATCAGCGAAATACGCCTATTCACGAACGTACGCCTGGCCGACGCAGTGAATTTACGCCGTTTACGTAAGGCGTTTTCTGGCGTAAAGATAAACCATCAAAAAGATGGCGCATCCTATGTTAACCACTTAAGGACCGCCTCCTGCAGATACGTTGGTTTTAGTACCCAGCCGTGGGTCGCGGGCGCGCTCCAGGACCGGGACCGCGGGATTCGCGGACCCGATCGCCGCTGCAGTGCGGCGATCCGTCCCTGGAGCGGAAGAACAGGGAGAGCCGTGTGTACACACGGCTTCCCCGTGCTTCTCTGTGGCCGGAGCATCGATCGCGTCATCCCTGTAATAGGGGGACGCGATCGATGACGTCACACCTACAGCCACACCCCCCTACAGTAGTAAACACACACATTAGGTACACATTCCCTACAGCGCCACCTGTGGTTAACTCCCAAACTGCAACTGTCATTTCCACAGTAAACAATGCAATTTAAATGCATTTTTTGCTGTGAAAATGACAATTGTCCCAAAAATGTGTAAAAATTGTCCGAAGTGTCCGCCATATTGTCGCAGTCACGAAAAAAATCGCTGATCGCCGCTATTAGTAGTAAAAAAAAAAAAAATTAATAAAAATGCAATAAAACTATCCCTTATTTTGTAAACGCTATAAATTTAGCGAAAACCAACCGATAAACGCTTATTGCGATTTTTTTTACCAAAAATATGTAGAAGAATACGTATCGGCCTAAACTGAGGAAAAAAAATGTTTTTTTATATATTTTTGGGGGATATTTATTATAGCAAAAAGTAAAAAATATTGCATTTTTTTTTAAATTGTCGCTCTATTTTTGTTTATAGCGCAAAAAATAAAAACCGCACAGGTGATCAAATACCACCAAAAGAAAGCTCTATTTGTGGGAAAAAAAGGACGCAAATTTTGTTTGGGAGCCACGTCGCACGACCGCGCAATTGTCTGTTAAAGCGACGCAGTGCCGAATCGCAAAAACCCCTTGGGTCATTTGCCAGCGTATTGGTCCGGGTCTTAAGTGGTTAAGTATAGACGTCGGGACCGCGTCAAATTTTTCAGATTTTACGTCATTTGCGTAACTCGTCCGTGAATGGGGATTTACGTCAATTACGTTCAAGTCGAAAACAATGCGTCGTATGCGTCATAATTTGGAGCAGTTTAAAAAAACGTAAAAAACATGGGGTCACAACACATTACCATAAAACACGTCCACCTCATTCACATTTGAATTACCCGGGCTTACGCTTACGCCCATTTACGGCGGCGGCGTATCGTATCAGAGCTACGTTACGCCCGCGTAATTTTAAACCGGGCTACCTGAATCTGGCCCATAAAGTATAAACAAAATCATATAAAAACAGTGTATGTGTGCTGGTGATTGTCTGTCTACATCCTAGGGACATAGGGGCAAAAGTAAAGCTGTAACTGTTGTGTGTATCCTGCTAGTTTTTGGTGGCCGCTCATCTTGATTGGTTGCTTTTGTGCTTGACGGCTTTAGTCCACAAATATTCAGGGTTCAGGTCTACTGTCATTTTATTTCCAGGTGACAGGCTTTACAAAAAGTATTTGCTCCCTTCCCCTGTGTTTCCAGTGTTCTATCGATTTGTGTCCTTCGTAGAAAAGTGCCCATGCATGCAAAGAACTTAAGGGCACTCCTGATTTGCCGATCAGCTGGAGTGACGTCACCATAGCGCATGCGCACATAGTAGGAGGGGTTTTCAGTGAAAGATACCATTTCACAGGCACAATTCAAAGCTTTGCAAAGAGCAGAATTGTGAGATATGGTATCTCTCATCGAAAAAAGGTGATGTCTCTCCAGCTGATCGGGAAATCAGCTGCAGTGCTGTTCCGTTCTGCGCATGAGCGGGCACTTTTCAAAGGAAGGCACATATTAATCACAAAGGCAGTATAAAAATATATGACAATTTGCTAAAGCACAACTTTTGGTGGGTGGAAAGCCAGCATTCTCTGTGGTGGACATTCTAGGGATGGATAGTAGGCAGTAGTACTTCCTGTGTTGCCTATACTTAGGGGACTAGTTTCTTTGCCAGAGTTACGCCTATGTTCCAGATCTGTCAACGATGGGTGTTGCTAGACATAGATCTTATAGTATTTCTTCTCAACACCAAGGTAGAAAGTTTTATGTCCAGGGCAAGGGATGCACTAGCGGGTGCCATTTCTGTTCTACATGTACAGTACTCCCTGATGCATACGTTTCTGCCTACTAAACTTTTCCCAAAGCTTCCACAAAATATGAAATTAGAGGGCATCTCTTTGATTATCATATCTCTGGTTCTGGAAGAAAACAACCTATTGCGCAGATCAAATTTGTATGCTTTTTGTCTCAAGACCTGCTTCTCAGTCACTAATTTGCATTGTATGGCTGTTGAGGCCTAGTTGTGGAGAAAGAAAAGGCTCTTAGACACTGAAATGGGTTTGCTTTATGCCAGAAAAACTTCTACTCACAACATTTACCATTGTATTTTCAGTGGTGAGTGTCTCTTGGTCTTGGCCCTTGGACAAATGCAGTTCCCCAGATCCTCCGCTTCCTTGAATCTAGAATTATTGCCTGGAGCTGAGTAATCTTTGCAGCCTTAAAGCGGAGGTTCACCGTCATAATACATTGCAGCTCATTCAGATCAGCACGCTAACTACATAAACAGTCAGCTATGCATAATTTTTTTAATCATTTTAATACCTTTAGTCGGGCGAAATTAGCAGGCACTTTCGGGTATCACTTTCGTGGGAATGGGTGTGTCACTTCATTCCTCAGCGCCCCAGTGTTTTCTGGGACTAGATCACAATGTCTCCTGGGAGCACAGTGTCTTGCTTCCTAGGAGACGATTTATAACACTAAATCGCGAAATATCGCAGGCTTTTATGATCAGCTGCAGTGCTCTTTGTGAGCTTGTGCTGATACTACTGAATCTACTGGCTACCGTCACAACGGGGCATGCACTTTTCATGACGCCGGCCGTTGTGATGGTAACCGTGAAGTGTTGATGGCGCCGCTCGCCTTCAACGCTGCCCATGCACAGGATAGAGCGGTGAATGCTGGGATATCAGCATTCACCGAATCCCAGAAATATTTGCTTGTGGGCTTCACAGTGCCCACAAGCAAGATGGAACCTGACAGGACGAATTTTTATAAATAATTCTTTAAGGCCGAATGTGCATGCGGATGGCTATAAAATTCAGAGACGTGAGTACACTGATAACTATGTTAAAGGCAGTAGATGCACAGATAAAAAAATAAAAAAGATTTCCCGCGGAAATCATTTCATGCTTGATACTGTTGTCCATAGTATTAGGACCCTTTCACACGGGCGGACCCTATTTTCCATCTGTCTGGTGAATGGTATCTGATGAGAAAGGACAGGCGGTCTGTTTCCATCCGATTCCCCTAAATAGGAGAGTGGTGCTCTGAAAGGTCAGTCCCTGCAAAGTGTGCAGAGACGGAGCTGTCATCTGCCTGCTCAGTGGGGATGAACAGAGTGATCCCTGCTGAGCAAAGTGGAGTCCGTACATGGATATAGCCCCTCAATTT
The DNA here is from genome assembly GCA_029574335.1 of Rana kukunoris. Classification (NCBI taxonomy): domain Eukaryota; kingdom Metazoa; phylum Chordata; class Amphibia; order Anura; family Ranidae; genus Rana; species Rana kukunoris. The sequence continues at coordinate 64,797,137 of CM056055.1, forward strand.
TGGGCCCATCTTTCTCTGTTAAACCTTAATCTGTTTCTCCCAGTACTGCAGAGGCCCCATTAGAGCTGCTTAGTGGGATTCCTGTTCTGACTTTGCCCCAGAAGGTCGCTTCCCTTCTTGCAAAAACTTTGACTTTAGAGGGTCTCTGAAATGACTGCCTTGTTTTTTATAGAAATATTTAGAAGAAAAGGAGTGCAACAGAGTCCAATATGCATTTTATCCCTTTCTGTAAGGTTAAATACGTAATCCAATACATTTCAGGGACATGGAAGAGTCCATCTTCTTCAGACCTCCAAAACACTAATATGTGACCCAAAGAATCAATGCAATCAAATAACAAGAGTGGATAGATGATGGCTGTATTTAACACATGATTGTTGTGAGAATAATATCTTTATTGACTTGCATGAAGAAATAAATGCTTGCTAAACTGTATACATTTGGTGTAGGACTGCTTTTTCAAATATCATATGGTCTACATCCTGGGTCCCCTGTAGAGACCCTTTTTTTGTGTGCTGATTAACCTGAGATACTTCACTCTTTACAAGTAACCAACCACATATCAACAATTAAAACTGAGTATCTAGCACCTTTCACTAGACATGTGCAGACTGGAATATTTTGTTTTGTTTTTTCTTTTTCGTTTGGAAAATTAATTTATTTAGTTACTCCCGAAAATCGTTTTGATATATTTTGTTTTTCGTTGGGGAATAGCTTTTGTCTGAAAATCCAATAATACTTTGTTTCTGTCGAATGGTCAAAAGAATATTTGACGGAACGTTGAATCGTACATTTCCGTTCAAATATTCCGCCTACAAGAATTTTTTTTTTTTTTTCAAATAACAATTTTTTATTAAGTTTCTCACATGGAGTAGCAGTACACAGACATCAAAGAGGGTCAGAGAGGGCCCATACACAGCCATAATAGTGCTCAAGGGGTGCGTAGTCAGAGTAGAAGGAGGCGGGCCGACAACATAAAGCCGCGTAAAATGAAAACAATCTCCCTTGGCCTCAGTGCGCCTACAAGAATTCTAATGTTGTAAGACTAGTAATAATGTCAAATCTATTTTCTCATAAATCGAAATCTATTCTCTGTAATGTCAAATCTATTATTTCTATAGTGTCGAATCTATTATTCCTATAATGTCGAATCTTTTCCCTATAATGTCGAATTTCTCTATATCAAATTTTTACCGCCACGAAAACGAAAATAAAGCATTTTTTATCTTTCGGTTTTCGTTTCTTGCGCTTTCGTTATCGTTTGTTAAAACGATAACGAAAAAAACAGATTTTCGGACGAAAATGCATTCTAACAAAAACAAATGCACATGTCTACCTTTCACCTAAATCCTCTGAACATGGTTTTGTAAAACTTTATCCTTATCGTATCCTTTACAACGGTAACGTTGTATTGATACCTAGACCTTCTTTCCTGCTTTAGGTAAGGTGTTTTATCACCTGTCCTAAAGAAATCGAAGATGTATGTAGAGCAGTCTTAAATAAATACTCAAGATTTTGTGTCTACATGTTTATGACACGACCACATCACGACTGGTTACTGTACTGTAGTCAAGCCTTTCATCCCAATTCATAATATGTGATGCACACCGAAATTTCATGAGATCACTTGTCTTGTTTTGATTTTGGTGGGTCTCTGAATTCATTCAACTAAAATAAGTATAGAGAATATTGACAAAGAAATAATTTGTACATCAAATTTATTTAAATAATCAGCACTAGGATTAAATTAATTTACCTAAATAAGTTAGTTTCGTCAAAACCTTATCCTACTTTCCTCACTAGGCAACTCACTGAAATGCAGTGTATTTGCATTAGCTAGCAGCATTTTAAGGAGTAATAACCTGTTTGGGCATGCTTGTGAAATGTCTAGAAAAAAAAGTGCGTTATTATAATATGTATAAATTTACTGCATACATTAATGTCTTTTGATTTAGTGCTTTTAAAAAGAAGCAGTGTATGGTAAAGAAAATAATGCCTAACTAATGCTTTTGGGAATGAAGTCTATCATAGTTTAGAAATTATGCCGAAAGTACCTTACATTTTTGTTGAAGCATTATTAGTGAAATCTTTTGCCAGAATTATAATCTCACCAGTTTTTGGTAGAGAGATGGGAAACTCCCTTTGTACTGGCACAGTATACATTGCCTATTTTTAATTCCAAAGATGCAAACATTGGTTAGGGCACAGGTTAAGGCAGGGGTGGGCAAACCTTTTGACTTGAGGGCCGCAATGGGTTCATATATTGGACCCCGGGGGCCGGACCAAGAGTAGATGGACGGTGTGTATGTGTGAATTAATATAAGTGAAATTTAAATTTGTAACATTAAATGTTTAGATTAATTTAAGGTAGAAAAGCATAAAAATAGTTGTTTTGCAAAACTACATTTAATTGCACAGTGGCTGCATTTGATGGCACAGTGGTAACAATTGATGGCACAGTGGCTGCATTTGATGGCACAGTGATGACAATTGATGGCACAGTGGCTGCATTTGGCATGGCACAGTGGTGACAATTAATGGCACAGTGGCTGCATTTGGCATGGCACAGTGGTGACAATTGATGGCACAGTGATTGCTTTTGATGGCATGGCACAGTGGTGACAATGGATGGCACAGTGATTGCTTTTGATGGCATGGCACAGTGGCTGCATTTGGCATGGCACATTGGTGACAATTGATGGCACAGTGATTGCTTTTGATGGCATGGCATAGTGGTGACAATTTATGGCACAGTGGCTGTTTGATGGCATGGCACCGTGGCTGCATTTGGCATGGCACAGTGGTGACAATTGATGGCACAGTGATTGCTTTTGATGGCATGGCACAGTGGTGACAATTAATGGCACAGTGGCTGCGTTTGATGGCATAGCACAGTGGCTGCATTTGGCATGGCACAGTGGTGACAATTGATGGCACAGTGATTGCTTTTGATGGCATGGCACAGTGGTGACAATTGATGGCACAGTGATTGCTTTTGATGGCATGGCACAGTGGCTGCATTTGGCATGGCACATTGGTGACAATTGATGGCACAGTGATTGCTTTTGATGGCATGGCATAGTGGTGACAATTGATGGCACAGTGGCTGTTTGATGGCATGGCACAGTGGCTGCATTTGGCATGGCACAGTGGTGACAATTGATGGCACAGTGATTGCTTTTGATGGCATGGCACAGTGGCTGCATTTGGCATGGCACAGTGGTGACAATTGATGGCACAGTGATTGTTTTTGATGGCATGGCACAGTGGTGACAATTGATGGCACAGTGATTGCTTTTGATGGCATGGCACAGTGGTGACAATTGATGGCACAGTGATTGCTTTTGATGGCATGACACAGTGGTGACAATTGATGGCATAGTGATTGCTTTTGATGGCATGGCACAGTGGTGACAATTGATGGCACAGTGATTGCTTTTGATGGCATGACACAGTGGTGACAATTGATGGCATAGTGATTGCTTTTGATGGCATGGCACAGTGGTTACAATTGATGGTACAGTGATTGCTTTTGATGGCATGGCACAGTGGCTGCATTTGGCATGGCACATTGGTGACAATTTATGGCACAGTGATTGTTTTTGATGGCATGGCACAGTGGTGACAATTGATGGCACAGTGATTGCTTTTCATGGCATGGCACAGTGGCTGCATTTGACATGGCACAGTGGTGACAATTGATGGCACAGTGATTTCTTTTCATGGCATGGCACAGTGGCTGCATTTGACATGGCACAGTGGTGACAATTTATGGCACAGTGATTGCTTTTCATGGCATGGCACAGTGGTGACAATTGATGGCACAGTGGCTGTGTTTGATGGCATGGCACAGTGGTGACAATTGATGGCACAGTAATTGCTTTTCATGGCATGGCACAGTGGTGACAATTGATGAACACGGTGGCTTCTCTTACCATATCTATTGTCTGTGGTGTCTGTTGCTTGTAATGCTTTGTGCCCATTTGGTTTGCAATATATTGGTGCATTTTCTGCTAAAATTACATAAACCAGCTGATGTCAGAAACTAAAAAAAGAGAAGATAAATTGGGCACAAAGCATGACAAGCGACAGACACCACAGAAAATAGATAGATGTATAGAATAATATCAGTCTGTATCGCATAGCAACGATCACTCACCATCAGTACAGATGAAAGTCCCGATGTGATGGATGACTGACGTTTCTGGGCCAGCCGCCAGTCACTGTTCACAGGCTCACGGCGCATGGATTGCTCCTCACAGGCGTGCGGAAAGGAGTTGACGTCATCTGACATGATGTCAACTCCCTGCCTGCGCCAGCACGTACGGCTCAAGCCGTACTCTGCCCACGGCCACGCCCCCTAGCTGCTAGCGAATTACATCGCGCAACGTCTCCTCTCTCCAGCTAGCTGCTAACCACTGACCATCCAGGACGAGACGTTGCAATGTAATTCGCCCAGCGGCCAGCCACTACAATGCCATACCCAGTGCCCGCCCGGGGGCCGGATTAAAAGGTCCGCCGGGCCGTAGTTTGCCCACCACTGGGTTAAGGGGACCCTGTCGCCAGACTATGCATGTGTAGTGCCTCCTTACTTTCAGTATGGGCACTACACAAAAGTTAGTGGGGGAGTTATGTTGCTCTCACTCTTAATTTTGTTAGATTTGGGCTGCTGTCAATTTGGAACTGTCTTGTGGGTCAGTCTGCGCTCCAGGGGTGTTAGTCTCACCCTCGGACGACAGGTGGCGCCAGAGGGGTTCTAACAGGGCCACTTTTCCCCAGCAGCCAATTGAAGGAGTTTTTCCCTCGCGGGGCATGCTGGGGAAGGGTATATCTGTAGCAGACGCCATTTTTCTTGGTTCTTCGCGGGTTCCAGGTGCGGCACCCACCGGGCCCTGGCGATGTGGCCTTCCAGAACGGGGCCACATGCTACGCGGAATTCCAAGCGGATGCTGAAAGGGGCCCCAGTGATTTACTGGGTCCCCAGCTATACTAAAGAGATCCTAAGCTGAGGGCTGTACGATGGGGAATTGGCTCGAGGAGAACCCGGAGGCAGGTTGTCTGGGAGATTTGAGTGAACCATCGAGGATCTGTTGACCGAGCAGTGACAGGTATTTTTCAACTGTCAATCGATGACCCTAGCTCAATTTACTGTGAGGATCTGCTCACTTAATCAGAAACTATAAAGTACTAGGCCTGTGGCAGAGGCATTCTTAGAGCCAGGTCCGTGGCAGTGGCCTGTTAGCTCCCAGCTATCTAACGTGACATTTCGGGTGCCAGACTTGTGGCAGAAGTCTGTCCGGAGGCACTTCACCCACTGTGGCTAGAGTGGCGACGAATAGTGACTATTTTTGCTGAAAGCAGGCTTGCTTTCATGTTTATCCAAGCCTGATACGGCAAGGTTTCTTTATTTCATCAACCTGTCCTGTCTACCTCTTGTTGATGTTGGTCGTGTTTGACCGAGGAATAAAGCATTTAAAAACGTTATCCTTTGGCTTGGACATTCTATTACTGCTCTCACAGTTGCTACAATCAATTTCCCTAGACTCGTCAAAGGTAACCTAACTTATGCTGATCCCACATCTAACCAGCGGCTCCTGAGGGAGTATCGCTATACATGTCATTAAAAAACTTCCCATAATGATATGTGTATTTAACGTGATTGTAAAGCTTCATGTTTTATTTTTTTTAAATAACAAACATGTCATACTTACCTGCTCTGTGCAATGATTTTGCACAGAGCAGCCCTGATCCTTGGGTCCCCTGCTGGCAGTCCTGACTCCTTTCCCCTGCTGAGTGCCCCATAACAAGCTGCTTGCTATGGGGGCACTCGTGCACGCTCATTTCAGAGCCAGCGCTCTATGTACATAAGACACAGAGAGCTAGTCTGGGTATAAATACTTCAGGCTTTAAAACCACTTTAACATATTTTATGGCAGGAGTCCCAACATATTCAGGACAGTGGCTTATTTAACTTCTCTTTCATCTGCAGCATTAAAGGCTTTGCTTGATGGTGAAGAGAGGGGAAGTTGAGCTGGGCCATCACAGAGTAATTAGACATCCACAGAATGAGGGTGGGCTATGATGTGCATTGAGAGAGGGGGCTGTGCTAGGGGATTGAGTCTTCCTGAAGGAGTCACATTTTCTAGCAATTTCAAAGACACATTTCAAGTGAATAAAAGTTATTTTCTGGCTAATAACAGTAATACAACAAACACCGCAGTGTCTGCTTTTATGCAGGATTTTACCTTTTAAACATTTTTTGGCTGGTTGATATCAATTTCGGCATACACAGTGATGGTCATTACTCTCTATGGCCAAGTTCCTGTGTGAAAGTACTTCTGACAACTGCAAGATCTGAATGTACTTGAAATGATCACTAAACATTGGCACCAACTGGTGCCTTGACCACATTTATTTTATCATCTGTACATCTAAATCAGGGGTGTCAAACTGGCGGCCCTCCAGCTGTTGCAAAACTACAAGTCCCATGAGGCATTGCAAGGCTAACAGTTACAAGCATGACTCCCACAGGCAGAGGCATGATGGGACTTGTAGTTTCGGAACAGCTGGAGGGCTGCCAGTTTGACACTCCTGATCTAAATGATTTTGTGGCAGTGACTGTCAAAGATTGTTAAAGGGGAGTTCCACCCACAATTTCACTTTTTAAATATAAATACCTCTGTAATACACAAGCTTAACCACATGCCGACCAGCCGCCGTTGTTTTACGGCGGCAGGTCGGCTCTCCTGGGCGAGAGCCCGTCATGCTACGTCGCACTTTCGACGGCCACTAGGGGGCGCGTGCGTGCCGCCGGCGGGCCGCGCACACGCCACCTGCACGCCCCCGAGTCCCGTGCGCGTGCCCGGCGGGTACGATCACCGCCGGGCCCCCGCGATTGCTCGTTACAGAGTGGGGAACGGGAGCTATGTGTGTAAACGCATAGCTCTTGTTCCTGTCAGCGGGGGAAACACTGATTTTCTGTTCATACAATGTATGAACAGAAGATCAGTGATTTCCCCTAGTGAGGTCACCCCCCCATACAGTTAGAACACAAATAGGAACACACTTAACCCCTTCCCCGCCCCCTAGTGTTAACCCCTTCACTGCCAATGGCATTTTTATAGTAATACAATGCATTTTTATAGCATTGATCGCTAAAAAAATGCCAATGGTCCCAAAAATGTGTCAAAAGTGTCCGATGAATATTTGGTTTAGATGATTTGCTGATGTAAACGTTGTCTATTGTTATCTAGTAGCTCCTTGAGAGCGGATAGTACACAAGTTGATGGCCCTTGAGCCGAATTTGGGCTAGCCCTGCTATGTTAGGGCAATTCACCTTGCGGTAGTATTTGAATCTAAGATATGGACCGGATTTAGATTTGTTTGCGATGTTTCTGTTATTTGCCCATTGTCATGGATGACCGTTGTACTTATGTTACTTATGCTTTTCTTTTATTCATCTAACATATGTACCCCTTTTAAAAATTTCAATAAAAAACATTGAAACAGAAAAAGTGTCCGATGTGTCCGCCATAAGATCGCAGTACTGAAAAAAAACGCTGATCGCCGCCATTACTAGTAAAAAAAAAAATATTAATAAAAATGCCATAAAACTACCCCCTATTTTGTAAACGCTATAACTTTTGCGCAAACCAATAAACGCTAATTGCGATTTTTGTTTACGAAAAATATGTAGAAGAATACGTATCGGCCTAAACTGAGGAAAAAAAATGTTTTTTTATATCTTTTTGGGGGATATTTATTATAGCAAAAAGTAAAAAATATTGCATTTTTTTCAGAATTGTCGCTCTATTTTTGTTTATAGCGCAAAAAATAAAAACCGCAGAGGTGATCAAATACCACCAAAAGAAAGCTCTATTTGTGGGTAAAAAAGGACGCCAATTTTGTTTGGGAGCCACGTCGCACGACCGCGCAATTGTCAGTTAAAGCAACGCAGTGCCGAATCACCAAAAGTGCTCTGGTCAGGAAGGGGGTAAATCCTTCCGGGGCTGAAGTGGTTAATGTATTCTAGTAAAGTTAGTCTGTAAACTAAGGTGCCTTTCGTTAGATTGTTACAGCATTTAGTTTATAATCTAGAAATAGACCGTGGCCATCCTAACTATGGGCATCATGAAGCCAGACTGTATGACTTCCTGGATTTCAGCTTTGCATATCTCGCACATGCTCAGTGCTGCACAAGCGTTGTAATAGGTTTCAGTCAGGTTTCTATAGCAACGGGAGCGTCAGAGGAAGTTGCCTCCCCTTATCTATGCAAATCTCTCCTCCCTCCAGGTACCAGTAAATATACTAAATCATTTGTTTATATGCAGATATATCTACATAACAAGATTATATATGTATAATCTCTTGTTATATATGTATCTTGTGGTGTGTGTGTATACATACTAAACATGTGCGCCGTCATTAAATTCATTTTGTTTCCTTTCGCATTAGCCATTATTTCGTATTTCGTGCCTGAGACTCAATTTTTGTTAGATTCGTTCACTTTTCATAAAAAGTTACCAACATTCGTTATAATGAATTTAAAAAGCTGGACGCTTAAAAAGAACTAATAGTATCTGCTGTGCTCATTGTTAGGGGTTCCCACCATCCCTGTGCTGTGCTGAGTTCCTGGGTTTGTACCCCTTGCTGTGCTTATTATGAGGGGTTCCCACCATCCCTGTGCTGTGCTGAGTTCCTGGGTTTGTACCCCTGCTGCGCTCATTATGAGGGGTTCCCACCATCCCTGTGCTGTGCTGACTTCCTGGGTTTGTACCCCTGCTGTGCTCATTATGAGGGGTTCCCACCATCCCTGTGCTGTGCTGAGTTCCTGGGTTTGTACCCCTGCTGTGCTTATTATGAGGGGTTCCCACCTTCCCTGTGCTGTGCTAAGTTCCTGGGTTTATACCCCTGCTATGCCCATTATGAGGGGTTTCCACCATCCCTGTGCTGTGCTGACTTCCCTGGTTTTGTACCCCTGCTGTGCTCATTATGAGGGGTTCCCACCATCCCTGTGCTGTGCTGAGTTCCTGGGTTTGTACCCCTGCTATGCCCATTATGAGGGGTTCCCACCATCCCTGTGATGTGCAGAGCAGTGTAAGAGGCAGAGATGGATGGGGCTGTGTGAGGATGAAAGGAAAATAAGATAAGATAGTGGCTGAGGGAGGGAGATTCCGGGAGGAAGAGACATTAGGAAGCTGGACACAAGGTAGTTACATGGCAGAACTGACCTGTATCAAAAGAGCCAGTGAGGGGAACTTCTTATGGGCTGCCCCGCTCCTCCCCCCTCTGCCTCAGCTCACAGAGCCTTATATCCACATGTCACTCAGCCACAGAGCGGCTGTACTCCATTCGGGCTGCTCTGTCTGTCGGTGGCTGAGTGACATGCCCAGCTGGGAGATCTCTCTGTACTTGCAGGTGTTCAGGAGCCCAGCCAAACGTGAGAAACTTGATATGTCTGCTTCAGTGTCTCCATGGAGGAGGGAGGCAGCAGGAGAGATTACACCATGCCTGCAGTTCTGCTTCCTCCTACCTGATGCACTAACTCCTCCCATTGTCATCTCCTATCTTCAAAATAACGCAAGATTTCGGCAATAGGCTATTTGCAAGGACTACTGGGATACATGATGCCTATCCCAGAAACCTTTGCGAATAGCCTTGTGACTTAATAGCCTAGGCTAATAAGGAGGAGAAAGTAATGCAGGACTACAAAATAAAGGTATTTACAGGCAACAAAATAAATAAAAATTGTCCATTCTGAACACTATGAGATTAGGGCATGCAGCACAGACAAACATAAAAAAATGGGTGGAACTCCACTTTAACAAAAAAATTATACCAATTCAGAGGCTTAGTAAGTGATGCCTTTTACCCCATCCACCGGGCCTAGGCCAGGCCAAAGACAGAGCGGTTTGTTTCTTGCAATCTGTGGTTCCGTATTGACAGGGGAATCCTGCCCATTGAGCCATTATGTTCTTCCAGTGATTTGATTTGAACCCTCTATGGCAGTGGCGGTTCGTCCATAGAGGGCGCTGGAGCGCCGCCCCCTCTGGCTCTCACCGCCGCTGAGTCTAATAACATAGATTCATGCATTGCACGAATCTATGTTATTATCGCCGTTGCAGCTGTTATTCAGATGGTCGGCGCTCATGTCCGGCCATCTGAATAACGCCAGCTGGTTGGCTGTATGGAAATGTCAATCAGAGCCAACAGCTCTGATAGGCTTTCCCAGTACAGCCCTCGGGTCCCGGAAATCTTATTCTCAGAGCGCACAGACTGTACGCCCCTTGGTTAAGATGACAGGCGTCTCAGCCAATCAGGTTGGCTGATTCTGGCGACCGGTAACCTGATTGGCCGAGACGCCTGTCAGTCATCGAGGGCAGGAGAAGACATCGTGGGACGTGGATGCCTGACTCCAGTAAAGGTAAGTGCCGGGGGGGGGGGGGGGAGAGATAGAGAGCAATTTACAGGGCACAGTGGTGACAATTAATGGCACAGTAGCTGGTTTAATGGCATGGAACAGTGGTGACAATTGATGGCACAGTGGCTGGTTTAATGGCATGGCACAGTGGCTGGTTTAATGGCATGGCACAGTGGTGACAATTGATGGCACAGTGGCTGGTTTAATGGCATGGCACAGTGGTGACAATTGATGGCACAGTGGCTGGTTTAATGGCATGGCACAGTGGTGAAAATTGATGGCTGGTTTAATGGCATGGCACAGTGGTGAGAATTGATGGCACAGTGGCTGGTTTAATGGCATGGCACAGTGGCTGGTTTAATGGCATGGCACAGTGGTGACAATTGATGGCACAGTGGCTGGTTTAATGGCATGGCACAGTGGTGAGAATTGATGGCACAGGGGCTGGTTTAATGGCACGGCACAGTGGCTGGTTTAATTGCATGGCACAGTGGTGACAATTGATGGCACAGTGGCTGGTTTAATGGCATGGCACAGTGGTGAGAATTGATGGCACAGTGGCTGGTTTAATGGCATGGCACAGTGGCTGGTTTAATGGCATGGCACAGTGGTGACAATTGATGGCACAGTGGCTGGTTTAATGGCATGGCACAGTGGTGACAATTGATGGCACAGTGGCTGGTTTAATGGCATGGCACAGTGGTGAAAATTGATGGCTGGTTTAATGGCATGGCACAGTGGTGAGAATTGATGGCACAGTGGCTGGTTTAATGGCATGGCACAGTGGTGCAAATTGATGGCACAGTGGCTGCGTTTGGGCACAGTTAGACTGCAATTTTTTTTTTTCCTTTGCGCCATCCCAAATTTTTTTAGCACCAGCCGCCACTGGTCTATGGCTGCCTTTAGTCATAGGGTGGGTACATTTTATCTGGCTGTTAAATGAACCCTGTCAACAACCAAAGATTTACAGGCACAGAAAAGTCAATTATTTTTTAATTCTTGAGAAAAATATATATAGTTGCGCTGATTTCAAAGGAAACCTTTACAGAGAAGGTGACCATATATGTGAAAGTTACATGAATGAACATGAATCGTGAATTAAATTAAAATGCCTGTCTGCAAAACCAGTACACAAATTCTCAAACGTGAAATTGACAAATCATGAAATAAGCCATGGTATAAACCTATGTGCAAAAAACAAATACGGATCATAGATCGTTATGAACAAAACATGAACTATGAGCCCTGCAATGGGCTATAACATATAAACACGGTGGATTAAAAAGGTAAAAAGAAAGTCCATATGGTTGCAATATGAGGAAACACCCAGTGATGATCAAATGACAGCTGCTTTTTCTTCTCAAGATCCGCAACTTTAGGGGAATTCCACCACCCTAGTGTAAGTGAAACTGCTTACCAGAGACAAAGGTCCCTTATGATGTAGGACCAAAACCAGCATAAGTGTAATGCCGCGTACACACGGTCGTTTTTTGCGATGAAAAAAAACGACGTTTTTTAAAACGTCATTTAAATTGATCGTGTGTGGGCAAAACGTCGTTTTTTGTCTTCAAAAAAACGACCAAAAAAAAATTCCAACATGCTTGAATTTTTTGTGTCGTTTTTCAAAACGTCGTTTTTTGTTTCACAAAAAGTCACCGTGTGTAGCAAAAACGTCTTTCAAAACGACGTTTTTCAACCCGCGCATGCCTAGAAGCTAGTTATGAAGCGAGCTTCAATGGAAAAGAGTGGTGAACGTAACCTCGCTTTTTGTGAAAAAACGATGGTGTGTATGCAACATCGTCTTTGAAAGTGACGTTTCAAAAACGTCGTTTTTTACTTCACAGAAAACGTCGTTTTTTTTCATCGCAAAAAACGACCGTGTGTACGCGGCATTAAACCCAGCAGACACGACAGAACACTGCATCCATAGCGATGGTACGTCAAACTCCTCAGTATATATGTCAATTGGTACGGTATCATGCAAAGCAAGCAGATGCCTCGATAGTGTAAAACCAATGACTTTTATTAAAATATAAAACAAACAGTAAAAAACTCACTTTTCATAAGTGTAAGAACAGCCTTAAACTTATTGCGCCGGCCGGACACAAACAGGAAAACCCATCAGTATGGGAAACCGAGCAGATGAGGGTGATGACGTCAGCAAGCCAGAACGAGCGTTCGTATTTGTTTTTTGCACATAGGTTTATACCATGGCCTATTTCATGATTTGTCAATTTCACATTTGAGAATTTGTTTACTGGTTATGCAGACAGGCATTTTAATTTAATTCATGATTCATGTAACTTTCACATCTATGGTCACCTTCTCCGTAAAGGTTTCCTTTGATATTAGCGCAACTATATATAATTTTCTCACTTTTTTCCACTGTTATGTTTTCAGGTTAGTTGCTGCTCTTTTTACCATTTTCTATTTTTAAATTCTGATGCCCCGTACACACAATCGTTTTTCGGCATGAAAAAAAAGACGTTTTTAAAAACGTCATTTAAAATGATCGTGTGTGGACTTCACATCGTTTTTCATCTTGTGAAAAACGACCAAAAAAAAATTTGAGCATGCTGCATTTTTTAACGTCGTTTTTAAAAATGTAGTTTTTCGGGTTGTAAAAAATGATCGTGTGAGCTAAAACAACGTTAAAAACTTTTTAAACCCACACATGCTCAGAAGCAAGTTAGGAGACGGGGGCTTGAATGGAACTTCCCCTTTAGAGTGCTGTCGTACGTGTTGTACGTCACCGCACTTTGCTTATAATTTTTTTTTAAACGATGGTGTGTGGGCAACATCGTTTTTAATGATGAAGTTGGAAAAACGTTGTGTGTACGCGGCATTACTTGCAGTAATTCTTCATTTCACTAGTTTTTTTTTGTGCACATCTCTGATTTCAATTTAGTTTGCTATTAGGGGCACAAGCTCCCTGAATTATTGGCCACCTATCTGCTTGTGCTTTGCCTAATTAGACTGCCTTTAAAGACTACGTTAAAAAAAAAAATGTAAATTTTTTGCATGACAAAAATATGCTTTTATTATATTTTTTCTTTGTAACCTGCAAACAGCATATTGTGAGTGCAATGTCAGGCTTCTGCTGACTCTCCTGTATGGGTAGACAGTTACTGAAGAGCAGAAAGAATGAATGAACTAGGAGAGCACTCACCAGCGCCCCCGCCGTTCATTGAAAACTACAATCCACTTGCCATGGTCACCGACAGGACTTGCAGCTTATTCTTTCACAAATAGCTGATGTGACTGTGTGAGTGAAGCACTGCATGGCTGCACTGATTTAAAATTGTGCAGGGTGCAGGGAGATTATCCCCCGCCTGGCTGTCACAATGGGGGATTTGGGAGGGGGAGCGAGGCTGCTGCATTAGTAACATGTTACACCCTGAATATGGGTGTAACCTGTAACATGTTATTAAAGGTGAACTTATCCTTTAATCACTTCAATACCGGGCCATAGGGGATTGACGTCAGTGCCAACCTTTCGCTGATGAGTGTGGACGTTACACAACGTCCTTTCTTCACGGCGTTCTAGGGCGCGTGCGCACGCACCCGCGGCACCACTCGCGATCCCGCGTGCGTGCCCGACGGCCGCGATTGCCGCCGGGCACCCACGATTACCGCTGATCACGGCATGAGTGTGGATCTGTGTGTGTAAACACACAGATCCACCTCCTGTCAGAGGTGAGGAGACTGATGTGTGTTCCCAGTAAAGAGGAACACACATCAATCTCCTCCCCCTGTGAGTCCCCTTCCCCCTACAGTTAGAACATACTTTAGGGAACATTTTAACCCCTTCAGCGCCCCCTAGTGTTAACCCCTTCCCTGTCAGTCACATTTACACAGTAATCAGTGCAGTTTTATAGCACTAATCGCTGTGTAAATGTGAATGGTCCCAAAAACGTGTCAAAAGTGTCCGATATGTCAGCCGCAATGTCACGGTCACAAAAAAAACGCAGATCGCCGCCATTACTAGTAAAAAATTAATAAATAAAAATGCCATAAATCTATCACCTATTTTGTAGACGCAATAACTTTTGCGCAAACCAATCAATATACGATTATTGCGTTTTTTTTACCAAAAATGCGTAGAAGAATACGTATCGCTCTAAAAAGTAAAAAAAAATAAAAAATTGTGATATGTATTAAATAAAAAAGTAAAAAATATTGTTTTTTTTTAAATTGTCGCTCTTCTTTTGTTTATAGTGCAAAAAATAAAAACCGCAGAGATGATCAAATACCACTAAAAGAAAGCTCTATTTGTGTGGGGAAAAAAACATAACGATTTAATTTGGGTACAGTGTTGCATGACCGCGCAATTGTCATTCAAAGTGCAACAGCGCTGGAAACTAAAAATTGGTCTGGGCAGGAAGGGGGTGAAAATGCCCTGTATGGAAGGGAAAAAAAGCAGTAGTTCTCAACTCCTGTCTTCAGGGCCCACTAACAGGCCAAGTTTGCAAGATAACTGAAATACATCACAGGTGATAGCATTAGCTGTTCAGTGATTGCAGTATTCCAGTCTGCATCTCCCCAAGGTAACACATAAAATCTGGCCTGTTAGTGGGTCCTGAGATTAGGAGTGGAGGACCACTGCTTTAACCACTTAACGCCCGCCGCATAAATATGTACGTCCACAGAATGGCACGTACAGGCAGATGTATATATATACGTCCCTGCCTTCTAGCGGGTCGGAGGTCCGATCGGGACCCCCTCCGCTGCCTGCGGCGGGCGTCTTACCTTTGGGATCAATCCGTGACGAGGCAGCCTCCGCCGTGTCACTTCCTCTGCCTGTGTAATGTAAACACTGGCAGAGGAAGTGATGCAGCTCTCCTCTCGGCGGTATTTTCAATCCGCCGAGAGGAGAGAAGACTCACAGTAAGTCGCACAAACACTACACTGACACCACACACATAGGCACATTTAACCCCTTGCGATCACCCCCCCCCCCCCCCCACTGTCACTGATTGCAGTGATCATATATTTACTGATCACTGCATTTAGTGTCAGTGTGACAGTTAGTGTGACAGGCAGTTAGTGTTAGGTCCAGGGTAGCCCCGTACCCCCCCTAATAAAGTTTTAACCCCTTGATCACTGCCCTAGTTAACCCTTTCACCCCCTATTACCAGCGTCACTAAGTGATCATTTTTCTGATCACTGTATTAGTGTCGCTGTTGCGATTTTTTTTTTTTTACTAAAGACATGTGGCTGAATACATTTTGGCCGAAATGTTTGACTAAAATTTAGTTTATTCGATTTTTCTTATAACAAAAAGTAAAAAATATTGATTTTTTTTCAAAAATGTCGCTCTATTTTTGTTTATAGCGCAAAAAAATAAAAATCGCAGAGGCAATCAAATACCACCAAAAGAATGCTCAATTTGTGGGAAAAAAAGGACATCAATTTTGTTTGGGAGCCATGTCGCACGACCACGCAATTGTCAGTTAAAACGACGCAGTGCCGAATCGCAAAAAGGGGCCTGGTCCTTTAGCAACAAAATGGTACGGGGCTTATGCGGTTAAGGTTGTATTCGTGGACACATAAGGGTTTCTCCACAACACCAGTTGCTGTTTGAATTTGGGCCGTCATGTCTGCATTAAAGGTGAACAGAACGAAAACATTATGATTATCCCTTCACTGCAAGCAAATTATTACTTCTTAAGCAGGCTCTCTTCCCCAGCCTAAGATGGGAATCTACCAGCCGATGGGGTAAGCCGCGGCAATTAGATTGGACTGTGCCAGGTGCGCCAATTCCATGATCAAACAAGTGACAAAGTGGCACGCTCGTGTAATAATTGTCCACGTACAAGTGGTACCCCTTTCCAAATAAGGGTGACACCAAGTCCCACACAATCTTACCAGCTCTCCCTATGTAGTTTGGGCAGTTCTCCGGCTCTACGTAACTATTTTTTCCCTCGTAAATCATAAAACAATATGTATAGCCTGTGGCCCTATCACAGAGCTTATACATTTTGACCCTATATCTGGCACGCTTGCTGGAAAGATAATATTTGACAAGCGGCCAGAAAACGTAATCAGGGACTCATCAACGCAGACAACTTGATCAGGAGTAAACAAGGCTGCAAACTGTTGGTTGAAATGGTTTACGAGGGGCTGGATTTTGTGGAGCCGATCGTATTTAGGGTCACCCCGAGGACAACAGAGTTTATTGTCATTAAAATGCACAAAACGCAAGATCTGCTCGTATCTAGCCCTGGCAACTGAGGCAGAGAACACAGGCATATGGTGAATTAGGTCAGTGGACCAAAATGACCGCAACTCACTCTTTTTAGTTATGCTCATGAGGAGGGATAGGCCCAGGAAGGTATTAAATTCGGAAACCGTAAAAGGTTTCCAATCTCTGTCAGGAGTCAAATGCGTATTAGCGGCAATAAATTGACCAGCATACAAATTGCTTTGGTCCACAATAGAACTATAGAGATATTCTGTTAAAAAACAGTGAATAAAAATCAAGTGACATAAAATTAATTGTTTCCACCTGAATTCCGGGTCGGCCAGTGAATGGGGAAATACGGGTGCAGCAGAAGTGGTGGGCTCCCAATTAGGATTGAAAAATGCAGCAGGAAGGGAACTATGGGCTCAAGGGGCCTGTCTTTGTCTTCTTGGTACCTGCAGTACTCTTGTGCTAGCCACTGCACCAGCTTGAACTGCACTTATGGGACTCGCCTTGTCACCAAGTAGTACTAGGCTGTTGGTGCTTGCCAGTTCACCAGAAGGATGAGCGACACTAGTATGGTTTGTTTGTTTGTATAGACGTGTGAGCATACGTATGTATGCATGTTGCATAGATATACGTGTTAGCATATTGCCTAAGCGCATGCTGGCATGTTTTCATTTGTACTGCATACCTATATCCTTAGTTTAAACTGCATACATATGTGCTTAGTTGCATTAAACTGTATACATTGTGCTTATTTACATTGAACTGTATACATATCTGCTGGTTTGCCTAGGACTACATACATATATGTTTTTTTTGCCTAGGACTACATACATACGTGCTTATTGCCTTGAGCTGCATACATAGATGCAAGAATAATTGTATACTTGCTTGTTTGCATAGCTGGGTACCTGCATACTTCCAGGGTTGTATAGCGGTAGACCAATATTGTCTAGGCCTGCATCCTTGTGGAACTGTGTATTAGTTTGTCTAATACAGTCACTTTATTATGTATCTGTTAGACTAGCTAAATTACTTAGAAGGGTGCCACCGCCCTCAGGTTCAGTGGTCTGGCAATGTTCATTCACGCCTCCTGTTGCACTAATGGCATGAGGGTGATCTGAGCCACTGTGGTGCCTGATCTTGGATCAAGCCTGGTTAGTACTTGGATTGGAGACTGCCCAGATTTCCCTCCTAAGTGAAGTTGGCATCTGAGGTAGCTGTGTTTGAGAGTATCTCAGACCATAAGATTTTAGAGCAATCTGTGAGGTGGTTGCTCCTTTCTAGCCGGGTCAGTCTTTGCCTTGCGTTGGGTCTTGGAGCAAAAGTTATGGGCTCATTATTGTAAAACAATTAAATGGTAACAGCTTCAAAACTGAATAGGGACATGAGGTCTTTAGATCTCCAGCTGGGCATCCTTCTGCTTCAGATAGCCTCAGTCTGTTCAGTGATGACCTCTCTGCAAGAGGAAGATTGCAGGGCCCATAATCATCAGGAAACGCTTCATGTCCCAGGTTGTTTCCAGTCTTATCAAAGATTTCTCTAATTGCAGTGGAAAGTGGTCTGTTTTCTTTTTTGTGACCATCCTTCGGGCTGGCCACAGCTTCTGAGGTTCACAAAGCTCCTAGCTTCGGTGAAGACGCAGGGGGTGTCAATCTCAGTATACCCATAATAACCCTTTGATCAGGAAGCAGTTGGTCTAGATATTTCTTTGATTAATTTTGCAATAGGAAGCTGTATCTAGGTTTAAGCACATTCTTTATGTACAGTCCTACTTCAGGTCTTGGAGGGGATTATTCTCTTTCTCTGTTTGGAACTTGAAGATCCAAGCATTGATTGCTGAAGGGCTTTGTTCTCGGGGTGTTGCACAGCTAAAGATTGGCTGGTTGATGGTTCGGAATCTAAAAAGGTTGAATTCTTCCTTTCAGGTATTGGAATATTATAACCACTGATGCCAGTTTCTTCATTTGGTTTGAGGGTGGCTACAGTTTTTGGCCAAGTACGCCTTGCTCTGGATTATGGTACACACCAGTTGTAGGTTCTATCTGGGAAAGCCTCTGTAGGGGCATATATATCAACCACAAGGGCGGCACCAGGAGTCATGTGGCTCAGGAAGGTAAACCACATTCTGTTTGGCACAGCACAAGGAATGTCTCTATCATCCGTGCATATTTCAGATATAGAATAGTGGCAAAGGGAACTCTGCAGGTGAATCTACTAAATTCCAAGTTCTACAACAAGTTGGGACAGGTTGTGTCCGGGACGAGGGCCCCACTGGCAATAGGGGTAGATGCACTGGTAACACCTTAGGGATCAGTTCTCTTTTATTTGACGCTTCCCTCTGTTTCAACTTCTCCCCCATCTTTTGCAAAGAATCTGGGATGTGGTGACACTGATAACAGTGTTAGCCGAATCAGCCCAGGAGGGCTTGGTACACCGACATAGCGAGTCTTTTGGGGGTCGCTTCTTGAACACTCCCAGTCCAGCGGGATCTAATAGTGTTGAGTCTTGTATCTCAGCACTGTTGAGCCCCTGGAAGCCAGCTTCTGGGAACTTCAATTACAGGACTTGGAAATATTTTTTTGTCTGGGGTGAAGCCAGGAAGTGGCACCTGCAGAAATATGTGAATGGGAGATTTTCTTGGGACTTGAATTTGATCTTGCCTGTCCTTGCAGAGGCCACTTTTTGAACCAATCGAGAGATTCTGTTTGTCCTTTATCTCAGAAGGTGGCTTCTTTGGTAGCCATCACTTTGCTAAGTGGAGTGTTAGAGTTTTTGGTCTTGCATCATATTAAGGTGATATTTTTTCCTAGTATAGTATCTGGTTTTTACTTCAATCAAGACAATGTCTTGCCTTCTTTTCTGATCCTCAGTTGGCAGGAGTTGGATCACTGCATACTCCGGAGGCAGTTCTGGAGGTCAGAATTACTTGATTAGTTGGTACAGGTCAGGAATCCTGGTTTGTGCTGCCAGTAAAGCCCAGAATGGGCAGGAGGCATCCAAGTTAACTGTTTGCATTGGATTTGCCAGTTAATTATTCAAGCCTATGGCTTGAAAGGACAAGGTCCCCCACCCCTTTTTTTTTTATAAAGGTGCTCACTACCAGGTGTGTGTGGGGAATCTTGGGCCATTACATGGTCTTTTGTTCATACATTCACAGAATGTTACCAAATGGATATCAAAGCCACAGAGGATACTTCTTTGGGCAGCAAAAGGAGTCCATTTCAGGTGGCGGTTTCTGTGATTGTGTCTCCCTCCCCTCAAGGGCATTGCTTTAGGACATCCCATATAGGCATTATTATGGTTGCTCTGTGTCCAGTGATGTACGATAAAGAAATTTGAATTTTTCCATAATACTTGCCTGTAAAATCCTTTTCTTGGAGTACATCATGGGACACAGAGGTCTCTCCCATCTTTTTTTGGATATTCATTGCTTTGCTACAAACTGAGGCCCTTCCTGTGTAGGAGGGCTTATATAGGGGTGGACTTCCTGTTTGACTATCTGCCAGTAGGTGGCATAAAACCCATATAGTCATTATTATGGTTGCTCTGTGTCCTGTGATGTACTCCAAGAAAAGGATTTTACAGGTAAAATCCTAATATTAGTGACACTGGTGACAGGCGGTGAACAGATTAACCTGGAGGGAGGGGGGGCTATCAAAGGGTTAAACCTTTATTAGGGGGGTACCCTAGACCTACCTGGGCCTACAACTACTTGCCCTAACACTTATTACAGTCACAAATGACACCAATGCAGTGATCAATGAAATACCTGATAACAGTAATTGGTGACAGGGAGTAAAGGGGTTAACTGGGGGGATGATTAGGGGGTGACTGGTGTTAGTGTAGTGTTGTGCAACTCACATTTAGACATCCTATTTCCTCTCTATGGAACCAAAAAGAATTCCAGAGAGGGAGATATTACTTCTCCTGCCTGTGTTTACACTTACAGGGAAGCATTTTCATTTGCCAGAACCAATCAGCAGGTCCAGGCCAGAAATCGTTGGCCTGGACATGAGGACTGATCGGTTCTGTGACATATCCAACCACCCCAGGTGCGTGCCTCCTGCCCGCGGGAGCAAGGGAAGTATGGGTACACTCATTTGTGCACCCGTGCCATTCTGCAGTGCCAACGTATATTGGCGGTCGGCAAGTGGCTAAAGCATGGGTCTCAAACTGGCGGCCATCCAGCTGTTGCGAGACTACAAGTCCCATCATGCCTCTGCCTGTGAGCGTCATGCTTGTAACTGTCAGCCTTGCAATGCTTCATGGGACTTGTAGTTTCGTAACAGCTGGAGGGCCGCCAGTTTGAGACTCCTGGGTTAAAGAAAACCTGTCCAAATAAAAACACAGGGAACTTGTTTGCGAAACTGTGCTTCAGAGCTGTCATGCCATCCTTGCTACACTACTTAAAGTGGAAGTAAACCCTTCAATTTGATAGTTACAAAAAACTGTTAACATTCCCGGCATGCCGGAAATGCTAGCTGTCACATTTGTTTGTGCTCTCAACCAAACTGCCAAACCATCCAATGGCTGGTTTCATAACAGGTCACATGTACAGCATCATGGCAGTTGCAGATTAAACGGAGGTCAAGATGGCCGCTTCCTTGGCTGAAAACGATAGGAGGGTTTACTTCCACTTTAAAGTGGAAGTTCCACTTTTTGGAACACATTTGACACCTTTCAGGGGGGAAGGGGGAGCAGATACCTGTCTAATACAGGTATTTGCTTCCACTTCCTGGCATAGATCACCTTATTGATCTACGCCACTTCCGGCGCCTACTCTGTACCCCCGCTGTCTCCTGGGAGACACACAACGGGAACCAGTGAAGACGGGCAGAGCGAATTGCGCATTCGCAGTAGGGAACCGGGAAGTGAAGCCGCAACGCTTCATTTCCTTATTCCCTCTACGAGTATGGTGGCGGGGGCAGCCAAGAGCCGAGCGATTGTTCGGCCTCGGCTGCCAACATTGCGGGCATCATGGATATGTAAGTGTCCATACAATGCAGCTGCTGTATTTGTAGCTGCTGGCTTTTAATATTTTTTTTTAAGTGGGACCTCCACTTTAACTGCTTGCGGACCGCCGCATGTACATTTATGTTGGCAGAATGGCACTGACAGGCACATCAACGTATATATATATACGTTGGTGCCTTGAGGGGGTTCGGGGGTCCGATCGAACCCCCCCGTACCATACGGCGGTCCGGTTACCTAGCCGAGCGATCTGTGCAGAGGGGGCGGCGGTTCGTTTTTGTCCGCCCCCTCCGGATCGCTCTCAGCCAATGCGCTCGCTCCCCCTGCAGCGCACTTCCTCCTCCTGTGTAAAGACAGGAAGGGGGAAGTGATGTGATCTCTCCCTCTGCGTTTTTTTCAACCTCCGCTGAGGAGAGATCACATCACACAGTAAGTCTGCACAACACTACACTGACGCACACTACACATAGGAACATTTTTTTTTTTACTAAAGACATGTGGCTTAATAAATTTTGGCCTAAATGTTTGACTAAAATTTTGTTTATTTGATTTTTCTTATAACAAAAAGTAAAAAATATTGTTTTTTTTCCAAAAATGTCGCTCTATTTTTGTATATAGCGCAAAAAATAAAAATCGCAGAGGCGATCAAATACCACCAAAAGAAAGCTCTATTTGTGGGAAGAAAGGGACACAAATTTTGTTTGGGAGCCACGTCGCACGACCGCGCAATTGTCTGTTAAAGCGACGTAGTGCCGAATCGCAAAAAGGGGCCTGGTCATTTACCTGCATTTTGGTCCGGGTCTTAAGTGGTTAATGAGCCACTGATCTGGAAACCACATCTGTAGGTCGGGTAATATGCACATGACTTGCTTCAGGTCATTAACTCATCAAGCAATAAAAAAAGGTAGAGATGACAGCCATGGAGAATGTACCTACATTACAAAAATAAGTCAGCAATGGCAGCTCCTATGTTTGTCATGTCAGGATCTGTTTAAAGGGAATTGCCATGTTGGAATAGACAAATTGCTTTCTTTGACAAGTACATTTGTAGGCATGACAGAATGATCACACAGATCTAAATTTTAGTTAATAAACCATTTGACATATGGACACATAACTGCATATAGAACAGCTGTTTGATAATGCAACGACCTTTACAAACATTAATAAGATTAAACCTGGGTGAAGACAAAGACTAGTACGTGTATGTATATATAGATGTAGCCTGTAATTTTAGCTCCAGGTTTGATCTCCAACATCAGCAGGAAGCTAAACTACTGATCTCCTTACAAGTAAATCCAGTCATAGATGTTGCTTTATACTCATTAGCAAAGATATCGGGGGAGGGGGATGCATGCAAATGAATTTGATGATTCTAATAATAATTAAAAGCAAAACATGTTAAATATCAGGTTGTTATGGCGATGCAAATCTAATTGTTAACCCGTTAACAGAGATTTTGCAATACACAGTAATTGCTCAGATAGGGACTTTTATATTTGCTGTTAATTAAAAATGATTATTTTGAGCCAATAGCCCATCATGTGATGGTGTCATAAACGTTGTCCCTCACTTAGGCTGCATTCACACTACAGTGTTTTAAATCGCAGACAGATTTACCGCAGATCTACCCGCGATTTGACAGCGCTGAGATGTGAATGACAAAACTCAGGACTCGCATTTGATAATGGCACCACAAATGGCTGTGCAGGTCTGAGGCATGTCACCCCAAAGTAGCTCCTGAACTATTTTTTTTTTTTTGTTAATAATATAATCCGCTAAAACTAAGTGGGGTGGATTTAGTAAAACTGGAGAGTGCACAATCTGATGCAGCTCTGCATGGTAGCCAATCGGCTTCTAACTTCACCTTGTTCTATTAAAGGGGTTGTTAAGGTTCATGTTTTTTCACCTTAATGCATCCTATGCTTTAAGGTGAAAAAAATACCTCTCTGTCATGGGCCTCCCTTTTTACTTAACTGAGCCAGTTCACCTGCTCTGCGCATTCCCCCGGCGTCCTCTTCTCTACAGAGTTTTGGCATTGATTGGATAGATTGATAGTAGTGCAACCATTGGCTCCCGCTGCTGTCAATCAAATCTAATGACGTGGCCGCCAGGGGGCGGTGCCAAGTCATACACTCGGCTGCTATGGACACCGACTGTATGAAACGGAAGCGTGCCTGCAAGGTAACCCCCTTGGGAGAGAGCTTCCCGGAGGGGGTTAGCTATTGCGGGGAGGAGCCGCGAGAGTCGCCGTGGGACCCCAGAACAGCAGGATCAGGGCCACTCTGTGCAAAATATACTGCACAGTGGAGGTAAGTATGACATGTTTGTTGTGTTTTCTTTTTTTTTTAAATGAGCCTTTACAAACACTAACCTTGACAAAAAAAAACAACAACCTGGAAACTAATTGGTTTCTGTGCTGAGCTGCACCAGATTTTGCACTCTCCAGTTTTAATCAACCCCAGTGAGTCAAGTAAAAATATTGTAGCTGTTTTAAATCCTGTAAGCATAAAATTAGTTTTTGCTAAGAAAAAAAAAATCACACAAAACATACATACTTACTACGTGTGTTGCAAACTCTTCCAAAAGTGACCTTTTAATATTATCTCAAATAAAAAGTCATCAGCGGCCATTCAGAGCAGATGATTAGAGCTGCGGCTGTAGCTGGCTTCTCTATGCAGCTACAATGCTTCTCTAAGCAGATATAAATTGCTGACATGATCATCAGCAGCTATGTTATAAGATTATAAGTGTAGCTACTGAAGATGACAATTCTCAAGCTAGATCCAGTTACTGCAAAAACCGTCATGAAGGTTGCTGTAACAGACTTTTTGTTGACTTCAGTTCATTATTTTTTAAATTGTGCAACTACTGCAAAGGCTGTTTGGTCTTAAAAACAATTGTACAAGCCTAATAAAAACAAGCCATGCAAAAGGATGGAGCATCTCTTCATCTAATGGGTCCTATATGGCAAAACGAACTAGTGAATAAAAAACGCATATTGCAACATTGAAAGAATTCATTGTACACACAGATTTCCTCAGATTGTATTTGAAATAAAAGGAGCAATCTCTTCATAAGCCAAGCTGGGGAAAACATTGCATTGTATCCAGCTATTCACATAGCATGAACATCTTATTCTTCGCCCACCATCCTTGAGTAGAGATCTGCCCATCTTTGCATTACCAATTGTTTGTTTTTTTTGTTTGTTTTTTTGAAGCTACAAATTGTAATGTTGAGCTGTTTACTGTCTAGACAAATTTACTATTGTTCTTTTTATCTTTTTTTGTTTTCTAGTGCTGATTTTGATGAGATTGAACTGCTGTATTCGCTGTGTGTAGAGGGCGCAACCACAAAACGTAATACCAAGAAACCATCTTCTACAATAGGGCCCACATAATAGTACACAACAATTTGTAAATTCTGTGCTGCAGGTATACCTAACCTGTAACTATTTTGTTATTAAACACAAAATCTAACATTCTTATTATTGAATATACTTACCAGGTGCATTGTGGATGTCCAGCTGAGACAACAATCCAATAGTTGCTCCTAGGTCTTAAAGGATAACTGATTTTAGCAAATGTATTCTTTAAATATGTCTCTTCATCCCATTTCTTTATACTTACCCCTCTTAATGTGAACCCTGTTGGGAGCCCCACAGCTTCTCTACTAAAAGTTCCCTAGCCTGGTTCTGATTTCATTCTCAATTCATTCCTTTGGCAAGGCCATTACTTCTTTGTCCCAAGGGTGGACAGATTTTAGGAATGAAAGGAAAGTTTCTTCTGCAAGAGGCTTTGTCGCTCCCAGCAAGCACAAGATAACCTCTTGGAAAAGTGGTGACATGAAAAGGAGACTGGTGCCTTGTTGTGCACTGGGTGACCGGTCACCCCATTACCCAGTTCAGTAACCTTCCCTCTCCCAGCCTCTCCCTTTTCTGCCTCTCTGCTCAGCACAACATCATTCCTCAGTTCTTAGTTGCAAAGGTACTGAGAATGCCATCAGCAGACTTTATTGTCATTGCTGGGGCAGACTGAAAAACAGGAGCCCGGGGGGCAGGGCAAAGGTATTTTTTTTTAATAAAGCAAGGTAAAGTAATGTGTGTTTTTAAATACTTTATTTTTCGCAAGACAGAAATGTTAAATATTATATTCACAAACATGCTGAGAGCAGGTGCATGACCCTCCCCTTTCACTGACAACACAGATTCCTACCAGCTCTGCTCAGAATGCCAAGTCCCTGAGGATGCACTGCATGTACAAAGCCTAAGGGCTCTTGGGTGTAGTTATTCATAAGAAATTCATCTTTCAACTGTTGTTAAAATAATTTGATCAACAAAAGAGATATTGGCAGCCACCAGGAGGAGGAGTCTGCAGGGCACCCAGCCTCACATCTTATTCATGTAGGGGCCCTGCTGATCCCTCCCATATGTGGCTGCAAATAGCAGGTCTTTCCTTGATTTATAAAAAACTAAATAGAAAATAATTTATAAATGTGTAAAGTAATAACTTTGTGCACAGACCTAAAAAACTTAAGCTAAAAATGATTAAATTGCCAAAGAACTCTGTGCTGCAGTAATAAATGTGATACTCCATATCTTATAGGAATCGAACAACAAAAAACGAAATATCTACTTACCTACTTCAACAGTGTATCAATATAAATGTGAAACATCTCCAAAAATACCTTTTTGTGCAAGTTTGTGAAAAAAATATTAAAACAGTCCACACAACTTGTGAGTTAATATAACGTACTCTCCACGCGAGACCTTCGCTGACCCCTCTGACACACGCTCACCTTACTTATTTGACCCTCATCCTAAAGGTCAAAAATAAGCATGTTTCTTTAAATCCAGGAACAGTATAAACCAGAGTCAATGGTGCCAGCATTGTCCCTCATTGATAAGAACTAAAGCCCCATAAACACTATTAGATTTTCTGCAGATTTTTGTCTTAAAGTGGATGTAAACCCCCCAAAAAAATATTATTTTTTGATGTCACAGTGTAGAGTGTAAGATTTTCTATCATCTGTGCCCAGTCTTGCCACACAGAGTTAATCCAGCGCTGAGTAATCCTCTTTTAATTTTCAGTGCAAATTAACAGAATTCCAGATAAAAACTTGCCAAATTATAAAGTCCGTTTCTCTGTTATTGCTTTCAGTGACAGGTTATTTACAAATCTAGCTTTGACATGTTTATCATAACATGAGGTGATCCAAAGTTCATTGTATATTACCAGGATGTGTTATGTGGGGGAGGGGTGGATAAACATGTCCCAGCTAGATATGTAAATAACCTGTCACTCAAACTGACTTTTTATTTAGGCAGGTTTTTATCTGGAAGGCTGTTCATTTTTACTGAGCATTAAAAGAGGATTTCTCAGATCTGGATTAACGCTGTGTGGCAAGACTGGGCACAGATGATAGGAAATCTGATACTCTAATTGTGACATCAAAAAAATTTTTTTTTTTGGGGGGTTTACATCCACTTTAAGACAAAAATCTGCAGAAAATGTAATAGTGTTTAGGGGGCTTTAGTTCTTATCAATGAGGGACAATGCTGACGCCATTGACTCAGGTTTATACTGTTCCTGGATTTAAAGAAACATGCTTATTTTCTTTCTCGTACATCACGGGACACAGAGCGGCATATTCATTACTATATGGGTTATATGGAGTACCTTCAGGTGTGGACACTGGCAATCTCAAACAGGATGTCCCCTCCCTATATAACCCCCTCCCCTAGAGGGAGTCCCTCAGTTTTTTCGCCAGTGTCTTAGGTGTTGGTCACGGAATAGCTTTGCTCCACATCCTTGGGATTAAGGGCGGGCTAACCGGATCTGTCCAAGGAGCCTCAGTGCCAAAGTGGACAGTACCCGGGCCCCAAACCGTGGGGTTTTGCCTATAATGCTCCTCTTTGGAGGGCTGGACCCTGGGCCCAGGACTTGGAGTTTGTAAAAACCATAAGTGCCTGTTTGCCAGGGTGCTATATAGGTCCAGGACAGTGGGTACCTTCATAGGACCCCAGGGCCTGAAGGTCTACTGCGCTACCCACGGAGATGGGAGAAGATTGGATCGTTTTGCTGAACAAACATCCTGCAGCATGGAGCAGGTAAGGGGGAGCCTGCGGGACTTGGTTCGACAGCAGGCTCTCCGGGGTAACCTAAAAGGGGGGATAGCCTAAGTATGCTCTGCATTGGCAACCTTGCTCACTATGTCTGAGAAAGACAGGATGACCCCTTTTTTCCCCCATCACTAGGTTCCCCTGTCTAAGAATGTGTTGCTAGCTAACCTGCTGCTTTCTTCCTAGGACTGGTAAGGATCCCTATGGGGCCTTTTGGAGAGTCCTACCTGGCCGGGGGTTTGAATCTGCCGCCTGATACTGCAGTCCTGGGTCTCCAGCAGCGCGGCTCCTCCATGTTCCTCCTGTTCCGGCATACGCGTGCGCGCGCACGTCTTATAGACGTTTTTCGCGCCGTTCAGAGAGGAGGGCGGGGGGGGGCGTGCCTGCGGCGTCATACAGGGGCGCGCCTTGTGCTGTTATAGATCAGCAGGCATTGTCAGTGCTCAGTCTGAGGCTGATTTCAGAAGGAGAGGACGCAGAGCGGCAGAACAGTGACTCCCGGTGGCGGAAGAGGGGTAGTACATACTGGACTTTGTTCCAATGCCTTTTTTGTTAAGCCAAGAAATTCCCCTTTTTGCAGCAGGTTGGAGGCTGGCAAACTAAGTTTGGGGTCACTGTATGTTTTAAAAAAAAAAAAAAAAATATATATATATATATATATATATTTAAAAAAAAAAAAAAAAGAAAAACATACGGGGCCCCATCAGTTTTTGGGCATTAGTGATCTATTGTCCCCTAAGCTCTGGTTTTGTACTCCTGGCCACTACAGTCTGTTGTTGTTGGCGGAGTCCCTCGATTTTGTATTATGGCTTCCAAAGGTTCGGGGTCAAAGGGTACAAAAAAGACCAAAAAACAAAGGGGTTCCCCCTCTGATTCTGATGATATGCCGATACTTTCCCCGCAACTTATTAACATAAAGGGCGCCTTGGATGAGCCATTAGGGGGATCTGGTGCGGAGGCTGGCCCAGATCAGCCCAGCCCTGTGTTTATCACAGAGGAGATGCTAGCCGTATCCCTAGGGGGGCTAGAAGAGAGAATAGCAGCATTGATCGCTAGAGCTATTCCTGGTAAGAAACGGGTTAGATCCCCATCACCAAGAGGTGTATCCTCAGATGCTGAGATTCTCTCTCTGGAGGAATTGGAATCACAGGAGGATCAACTAGACCTGAACCAAGAGGGTTCAGGGATTGAGGGATCTGCCTCTGAGGAACCATTTTCAGACTCCCAGACAGAAAGACTGTGGGTACAGTCTTTGACGGACATGGTCCGCTCGGCATTTAGTTTACCATTGCCAGAGCCTCAGGTTCCTCCGGTATCCTCTCTGGGCTCTTTGAAAGCTCCGTTAAGCAACGCAGTTTTTCCGGTCCATCCTCTCTTGGAGGAATTGATCTTTCGGGATTGGGTACGGCCGGACAGGATTTTTCTGCCACCGAAAAGATTTGCGGTCATTTACCCCATGGAGGAAAAATTCTCCAAGAGGTGGAGGCTCCCAGTAGTGGATGCAGCCATCTCATGTGTGAATAAATCACTAACTTGCCCGGTGGAAAACATACATATGTTTAAAGATCCGGTTGATAAACGGTTAGAGACACTTTTAAAAGCATCCTTTGCTACGGCAGGAGCAGTGGTACAGCCAGCTGTGGCTGCAATTGGAGTTTGTCAGGCGTTAAAAGACCAGACAAAAGAAATGTTAAAGGACATGCCTACCCAACAAGCAGAAGAGTTTTCTGACATTCCCAGAGCTCTGTGTTTTGCTGTAGATGCTATAAAAGATTCCATCCAGCAGGCCTCTCGTTTATCACTATTTTTGGTGCACATGAGAAGGCTCTTATGGTTGAAGAACTGGGCGGCGGAGCCCCCATGCAAAAAGCTTCTGGCAGGGTTTACCTTCCATGGAGGACGACTCTTCGGAGAGGATCTGGATAAATATATTCAGACTATTTCAAGTGGCAAGAGTACCCTTTTACCGGTCAAAAAGACATTCCGGGGTCCTACATTTAAAAGGCAGCTCTTTCCTGTCTCGGGGCCCTCAAATTCCAGGCAGTATCGACGGCCGCCTGCACGATCCAACGTTAACAGTAGATCGCAGGGACAGGCCCCTGGGGGTAAGAGGCCATGGTATCGCAAGCCGACAAAGACAGCCCCTAAGTCTGCCTTATGAAGGGGCGCCCCCACTCTCGCGGGTGGGGGGAAGGCTTTGTTTCTTCTCAGAAGTTTGGGAAGCCAAGATCCCCGACAAATGGGTCCGGGCATCTGTAACCACAGGCTACAGACTGGAGTTTCTAAGGTGTCCTCCGCCTCATTTTCAAGAATCAAGGCTACCAAAGGATCCAGCAAGGAAGGCCTCATTGCTGGCAGCTTTGGATCACCTGCTTTGCCAGGACGTAATAATAGAGGTGCCAGCCCAAGAGCAAGGGCTAGGTTTCTATTCCAATCTCTTTGTCATACCAAAGCCAACGGCGATGTCAGGCCAATCTTGGACCTAAAAAGGTTAAACGGTTACCTAAGGGTTCGTTCCTTCCGGATGGAATCCATCCGGTCAGCAGCCGCCGCGCTTCAGAGGGACGATTTTCTGGCCTCCATAGACATAAAGGATGCTTACCTTCATGTACCAATCTTTCAGTCGCATCAAAGATTTTTACGCTTCGCGGTGGGGCAGCGACACTTCCAATTCAGGGCGCTCCCCTTCGGGCTGGCCACGGCCCCCCGGGTATTCACGAAGATCCTAGCCCCAGTTCTGGCCAATTTAAGGATCCAAGGGGTCACAGTCCTAGCATACTTGGACGACCTTTTAATCATAGATCACTCACGGCCGGGTCTGCAACAGGCAGTAAACCTCACGGTTCGGTACCTCGAAGGATTCGGCTGGGTCCTAAACCGGGGAAAGTCAGCGTTCCAGCCTACAAAGCAGTTGGAATACCTCGGCATGAGGTTAGACACAGAACAGCAAAGGGTGTTCCTGCCCCTTGTAAAGATCGAGGCTATCAAGGGGTTGGTTCAGTTGGTTCTAAACAAGAAAAAACCAACTATTCGCCTGTGTATGCGAGTACTAGGCAAGCTAGTGGCCACGTTCGAGGCAGTACCATACGCTCAGATCCACACTCGCGTCCTACAGGCAGCCATTCTAGCAGCCTGGGGCAAGAGGGCACATGCCTTAGAGTCCCCTTTGACGCTATCATCAAGGGTCCGACAAAGCCTGGCCTGGTGGTTGAACCCTCAGAATCTTCTAAAGGGAAAATCCTTCAGCCCTGTTGTCTGGAAGGTAGTTACCACAGACGCCAGCCTGGCAGGCTGGGGGGCGGTCTTCGAGGGGTTCTCTCGCCAGGGAACTTGGGTGAAAGCAGAGAGGCAGCTCCCCATCAATATCTTGGAGATCAGAGCTGCTCGCCTAGCCCTTCTGGCATGGACCTCCAGATTACAGGGGTTCCCGGTGAGAATCCAGTCAGACAATGCCACGGCGGTGGCATACATAAACCACCAAGGGGGAACCAGGAGTCAGGCCGCTCAGAGGGAGGTGAGCTTGATTTTTCAGTGGGCAGAGGTTCATGTACCCAGAGTCTGTTGCCAGGGGAGTGGTCTCTGCATCCCCAGGTCTTTCAGACAATCTGCCAGAGGTGGGGAATGCCGGACGTAGATATAATGGCATCCAGGTTCAACAAGAAACTAGACAGGTTCGTGTCTCGAGCGAGGGATCCTATGGCCTGCGGAACCGATGCGTTGGTTTGCCCTTGGCATCAATTCAAACTTCTATATGCATTCCCTCCGCTTCAGTTACTCCCTCGCCTGTTGCGCAGGATCAGAGTGGAGCACAAGCCAGTCATTCTAGTAGCTCCGGCTTGGCCCCGGAGGACTTGGTACTCACTAGTCCTGAAGATGGCAGTGGGAGACCCTTGGACTCTTCCTCTACAACCAGACCTACTCTCACAAGGCCCGATCCTCCACCCTACATTACAGCGTCTAAATTTGACGGCCTGGAGGCTGAATCCCTGATTCTCAGGGGTAGAGGTCTGTCTAGGCAGGTAATTCCTACCCTGATTAGGGCTAGAAAGCCGGTCTCCAGGGTGATTTATTACAGGGTGTGGAGGAACTACGTAGGCTGGTGTGAATCCAAAAGATGGAATTCCCGCAAATATACTATTGATAGGGTGTTAAGTTTTCTCCAGCTAGGAGTGGATAAAGGCCTGGCACTAAGCACAATCAAGGGACAGATCTCAGCTCTGTCAGTGTGGTTTCAGAGGCCGCTGGCCACCCACTCGCTGGTAAAGACCTTCTTACAGGGGGTCTTGCGTATTAATCCTCCTGTCAAGTCACCAATTTGTCCATGGGACTTAAATCTTGTCCTGTCCACTCTACAGAAACAACCCTTTGAGCCGTTGGCTGAGATTCCTTTAGTCTTACTGACAAGAAAGTTGGTTTTCTTGGTCGCCATAGTTTCGGCCAGGAGAGTGTCAGAATTAGCAGCCTTATCGTGTAAGGAACCATATCTCGTTCTGCATAAGGACAGGGCAGTTCTCCGGCCCCATCCTTCCTTTCTACCAAAGGTTATATCCAAATTTCACTTGAACCAGGATTTGGTACTTCCATCCTTCTTTCCAAAACCCACATCTAGAAAGGAGGGGTTGCTGCATACCTTGGATATTGTCCGGGCCATGAAGGCCTATCTTAAAGCTACAGAAAAGATCCGGAAGACAGATGTGTTATTCGTTCTACCAGATGGCCCCAAGAAGGGGCAGGCAGCTGCAAAATCCACCATCTCGAGATGGATTAGACAATTAATCATTCAAGCCTACGGTTTGAAGAGGTTGCCTCCTCCTTTGTCGGTAAAGGCCCATTCTACCAGGGCCATGGGCGCCTCCTGGGCAGCACACCATCAGATCTCTATGGCTCAGATATGCAAGGCGGCGACGTGGTCATCAGTCCACACGTTTACAAAGTTTTATCAACTAGACGTGAGAAGGAATGCGGATTCTGCCTTTGGACAGGCAGTACTACAGGCTGCAGTTTAAGATCCTCGGGATCAGGGGCACCCTTGGTTGTAAAAAAGAAAAAAAAAAAAAAAAAAAAAAGTTTTTTCTTGACTAAGTTGGAATTATTATTATTATTTGAGTATACCTCTAAATTGAATCCTTCTTTGGAAGATGTCTCCCTCCCCTCATTAAAGCATTGCTTTCGGACATCCCATATAGTAATGAATATGCCGCTCTGTGTCCCGTGATGTACGAGAAAGAAAAAGGGATTTTTAAATACAGCTTACCTGTAAAATCCTTTTCTTGGAGTACATCACGGGACACAGAGCTCCCACCCCTCTTTTGGCGAAACATTTTGGGAGGCATACTGCTTGCTACAAAACTGAGGGACTCCCTCTAGGGGAGGGGGTTATATAGGGAGGGGACTTCCTGTTTGAGATTGCCAGTGTCCACACCTGAAGGTACTCCATATAACCCATATAGTAATGAATATGCCGCTCTGTGTCCCGTGATGTACTCCAAGAAAAGGATTTTACAGGTAAGCTGTATTTAAAAATCCCTTTTTTTTGGGGGGGTTTACATCTGAAGAAAATCTAATGGTGTGTATGAGGCTTCAGTGTGCACCTCTCTCCAGGACCAGAAAGCAGGTGGATTGTCCTACCCAGGCACTCGGATGCATAGCAGGCCATAAAGCTCAAGGAAAACAAAGGACGGACATAGTGCTCACCTACAAATATTTAAAAGTATAATATTTAAACATTTAATAATTAAAATCAAATAAAGTAATGCACTCATATAAACACGGTAGAAAAAGCCTCTGTCGGGACATGAAGCCAGGCAGCACTGTCCTTGTATATTTCTCAATAGAATGCCTACAAGCCCAGCAGCATAACTCATCCAGCCTTCTTATTTTTTGAGTTAGTTTGACATTTATATTGATACACTGTTGATGCATTGTATATAAGCGAATATTCACTTTTTTTGATGTTTGATTCATATATATGGAATATCACATTTTGGGGCATTTAGCACATCATATATTCACACACAATTCTATAGTAATTCATAAATATGTTTGGTCACACTGATCTAATTGTTTTACGTTTATTGTCAGTGCCTTTGAATGTTGCTTTTCTAGAATGGTATTTTTGTATAATTTGTTAAATAAATATATTTCATTTACAATAACAAAAAGTTAGTAATATTGTTTTTCTGCGGAGGGAAAGAGTGTGTGTGTGTATATATATTTACATATTAGCGTGCAAAAAAATGCTGTAAATTAAGAATGCTTTCAGAAACAAAAGTGTTAATAGGTTATTTTTATTATTTAACAAAATGGAAAGTAAATAAACAGAAGACAAATCCAAATCAAATCAATATTTGGCGTGACCACCCTTTGCCTTCAAAACGGCATCAATTCTTTAGTTCTTCTAGGTACACTTGCAAACAGTTTTTGAAGGAACTGGGCAGATAGGTTGTTCCAAATATCTTGGATAAGATATTCTGTGGATGTTGGCTGCCTCAAATCCTTCTGTCAGCTTTATATAATCCCAGACAGGCTCAATGATTTTGAGATCAGGGCTCTGTGGAGGCCAAATCATCACTTCCAGGACACCTTGTTCTTTTCTTACAATGAAGATGATTCTTAAAATGACATTGGCTATATGTTTGGTGTCGTTGTCCTGCTGCAGAATAAATTAGGGGCCACTTACAGTCATGGCATGATGGATAAGTACAGTGTATCCGGAAAGTTTTCAAAGCGCTTCACTTTTTTCATATTTTGTTTATTTTGTTATGTTACAGCCTTACTCCAAAATTTATTAAATTCATTATTTTCCTCAAAATTCTACAAACAATCCGACTCCTCTTCTTTTATACTTCAAACAATACCCCATAATGACAATGGGAAAAAAAGTGTTTGAAATCTTTGCAAATTTATTAACCGCTTCAATACCGGGGCTATTTTGGCACTTCTCGTACATGCATAAATCATAATTTTTTTGTTAGAAAATTACTCAGAACCCCCAAACACTATATATTTTTTTTTAGCAGACACCCTAGGGAATAAAATTCCGGCCATTGCAACTTTTTATCTCGCACATTATTTGCGCAATCATTTTTCAATTGCCTTTTTTTGGGGAAAAAAATGGTTTTGTGAATTAAAAAATAACAAAACAGTAAAGTTAGGCCAATTTTTTGGTATAATGTGAAAGATTAAGTTACGCCGAGTAAATAGATACCTAACATGTCACGCTTTAAAACTGCGCACACTCATGGAATGGCGCCAAACGTCAGTACTTAAAAATCTCCATACGCAACGCTTATTTTTTTTTTACAAGTTACAAATTTAGAGTTCCAGAGGAGGTCTAGTGCTAGAATTGTTGCTGGCGCTCTAACGCACGCGGCGATACCTCACATGTGTGATTTGAACGGCGTTTACATATGTGGGCGGGACTTACGCGTGCGTTCGCTTCTGAGCGCGAGCTACCGGGGATAGGGGCGTTTAAAAAAAAAAATGTTATTATTTTATTTTTTATTTTACACAATTTCTTTTATTTTTAAACTTTTTTTGAATTTTTTTTTTTTTTTGATCACTTTTATTCCTATTACAAGGAATGTAAACATCCCTTGTAATAGGAATGTGTGTGACAGGTACTCTTTATGGAGAGATGCAGGGTCAATAAGACCCAACATCTCTCCTCCAGGCTGGAAAGCATTAGATCGTGAAAAAAATTTCACAGATCTAATGCATTCAGCCGCTGCTGCGGCTGTGTTTACATTCCAGGACCCGGGCGTGACGTCATAACATCGCGCCCGGGCCTCCAACGATCATAGAGATGACTGGTGACCATCCGGCGGCGGATCGTTTCTCCGGGTCTCCGATGGCAAAGGAGAGCCCGGAGAAGCACCGGATGGCGGCGGGGGGGGGGGGGGGCGTCCCCTCCCGCCGCCTAGAAGAACGATCAAGCGGCGGAACCGCCGCTATGATCGTTCTTATGGTGCACAGATTCGCCGCCTGAACAGATGGATATCTGAATGATGCCTGTGGCTGCAGGCATCATTCAGATATCCCCACTGAAAGCCAGGACGTCAATTGACGGCCTAGGTATTGAAGTGGTTAAAAATAACTAACAAGTTAAAAAAATACCCATGTACATAAGTATTCACAGCCTTTGCCATGACATTCTTAATTGAGCTCAGGTGCAGCCTGTTTCCACTGACTGATCATCCTTGAGATGTTTCTACAACTTGATTGGAGTCCACCTGTGGTAAATTCAGTTGATTGGACATGATTTGGAAAGGCACACACCTGTCTATATAATGTCAGCGCACAAACCAAGCCATGAAGTAGTATAAGGCTGCGTACACACGATCGGTCAATGAAAACAGACTGAAGGACCGTTTCATCGGTCCAAACCGATCGTGTGTAGGCCCCATCGGTCAGTTATCATTCGGTCAAAAAAAGAGAACTTGCTTTAAAATTTGACCGATGGACGCCTGACCGATGGGTCAAAACCGATCGTTAGTATGCAAAAGCATCGGTTAAAAGGCCGCTCATGCTCAGAATCAAGTCGACGCATGCTTGGAAGCATTGAACTTCGTTTTTTTCAGCACATCGTTGTGTTAAAACACGTAAACGTCACCGCGTTCTAACACGATCGTGTTTTTTTTTAACCGATGGTGTGTAGGCACATCAGACTATAAGTCAGCTTCATTGGTTAACCGATGAAAACGGTCCTTCGGACCGTTCTCAATGGATGGACTGATCGTGTGTACAGGGCCTTAGGGCACTTTCACACTGAGGCATGGTGGCGTTGGCGGTAAAGTGTCGGTAGTTTTAGCAGCCCTTTACTATAGTTTTAGAGGCTAGGGGCCGAATTAAGGGTAAGACGCTTTGCAGGCTCTTCGGTGGTGCTGGCCATTGTGGTTTAAATGGCGTTTACATATGTGGGTGGGACTTACATGTGTGTTTGCTTCTGAGCGTGAGCTACCGGGGACGGGCGATTTAAATTTTTCTTTTTACTTCATTTTGTTTTATTTTTACACTTTTTTTTACATTTAAATTTTTTTTTTGATCACTTTTATTCCTATTACAAGGAATGCAAACATTCCTTGTAATAGGAATCTATTGTGACATCCTCCTCTTTATGGAGAGATGTGTGGTCAGTAAGACCCCACATCTCTCCTTCAGGCTGGAAAGCATGAGATTAAGAAAAAAAATTCACTGATCTCCTGCTGACAGCCGCGATTGCGGCTTTGTTTACATCAGAGAACCCACGCCTGGGCCTCCGACGGTCGTAGAGATGACTGGAAATCTCTATCATCGTCATCTGACGCCGGCCGATTATTTTTCCGGGCCCCCGATGCCACGGAAGAGCCCGGAGAAGCACCGGATGGCGGCGGGAGGGGGGACGTCCCCTCCCATCGTCTATAAGAACGATTAAATGGTGGAACTGCCGCTATGATCATTCTAATCGTGCACAGAATAGCCGGCTGGAAATAATGATATCTGAATGATGCCTGTAGCTGCAGGTATCATTCAGATATCCCTGCTGAAAGTCCAGGATGTCATATGACGTCCTTGGGCTGGAAGTGGTTGTGAAAACCTGCTCTAGAGCACTTTGAACCTCAGACTGGGATGAAGGTTTATCTTCCAGCAGGGCAACGACCAAGATAATGAAGAAGTGGCTACGGGACAACTCTGTGAATGTCCTGAGTGGCCCAGACTTGAACCCGATTTGAACATCTCTGGAGAAATCTGAAAATGGCTGTGTAACAACGCTCCCCAAGAATGGGAGAAACTGCTCAAAAATAGATGTGCTAAGCTTTTAGCATCAGACTTGAGGCTGTGATATGTGCTTCAACAAAATATTGAGCAAAGGCTGTGAATACTTATGTACATGGAATTGTTTCATTTTTATTTTTAATAAATTTGCAAAGATTTCAAACAAGCTTCTTTCACGTTGTCATTATGGCATATTGTTTGTAGAATTTTAAGGAAAGTAATAAATTTAATCCATTTTGGAATAAGGCCGTAACATAAAAAATTTGGAAAAAGTGAAGCACTGTGAATACTTTTTGGATGCACTGTATCTGCCTGTATTTCTCAGTATTGAGGACACCATTCATCCTGACCAAATCTCAAACTCCATTTGCAAAAATGCAGCACCAAATTTGCAAGGGACCTTCATCATGCTTTATTGCCTGCAGACATTCATTATTGTTCTGTCCTTCAGCAAACAAGCAGCCTCCTGCTACAGCCAAATCTTTCACATTTTCATCAGTCCTCTAGAGCACCTGCTGCCATTTTTCTGCCCCCAGTTCCTATGTTTTTGTGCATAGTTGAGTTGCTTACCTTTGTTTCCATGTTCTATGCAAAAAAACATAGGAACTGGGGCGCAGAAAAATGTCAGCAAGTGCTGTGGATGATGAGATTAGATTTCAAGAATGTTTTTTTTAGAGCCGAATCATCCCCAAGGTGACCTAGGCATGTATCTGGGGCCCTGCAGGTGTATGGATGGCTTGTCAGTGGCCTCTCTACACACTATCAGAATCACTCACTACTTGCAGCTGGGCAAAGCTCTGTTATGCTGTTGAACTGGCAGGTGTTGCACACCAGAAATGCCCAGCCCTGGACAAGAGGACACTATTACATTTTTTACCACTCCCTCTGTAAGCACTGGGCTATCTATATTTGATCAGACAGTTGCATGGAGTCAGTGTAGTGGCAGCAGTGGCTGGCTTAAAGCGGAGGTTCACACTAAAAGTGAACCTCCACTTTTTGGATCCCTCCCCCCCTCTGGTGACACATTTGGCACCTTTCAGGGGGAGGGGGGTGCAGATACCTGTCTGAGACAGGTATTTGCACCACTTCTGGGTCTGATCCCCGCAGGGAATCCAGCCTGTGACTTCACTCCCCCTGCTGTCTTCTAGGAAACACTGTTCCCAGGAGAGAGTGGGGACCAGTGACAGCGTGCCGCAATCCTCGCACATGCGAACCTCCGCTTTAAACGGACATTAAAATCAGAGTCACTGGAGTTGGTAGATGAATATCTGTTTTACAGGTTTCTTGCCCAACTTTTTTCAGGTTCCACACATTCCTCATTAGCACTGCAATTTATGGGTTAAGTAGCCATTCAGGCAGGACAGGTCAGATAAAATCTGCCTGCAACTCTGCACATGTACTGAAACCTCTTTGACAACCTGCATACGGTCATTCAAAAACAAACTGGAGAGCTACTATTAATCAAAGATAGCCTAAGGAAACCATTTGAGGTGGAAAGCCTTCCTTGCACAACCTGAGGAACAAGAACAGTTACAGAGGTGGTGCTAAGCTCTATGCTATTTCTAGGTCTTCCTCTTATGTCTGACTTGCTGAATTCACTGCCTATAAAACTAGCTGGCAGTGATCCTGTGCACTTACTGATGCTAAAGATGAGTCTATGCTGCTGCTAATTGGTTGCTCAGCCAGGAAGGACATCAGGAGTCAGTACTAGTGCCACTTACTGGTTCTGCTATGAGTGATGGAGCCCAAAGTGGATGTCCTCATACACTACTAATACATATCAGTAAATATGAGACCTGATGGTTTAAAATCCAGTGGTACTGTTTTTAATGAGCTAAGGACCCTAATGGACTTTGAAAACTTGAAGTCAACATCACTTTTTACAGGTTACAGAAGCGGATGATGAAAGATGGTCCCAGGTATAACATCCTAAAACTGTATGAGTATTCACCATCTTTTAGTAGCTTCTGCCAATTGTTAACAAAGTGTAAAAACAGTGTTAACAGTCACCTTGTTGTCGGAGACTTTTATTATGGCCCATATATAAAGAGTACCCTAATAAAGGCTTTAATGCAAGCTATATTATTTCAAGACTAGCTAAAGTTGCCTGTACATTGAATGGGATAAAATACAGAATTCATTAAAAACCTCCTTGTGGTATAAATGTACAATACCGTGTAATGTATTGCATAACATAGCGTACATATTTAGCGGTTTAGTTTGCCATTCCTGATGTATATCATGTCATATAGCATGTACACTACATTACATCAGGGCACCATTAGTTATGGTTTGAGGAAAAGTTTTGCTGTCTGCAATTTTCATAAATAATTATTAATAAAAATTGCATACAGCGTGGTTCTTGTTCAGCTGCTTTTTATTTGTTTAAAAGATACATGGTTGCGCCAGTGGGTATATATACTTTGGTTGAGGAAAAGCTCAGATGTATCAATCTACTCATACTGCAGATCAGTCAGTTAGTTGGTAGCCGGATTAGGGCTCAAAATTGCCACCTTGCTTAAGGTCCTATTTGGCTTTAAAGGGGTTGTAAATGTACAATTTTTTCCCCCTAAATAGCTTCCTTTACCACAGTAATGCAAGGCCTTCTCCCTGGTGTGGAGTGTCCTGAATACAGAAGAGTCAGGACGCCCACTAACACGGCTCCTTTATCTGCAATGTAGAGAGCGTCCCGACTCTCCTGTAGTCCAAGGGAGGGGGCGAACATGGCACTTCACACCAGGGAGAAAGCCTAGCATTACTGTGTTGAGTTACAGACAGAAGAACAGGAAATGAGAATTTCTCAGAAGAAATACGGACATTCAAAATCAAAATGGAAGGATGAGGTAAGTGAAGGAGGACTGCACTGAGGTAAAGGAAGATATTTAGGGGGAAAAAATTGTACCATTACAACCCCTTTAATCTTGCTGGTGTTGTTTGCACTACTGAGTTCCATAGTTGGTAAGATTGAATAATGCATAAGTACATAAGACACCAGTTTATTCAGTTCAACCTGAAGCCCTGTACACACGGCCGAGGTTCTCGGCAGAAACCAGCGAGAACCTCGCTGGGAGCCGCATTCTGCCGAGAACCTCGGCCGTGTGTACGCTCTCGGCGAGCCCCGCCTGTTGCGAAACCCGTCGAGCAAATAGAGAACAGGTTCTCTATTTGCTCGGCGGCCCGTCGGGATGAATGGCTGGTTGCCTTTCCCGACGGGCAGGTCGCCGAATCTGACGGCCGGCAGAGAACCTCGACGAGCGGAACGATGTGTTCCGCCCATCGAGTTTCTCTGCCGTGTGTATGCGGCATGAGAGTGTGTGGGACTTCTATAAAACAGGGATTTTGGACTCCTGTAGTAAAGGAAAGAGTAAAAGTGATGGTCCAGATTTTTGGTGTACCTGGTCTAAATAAGCGAATAATGTGGTTTATCTTTTCAGAGGGAGTCAATTGACATCATTGTCTGTTCTGTATGATGGCTTGCCCAGAGACTGTGATGGCAGTCATATAAGTAGAAGGCTGAGTATTGTGGAGCTACACACAAGGATACATTTCCTGGTCATTGAGTTACTTAAACTGTGTAGTACATGTCTTTTTGTTTCTTGCAGAGAGACTGCCTATGTTTGATTCTGCAAATGTAACTGGGGTAGTTGTAACCAGCTTGAACCGTGTGTGGACTCAATATACAAACTTTTTTCAAACAGCAGGACTACTTTAAAGTAGGGCTGGGGAAATTAAAGATTAATTCCTTGATTAATCTTTAATTTTTTTGATCGATCAAAATTCTTGACGTCACCGGACAACCTAGACAGTCAGACTTACCCTGCTGGATGCGAGCAAACTGCACCCATTGGATTGAGGTACCATTGCATCTGTGGAGCAGGAGGATGCATCAGGCTCCATCAGGGGAAGGGGGCAAAAATAACCATCGTTTTCGTGTCCTAAGCAGTTTTATGCAGACAATTCTTTGTGTATCGACAACACATCTGTTCCCTGCGAATGACTGTTTAGTTCTTCAGGGTATATTGTCAAATAAAATGCGATCATGTCTGCTTCCAGAAAATGTAAACACTCTGGTATGTCTGTGTGACTGGCTAAAGTGATGTCTACTTGCCTACTATAAAGTGACTGACAGTGAATATACTAGATAAGTTTTATAATTAAAGTTAAATTAACTTTTTACATTTTTCTTAAAGTTTAATAAGAAAAAATTATTTACGTCAGTGCTACAGTTTGAATTTAAAACGTATTTGTGTGAACTGTGAAGTTAAGTCATGGATTGTGGAAACTAACTAGTGTCGGGTGATTGTATATAGTGTATACCACATTTACCACTGACTAGTGCAGAGTTGCAATGCAAGGAGATCAGCTAAAAGTAGTTGGCTCTGTAAGTGCGTTATAATTAATCGAAATTAGTCGATTAATCAATTAAAAAAAAAAAATCGATTAATCGAACACGAAAATTTTAACCAGTAACAGCCCTACTTTAAAGATGGATATCTCGGTAACGGCAGCAGCTGCTGCCACAACCGAGGTATACATCTTTAGCATGAGCGGTCCTGTTTACGATAACGGTGATCTCCATGGCGGA
The DNA here is from genome assembly GCA_029574335.1 of Rana kukunoris. Lineage (NCBI taxonomy): Eukaryota > Metazoa > Chordata > Amphibia > Anura > Ranidae > Rana > Rana kukunoris. Next base: position 64,839,180 of record CM056055.1, read on the forward strand.
TTAGTCGCAAGATTACCGTTATCGGCGGCGGCAGAGGGCCCCCCCTCCCGACGCTCTCCCGCGCCCTCCGCCGCTTACCGGAGCCGTCGGTAGCGGAGGAGGCGATCGGGTCCTTCTGCTACCTGTCCCCATAGCATTGCAGGGCAGAAATGACGTCAAAGGAACATTTTTTTGTTGTCATTTATTCAAATAACAAAATTTTCATTTTTTTGTCTAAATATGAGATCTGAGGTATTTTTGACCCCAGATCTCATATTTAAGAGGACCTGTCATGCTTTTTTTTCTATTACATGTTGTTACATTCCTTGTAATAGGAATAAAAGTGATACATTTTTTTTTTCCAGTGTAAAAAATTATAAAATAAATAAAAATAAATAAAACAACATTTTTTTTTTTTTAAAGCCCCCCGTCCCAACGAGCTTGCGCGCAGAAGCGAACGCATACGCGAGTAGCGCCTGCATATAAAAACGGTGTTCAAACCACACAAGTGAGGCATCACCGCGATCGTTAGAGCGAGAGCAATAATTCTAGCCCTAGACCTCCTCTGTAGCTCAAAAAATGCAACCTGTTACAAATTTTAAACGTCGCCTATCGAGATTTTTAAGGGTAAAAGTTTGACGCCATGCTACGAGCGTGCGCAATTTTTAAGCGTGACATGTTGGGTATCATTTTACTCGGCGTAACATCATCTTTCACAATGTATAAAAAAATTGGGCCAAATTTATTGTTGTTTTATTTTTTAATTAAAAAAAGGGATTTTTTTCCCAAAAAAAGTGCGCTTGTAAGACCGCTGCCCAAATATGGTGTGACAAAAAGTATTGCAATGACTGCCATTTTATTCTCTAGGGTGTTAGAAAAAAAATATATAATGTTTTTGGGGGTTTTAAAGTAATTTTCTAGCAAAAAAAACTGTTTTAGTCTTGTAAACACCAAATCTGAAAAACACCCAAGGTCCTTAAGTGGTTAAAGTGAAACAAGTTTTCCAACTTCAAATGTTTACATATTCCTAACAAGCAGTAAATTGGCTTTATAACAGTCCTCATAGATCTCTATGGCTGCAGGCCCCATTGAGCAATTAATCCTCAAAGTTTACAGAAGAATCAATGAAGTCCTTGTCTATACCAGTTTAGTTTAGCAGTGATTACTGCTGAGGTACTCTCCAGCCTTTTAACCTCCAATGTAAATACAGAGGATCGGGCTCCGGAAAATGGGATTGAGTGCCAACACATTGGGGTTTCAATACACTGTTTGCGTATTCAATTCTTCACAGTGCCTGCAGCTACAGAGGTCTTCATTTAGTACTCATTGAGGCTAGATACACACTGTTGATGTGCATCACCACAAACACATTATCGTGCATTGCCTTAAGGCAGCCTAAATATTTTGAATGGGCTGCCAAATCACTGGAATGGTCATTTTCAGGGACATGCACCTGATGTGAAGCAGGGCACAACAATGTACAGATAGTTTAACTTTGCATGTTGCTTTGCGATAACACACATACATTATGTTACACTGGCTACATGCATTAAAGTACCATTCAAATTGACTAGTACTGCAATGAACCATTCAATGTTGTGTGTTACAGCAACATGCATTTCATAGTAGGCTGCATATGTCTGAATTCAGTCAAACTACCTTGTTAAAAATATGTAAATACTTAAATGTTCACACCCTGACCATGGGTTTACTTTAAAGTGGTAGTAAACTCTTGTTGTTTTTACCTACTAGTAAGCTTATAATAACTCTTACCTGTACGTGCACCATTTAGAAGATATTCTAGCGAGCAGCAGCTGGGGACATCACCAGCAGATGCACTCTGAAGGAATGGCGTACTCGTGCAATTCCTTCAGAGCTGAGTGCCATGGCCGAGACTACCATGTGCGGGAGTGGCGTCATCGTGGTTCGGCCAGTCAGACAACCTGAAAAACGAGCGGGTGAAGATGGAAGCCTCTAAAGGGGTGACAGCGTGCTGCTGGTATCCATAGTTTTAAGAAAAAGCCTTTCATAATGTGCTAGTATGTGGCGCATACTAACACATTATGATATTGCTTTGTAGGAGGAAACTTTTTTTTTTAAGACTTTCATAGACTTTACTTCTGCTTTTAAGAAAGCCACGTAGCCAGCACGTAAATAAAAAAAATCAATTCACATTGCAATAATTTACACAAAGATTTTATTTAGTAGAAACATTTTCTTATAGACAAATAGCATAGTTTCTCTTTCCCATACAATGCTACCACCCACATTTGAAAGCTGTTTTGTCAGTTTCCAATATATTTTCAATGAAATCTATGTTAAATTTTGCCAATTGCTGACAAAGAAAAGCATTTGCATTCAAAACAATATACTTCCATAGACATCTATACAAAGCATTAACAAAATAGCCCTTTACGATTAAAATAAATAACTCAAGGACCCTGATGCTGCTACACCCTCCCTTCCCAAATATTCCTAAAGAGATCCGGTTACTAACTTAAAAAAGTTGCTATACAATATATGAGGGCCAGGGAATTTTTTTCTGGTTTTTGGTTCCATAAACTTCAATGGATCAAAAACGTGTATTAAAAAACGCACCTGGAAAACGCAAACCGCAACCTGCATAGGTGTGGATCAGTCCTTGCATGTTCACTCCACTACTTAAATAACCCTCTGCTGGGGCTGCTGATATCACATCTAAAATGGTGGTGTCCAGCAGCAGGAAGATTGTTATTGGTCTGGCAAATGTTTGGAAAATTTTTAAACAGGATAAAGTTAAAGTGACCCTGCCCCTATAAAAAAAAAAAAAAGCGAGCCAGACTTAGACTTATCTAAACCAAAAAATGTAATAGTTTTAAAATTAACAAATTTTTTCCCTAAAATTGTCCATTTTCTTGGTTTAAACATTTGATATTTTTCTATTGTGAATACAATATGTATTTATGAGATTTGCAAATCATTGCAATATGTTTTTATGTAGATTTTACACAGCTTTTTTTCTCACAACTTTTTTTGGAATTGGGGTTGTACTAGGGTATAGTTATCTATTATAGTATATGACTAATATTTTTGGTTTCAACCAGAAAAAAAACAAAATCTCATTTCTTCTACAGAGAAAATTGGAGTTCCGCCTGCATTGGGGCCTATTCAGGCCTCTCTAGTGTGATGCACTGCAGGAATGCTGCATGCGTTATAAACGGACATGTTAACATGTTGTTATCCAATCATTGTAAACAGCACCCCAATACATTAACCCAATGCACCTCTGCATTGGAAAGTTTGGTGCATCTTATGTTTGGTCCTTTCTGATGCGTTTAAAGTAACACACGTTAACACAACACACTAGAACAGAGAGATCTGAAGGGTCCTTATTTTTAGCCAGTATTTAAAACTCATGATTATCTTGGTAGTTCCTGTGGATTCTTAATGTGTTTATAATATATATATAATATAGGTACAATTGCAGAAAATGAATGCAGCAACAAATACATTAAAAACAACCTGTTAGTGTAGAAAAGATTGTGAAAATTGAAGTTGGGACAGAAATGTAAACCCATTGATAAAAACTGCAAGTCCCATGTCATGATAAATATCTGACTCATCTGATAAACTGTTATAAAACAGTTCTGGAACCACTCTGACAAACTAATGCCTTACTTCACTGTGCAATGTTCAGCCTGACGTATGTACCTCCTTAAAATATGCAAAGCATGCTGTTGACTGAAAACATTTGTACCGTTTGTGCTTTGCACTTTGTTCTGAACTCCATATGCTAGAAGTATGGCCAAAATAGCTTTGACCATACTTCTCTTTAGTCTTTCCCAAAGTAAGGAAAGATGACGTCTTGTTTGATGGAGAGAGGAAGACATTATAGGTACTCTAACTGTTGGTGAGCACTTCAGCGATATCTTTAGTTGTATGTTCGTTCCATTCATAGCTTTTATTTTCATAATCATCAGAATATGCCTAGGGGGTTGTTTACACTTGTGGCCATGGAGCAGTAAAAATATGTGGTTGACCCACCGTTTTACTGCCCACCAAACCAACAAAGCACCCAAAGGAGTCTGATCATATGCTAAGGCAAAAAGTGATACTCCCAGTCACATTTGTCAGGCAGTGCCACTGCCAAATGCAAACACATTTAAGTGAATAAGGCCACACTGCAATCACTGTGCAATGAATGTGATTTTTATTTATTTGTTATGGTGGTGCAGCCTTTTCAGGGTTCATACAGGCGCTGAGGAGTCAACGTATTGCCTTCCAGATGCCTGTTAACTGCCCTATGAAAAGTGGACTGTTTTTCAGAGGGGTGGCAAGGGCTGTCAATTGTGTAAATGAGCACAAAAAAACAGTCAGATTTCCTTATTATTATTGCTTTTATATATTTACAAACAGTGAGAAGCTTTGCCATTTTCCCCCACAGTAACAACACAACCCAGTCTAGACTTCCAATGCACTAAGAAGACCTCACTGGTAGTCCATAAAAAAAATGATTACAGTATTTGGTTTCCTTATGCAATGTTTTTTGTTTATATAAAATGTATTTACAGTATGTATTACAAATATATTTTATTACACTTGACCGGTAAAAGAAAAAAAAAACCTGAAAACAAGTGTACCATTTTGGCTTTGTTGTGGAAGGCGTTACAGAGCACACTTTATTAGGAGTGAAAGTGCACTGTTTAAGTCCATTGCTCCATCAGCTGAAATCCTGGTCCTTTACACTGGCATTGGAAGACTCAGTTTCTTTCCACGGAGAACTGTAAGTACAGCGATATATACAAATCAGCCATAACCTTAAAGCATATCTGTCAATATTAAACTAAACTCATTTCTTAAATAAAGCCCCAAAAATTAGCATATTAAAAGAGAAGTAAAGGTTGTTTTTTAAGGAATAGTACTTACCTCGGTGGATGCAGCATCGGTCCCCCCTCGAGTCTGCACTGAGAATCGAGCAATCAAACACAGATCTTCACAGCTCCCTAAGCAGAGAGCTGTAAACTGTCAGTCAGAGCTGTCTGCTTCCTCCTTGTTCATTGGAGAGCTGGGCTGTGGAGGGGGCAGCTGGCTCAGGCTTTCAGCGGTTATCTGAGAGGCTGAGCCGGGTGTCAGTCAAGGCACCTGGCAGATCCCGACTTCCATTGTCGTGATGACGCGGTGCCTGGACTGACATTGGTAACATCAGCAGAGAGCGGACTTCAGCCCACTCTCTGCTGAAAAAAAGTCACAGGAGTGCAGAACACATTGCACTCCTGTGATCCTTAGAAGTACAGCCAAATGAGCTTTGGCTGGACTTCTCCTTTAACCACTTGCCCACCGGGCCTGTTTTTCAGATTCGGTGTTTACGAGACAAACTGTTTTTTTTTTGCTAGAAAATTACTTAAACCTCCCAAACATTATATATATATATATATTTTCTAACACCCTAGAGAATAAAATGGCAGTCATTGCAATACTTTTTGTCACACCGTATTTGCGCAGCGGTCTTACAAGCGCACTTTTTTTGAAAAAATTTCACTTTTTTGAATAAAAAAATAAGACAACAATAAATTTGGCCCAATTTTTTTATATATTGTGAAAGATGATGTTACGCCGAGTAAAATGATACCCAACATGTCACGCTTAAAAACTGCGCCCGCTCGTGGCATGGCGTCAAACTTTTACCCTTAAAAATCTCGATAGGCGACATTTAAAAAATTCTACAGGTTGCATTTTTTGAGATACAGAGGAGGTCTAGGGCTAGAATTATTGCTCTCACTCTAACGATCGCGGCGATACCTCACTTGTGTGGTTTGAACACCGTTTTCATATGCGGGCACTACTCGCATATGCGTTCTCTTCTGTGCGCGAGCTCGTTTCTTATTTATTTTAAATTAGTTTATAATTTTATACACCGAAATAAATAAAAATAAAAAAAAGCATGACAGGTCCTATTAAATATGAGATCTGGGGTCAAAAAGACCTCAGATCTCATATTTAGGCTTAAATGCAAAAAAAGTAAAAAAATAAAATAAAATTAATTTTTCAAATCTCAGGAAAAAAAAATGTTTTTTTAAGACGCTGGGCGGGACTGACGTTTTGATGTCACTTCCGCCCAGCAGAGCTATGGGGGACAGGTGGGGGCGATTTTTCCCTCACTCGTATCCCAACACAGCTGCCGACAGGACCCGATCGCCTCCGCCGCTACCGACGGCTCCGGTAAGCGGCGGAGGGCGCGGGAGAGCGGCGGGAGGGGGGGCCCTCTCCCTCCACCGATAACGGCAATCTCGCGGAGAATCCGCCGCGGAGACCACTATTATCGTGTACAGGACTGCCCATGGAAAAGATAGATATCTCGGTTGTGGCAGCAGCTGCTGCCGTTACCGAAATATACATCTTTAAAGTCATGACGTCTTTTTACCATGACGGCTTAGGCAAGTGGTTTAAATATTATAATTGTGCAATACTTATTGTAACGGTCACCACCGTTTACTACCTTCCATCCAACCACGACAAGCTTATCTGACACACTGCGACAATCCTGCATACACGATCCATATCATTTCCCATAATCAAGACGAGACTACTGCTCTGCACTTGGTTTCAAAGATATGAACACTTTAATGGTATTTTCTCAGCTTCTTATACAGTTTCAAGCATGTGACAGTAATCAAAGGGACAATGCCATCTCCACCCCCCTATTCACTCACTGAGGCTAATCCTCTAGCAGACATGTCGGCACCGCATCATCAATAGGCTTAACTCAGAGAGAATGACATTCCGTTAGATAATGACATCAAAACAAACTACTGTCACACAATGATTTTTCCATTTGAATAATACACAATCGCAGATAATCTTCACACATATACAAGGAACCTCAATCACATTACCTAGTCCTAGACAGATTTACTGTCTTTAAAGGGCTTGACACATTTGTGTACCATAGACAATGTATGGTCTAGGAGTAGATGCAATTAACACCTTTCAAAAGAATGAAATATCTTTCACAAGCCGGGTCACTTAACATTTCAATAGCCGGAGCTAAGCATTGAATAAGCTTGTAATGTCCCTCTCCTGTGTAACAGGTGTCAATATGGACCCCTTGTAATATACCAGTCCTGCAATATGAATTATTATTAATGTCCCATCTTCTGCAATACATGATATAATTTCTTTGTCACCCTATGGCCCTAGTGGACATAAGGTGACCCTAGACATAGGAGAATCTCAGTCTGTCAAGGTTCATTCCGTTACACTTATGAAATGTTTATATCTGCCACCTTATTTATTGTTGACTTAGCTGCTAGGAAACTCTTTAAAAACCCCTTCCCGCCGAGTGTACGCACATATGCGTCCTCGGCTTTCGGGGGTTATACCAGGATGATGCCCGCAACTGCAGGCATCATCCTGGTATCATTTTTTAGAGCAGGCGATCAGCTTTCCGGTGATAACAACTGATGTGGCTAAAAGCCGCTTGGTTGTTATCCCGGAGGAGCGGGAGGGGACATCCTCCCACCGCCTCTGCCGCTCTTACCGGGCCTCCTGTCCCACCGGGAGACCTGATCCACGATGCGCCACCTCAGGCGCCTAGAGAGAGACTGAATCAAAGCCACGAACGGCTTTGATTCAGTCTCTTTAATCTAAACACGGAAGGTCATGACCTCACTTCTGGGTTACTCGGCTGCCAATGGCACCAGATTTAAAAAAAATACACAGTATTTAGAATCGCCGTTCTTGGCGATCTGAATACTTTGAAGTACAAAGGAGGGATCGGGGGTCTTTTAGACCCCCGATCCCACCATAAAGAGTACCTGTCACCACTTATTATTGTCACAAGGGATGTTTAAATTTTTTTTTAAAAACACAATTTTATATTATACAAATAAAAAAATAAGAAATAAAAATTTAAAGCACACCTGTCCCCCGCGAGCTCGCGCTGCAAAGAAAACACATACGGAAGTCACGCCCGCATATGTAAACAGTGTTAAAATTACACGTGAGCTATAGCTGCGATCGTCAGAGCGAGAGCAATAATTCTAGCCATAGACCTCCTCTGTAACTCTAACCTGGTAACCGTAAAAAAAATGTAAGCTGTGCTGTGTGCTGTGTCCTGTCCAGCACACAGCACAGCTCTCCCTGGGGATGATGAAGATCTGAGGACAGATAGCAACATTTTACCTAGGATTCAATATTTGGAGGCAGCAATCATCAGGGGAACTACACTGGCTTGGATTAGCAATCTGGTATCTAACATATGACATGACGGTTGTTCCCTACTGGTTAATGAAGTTCTCCTTTAAGTGTTTGACAACTCACGCCTATACACACTAATACTAGCTCGGGTCCAACCTGAAAGCATCGGTTAACCCTATGAAGAGCTGTGGATCCTGGTATCCTGCCTGTGGTGAGATGCTGATTCGATTTGGTATCCTGCCTGTGGAGAGATGCTGATTCGTTCTTACCATCTGAAGGGATTAGATCTTTCTGCTATGCCTGTTTAGACTATTCCTGAAAGGGAAAAGTCACAGGCTTTCCGGTAAGCCTTAAATTTTAATGGTGTTGTTGGGTCACTGATACCTGAACTTCCCCCCTTTTCACTCGTGGACTTCTGAACTGGATTTCTACCATCTTCACTCTTCACCACTTGAACTGTAAGGGCTAAATACCCCCCCTTTTTTTATGTGGACTTTTTTGTAATATTTTGCATCTCATGTACCAAACCAGTTACCCAATGATTCACACTTTTTATGGTCTAATATTGTTTGTTATATTTATTCACATATGTAAAAAATGTATGTTGCTTTATATATTAATATATAAGGATTATCTTGTCCAGCGCTACAATGTTTTGCACATATCCATTCACACTTTATATCTAAGTTGTAGTGTTTAGCAGCAGGATGTCCCTCCTGGGACTTTTTTTCTTAATTGATTTTTTATCTTAATTGTTTTTTATTTTTCCACTAAGCGCAAATTTTCCCTCACCCCTTTCCCTTCTTTTACACAGATTTTAACTTGTAAACACCAAATGTCAGAAATAGGCTTAGTCATGAAAGGGTTAAGGTCATATGACATCTTACCCCCTAAAACAGCTGAAATGTCAGACTCAGACAGAAAAAATTAAGATAACCAGGAAGAAAAAATAATCTTTAAAAAGCAAGACAGTAAAGTTGTGATAAATTAGGACTGAATATTCAGATTCTTGCATAATAAACCCATTTGTGACTTTTTCTCTTTAACCACTTCAATAATGGACATTTATATCCCATTCCTGCCCAGGCCGATTTTCAGCTTTTAGCACTATCACACTTTGAATGATGAATGCACGGCCATGTAGCACTGTACTCATGTGAAATGTTTATCATTTTCTTTCAAACTAGAGCTTTCTTTTGGTGGTGTTTAATTACCACTGGGTTTTTTATTTTTGGGGAAAAAACTATTTTTCTTTGTTTCTGTTGTGAAATGTTCCATATAAATAATGTTTCTTCATAAATTTTGGCAAAAAAAAAATCTGCTACATTTATTTGGTGAATAAACACAAATCGGTGTATATTATTGCTGTAGGAAAGTTTTTCTATGGTATACAGATCTGAAAATTGATCAATTGTGATGTACTGACAGTCTCTCATTTCTTGAGACCCAAAAATGTCAGGACAGTACAAATATCCCCCAAATGACCACTTTTTGGAAAGTAGACAGTCCAAGGTATTTAGTAAGAGGCATGTTTTTTGACATACTGTTACCAGTGCAGTACAGCGTCATCATAACTGGTGTGGTGGTGAGCAGGGACACGGACTGGTAAAAGTATGTACTATTTTTTTTCATACTGTGACCAGAGCAATACAGTGTTTCCATAGTAACTGTACTGCTGTAGTACTCTGGGAAGATGATCAGGATTTTTATTTATTTTTTTACACACTGCGATTGCTTATAACTGCTTATAACTGTAAATTTCACTGTTATAAGCAACCATTTTTTTCTGAATGAAATGTATTCATTCAGTGTTTCCTATTGTGATTAGCCATGTTTGTACCATGTGAGAGCTGTGACCAATCACAGCAAGCAACACAAATGTAAAAAATGAATGAAAGCCATCCATTGTGTATGATTGCCCTGTGATTGGTCACAGCAATCGCATGGTACTGGCAGTGGACTGCTACACTGATCTGACATAGGTAGTTTCTTATGGATACAGCGGGTGACATTGCGCCACTGCGTGGCCTCTAGTGCCCAAACGAGGAGTGTTCTGGGGAGGATGTCATATGATGTCCACCCAGAACAAGAGAGCTTCCCACTCGGCCTATGACAGCCGGGTGGGAAGTAGTTAAGGAACAGTAAAAAAAAGGCTGGAAATGCCAACACCGTTAAGAGTCACTGGATATCTGTAAAAGCTGGCCATAGTTGCATATATTTCTTTCATACACCCAGCAAGCTACACAAAATAAGTGTAATATGTACCTCCATCTATCATTTAGTAGGCACCGCTACTACAGTAATCTCAACTAGCTTCTTTCTCTTTTCTTTCTCTCATTGAATGTAAAATGCATCCATTCAGAAAATACTTAGCTTTTTTTCAACAAATGCAAAGTGTTCTCTGAATGGCACCCATGCTGAGCGGGTAACCACCTGTGTTCAGTGAGCAGCAGTGCAGTGTCTCGGCATGGGACCTAGAAGCTAAGGCGGATTATTGTAGAAGTGATACCAACTACCACAGGTATGGGACATACTTACATTGGTCCAAGCTTGACCAATGCATCTATGTAAAAACTGCCATACCTAAAATTCAGCTTTAAAGGAAAGAAGGGCAGAATCATTGGAATTGCAAACCAGTCAGCTAATGAGAAAGAGCACTTTTGTTTCCTCTTGTTTTATGGCCATTTTTGGTTATTAACTTTTTTTGCTAGTTTTGGTACCTCCTTACCTTTAGTTATGTAGAGGTAGAAAAAGTCAAAGTAGAAGATGGTCTGCACAACTCCAGACACGACAGCTATTTGGTCATAGAAATTCTCAGTGTGGAAACGCCAAATCCAGTTGGCCAAATAGAGCAGGCGATAGAGCCCCAGGAAGAAGAGGTAGTGCGTAGTGATCGATTCTGCTTCCCCTGTCTTGCTTATCATAAAGAGCTGTGGCAGAATGGCCACAGATTCCAGATAGATGGAAAAAGTCCAGAGGATCTAGGAAGAATAATAATATAATGGTCACAATGAAAAGTATGGTTGGCATATAAAGATATTCACAAATCTTACAATCTAATTGGTGGGATATAAACGAAATGAATTGTTTTAAGTTTATCAAAAGAAAAAAGTGAAAGGTTGAATGTAGGCACCATTACAGGCTATTATGCCGCGTACACACGATCAATTTTTGTGATGAAAAAAATTGCATTTAAAATGATCGTGTGTGGGCTTTACATCATTTTTTGTCTTGTGAAAAACGACAAAAAAAAAAAATTCGAACATGCTTAAATTTTTTATGTCATTTTTTAAAATGTAATTTTTTTGTGTCATAAAAAATGATCGTGTGTGGGCAAAAATGACGTTTTAAACCCGCACATGCCCAGAAGCAAGTTAGGAGACGGGAGGTAAAACTACCATTCATAATGGAGTAAGCACATTCATCACGCTGTAACGGACAAAAAAGCAGGAATCGTCTTTTACTAACAAGTAACCAGCTAAAAGCAGCCTCAAGGTGAATAGAACTTCCCCTTTAGAGTGCCGTCACTTTGTTAATCCTTTTTCAAAATCGATGGTGTGTGGGCAACATCATTTTTAATGATGAAGTTGGAATTTTTTTTTTTTTTTCATGATGAAAAATTACATTTTTTTTTTTTTAAGACAAAAAGTGATCATGTGTATGGGGCAAAAAATGCAATAATCAATGCTACCAATCACCATCAGGACACTGATGTCCAAACATTGCTATGATCTACACACACATCCAGCAACTCACAGTAAAATAAAGATGTCTTCAATCCAAGATGGAAGATGGCTTCCTTTAGATTTCAAAATCACTGATCCATACAAGGCTGAAAGCCATCATGTAATCCTTAGATCATAACCATATTTACAGTAGTCTTAGTTGTTGTAACGGATTGAGTGCCAATTCACACCAGAATCACACAGGAATACGTTCAGCATTCCTGTGCGCATCCCTGCTGTGTGATTTGGCCGCCCATTCATTTGAATAGGCTACAAATTGCACTACACTGCACAAAAAGTAGTGTATGTACTACTTTTGAAAAACGTGTCGCACCAAGTCGGTGAGGGTATTCCCCTATGAGGAACCCATGAAGTATAGTGCAGAAATTGGATAAGCATGTCCTCGAAGCAGTACCAGGTATAGATCGCCCTGTATTGAAGGCCACGTAGCAGTAAGAAGTGCCTAAGTCCCTCATAGGGGGATGTAGGCTGAAGTAATGGTAAAAGTGCGATCTGTGGTGTGATGTAACATCCACCTAAACCTATGCTCTGAATTGTGGAATTTTACTGCAAAGTTTAACACACACAAGTGAATAATTTTCAAACATAATTCCTGGTTTGCTGAAAGTTTTAATTTAGAATGAATACTATTTAATAAACCTGTAATAAGGGAGGATACAGTATCCAGTAAAGGTTAAACCTGTCTTACCTGTCCATCTCTCTGGTCCCTACTCAGGCATTCATGCTTAACCCGTCAGAGTGGATTTACCCCCCCAATGATTGTTTCTTCGTTCCATAAGGATGGACCACGGTCCTGGACCTGTATAGCAGCCTACAACTAAAATAATGTGTTGCACCCTGTGCCAAGGTGAGCGCCCATGCAGAATCCAATGCCTAAAGAAACATTACAGACCCTCCCCATAGTGTTGGGTCTGGGTACGGCTCACAAAGTAGCAAGGGAGATGAGGTCCAGCATCTTAGGACATTAAAAAAAAAAAATTAAGTCTCACAGAGTGTGATAGGGTTATAAGGGTATGCCTAGGAGGACATATTCAGCAAAGCTTTTCCAGTGTCCAGCCACCTGCTGGTACTAGCCTATAACCCAGAGTCTAGGAATATCCAGCCAATGTCCTGTGCTGTATGATTATGATAATTGCTTTTGCTTCCAAACCAGACTAGCCCACTAACATAAAGCACAGTTTTCTGGCACACACCACATCATACACAAACTCCAGACCTGACTGCATGTGAAGCTTTAAAGGTGAACAGGTCTGAACCCTAATACACAGTTATGTGAAAACTACTGTCGCTAGTAACATCTAGTGTAGTATTAGCATCAATAAGTACAGCTATGCGGTATTAAACAGAAACCACATCCGCAGCCCCAAACTATGCATAGCTGTACACTGAATTAAGACTTTCAACTTTAGTTAAAACTAAAACTGTATTTCCTAGACAATATTTCTTACCTCCAGAGGTGAAAATTCATAGTTTTCTAGGAATGACAGCCCAACAACTGGTACCAGCAGAAACTCCAGGCGAAATGTATCATTTTCACTATCATACGTCTTTCGAAACCTCAGATAGATGAGATAAACTGTGACATATGCACAGATAAGGAAGACGAACTGTAAAAGAAGCACAAACTTTATATAGTACTGGTTAAACACGCTTTCATTCACAACATGTTTCTATAACAAAATTTGCAGCTACAAAATCTGTAGATGGTTTGATTGCCCCATCAACTCAGTCACTGTGTATTCTGCCAGCGGGGGTGGTGCGGGGAGCCTGCCTGGCAGTAATAGCATATAGAAAAGCCCTACAGGCTGGTAGTCCCCAAGTCGATTGATGGTACAATTAACCTACCCATACATGGATCAAAATTCGTCCATTGTCTGCTGAACCGGCTGAATTTCGATCCATGTATAGCTTGTTTTCTATTTATATTTTAGGCTGCTTTCACACTGAAAGCACCCGGGCTCCGGAAGTACAACATTGCTATTTTTAGCGGTGTTTTATCGTTGTTTTGCGGTATTTGCGGGCACTTTTAACCCCTGCTAGCATCCAAAAAAGGGTTCAAAGCGCCGCTACAGTGGCACTTTGCCGGGGTGCTATAGGAGCAGTGAGTTCACCGCACCTAATGCGCTCCAAAGAAGCTGCTGGCAGGACTCTTTCTGACGCCCTGCCAGCGCACCACTCCAGTGTGAAAGCCCTTGGGCTTTCACACTGGAATGAACGGAGCCAGTGTTTCAAGGAGCTTTGCACGCGCTATTTTTAGCACTATAGCACCTGCAAAGCACCCCAGTGTGAAAGGGGTCTAAAGAACAAACATGTTATATTTACCTGCTCTGTGCAATGTTTTTGCACATCCTCTTCTTTTTGGGTCTTCTGCCGGTGGTCCAGGCTCCTCCCCCCCTGCCAAGTGCCTCCAATAACAAGCCTCTTGCTATGGAGGCACTTAAGCAGGCTTTGTTTTATGAGCCATGCTCCAGTGAATGGACATTGTCTATTCACACACACAGTATGGCTCGGCTCTGCCCCTCCTCATTGGCTCACTGGCTGTGATAGACAGCAGTAGGAGCCAATGGTCCCCACTTTTGTTTGAGCCAATGAGGAGAGAGAGTTCCGGGAGAGCCACTGCTCTCATGCACGTCGCTGGATCGAGATGGGGCTTGGGTAAGTTAGTACTGTATAAGGTAACAGGGAGGGAGCTGCATCCACGTTTTTTACCTTAATACGTAGAATGCATTACCGTGAAAAACCTTCTGCATTTAGAATGACTTTTAAACTTTACTAAAAGTTTGAGATCTGAAATTTGAAATTTATTGATAGGTTTTCCATTGCTAGTGTCTGACTAGTGCCTGCTTACGCCTTCTGGGTCTTGTGATTAGTCAGATGCCTGTCAGAAACTTATGGGGAATACAGGCATTAAGGTGCAGTTCAGCTCTGAGTTCATCTGCCCCTCGGTACAGGTTTTAGTGTTCTGATGGAATAAGTATGAGGTTATTAACCCACTAAACGTATTTGCTTGTTCCAAAATAATCAGATTTGGGTAATCTTTGAATTATTTTGTGTCTATTTATACCTATGCTTTTTAGCAATCAGGAAATCTTCCAATAGTCTTATTTTGCTTTGTTTCCATCAGCGAAGGAGTGACACCATGAAAGCTGTGAGTATTTACTCTGTACTCTTTAGTGATTATGTCATGGTTAAGTGTCTCCAGTGACATTTTGACATGGCCCTAAAGAAACATTGGTGCCTATTTGTGTATCTACTGTCTATCGGCTAAAACATTTAAGTCATATCTGTCCTAAAAAAAAGGATATGTTAGTACAGCCTACTACTAATGCAGGAAGTTAGTTGGCACAAAACTGACATGACTGAAAAAAAAAAACATAGGTCTCATTCACTTATGTGTTTTTTGGCTAATATATTTTCCTTTGAAATGGATTGAAACGCATCAAAACGAATGCTAACCCATGATGTAATGTAGTGGTATGTTATAAGCTGACTTCCTGTAATGTGACAGGACTTACAAGAGTGAGATCATAACTTCTTGCAATAAACTGACAATGCTGCCTTTGCTGCACTGAAGTCCCAAGAAGCAGTGTCAGCTCTGACCGACTATCCCGCCCTCTGGACTACAGAACACCTCCCTTCCTCCTTATCTCCAAAACTCAACATAAGAAAGCATTATTCATGCCTTAAATTTCAGTACCTTTACATGCATCACTTACTGTTGCTTACCTTCATGACAGTGTTGTAGATGGATATGAACGAAGTAAACAAATCCAAGTAACGTGTGGTAAACACAAGAGCAAATAATAGCTGGCTTTTCCCTGATATTCCTGTAAGACAAGGTATATACGGTTAGTCATTTAAAACATTGGCCCAGATTCACAGAGCAATTACGCCTGTCTAACTGGTGTTAGACAGGAGTAATTTCAAATTTTGCGCGCCGTATCACTAGTTTGAATCCTCAAACCATGCTACGGCGGCTTCGGGCTTCGATCCGAGAGGCTTACGTCTTCGTAAGCCTTCGGATCTACGCTGCGATATTTTTGCGGCCGCTGGGAGGAGTCCGCGTCGTTTTCAGCGTCGGGATATGCAAATGACTTTTTACGGCGATCCACGAAGATACGAGTGGTCTTCGCAATCGCTTACGTCATTTTTGTGCTACGTACTGTTAGACCAGCTATTTGCTGGTCTAACGGTGCGTAGCCCATGTTAAGTATGGCCGTCGTTCCCGCGTCAAATTTAATTTTTTTTTTTTTACGTAACTCGTTCGGGAATAGGAATGTCCGTAAACGACGCTACTCAAACAACGAATGACGTAACGACGGGATTTCGCGCAATGCACGGCGGGAAATTTCTGAACGGAGCATGCGCAGTTCGATCGCCGCGGGAACGCGCCTATTTTAAATGCTTCACGCCCCCTACTCGCGTAGATGGCTTGCGCGGGGAGAAATACACTACGCCGCCGTAGTTTACAGGACAACATCTACCGGGATTCCACGTAGAGCCAGGTAAAATACGGCGGCGTAGTGTATTTCTGATACTCTACGCGAATCTAATTGTATGTGAATCCGGGCCATTGTTTTTAATAGTAAGACCTCCATTTTAGAGTCTACCCACCTTCCAAGTAAATAAGAAGATATTTTTACAAATAGGCCGTAAGCAGTTGCCAGCATTCGCTGGTAAGTGCTGGAATAGTCATTAATATCAGTTTTCAGACCTAAAGGCTAAGGTCCCTTTCACACTTGTACAACTTCAAAGTCGCGCGATTTTACCGCGATGCGGCCATGATTTCAATGAATGCCTGTGTAAGTGGCATCAAAATCGGACCAAAGTAGTGCAAGGACTACATTGAAGTCGGCACTACTTAAAGTCGTGCCAGTATGAATGGTAGTCATTGAAAATAATGGAGAATGACTTGTCATACGATTTTTCAGTCCAAAATCGTGGGACAAGTCGTATAAGTGTGAAAGGGGACTAAGTCCACCTTTTGCAACAAATAATAAACACACCCATATAATTGTAAAAAAGTGCATTTTATTATTTTTTGCACAGGGGCCTGGAAAACATTGCAACCACGATTAGTGGATCATGGGTGCAATGGTCTGACTTAGGGTTGTCCCGATACCACTTTTTTTTAGTACCGAGTACAAGTACCGATACTTCTTTTCATGTACTCGCCGATACCGAATACCGATACTTTTTTTAAATGTCATGTGACAGTTTTCAAACCACAATACAGACTAAGGATATTTTCTTTAGAATTATGAAGAACTCTAACTCAAGACATTATAAAAGAATAAAAATTAGTAAAAATGAATAAAAAAAATTTATTTGCTTGTCACGCAGTAGTAAAAAACTCAAAGAATTTTCACAGAACATGTTGATAAATACAAAAAAAGTATTCTATTTAGGCATCGGGAGCATTTGCGCGAGTACAAGTACTCCCGCAAATACTCAGTATCGGTCCCGATACCGATACTAGTATCGGTATCTGGACAACCCTAGACTCTGACTAAAAGATCACGTTGCTTGTGTTCTATTGAGAAATAAGAGTCCCTCTGCCGCCGTGGCAGACAGAACTTGTCGTTTTTTCATTCACAGAGTCTTCTAAATGAATGATCCAGCTGTGTGGGCACAGCCACACACAGCCACGCCAGTTTCAAACTTAATAAGATCCAGTGGGGGGGAAGACCCCCCAGATTCTGTAAAGATTTCAAAGGGGATGGACAGCCGCACTCCAAAAGAACTTCTTAAGTTGTCTTTATTGGTAAAATCAATAGAAATGCCCAGCCAAAGCGTTTCACACTAATCAGTGCATAGACATAAGAAGTTCTTTTGGAGTGCGGCTGTCCATCCCCTTTGAAATCTTCACATTTGCCTAGTGCATTTCCAGCACCCTTGGTTTCCTGAGAAGTTCCCAATTTATTTATTTTAATGTCACAATGTAGGAGTATAAGATTTCCTATCTTCTGTGCCCAGTCTTGCCACACAGAGTTAACTCAGCGCTGATTAATCCTCTTTTAAAGTTCAGTGCAAATTAACAGAATTTCAGATAAAAACCTGCCAAATTAGGTTAAGTCCGTTTCTCTGTTATTGCTTTCAGTAACAGGTTATTTACAAATATAGCGTGGACATGTTTATCATAACAAGAGGTGATCCAAAGTTCATTGTATATTACTAGGATGTGTTATGATGTTATATCACCTCATGTTATGATAAACTTAATATAACATATGATAAACATGTCCTAGCTAGATATGTAAATAACCTCTCACTCAAAGTAAGAAGAGAGAAAACTGACTTTTGCTTTAGGCAGGGTTTTATCTGGAAGGCTGTTCATTTTCACTGAACATTAAAAGAGGATTACTCAGCGCTGGATTAACTCTGTGTGGCAAGACTGGGCACAGATGATAGGAAATCCTACTCTACATTGTGACATCAAAAAAAAAAAAAAAAAGTTTTTTTTTGGGGTTTACAACCACTTTAAAGTTCCAACTACTTTTTTTTTAAAACACTTCTAAAGGTCAGAACATTAACATTTAACACGCACGTGTTTAGAAGATTTCGTCCCCCGATGTCTGCTTTAAAATAAAAAAATTGTTTATATAATTGTGTGCTGGCTGTTCCAATTTTGCTTGTGGGCATGTAAAGCCCACAAGCATTATCTTCCGGGAGACGGTGCAGCTGAATGACCATAACAATGGGGCGGCATCTTCGGAAGTGCCTCCTGCGAAGCGATGACACACGCCTCCCAAGAGCAGTAGCGAGCAGAGGCGCTGAGGAAAATGATGTCAGGCGCCGCGTGAGGAAGGGAAAGAGTAGAAGTGACCACATAGCAACAGGCATTAAAAGGTAAGTAAAAAAAAAACATTTTCTCCAAATGTTTTTTTTTGTTTATATATATTTGCTGTACAATAATGAGAAACATTTTTTTGTGGGTGGAACTCCGCTTTAAGAAATTTCTTAACAATATTTGTTATATTTGCAAAAGACAACTATTCCAAAAAGTTTGGATGCTTTGTAAAATCTAAAAAAAAAAAAAAAAATAGAATGCAAAGATTTGTAAATCTAATAAACCCATTTTTTTTTTTACAAAAGATAATAGAACATATATCAAATGTTTAAATTAAGAAAATGTGCCATTTTAAGAAAAAAAATGTAGTTTCGATATTGGCAGCAAATTCTCACAAAGTTGGCCAAGGCTATGGTTACCAACCTTTTTCTTTTAACAAGACTCTCTGAAGGTCTGGGAACTGAGAAGACCTGTTGCTTGAGTTTTGGAAGATGAATAGTGTCCCATTCCTACCTAATATAGGATTCTAATGCCTTGTACACACGATCGGTTTTCAAGAAAACACTGCAGTGAAGCATACACACGGCCGGTTTTCCCCAACCAAAGCTGTCATGGCAGTTTTCCTGTCTGGAAAACCGGGTGTGTGTACACAGGGGAAAAGCAACCAAGCAGGTTTACGGTTTTCCCGGCGGACTTTTGACTGATCGTGTGTACGAGGCATAACTGCTCAACATCATGGATCTTTGTAATATTTTTCATTTTAAGATGCGCCAAATATTTTCAAGCAGGCCAGTTAGGCAGCCGGACTCTTCGGCCTCGTACACACGATTGAGAAACTCGTCGTAAAAGAAACATCGTTTTCCTCTACGAGTATCTTGTCAGGCTTGTCGAGAATCTTGACAAGCTTTCTTTGCGAACACACTGTCAAGACAAAATCTCGCCGTTCTCAAACGCGGTGATGTACAACACGTACGACGGCACTAAAAAGGGATAGTTCGATTCCACTGGCACAACCCTTGGGGCTGCTTTTACTAATCTTGTGTTACTGCGTGTTAAATAAAAGTTTGGTAAGAGACGATTTGTGCTTTTCAGTCTGTTACAGCGTGATGAATGTGCTATCTCCATTACGAACTCTTTTACTGAAGGTGCGCTCCCGTCTCACAATTTATTATGAGAATGCGCGGGTTTCTAAGCATACACACAAACGTGTTTTTGTCATAGTAAACCAGCCCGACAAGAAACATGACGAGGAAATTGAGACTCCCAACGAGGAGATCCACGACAGTTTTCTAGATGAAAAACATACACACAACTGTTTTCCTCAGCAAAAAAGCTCTGCCACCAAGTTTTTTGATGGATTCTGTCGAGGAAAACGGTTGTGTGTACGAGGCCTTCCTCTACGAGGCCATGCTGTTGTCATAGATACAGTTTTTGGATTATCATTGTCTTGCTGAAAAATGCAGAGCCTTCCCTAAGAAAGACATTGGAGGTTATTTACGAAAGGAAAAGCCACTTTGCACTACAAGTGTAAAGTGCACTTGGAAGTAGACATGTGCATTCGTTTTCGTTAGAATGCATTTTCGTCCGAAAATCGTGTTTTTTCTTTATCGTTTTAACAAACGATAACGAAAGTGCAAGAAACGAAAACTGAAAGATCCGACATAAAAAATGCTTTATTTTCGTTGCGGTAAAAATTCGATATAGAGAGATTCGACATTATAGGGAAAAGATTCGACATCATAGAGAAAAGATTTGACACTATAGAAATAATAGATTCGACATTACAGAGAATAGATTTCGATTTATGAGACGTAAAGATTCGACGTTCCGTCGAATATTCTTTGATCACTCACCGGTAACCAAAAAGATTCGACGTTCCGTCGAATATTCGTTTGCCCATTCAACAGAAACCAAGTATTATTGGATTTTCGGACGAAAGCTATTCCCCACGAAAAAAATCTATACGATTTTCGGGAGTAACTAAATAAATTTATTTTCCAAACGAAAACGAAAAAACAAAACAAAATATTCCAGTCTGCACATGTCTACTTGGAAGTGCAGTTGCTGTAAATCTGAGGGTAGATCTGAAATGAGGGGAAGCTCTACAGCGACTGCACTTCCAAATGCACTATCAGTGCACTTTGTATTTGTAGTTTTCACTTGTAATGCTAAGTGCGTTTGCCTTTAGTAAATAACCCCCATTGTCTGGATGGGAGCATATGCTGCTCTACAACCTAGATGCTGTATATCTTTCAGCAATGATGGTGCTTTTCCAGATGTGCAAGCTGCCCAATCCATATGCCCTTTCCCCCATACAATCTGAGGCGGCGTACACACGACCGAGGTTCTCGCTGGAAACCAGCGAGAACCTCGCTGGAAGCTGCATTCCAGCGAGGACCTCGGCCGTGTGTACGCTCTCGGCGAGCATCCCGTCGAGCAGAAATAGAGAGCACACTCTCTATTTGCTCGACGGCCCGCCTGGATGAATGGCTGGTTGCCATTCCCGACGGGCGGGTCGCCGATTTCGACGGCCGGCAGAGAACCTCGACGGGCGGAACGATGTGTTCTGCCCGTCGAGGTTCTCTGCCGTGTGTACGCGGCCTCAGATGCAGGCTTTTGAACTGAGCACTGATAACAAGTGGTAGGTCCCTCTCCTTGTGGTGCGCGTGGTTGCCACAGTGAAGTTGATTTACTAAAGCAGGAGAGTGCAAAATCATTCCTGTTGCAAACAGAGACAGCACCCTTTGTTATTGCTGATAAGCTGAGTGCAGGAGAGGTAATTACCTTTGAGCGGTGAACCCCCACATTCTACTAGTCTGAACAGAGTACCGTGTGGCGGCCTTACAAAGCTGAGCAACAGACTTGATGTCAGAATTCCCAGAAAACTCCTACTGACCTGGTGGAGAGGGCATGTATTGGTGCAAGAGGTCCCTTAATCCTTTGACACTTTCTTCCAGCAGAGGTGCGAATCACATGTTTGTGTAACGACTCGGATCCTTCACATCACAGCCCTCCTCTCTTCTTCAGCTAGCTTTACATCTCTGTGACTAGGGAACATGTGCGAAACTGCAAACATTCCCCACCCAGAGAAATGCGCTGCACTTTCAGCACCTATGGTACATTATCGCACGCACCAAACAAGATGGTGCTGCAGCATCATGTGTGTTGTGATTCAAAGCTTCTTTCCCCACATTTCTCTTGGGTAGGGCAGCCCATTAAAATGAAAGGTCTACCTATCTGCGATGTGTGCGTGCAAACCTTCAGTCCCCTCTTCACACCAGTCACTCCCTTTTACACCAAAATCCCCCCTTCACATTACTGTTCTCAGTCCCCCCTTTACAATACTTTCTTGAGCCACTCCTCACATTACTGCTTTCAGCGGCCATTATAATGTCCTAAGCCCCCCCATTACTGGCCTCAGTCCCCCACAGTGGACTGATTCATTATTGTTCTCATGATTATTGAAACTCCATGAGGTGAGATCTTGCAT
Source organism: Rana kukunoris (assembly GCA_029574335.1). Classification (NCBI taxonomy): domain Eukaryota; kingdom Metazoa; phylum Chordata; class Amphibia; order Anura; family Ranidae; genus Rana; species Rana kukunoris. Next base: position 64,861,360 of record CM056055.1, read on the forward strand.
GGAGCCCCAGACCGAGGGAGATTGACAGTTATTTTGTTTTTCTTCTATTTGCCAATAATCACACCAACTGTTGTCACCCTCTCACCAAGCTGCTTGGCAATGGTTTTATAGCCCATTCCAGCCTTGTGTAGGTCTACAATCTTGTACCTGACATCTTCGGACAGCTCTTTGGTCTTGGCCATGGTGGAGAGATTGGAATCTGATTGCTTCTGTGGACAGGGGTCTTTAATACAGGTAACAAGCTGAGATTGGGAGAACTCCCTTTAAGACAGTGCTCCTAATCTCAGCTTGGTACCTGTATAGAAGACACCTGGGAGCCAGAAATCTTGCTGATTGATAAGAGATCAGATACTTATTTCACTCATGGCTTTCCTGGGTGAAATCCTGTATAGCTATACGGGTTTCCCTTTTAAGAGCTGCTAGAGGCTCTTAGCGCACATGCCTCCAGCGCACATGCCGCTGGAGGCACGTTCCCGTGCCCAGTTGCCACAAACCACACACGATCACGTGCACGAGAACCAGCACGGCTCTCGTGCATGCAATTTGTGTGCGTAAACACACAAATTCCTGCCCTGTCAGAGAAGAGGAGACAGATCGTGTGTTCCCAGCATATAGGAACACCGATCGGTTTCCTCCTCTAGTCAGTCCCATCCACATACAGTTGAAACACACCCAGGGAACACACAGTTAACGCTTGATCTCCCCATAGTGTTAAATCCTTCCCTGACAGTGACATTTACACAGTAATCGGTGCACATTTATAGCACTGATCGCTGTATGAATGTCAACGGTCCCAAAAATGTGTCAAAAGTGACCGATCTGTCCATCTCAATGTCGCAGTACCGCTAAAAATCGCAGATCACCACCATTACTAGTAAATAATAAAAATGCCATGAAAATGGCATAAATCTTTCCTATAGTCTGTAAACGCTATAAGTTTTGCGCAAACCAATCAATATACGCTTATTACAATTTTTTTTTACCAAGATAATGTAAAAGAATATATTGGCCTAAACTGAAGAAATTTGTTTTTTAAAAACATTTTTGGGGATATTTATTATAGCAAAAAAAAAGAAAAAATGTAATTGTCGCTCTTTTTTTTTTGTTAGAGCAAAAAATAAAAACCGCAAAGGGGATCAAATGCCACCAAAAAGAAAGCTCTTTTTGTGGGAAAAATAAGGATGCAAATTTTGTTTGGGTAAAGCGTCACAAGACCACACAATTGTCAGTCAGTCAAAGCGATGCAGTCAGGCAGGGGGGAAAATCTTCCAGGGCTGAAGAGGTTAAAATGCAAATCAATGTATACATTTTTTGAAATTCGTTTTTCTGGATATTTTTGTTGTTATTCTGTCTCTCACTATTAACCGCTTGTCGACCACAGCACGCCGATATACTTTGGCACAATGGCAGCGGTCGAAAAATGGGTGTACTTGTACGTCCCCTTTAAATCGCGGCATTGTGTGTGCGCGCCTGCTGCGTGCTCAGAGCGTCCCCGCGGGTCCCACGAACTGGATGTCCGCCGGCGGCCCGCGATCATATCACAGAATAAACAAGGCATTTCCCTGTTCTGCCTAGCAACATGACAGGTCATCGGGAGCAGTGATCTGTCATGTTGTTGTGAGGCCATACCATACTTACCTCCACTGTGCAGTTTGGCACCGATCCTCGTCTTCTGGGGTCCCTTGGCAGCTGTCTTGGCTCCTCTCCACAAGAGCTAACCCCCTTCGGGGAAGCGCTCTCCCAAGGGGGTTAGCTTGCGGGCGCGCTCCCGTGTGATACAGTGGCGACCATAGCCGCCAAGTTTATCACTCGGCCCCGCCCCCTGGCGTGCTGCATAATTGATTTCATAGACAGCAGCGGGAGCCAGTGGCTGTGCTGCTATCAATCTCCAATGAAGAGTTGAGCCAGCCAAAAAGACCGGACCGGATGCATTAAGGGGAAAAAACGGGAAGCTTTACAACCCATTTAATCCCTTGATTGCCCCTTAGTGTTTAACCCTTTCCCTGCCAGTGTCATTTACACAGTAATCAGTGCAATTTTATAGCTCTGATCGCTCTATAAATGTGAATGGTCCCAAAATAGTGTCAAAAGTGTCTGATTTGTCCGCTACAATGTCGGTCATGATAAAAATCGCAGATCGCCACCATTACTTAAAAAAAATAAAAAAATATAATACAAATGCCATAAATCTATCCCCTATTTTGTAGACGTTATAACTTTTGCGCAAATCAATCAATATACGATTATTGCGATTTTTTACCAAAACTATGTAGAGCAATACATATCGGCCTAAACTGAGGAAAAATATATATTTTTTTAGGATATTTATTTATTATAGCAAAACGTAAAAAATATATTTTTTTTCAAAATTTGCTCTTTTTTTTTGTTTATAGCGCAAACAATAAAAACCAAAGAGGTGATCAAATACCACTAAAAGAAAGCTCCTATTCATGGGGAAAAAAGGACATCAATTTTGTTTGGGTGCAACATTGCACGACCGCGCAATTGTCAGTTAAAGTGACGCAGTGCCGAATCGCAAAAAGTGTTCTGGTCAGGAAGAGGGTTAATTCTTCTGGGGCTAAAGTGGTTAAAATACACCTTCTATTGAAATTATAGACTGATAATTTTTGTCAATGGGCAAACGTACAAAATCAGCAGGGGATCAAATATTTTTCCCTCTCTGCAGTTTCTTCAGGGAAAGAGAACCAAATAAGGGTCCCAAGGAAACACGGGTGCTCTGTAATGGTAAATTTATCTGAGAACAGAAAATTCTTTGAATCTCAATTTAGCCCTCGTTTACATTAAACACGGGTATGAAACTGTGCGAGTTCAGCAGAACTCCCACAATTTCAAACCCACATTTTAGTGCGAATTCCGGGGCCATTTGAAAGACATCTGTGCGGGTTCATGCATAGATGTCTATTGAAATTGCCCCCAAGGTCACTAAAAGTAGCGCAGGAACTACTTTATGAAATCGGTGCAGCGACGCAAAGTCGGCATCGCACGGATTGGGCCAGTACCGTTGCCGGCAGTAGGCTTTGCGATTTGACATGTCAAATTTGCACCCATGAGAACGGGGGGGTAAAGGTTTTTACAAGGGTAAGTGATTTCAGAGCTTTTGGAAACAAATGTAGGGTTTTATAGGGGGGTGCTTAAAGTGATTGTAAACGATCACCTTGTAAAACAACCCATTCAATTTAAAATAGAAATGAAAGGCAAAGCATTTTTGTATAGATATAAAAAAAAACATTATAAATACCCTTTTATAAGTGATCACGTTCCCTCTGTTCTCTCAGCTGCATAAGCTGCATAAGAGCTGGGAGAGGGGAAGCAATAACACACTGAGCTTCCCAGTGAATGGCTGTGCAGCAGGGGCATGACGAAGCATAGAGTCCATTGTCATCCGATCCGCCAGACAGATGGAAAATAGGGTTTCCAGCCATCAGACTAGCGGATCGGAGTGGGTCGGGTGAAATGCATACACTCACGGCTGTACATGTGCCCAGGGATGTATTCTGGCCTAGGCCGACAAGACTCAGGCCTAGGGTGGCACTTTGCGGGCCGGCCGTCCCCCCCCCTCTCACGAAACGCCCTCCTCCCGCACACAGGGCCACTATTACTGCTTAGGCCAGCCGGCCGCCTCCCCTCACATAAATGGCACTCGCGCCCTGCCCCTCCCCCTTCTGCTGTGGCCAATCATGGGGAATGGAAACGGGGGAGATACAGACAGCCTGCAGCTCTCCTCTCCTTGTCACAGCGCCGCTGCACTACTTGCCGGAGAACTCGGCAGCGGCGCTGTGACAGGGAGAGGAGAGCTGCGGGCTGTCTGTATCTCCCCCACCGCCCCCCCCCTCCCGTTCTGTAAGCCAAAGGGAGAAAAAAGAGAGAGCGTCTCTAATTGGATTTGCCGCGCTGCCGCCCAGCTTTCTGCCCATTGTTTTCCTCTCCATGATTGGCCAAAGCAGAGGGCCAATCAGAAGACTCTGGGGGCATCATGGGAAATGTAGTCTGAGTTCTGGCCCCAGTGTGTCCATAGACACCAAGCAAGCACTCTGCTGGAGGGGAGGAGGGGGTGTTAGAAGGGGAGAAAAAGAGAATACTGTGCTGGGGAAAACCAGAGAGGGAGCGACACTGTACCCCTGTACCTGCACCACCAGAGAGCCCCACGCTGTACCCCGCACCACCAGAGAGGTTGAACAAAGGTTGTGCTCCCAGCACAGTGACTGAGATATAAAAACAGATGAACTAATGATCAAGGACCAGTGGGATAAGCTCCCGATTATGTGATCACAGTGACAGTCATTCACATGGTCATGTGATCAGCTGGTCTTTCCTGTTCCCCAGGTGTAAGGGGACAACCAGGGCTGGGCAGGACGAAGTTAGGATAAGGAAAAATAATCTGTTTAGCAGTTCCTGGGTTTAGATGTGCTTAAAGTGGTTCTAAAGGCAGGACATGTTTTATCTTAGGCCGCTTTCACACCTAGGCGTCGACGGCGACGATGGTAAAGTGCTGGTATTTTTTTTAGCGGCGCTTTACCGTAATATTTGCGGAGGTATTCGGCCGCTAGCAGGGCGCTTTTGCCCCCTGTTAGCGGTTGAAATAGGGTTATAACCACCCGCAAAGTGTCGGCGGTTTGGCCGCGCTGCCCATTTCAATGGGCAGGAGCGGTGGAGGAGCGGTATACACACCGTTTCTTCACCGCTACAAAGATGCTGCTTACCGGAGTTTTTTTTTAACGTCTTTCACACTGAGACTGCAGGGGGGGGGGGGGGGGTTCATTTTCAGGCGATTTTTAGCCCAAAGGCGCATGAAAAACACCCCAGTGTGAAAGGGGTTTTAATGCATTCCCTGAAATAATGGAGGTTTAGGGCCAAAGCTCTTTTGGCCATGGTGTCTACAATAATATTTCAACCTGAATGTGCCACTTTTGCCATTGGCATTTTACCCAAGCATGTACAGCCATTCACTTGTATTGGTGGCTATAAATGGACACTGGAAAATGCCAGGAATTTTACACCTCTAAGGCTGGCCATACATGGATCTTTTTTTCAATCAACCGGTGGGCTAATAAAACAAAAATGAGAAAATCCAAATGGATTCCCTCTTCCACACAATCATGATGGATGGTATAGTCCACTGTCAGAATGCACTGATCAGCACTGCAGGTGATTGGCTTCAGGCACTGATCGCATGAAAGTTCTCCAACATTTATAAATGAAGGATGTTGATCTTTAGTTTAACTTCTCTTAATTACCGTATTTATCACGGTATAACGCGCTCCCGCGTATACCGCGCACCCCTAAAATGACCCCCAATCCTGTGGAAAAAAAGTTATTTTTGTACTTACAGTTTTGGTGTCTTGCGCGGCGTCCATCGGCGGGTCCGGTGTCCTTCTGCGGCGGGTCCGGTGTCCTTCTGCGGCGGGTCCGGTGTCCTTCTGCGGCGGGTTCGGTGTCCTTCTGCGGCGGGTCTGGTGTCTTCTGCGGCGGGTCCGGCATCCTCTTCGGCGGGTGCGGCGTCCTCCCCGCTCGTTTCGCCGCGCTGAGTTTTGAATACTACGCCAGCATATAGCCAGCGCAGTACACTCGGGCAGGCTCGGCAACTGTCGCGCTCACGTCCTGTACGTCCAGGACGTGACCGCGGAAGAAGCCGAGACTGGCCAAATATACCCGAGTGTACTGCGCTGGGTATATGTCGGCGGAGTATTCAAAACTCGGCGTGGGTATCGGCGTATATCGCGCACCCACGATTTTGCCCTGATTTTCAGGGCAAAAAAGTGCGCGGTATACGCCGATAAATACGGTAGCCATAAATGGATCGAAATTCGGCTAGTCACTACTGAACTGTCCAAATTTGATCCATCTATGGCCAGCTTAAAGAGGAAGTAAACCCTCTTAAAAAAATAACCCTGCAATAAAAATGCATAATGAGCTAGTATGCATAGCACAGGGCTTGACAAATTTGCTTGGAATCTAGGAGCCAGCTAAAAAAGTTAGAAGCCAGGAACACCGAGCTCGCGTGCAGAAGCGAACGCATACGTGAGTAGCGCCAGCATATGAAAGTGGTGTTCAAACCAAACATGTGAGTTACAAGTTTGTCGCTATTCCATGAGCGGACGCAATTTTGAAGCGTGACATGTTGGGTATCAATTTACTCGGCATAACATTATCTTTCACAATTTAAAATAAATTGGGCTAACTTTACTGTTGTAAACTTGTGGAAAAATGTTTCTGCAAGCTAATATCATAATGTGCTAGTATGCATCGCATACTAGCACATTATAAAAGACTTACCTTGGCACAAAGCCCTCCAGCGGCGAGCTGTCACCACTGACAAGGCTTCCATCTTTACCCGGCCTTTCTTCCGGGTTCACGGGCTGCGCCTGTTTGAATGGACGAGCCGCAATGACATCACTCCCACGCATGCTCACAGTAATTATGGCCACAAAGCTGGTGATATCACTGGCTGTCAGACAAGCGACTATCTCCTAAATGGTGACTAGGAATAAGAGATATTCATTTTACCTACAGGTAAGCTTTATTATAGGCTTAACCGTTCGTAAAAAAAAAGAACAAAGCAGAGTTTACTACCACCTTTAAAGGATATGTAAACCTTCCTTTTTTTTTTAAAACATGTCATACTTACCTCATCTGTGCAGTTGGTTTTGCACAGAGTGGCCTGATCCTCCTCTTCTGGGGTCCCTCAGCGGCACTTCTGGCTCCTCCTCTTCTTGAGTGCATCGTCGGAGAAGTACTCTCCCTCTGGGCACCCATGCGGGCGTGCACCCGTGTCCTGCTGCTGCGTCCATTAACACAGACAGCAGCACTTGGCTGCGCCCTCAACTCCCACGTCATTGGATTTGATTGACAGCAGCGGGAGCCAATGGCTGCGCTACTATCCAATCAGGACCTGAGACACCGGATGGAGGGGGTGAGCTTGTCTGAGGCTCGGAAACAATCGGGCTCAGGTAAGTAAAAGGGGGGCATTAAGGTGAAAAACTGCTAGGGTTTACAACCCCTTTAAGTAGTTGTCTCAAGGTTTTTCACCTTAGTACATTCTATGCAGTAAGATGAAAAACCTTCTGTGCTGCAGCTGCCCCCCCAGAGCCCCCCTTTTACTTACCTGAACCCGATCGTTTCAGCGACATGGACGCTTCCAGCAGCTCCAGCCGCTATCTCGGGTCATCATTGTATAAACTGACAGAAGTGCAGCCATTGGCTCCTGCTGCTGTCAATAATATCCAGTGACACGGGGGGCGGGGCTGAACCTTGCTGTCTGTGTCAATGGACGCAGCAACAGGACTCGGGAGCGCGCCTGTACGGATGTCCCCATGGAAATTGTCTCTCTGAGGGGTCACCCAATAAAGAGGAGGGGCCAGGAGCACCGCTGGGGGGACGCCAGAAAAGGAGGATCGGGGCTGTTCTGTGCAAAACCCTTGCATAGAGCAGGTAAGTATACCATGTTTGTTATTAAAAAAAAAAAAAAACATCCTTTACAATCACTTTCATGAGGCCTTCCAATAATTGTATACAAAATCTACCGACCCCTCCCTCCTTTAGCTGATCATTGACCTGTATAATACAGTGTACAACCCCCCCAGAGCCCAGCGATATCTTACCAGCACAAGACTTGGTCTTCCACATCTTCATCAGCAGGATGATAATGGCTAGTAAATGGGATAAATCCCCTGAAATTCTAAAAATATTCATCTTCCTGCAACAGTGCAAAAAGTTCTGGAAAAATTCAGCAGAGCTGCTGCAGAAGCGCTGAAAGTTTTCCCACAAACTCCCCTCAGAGTCCCCGGACCGGGCTCAGCTCGGCCTTCTCTCTTCTATAGAAAGTTGGACATTCGCTAGTTGAGGGAAAACCGTGACTTCCCGGCGCCGTGTTGCTCCGAAGAGGATGGACGGCAGTGGCCGAGCTGTGAGGGAGGGAGCTGCTCCTCTGCAGTAGTGGCGGCGGGTGACGTGGCTGCTGGATGCCTTGTACACAGGGCAATGCATGAGGAGGAGGAGAAGGAGGGGACCTGAGCTGGGAGGTTACACATCACCACATCAGCCCGTTTAAAGGGGATGGGGAAGGCGGCCGACAGAAAACAGAAGAATGTGCACTACTTCTCCGAATTCTACACCCTGCTCCTGAAATATGGCACTTCTGAGGTCTCTCACACGTGTCCGAGTACAGGGGGATTGTACTGACTTGACAGAGATAAGAGATAAAAGGCGCCAGGATTTCCTTTATAAAGGGGAGTTATAGTCTGATTGTAAAAGTTATAAAATAAATAAATATTTTATATCTACCTGTGCAATGGTTTAGCACAGTGTCCCCAACCTTCTTTTCAGGGGTCTTCTGGTGGTGCTACATGCTCTTCCTCTATTCCAGGGGTGTCCAAACTTTTTTCAAAGAGGGCCAGATTTGATGAAGTGAACATGCGTGAGGGCCGCCCATTTTACCTGACATTCTTAGAACCATTACAACTCGGTCTAAGTGTGTTCGTCTGCGCACTAATCTACTGCCCAACAAGAATTATCTTGCCTTTGTGGCTTTGTGTGCTAAAGATATGAGCTCGGGTGTGTTTTTTGGATATACCATATTTTTATCTGCGTAGAACACACCTTCACTTTTAGAGGGAAGTTTCAGGAAAAAAAATTACATTTTAAATAAAGAACTTTGAAGCAAAATAAGGGTCAGTGTCCATGAATGCAGCCCAATCGGTGCCCATCTGGAGCCTCACCATTGCCATGAATGCTGCCTCACCATTACCATGAATGCAGCCTCATCATTGCCATGAATGCAGCCTTACCATGCCCATCTACAGCCTTGGAGGGGACAGGGAGGGAGGCAGGACGAGTGCCAACAGATTTACTCAGTGGCCTCTTTAATACAAAGTTGCTATGATAGACAAAACAATGGCAGCCTATTAGATCCTGCTGAGTAAACAGGAGATTCTCCCGTATGTAATATGACAGCGCTCTATCTATCCTATCTCTATCTATCCAAATTACCAGGGGGGCCACCAGGGGCGTCGGGGGGCACTGGCTGGGGAGGCTGGAGCCCCGAATGTGCCCCCGAAAAGCCCCGAGTCTCGATAATCACTTTTAACATTATTAGCCCCGAGCCGTTTCCACGGGCAGCGGGGAACGATCTCCCTTTTATTTAGCGCCGCCGAGGCTGACTTACAAATAGTCCCGCCTCCGGGACCTGGCTCCTTTGATGGACGTCCCACTGGTCCAATGCCGAGAACACGAGACGCGTGACGTCCATCATAGGCGCCGCCGGGTCCAGGAGGAGGCGGGAATGACACTGCGGCCACCGGCCACGCAGGACATGGAGATCCCCCGCTCACGGCTGTGTAAATGGCTGGGCAGCGGAGCGTCTTACACGTCATCCTGGCTCAACTCCCTCTCCCTGATGCGTGCCGTGCAGCCTGCTGTGAAGTGGTCGTTATGAGTTGGGCTACACTGCGAGTACAGCAGGTAAGGCTGAGCTGAGCTACAGAGGTCACATGTCACAAGGGGGGGTCTTTGTATGTGTCATCATGGGGGGCAGGGCCGGACTTACCATTGGGCTTGACTGGGCTCAAGCCCAGGGGCCCAAGGGGCCCGGGACAGCAACCCCTACTTTTTTATTTATTTTTTATAAAAAAAATATGTTTTTTATATATTTATTTATATATATATTTTTTATAAATGTTTATTTTTTTTATTTTTGTTTTATATTTTTTTTATTAAAAGGCCCAGAGGTCCCCAGGGCCCCCCGGATGGCAACCTCCCTTTTTTATGTATTTTTTTTTATAAATGTTTATTTTTTTTATTATTTTTTTTTAGGGGTCTGGAGGTCCCCAGGGGCCCGGAGGCCCCCAGGGCCCTGGACAGCAACCCCTACTTTTTTATTTATTTTTTATAAAAAAATATGTTTTTTATATATTTATTTTATTCATATATTTTTTTTTTTTATAAATGTTTATTTTTTTTATTTTTGTTTTATATTTTTTTATTTTTTATTAAAAGGCCCAGAGGTCCCCAGGGCCCCCCGGATGGCAACCTCCCTTTTTTATGTATTTTTTTATAAATGTTTTTTTTTTTTTTTTTTTTAGGGGTCCGGAGGTCCCAAGGGGCCCGGGACAGCAACCCCTACTTTTTTATTTATTTTTTATAAAAAAATATGTTTTTTATATATTTATTTATATATATTTTTTTATAAATGTTTATTTTTTTTATTTTTGTTTTATATTTTTTTATTTTTTATTAAAAGGCCCAGAGGTCCCCAGGGCCCCCCGGATGGCAACCTCCCTTTTTTATGTATTTTTTTTTATAAATGTTTATTTTTTTATTTTATTTTTTTAGGGGTCTGGAGGTCCCCAGGGGCCCGAAGGCTCCCAGGGCCCTGGACAGCAACCCCTACTTTTTTATTTATTTTTTTAGAAAAAAAATATGTTTTTTATATATTTATTTTATTCATATATTTTTTTTTTATAAATGTTTATTTTTTTTATTTTTGTTTTATATTTTTTTATTTTTTATTAAAAGGCCCAGAGGTCCCCAGGGCCCCCCCGGATGGCAACCTCCCTTTTTTATGTATTTTTTTTATAAATGTTTATTTTTTTATTATTTTTTTTTAGGGGTCTGGAGGTCCCCAGGGGCCCGGAGGCCCCCAGGGCCCTGGACAGCAACCCCTACTTTTTTATTTATTTTTTATAAAAAAATATGTTTTTTATATATTTATTTTATTCATATATTTTTTTTTTTTTTTTATAAATGTTTATTTTTTTCATTTTTGTTTTATATTTTTTTATTTTTTATTAAAAGGCCCAGAGGTCCCCAGGGCCCCCCCGGATGGCAACCTCCCTTTTTTATGTATTTTTTTTTATAAATGTTTATTTTTTTTTTATTAATTTTTTTAGGGGTCTGGAGGTCCCCAGGTGCCCGGAGGCCCCCAGGGCCCTGGACAGCAACCCCTACTTTTTTGTTTATTTTTTATAAAAAAAATATGTTTTTTATATATTTATTTTATTTATATATATATATATTTTTTTATAAATGTTTATTTTTTTTATTTTTGTTTTATATTTTTTTATTTTTTATTAAAAGGCCCAGAGGTCCCCAGGGCCCCCCGGATGGCAACCTCCCTTTTTTATGTATTTTTTTATAAATGTTTTTTTTTTTTTTTAGGGGTCTGGGGGTCCCCAGGGGCCCGGAGGCCCCCAGGGCTCCGGACAGCAACCCCCACTTTTTTATATATATATATATATATATATTATTAAAGGGCCCAGAGGTCTCCAGGGCCCCCGGATGGCAACCCCCCCCTTTTTTATAAAAAAAATGTACATTTTCTTTATATTTTTTATAAATGTTTATTTTTTTATTTTATTTTTTATTTTTTATTAAAGGGCCCAGAGGTTTATTTTTTCTTTATATTAAAGGGACCAGAGATCCCCAGGGCCCTTTTTTTATATATATTTTTCTTTTTTTCTTTATTTCTTCTTTTTTTTTGTAAAGGCCCCCCCTGCTTCTCAATTTGCGGCAGCCCCCCCCGCTTCTCAATTTCAGGTGGCAGCACCCCCCCCCCCCGGTTCCTGATGGCGGCCTTGCGCATACCTCCCAACATGCACGGATTCTGCTGGACTTTCCGCTTCTTCCCGCGAAAGGGTTAATTTTCCCGCACTGCAATAGGAGGCAGCACGGAAGCAGGAGGAACCGGAGCCGTGTGTGGAGGACTGTGGCTGCTGAAGGGAAGAAAGCCGACAGCCGGGCTAATGACAGGTGCGAGGCACTCCCCCCCCCCCCCCCCCCGCTCAACAACTACAAAAACTCCCCCAGGAGGAACCGAAGCGGTGTGGGGATGTCTGCTGAAGGGAAGAGAGCCGACACATTCCATGCACAGGTGAGAGTCACCCCCCTGCTCAAGAACTTTAATGCGCACCCCCTGCTAAACAACTTTAATGCTCACCCCCCCAGCTCAACAACTTTAATGCCCCCCCGGTCAAAAACTTTAATGCCCCCCCCGCTCTAAAACTGAAATGCCCTTCCGATCAACAACTTCAATTTGCCACCCCGACCGCTCAACAACTTTAATGCGCACCCCCCCGCTCAATAACGCTAATGCCCCCCCGCTCAACAACTTCAATTCGCCCCCCCCCCCTCCCGCTCAACAACTTTAATGCGCACCCCCCGCTTGACAACTATGATCCCCCCCTGCTCCAGTGGGGCCCCTTCAACACTCAAGCCCAGGGGCCCCCACCACCCTAAGTCCTGCCCTGATGGGGGGGGATCGGTGTATGTGTCATGGGGGGGGATTAGTGTATGTGTCATCATGGGGGGGGATCAGTGTATGTGTCATCATGAGGGGGATCAGTCTTTGTGTCATCATGGGGGGGGATCAGTGAGTGTGTCATCATGGGGGGGGGGATGAGTCTTTGTGTCATCATGAGGGGGATCAGTCTTTGTGTCATCATGAGGGGCATCAGTATTTGTGTCATCATGAGGGGCATCAGTATTTGTGTCATCATGAGGGGATCAGTGTATGGGGGATCAGTGTATGTGTCATCATGAGAAGATCAGTGTATGGGGGATCAGTGTATGTGTCATCATGAGGGGGATCAGTCTTTGTGTCATCAAGAGGGGGATCAGTCTTTGTGTCATCATGAGGAGGATCAGTCTGTGTGTCATCATGAGGGGATCAGTGTATGTGTCATCATCAGGGGATCAGTGTATGTGTCATCATGAGGGGATCAGTCTATGGGGGGATCAGTGTATGTGTCATCATGAGGGCATCAGTGTATGGGGGGATCAGTGTATGTGCCATCATGAGGAGGATCAGTCTTTGTGTCATCATGAGGGGATCAGTCTTTGTGTCATCATGAGGGGATCAGTCTTTGTGTCATCATGAGGGGATCAGTGTATGTGTCATCATGAGGGGATCCGTGTATGTGTCATCATGAGGGGATCAGTGTATGGGGGATCAGTGTATGTGTCATAATGAGGTGATCAGTGTATGTGTCATCATGAGGAGATCAGTGTATATGTCATCATGAGGGGGTCAGTGTATGTGTCATTTTGAGGGGATCAGTGTATATGCCATCATAAGGGGGTCAGTGTATGGGGGATCAGTGTATGTGTCATAATGAGGTGATCAGTGTATGTGTCATCATGAGGAGATCAGTGTATATGTCATCATGAGGGGGTCAGTGTATGTGTCATTTTGAGGGGATCAGTGTATATGCCATCATAAGGGGGTCAGTGTATGGGGGATCAGTGTATGTGTCGTCATGAGGGGGATCAGTCTTTGTGTCATCATGAGGGGATCAGTGTATGTGTCATCATGAGGGGATCAGTGTATGTGTCATCAGGAGGGGATCAGTGTATGGGGGGGTCAGTGTATGTGTCATCATGAGGGGATCAGTGTATATGTCATCATGAGGGGGTCAGTGTATGGGGGATCAGTGTATGTGTCATCATGAGGGGGATGAGTCTTTGTGTCATCATGAGGGGATGAGTCTTTGTGTCATCATGAGGGGATCAGTCTTTGTGTCATCATGAGGGGATCAGTCTTTGTGTCATCATAAGGGGATCAGTGTATGTGTCATTATGAGGGGATCAGTGTATGTGTCATCATGAGGGGATCAGTGTATGTGTCATCATGAGGGGATCAGTGTATGGGGGATCAGTGTATGTGTCATCTTGAGGGGATCAGTGTATGTGTCATCATGAGGGGATCAGTGTATATGTCATCATGAGGGGGTCAGTGTATGGGGGATCAGTGTATGTGTCATCATGAGGGGATCAGTGTATGTGTCATCATGAGGGGGTCAGTGTATGTGTCATCATGAGGGGATCAGTGTATGTGTCATCATGAGGGGGTCAGTGTAGGGGTCTGGTAGGTCAGTTTAGTGGTCAGCATGAATGGGCACTGGTGACCCAGGCAGCATCCAACAAGTGAGCCTAAACCCCCAACCAACTATACCCACCCCGGCCCGTGTGCGCGTGCGCACCGCCGCCGGGATCGGACTTCGGGCTGAAGCCCCTGGTCTTTTTTACACCTAGCAACGCCCCTGGGGGCCACATTAACCACTTAAGACCCAGACACATATGCTGCTAAATGACCCAAGGTGTTTTTACAATTCGGCGCTTTAACAGACAATTGCGCGGTCGTGCGATGTGGCTCCCAAACAAAATTTGTGTCCTTTTCTTCCCACAAATAGAGCTTTCTTTTGGTGGTATTTGATCGCCTCTGCGATTTTTATTTTTTGCGCTATAAACTAAAATAGAGCGACAATTTTGAAAAAAATCTGAATTTTTTACCTTTTGTTATAAAAAAAAGTCAAATAAACTAAATTTTAGTAAAACATTTAGGCCAAAATTAATTCAGCCACATGTCTTTAGTAAAAAAAAAATCACAATAAAAAAAAAAATAGCTACCTAGCGGGAACAGCGACACTAATACAGTGATCAGAAAAATGATCGCTTAGTGACGCTGGCAATAGGGAGTGAAAGGGTTAACTAGGGCAGTGATCAGGGGGTTAAAACTTTATTAGGGGGGGTACGGGGGCTATCCTGAACCTAACACTAACTAACTTTCACACTGCCTGTCACACTGACACTAAATGCAGTGATTAGATCACTGCATTCAGTGACACTGTGACAGGGGGGTGTGGGGGGGATGATCACAAGGGGTTAATGTGCCTATGTGTGTGTGTCAGTGTTGTGTTGGTGCACACTTACTGTGGATGTCTTCTCTCATCAGCAGCGGTGGGAAACACCGCTGCGATGAGAGGTGACATCATTTCCTCCTCCTGTGTAAACACAGGAGGAGGAAGTGACACGAAGGGGGAGCGCTCCCATTGGCTGGGAGCGATCGCAGGGGGGTGAAAAAAACGGACGCTCCCAGAGCCAGGGGGACCGCCGCACGCCGCGGAGGGGGTCCCGATCGGACCCCCGAAGCGCACAAATGCGAGGACGTAAATATACGCCCTTGTGCCTGTACGAGCCATGTTGTGGACGTACATAGGCGTGCGGCGGTCCTTAAGTGGTTAAAACAGAACGCGAGCCTCAATTGGCCTGAGGGCCGGACTTTGGACTTGTGTGCTCTATTCCGAGTGCTCCCATAGGAAGCCACTTTTTTGGCTTAATCCCGATCCGGGCTGTGTGCGTCTATTGACACTGTTATCAATGAAAGTGAAAGAAACCTTCACAATTTAGGTTGTCACCAGAGCTGGAATAATGGGGAGTTGGGGACACTGATGACAGCCAGGGATTCCCTCTTTTTGCAGGGTATCCCTAGCAGTGGTTTTGCAGTGTCCTCGAACCTTCTTTTCAGGGGTCTCTTGGTGGTGCTACATGCTCTTCCTCTCTCCCAAGTGCTCCCATAGGATGCCACTTATGTGGCTTGATTTGAGCCGAGCTGTGTCTATTTATTGACATTGTTATCACTAAAAGTGAAAGAATCCTCCACATTTTGGGTTGTTACTAGAGCTGGAATAGTTTTTGGAGGGTTTTCCTCTCACTTCCTGCTTTGGCCATGAGACAAGAAGCAAAGGGAAATCTCCCCAATGGACATAGAAGGCAAAAAGATTTGAAGCTCCATGCAGTTTCATGGACAAGTGGATGTAAATGGACTTGTGTCCATTTACACCTGCCCACTTCCAAGTCTACTCATGTCTGAAAAGAAAATGGAAAAGAACTGCGTCTTTGTCGCCATAATGGGGCATTTATATATATACATTGTTTCTCTGAACCATTTTCTATGTACGCTATGTTTAGTTCACATACTGCCATCTAGTGACCCTTTGCGGTAATACATCTATTTTTCCACGTTTCTTTAGTCTGATTTGACACACTTCCTTTCTATGTAATGCTCCACCCTTTCTTCCTGAGTTTTGTACTTTCTGTGTAATGGAGACAGCTAACAGGCCACATGTAACATGGGCACATGTATTCTGCATAGTAAGCTACAGTACAGACAGTATCATCTTTTGACCGCAAAAGTACTACAACCTATTCATCTGTTGTAACCTGTCATCTGCTGTAACACAATGTTCAGAATTAATGCACTTCTGCGAATAGAATTAGTACTTGGTGAGTTCAAGCCATCTGATGAGGATTGTCCTCACTGATTACATCTGCTTATACAGGCCAGGCATAGAAGTCTCATAAGGGATAGATCGCTTCACAACAATCAGAGTCAGAATAGTCAAAAGATGTATAGAATTCCTATAGCCTGCTGTGTATATGTGTGTACCTGACCTCGGGGCTGGTACAAGGGGTGGGCGGAAGGAACGAATGCCCTGGGTGGAGCAATTTTTTGTAGAAAGGGGGGCGCAGTGCTGGCAGTGTGCTGTTAAACTTTCTGGGTAACAAGTGACTGTGACTACCACCAGCCACCACTACAACACTGCAGAGCTGCACCTGCTTGCAAAGACGTGCCAAGTGCCCTCCTGCACCCTGGTACAAGCAAAAGACCCGGTCTTCGCTTCCCTGTTAGGCGGAGCCACAGAGTAATCTCCGCCCCACACAGGCGCTTCCAAGTCTCTGCGACGTCACCGAGAGACCGGGAGGAGAGAGGACCATAGAGAGCTCCCCGGCGAAAGGAGGAACCAACCAGGCAGCCAATTACAAAGTAAGCAGATGGGCATCTATGAATGAATGAATCGGCGAACTCGGGCAAAGAGGAGAGAAAACCGCTGGGATTTTAAATCCCCAGACCAGTACAGCAGCGATAAGAGCTGTCAGTGCGGGGGATCACTGGACTCCAGGTCAGCAGGACAGGGGGTTTTGAAAAGACACTGCCTCTTTCTTTATACCTGGGGGGAGGGGGCGGTTTTTGCCATTTTTGCCCTGGGCACCAGATAGCCTTGGCCCGGCACTGCCTGACCTGCAATCAAGCTCAGTGCCATCCGCCATCTTGTGAAAGTGCATGGTCGCACAAGCTTACTGCACCTAATGTAAATGTTAAAAACTGTTTCTCTATATTGAACTGTGTTACCCCCACCTGTCTAAGCTGCTGTTCGTCTTCTTAAAGAGACAGTACCATTTTTTGCAAAAACTTTAAAAATGTCTAGACAAGACTCTGAGCACCTTTTTTTTGGTTAAATCAATGCAGATTCATCATGCCTCTGAACCCACAGACGTCTAGGGAGCAGATTCTACAGATATTACCGAACTGAGTGTAAGACCCAAATGTACAATAAAACCGACACAGAAACTCAGAGAAAACTATGAAACCACTAGAAATGAGTTCTCCAGCAACCTGTCAGACTTATGGGACAGAACTTCACACTGCATGTCAGTTTTTCACACTTTAATGATCAACCAGCTGAACTAAGAGACTCTTTAGATCGCTGATCTGTCGTGTATGAATGCTACCAGCGGCTGTTTGCAAAGTACACAGCTTTCTTGCAGGACTGTAATATAGAGGACTCTTCAGCAGAACTGACCAGTGATGTACTAAACCAAGAAAGGGATCTCTCATGCCGCGTACACACGATCACTTTTTGTGATGTAAAAAAACGTAGTTTTATCTCACAAAACAAAACAATGTTTTTCAAACTTCATTTTAAAAAATGACGTTGCCTACACACCATCGTTTCCTGAAAATGCTCTTGCAAAGCGCTGTTACGTACACCATGTTCGACGGCACTCTGTTCCATTTAAGCTTGCGTCATAACTTGCTTCTGAGCATGCGCAGGTTTAAAAACGTCATTTTAAACGTCGTTTTAGCCCACACACGATCATTTTTTATGACACAAAAAACAACATTTTGAAAAACGACATAAAAAATTGAAGCATGTTCGAATTTTTTTTTGGTCGTTTTTCAGAAGACATAAAACAACGTTTTGCCCACACACGAAAAGAGTACAAACCTCCTTTACCAGAAAGGAAGCAGAAATAGAAACACAAAAGGCAAAGATGCAAGCAGCTTACCAAGCAGAGATGAAAGCTCAACAAGCAGAGATGGAAGCTCAACAAGCAGAGGCAGATTCCCAAATAAAGATTTTGCAAATGGAAAGGGAGGAAGCAGCTGCCCTAGCAAGACTGAATATCCTCGAACAAGTGATGGGAGAAAGTGCCAACTCAGACTGTCCCATCCCAGCGAGTTATCTCCTGTACTTCCTACTAACAACTAGGAAACGAGCGAACACCCCCCGGTTCGGTTCACACCAGAACCTGCGAACGGACAGAAAGTTTGTGCAAACTTTAGAACCCTGTTGAAGTCTATGGGACTCAAACATTCGACATTTTAAAGGCTAATATGCAAGTTATTGTCCTAAAAAGGGTCTGGGGATCCGGGTCCTGCGCCAGGGGACATGTATCAATGCAAAAAAAGTTTTAAAAACTGCTGTTTTTTGGGAGCAGGGATTTTAATGATGCTTAAAGTGAAAAAAAAGTGAAAAATTCCTTTAAATATTGTACCTGCTGGGTGTCTATAGTATGCCTGTGAAGTGGCACATGTTTTCCGTGTTTAGAACTGTCTCTCCACAAAATGATATTTCTATAGGAAAAAAAGAAATTTAAAACTGCTTGCGGCTTTAACCACTTCGGGTCCGCGCTATTGACAGAATACGTCAACAGCGCGGACCTGAGGCGCCGGGGTCACGCCTTTGGACGTGATTTACTTGTAATTCACCCTGTGGCACGCGGCGGGGAAAAACAGTCCCGACGCATCACAATGCGTGTACCCGGCGGCCGCGATGTCCATCAGGTACACGCGATCGGCGGTGACAGAGCAGGGACGTGGAGCTCTGTGTGTAAACACAGAGCTCCACGTCTTGTCAGGGAAAGGAGACAGATGCTGTTTCCCTTGTACATAGGGACACAGCATCGGTCACCTCCCCCAGTCACCCCCCTCCCCCCACACAGTTAGAACACACCCAGGCAATACATTTAACCCCTTCCTCACCCCCTAGTGTCAACCCCTTCAATGCCAGTCACATTTATACAGTAATTAGTGCATATTTATAGCACTGGTCGCTGTATAAATGTGAATGGCGCCAAAAATGTTTCAAAAGTGTCCGATGTGTCCGCCGCAATATCGCAGTCCAAATAAAAATCGCAGATCGCCGCCATTACTAGTAAAAAAAAAAATATTAAAAAAAAATCATAATTCTGTCCCCTATTTTGTAGGCGCTATAACTTTTGCGCAAAGCAGTCACTTATTGTGATTTTTTTTTTTTTTTTACAAAAATATGTAGAAGAATATGTATCAGGCTTAACTGAGAAAAAAAAAAAAAAAAAAAAAAATTGGGATATTTATTATAGCAACAAGTAAAAAATATATATATTTTTTTAAATTGTCGCTCTTTTTTTGTTTATAAAGCAAAAAATAAAAACTGCACGGCGATCAAATACCACCAAAAGAAAGCTCTATTTGTGGGGGAAAAAAAGAACGCCAATTTTGTTTGGGAGCCACGTCGCACGACCGCGCAATTGTCAGTTAAATCGACGCAGTGCCGGAAGCTGAAATTTCGACTGGGCACGAAGGGGGTTTATGTGCCCAGTAAGCAAGTGGTTAATGTAATGTCTGGTCCCAGCAATATGGATGAAAATCATTGAGAAAAATGGCATAGGTTCCCCCCCCAGGCCATTACCAGCCCCTTTAGGTCTTGTATGACCCAAATTAAAAAACGGAAAGGCGTGGGGCCCCCAGGCCCTATATACTCTGAACAGCAGTATACAGGCAGTGCAACCAAGACAGGGTCTGTAGGTTTGTTGTTAAGTAGAATCTGTAATTTTGAACTGGTACATTTTTAAAGTGTAGATCCATCCAAAAAATCAATATTTAAGCTTTTTGTCAAACATAGGGAAAGGTTATCACCCCTGTAACATTTGTTTTGCTGTCTGTGCACCTGTTCAGAAGATTTCACCTCCCTTTCTGGCCCAATGACAATTTTTTTTGAAAATTTGGGGTTTTTAATGAAAAAAGGATTGGTGATGATTGATAAAGCATCAGTGGAGAGGAGACACCCTTTTCCCATATTAACTCTTCCAGGAGAAAATTTCCCTTCCTAGGGGTAGATTTCCTCTCACTTCCTGTTGTCTCCTTCCGTTTGCAAGTAGGAGTCGTTTGTAAGTAGATATGTGCATTCTCGTTCTTACGGATGTTATTTTCGTATGAAAATGTTAATTTTCGTACCCGCGGGATAATGTGTACATATGAAAAAATGAAAGCACCAAAATATGAAAATGACGGGATTATGAATGAGCCGCATAACGAACAACAAATACGAACGAACGATCTGACGAAAAAAACGACAAAACGAAAATGGCAAAAGAACGAAAATGACATCTATAACAAAAAAGATTTGCATTCTGTATTTTGTTTGAATCCTTTTTCTGTTTGTTTTCAGTCGTATGTTCATTGTTCATATGACATCTATAACAAAAGATTTGCATGCTGTATTTTGAATTCCTATTTTCTGTTCGCATTTTGTATTCAAAATACAGAATGCAAATCTTTTGTTATAGATGTCATATGAACATACGACTGAAAATAGCAAAAGAAAAGGGTTTCAAGATACAGAATGCAAATCTTTTGTTAAAGATGTCATTTTCGTTTTTTTGAATGGGCAGTGAGTGAGTGTAGTTAGTGAAGCAGCTTCTCTTTTGTGCTGAGTACACTAGTACAGTGAGTAGTACAGTAAAGCCAAACAAAAACTTTTCTGTGGATTTTCACCTGAAGGGAGATCAGTTGGCCAGACTTTTGGAAAAACGATCGTTTTTATGTTTGTGGTTAAAAAAGTCTGACCAAGTGTATGGGGCTTAACAATAGTTAATATGGATGAGCCGCGTGTTGAAAGTGCCGCGAATCCCGCGATATATTTACGAAAGTACAAAATGACGAAAATCCCTTTTCTGTTCATATTTTCAGTCGCATGTTCATATGACATAGATGTCATATGAACATGCGACTGAAAATACTGGCACAGATACTCATTGATGGCCCTCTGCTACGTGTGCAAACGCTGCAGCATGGCCAACGTAGAGTTCCACCTGGTGGGCATGTCACAGATTAGGCGGTTCT
Organism: Rana kukunoris; assembly: GCA_029574335.1. Classification (NCBI taxonomy): domain Eukaryota; kingdom Metazoa; phylum Chordata; class Amphibia; order Anura; family Ranidae; genus Rana; species Rana kukunoris. The sequence continues at coordinate 64,882,376 of CM056055.1, forward strand.
AGGGCAGGTTGCATTCCTTGGAGGTCAGCCAGCCGAGCACTGGCATTATATGACCATCGGAAATGCACACAGAGTTTCCTGGCCTTCTTCAGGTCATCCTGTAAGCCTGAGTACCTGCCCAAGAACCGCTGCACCACCAAGTTAAGGACATGAGCAAAACAGGGCATATGGGTCAGTTGTCCCTGTCGGAGGGCGGATAGGAGGTTGGTGCCATTGTCGCAAACTACTATTCCTGGCTAAAGCTGACGTGGCATCAACCACTTCTGAGCCTGCCCCTGCAGAGCTGACAGAACCTCTGCCCCAGTAAGGCTCCTTTCCCTCAAGCACACCAGCTCAAGCATCTTTTTGCCTGCGTACCCCCTTGAATGCCTACGGAGCACCGCTGGTTCCGAGGACAAATCAGCAAAGCAAGAGGCCACAGAGGAACAAGAGGAGGGGCTGGAGGAGAGAGGTGTGTCACAATCACCAGTAGTAGGGATGAGCTTCGTGTTCGATACGAACGTATGTTCGACTCGAACATTGCCTGTTCGACCGTTCGTCGAAAATCGAACAAAACAGGTCGTTTGCGCCAAATTCGAATGACCCGCAATGGCTCATAATTCACTGCGGCATTGCGCGCTGATGATTGGCCAAGCATGCTGTATGTCCCACATGCTTGGCCAATCACAGCGCGCAAAAAACGAAGAGCCATAATTGGCCAAAGCCTGGGTGGCTTTGGCCAATTATGGCTCAGGGCTTTAGCACACGCCCCACACTATAAAAGCCCGTCTGCAGGGTGGCCGCGTGTAGTGTGTTCCGGGCTTGTTCCAGTTCAGACAGAGAGATAGAGAAAGATTGTCTTTTTAGATAGCTAGATAGAGCAGGCTAGTCAGTTTAGCTTTAATTACAGTGTGTAGAGAATATATATACATCCCTAGGAGTTGTACATATATTTATACACTGTATAGCTTAGCTAGATCTGCTATTAGTATTTGTCAGGCAGGAGATTGTGCAGGCAGGAGATTGTGCATAGCTGCAGTGCTCTTACGTATTGCCTGTGTGCTGTGTTTAGTTTACACCTAAACGTACTGGGTGTTACTGCACTTGTCCTGCTTATTTGCACCTAAGCGCATTTGCTTAAAGTGCACGTTTGCTGTGTAATAGCACGTAAGCACATTTACTGTAAGTGCACATTTGCTGTTTAATCGCACGTAAGCGCATTTACTGTAAGTGCAAGTTTGCTCTTTAATCGCACGTAAGCGCATTTACTGTAAGTGCATATTTGCTCTTTAGTAGCACGTAAACGCATTTACTGTCAGTGCAAGTTTGCTCTTTAATCGCACGTAAGCGCATTTACTGTGAGTGCAAGTTTGCTCTTTAATTGCATGTAAGCGCATTTACTGTAAGTGCAAGTTTGCTCTTTAGTAGCACGTAAGCGCATATACTGTAAGTGCAAGTTTGCTCTTTAATCGCACGTAAGCGCATTTACTGTAAGTGCAAGTTTGCTCTTTAGTAGCACGTAAACGCATTTACTGTCAGTGCAAGTTTGCTCTTTAATTGCACGTAAGCGCATTTACTGTAAGTGCAAGTTTTCTCTTTAATAGCACGTAAGGGCATTTACTGTAAGTGGACGTTTGCTGTTTAATCGCACGTAAACGCATTTACTGTAAGTGCAAGTTTGCTCTTTAATCGCACATAAGCGCATTTACTGTCAGTGCAAGTTTGCTCTTTAGTAGCATGTAAGCGCATTTACTGTAAGTGCAAGTTTGCTCTTTAATCACACGTAAGCGCATTTACTGTAAGTGGACGTTTGCTCTTTAGTAGCAGGTAAACGCATTTACTGTAAGTGCAAGTTTGCTCTTTAATCGCACGTAAGCGCATTTACTGTAAGTGCAAGTTTGCTCTTTAATCGCACGTAAGCGGATTTACTGTAAGTGCATATTTGCTCTTTAGTAGCACGTAAACGCATTTACTGTCAGTGCAAGTTTGCTCTTAAATCGCACGTAAGTGCATTTACTGTAAGTGCAAGTTTGCTTTTTAACCACTTGCCTACTGTGCACCTACACCCCCTTCCTGCCCAGACCAAATTTTAGCTTCCGGCACTGCGTCGCTTTAACTGACAATTGCGCGGCCGTGCGATGTGGTTCCCAAACAAAATTGGCGTCCTTTTTTTCCCACAAATAGAGCTTTCTATTGGTGCTATTTGATCGCCCGTGCGGTTTTTATTTTTTGCGCTATAAACAAAAAAAGAGCGACAATTTTGAAAAAAGACACAACATTTTTTGCTTTTTGCTATAATAAATATCCCATTAAAAAAAAAAAAAAAAATTGATCTCAGTTTAGGTCGATACGTATTCTACATATTTTTGGTAAAAAAAAATTAAAAATAAAATCGCAATAACCGTATAGTGACTGGTTTGCGCAAAAGTTATATTGCCTACAAAATAGGGGACATAATTATGATTTTTTTTTTTTTTTTTACTAGGAATGGCGACGATCTGCGTTTTTTTTCCGGGATTACGACATTATAGCCGACACATCGGAACACTGAGTCCCAGCTCAGTTACACAGAAATCGCGGGTGCCCGGGAACGCATTTCCTGTCAGTGCAAGTTTGCTCTTTAATCGCACGTAAGCGCATTTACTGTAAGTGCAAGTTTGCTCTTTAGTAGCACGTAAACGCATTTACTGTAAGTGCAAGTTTGCTCTTTAATCGCACATAAGCACATTTACTGTAAGTACATGTTTGCTCTTTAGTAGCAGGTAAACGCATTTACTGTAAGTGCAAGTTTGCTCTTTAATCGCACATAAGCGTATTTACTGTAGTGCAAGTTTGCTCTTTAGTAGCATGTAAACGCATTTACTGTCAGTGCAAGTTTGCTCTTAAATCGCACATAAGCGCATTTACTGTAAGTGCAAGTTTGCTCTTTAGTAGCACGTAAAAGCATTTACTGTAAGTGCAAGTTTGCTCTTTAATCGCACATAAGCACATTTACTGTAAGTACATGTTTGCTCTTTAGTAGCAGGTAAACGCATTCACTGTAAGTGCAAGTTTGCTCTTTAATCGCACATAAGCGTATTTACTGTAGTGCAAGTTTGCTCTTTAGTAGCATGTAAACGCATTTACTGTCAGTGCAAGTTTGCTCTTAAATCGCACGTAAGCGCATTTACTGTAAGTGCAAGTTTGCTCTTTAGTAGCACGTAAACGCATTTACTGTAAGTGCAAGTTTGCTCTTTAATCGCACATAAGCACATTTACTGCAAGTACATGTTTGCTCTTTAGTAGCAGGTAAACGCATTTACTGTAAGTGCAAGTTTGCTCTTTAATCGCACATAAGCGTATTTACTGTAGTGCAAGTTTGCTCTTTAGTAGCATGTAAACGCATTTACTGTCAGTGCAAGTTTGCTCTTAAATCGCACGTAAGCGCATTTACTGTAAGTGCAAGTTTGCTCTTTAGTAGCACGTAAACGCATTTACTGTAAGTGCAAGTTTGCTCTTTAATCGCACATAAGCACATTTACTGTAAGTACATGTTTGCTCTTTAGTAGCAGGTAAACGCATTTACTGTAAGTGCAAGTTTGCTCTTTAATCGCACATAAGCGTATTTACTGTAGTGCAAGTTTGCTCTTTAGTAGCATGTAAACGCATTTACTGTCAGTGCAAGTTTGCTCTTAAATCGCACATAAGCGCATTTACTGTAAGTGCAAGTTTGCTCTTTAGTAGCACGTAAAAGCATTTACTGTAAGTGCACGTGTCCTGTTTATTTGCACGTAAAAGCATTTACTGTAAGTGCAAGTTTGCTCTTTAATAGCACGTGAAAGCATTTAATGTAAGTGCACGTTTGCTCTTTAAAAGCACGTAAAAGCATTTACTGTAAGTGCAAGTTTGCTCTTTAATAGCATGTAAACGCATTTACTGTAAGTGCACGTGTGTTGTTTATTTCCACCTAAACGCATTAAAATGTCTGGAAGGACAACAAAGAGAGGCAGAGAGTAACGAGGGCAAGCAGGCTCTGCATCTAGAGGCAACGCTGGTGGTGGACGCGGTGCATCCTCTTCAGCACGTGGCCGCTCGTCCTTCTTTTTGGGAGCTGGCCGTGTTGAGCCTCAACATGCAGAGAAATTAGTAGAGTGGATGACCAAGCCGTCCTCATCCTCCTCATCCTCTCTCACACAGACTGATCTTAGTTTGTCTGGCAAAGCAGCTGCCAAGGCTTCCTCTTCCCTCTGCACAATGGCACCACACAATCCTTCCCTAGTCCCACTGTGTCCTTCTGAGGAGTCCCCCGAACTGTTTCAACACAGTGTTGGGTACATGCTGAATGAAGATGTGCAGCGTTTTAAAGGCTCCGATGATGGAACACAGATAGAGGAAGGCATTGATGTGAGCCCAGGGAGAGGGGGTGGCCGAGAGGGACCAAAATCTGGCAGTGATGTTCCCCCAGCTGGAGCATACTGCCAGGTTTTCGACAGTGATGAGGAGAGAGGGGATGATGAGGTCACTGACTCTACGTGGGTGCCTAATATGAGAGAGGAGCAGGAGGAAGAGGAGGAGGACGAGGCACAGGCACATCTCCAAAGAGGCAGGATGCCCTCCAGGGGTCAGCTTAAGGGCAGCACACCAAGTGCATTACATCGCACATCTACGCTTGTGCATGGCGCTGCTGTGTCTGAACGGTACAGCAAAAGTTCTTTGGTGTGGGCCTTTTTTGAAACATGTCCATCAGATCGTACCTTTGCTATTTGCAACATATGTCGCAAGCGTATCTCGCGTGGCCAAAAACATCACCCGCTTGGGCACCACATGCTTGGCCAGACATATGTCGACCTGCCATGCAGCTCGTTGGCAAGCATACCAGAAAGACCCACACCAAAGACCAAAGCATACCTCCCCTTACCCTTCTGGGACCTCCAACCCCACTAGACCCCCAGTCCTCTCTGAAGCCTGCAGTGAAGGTGTAGAAATAGGTGTGTCACAACCTAGTAGTAGTAGTACATGCGGGCAATCTACTGATAGTACCAGACACATTTTCCTGCCCCAGCTGCTGCAGCACTGAAAGAAGTACTCTCCCAGCCATCCACATGCCCATCGGTTGAATGCTAGCTTAGCGAAATTGCTAGCACTTCAATTGCTACTCTACCAGTTGGTAGATTCTGCCCCCTTCCGTGAGTTTGTGGAATGTGCAGTGCCTCAGTGGCAAGTACCAAAACGCCACTTTTTCTCACGGAAGGCTCTTTACCGGCATGTGGAAGGCAATGTCCATGCCTCGTTGGACAGGGCGGTCAGTGGTAAGGTGCATCTTACCGCTGACTCATGGTCCAGCAGGCATGGACAGGGACGTTACCTGTCTTTTACGGCGCATTGGGTGACTCTGCTGGCAGCTGGGAAGGACGCAGGGCAAGGTACAGTAGTTTTGGAGGTTGTTCCGCCACCACACCTCCAAAACACTACTACTGGTTGTGACACACCTCTCTCCTCCACCCCCTCCTCTTCTTCTTCCTCTGTGGCCTCTTCCTGTGGTGATGTTTCCTCTAAACCAGCCATGCTCCGTAGGCGTACGAGGGGCTACGCAGGAATGCAGGCCAAGAGATGCCATGCGGTGCTAGAGCTGGTGTGCTTGGGAGACAGGAGCCACACTAGGGAAGAGGTTCTGTCAGCTCTGCAGGGGCAGGCTCAAAGGTGGTTGACGCCACGCCAGCTGAAGCCTGGAATGGTGGTCAGCAATAATGACACCAACCTCCACTCACCCATGTGCCCTGTTTTGCGCATTTCCTGAATTTGGTGGTGCAGCGGTTCTTGGGCAGGTACCCAGGCTTCCAGATGTCCTGAAGCAGGCCAGGAAAGTCATGTCCTGAAGCAGGCCATGCTGCAGCGGCTGCACACGCAGCAGAGGGCCATCAATGAGTACCTGTGTCAATATGGCAGCAGAACTGGGTCAGGGGAGATTGTTTTTTTTTCACCACACTAGTGGGCCTTGATCAGGGATGCATGCACTGTCCTGTCACCATTTGAGGAGGCCACGAGGATGGTGAGCAGTGACTAGACATGTGCATTCGTTTTCGTTAGAATGCATTTTCGTCCGAAAATCAGGTATTTTCGTTATCGTTTTAACGAACGAAAACGAAAGCGCAAGAAACGAAAACCGAAAGATCCGACATAAAAAATGCTTTATTTTTGTTTTCGTTCAGATCCGACGATTTTCGATGCTTTGTCGAATTTCCGTCGTTCAATTTCACATAGTCATTGAAAATCGTCTTTCTGAACACAGTGAATAGGTATATTCACTGTATTCAGAACGACGATTTTCGATGCTTTGTCGAATTTCCGTCTTTCAATTTCAAATGACAAACAGAACAAAGACAGCGCCAAAACCGTAGTAAGACAGTATAACCACTTAAGACCCGGACCAATACGCTGGCAAATGACCCAAGGGGTTTTTGCGATTCGGCACTGCGTCGCTTTAACAGACAATTGCGCGGTCGTGCGACGTGGCTCCCAAACAAAATTTGCGTCCTTTTTTTCCCACAAATAGAGCTTTCTTTTGGTGGTATTTGATCACCTCTGCGGTTTTTATTTTTTGCGCTATAAACAAAAATAGAGCGACAATTTAAAAAAAAATTCAATATTTTTTACTTTTTGCTATAATAAATATCCCCCAAAAATATATAAAAAAACATTTTTTTTCCTCAGTTTAGGCCTATACGTATTCTTCTACATATTTTTGGTAAAAAAAATCGCAATAAGCGTTTATCGGTTGGTTTTCGCAAAATTTATAGCGTTTACAAAATAAGGGATAGTTTTATTGCATTTTTATAAATTTTTTTTTTTTTTACTACTAATAGCGGCGATCAGCGATTTTTTTCGTGACTGCGACAATATGGCGGACACTTCGGACAATTTTTACACATTTTTGGGACAATTGTCATTTTCACAGCAAAAAATGCATTTAAATTGCATTGTTTACTGTGGAAATGACAGTTGCAGTTTGGGAGTTAACCACAGGTGGCGCTGTAGGGAATGTGTACCTAATGTGTGTGTTTACTACTGTAGGGGGGTGTGGCTGTAGGTGTGACGTCATCGATCGCGTCCCCCTATTACAGGGATGACGCGATCGATGCTCCGGCCACAGAGAAGCACGGGGAAGCCGTGTGTACACACGGCTCTCCCCGTTCTTCCGCTCCAGGGACGGATCGCCGCACTGCAGCGGCGATCGGGTCCGCGAATCCCGCGGTCCCGGTCCTGGAGCTTCGGACCGGGTCGCGGGCGCGCGCCCGCGACCCACGGCTGGGTACTAAAACCAACGTATATACCGTGTTTCCCCGAAAATAAGACGTACTCCGAAAATAAGCCGTAGCAGGATTTCGACACAAGATCGAAATATAAGACACCCCTCCGAAAATAAGACATAGCGATGTAGTGTCGAATCTCCGAAAATAAGACGTGGCGAATCTCCGATAATAAGACGTAGTGTCGTATGCGTAACGGCGCGGCGCGGAGCGGGAAACAACATGTGATAGGCGTACAGTACTGTACTGGAACTGAAGTGAGGAGAAGAACGCTGTGTAAAGCTGTAAAGCTTCTCCCAGCACTGACCAGCAAACCCCTCTCTCACCCCACACAAACACCAGGGGATAGGGGGAAAAGCTGCTACTGAGCCCAAAGAGATCACCCCAGCTCCACTTTGCTCCACATCAGCTTTGCTGGCCTATCTTTCTGTACAGCCAGACAAGATGAGTGCAAAGAGAAGAAGTTGGATATCCGAATGGTCCAAAAATGGCGTGCAGAATACAATAATCTCAGTCTACAGGTAGACAGAGGAAATGCTAAGAAGCGCAAGTGTGGTTCAGGTAGGCAACCTTTATTTTCTGTAATAAAAATAAGACACCCCCCGAAAATAAGCCATAGTGTGATTTCTTGAGGAAAAAAAAATATAAGACAGTGTCTTATTTTCGGGGAAACACGGTATACGTTGATGTGCCCAGCCGTGCCATTCTGCCGACGTAAATCTGCAGGAGGCGGTCCTTAAGTGGTTAAACACATAAAAAGCTTGTGACCAGATGATGCTAATACATAAATATACCCTAAATGGTGAAGGGCTGAGTGAATAAGCTGCTAGAAGGATAGACACATCAGGAGTGATGTGAAATAGGGAAGACAAACCAAAATAATCCTTCAGAAAAGCGCTATGGCACAGACAAATGCAGGAAGTCCCATCATCATGCAAGTGTAAATTTATTAAAAAAGAAAGTCTGATGAACAATATATATGTTTCCGAGAGTCCCAGCTTTGTGATGCAAAATATATAATATGCAGTATAAATGATCCCAATGAATGTGCCTCACTAGACCATGGTGCACAGCGTGATTGTAATCACAGAAAAACACTCCTGTGAGGTGAATGTCTATCCCTCAGGCATGCAGTCTCACTCTGGGAGGAGAGGATCCAATGCTAGATGGCATCAAAGATGTCTATGCAATTGCTCTTACCATGTCCCAGATGAAAGGATGGGCATTCAAGAGAGTGATTGCGATCAAACGGCCGAAGGTAAGGGGATGATCACCTTTGCTCTGTGAGCAGTCTGGACGCGCGCTCCGCTCAAGCCATACAGGACGTCTCGCTGACGCTGAACGGGAGGGGTAGAGACACAACACAGGAGGAGCTGGTGCTGGATTGGATGGAGGCTGGCAGGCTAGGTCCGTGTGAACGTGGTGGGAGGGATCCCAGAGTTGTAGACAGCAAACGGAATGTCAATGGATCTGTGAAGATCTGTAAGGTCTGCTGGTCTGCAATGCAACAACGGACTGGAACTGAGGGCTTGAGGCAGCTACAAACTTGGACGACATGTATCGGGTCTTAACCCTTCATCAGGTCATCCAGGATGACCTGATGAAGGGTTAAGACCCGATACATGTTGTCCAAGTTTTTAGCTGCCTCAAGCCCTCAGTTCCAGTCCGTTGTTGCATTGCAGACCAGCAGACCAGCAGACCTTACAGATCTTCACAGATCCATTGACATTCCGTTTGCTGTCTACAACTCTGGGATCCCTCCCACCACGTTCACACGGACCTAGCCTGCCAGCCTCCATCCAATCCAGCAGCAGCTCCTCCTGTGTTGTGTCTCTACCCCTCCCGTTCAGCGTCAGCGAGACGTCCTGTATGGCTTGAACGGAGCGTGCGTCCAAACTGCTCACAGAGCAAAGGTGATCATCCCCTTACCTTCGGCCGTTTGATCGCAATCACTCTCTTGAATGCCCATCCTTTCATCTGGGACATGGTAAGAGCAATTGCATAGACATCTTTGATGCCATCTAGCATTGGATCCTCTCCTCCCAGAGTGAGACTGCATGCCTGAGGGATAGACATTCACCTCACAGGAGTGTTTTTCTGTGTTTACAATCACGCTGTGCACCATGGTCTAGTGAGTAGTGTTGCTCACGAATATTCGTATTGCGAATATTCGGCTCGAATATGGCATATTCGAGTATTCGCGATATATTCCGAATTTCGCGGTGAATATTCGCTATTTCGAATATTCGTATTTTTTCAATTTTTTTTTTAGAACAGATCACATCCTAGAGATCCTTATCGACGTCTAAAAGCATTGCTGGTATGATTAGAGACCTTGGGCCGAGTAGCTGCAGCGATCATTTTATATTGCCGAAAAATCGCAATGCGATTATTCGGCAATAGCGATATCGCGCGATTATTTTCGAGAAATTCGCAATATTGTTTTTAGCTAAAATAACACATATATTCGATTTCATTTACAGTCCCAAGGAACACGTGGACTTTTACGTGGCTGGGATGAGGTGGCTGCGGATCCTGTCGTCCTCAGTGACCCAGAGGACTGTGCCCCAAATGCCTCTGCAAACCTACGCTGCATGGCCTCCCTGATCCTGCAAAACCTGCCTAAGGATCCTCGTGTACGTACTATCAAGGAGAGGGATCATTACTGGCTTTCAACTCTCCTTGATCCACGTTACAAGAGTAAGGTTACGGACCTTATGCTGCCATCGCAGAGGGAGCAGAAGATGAAATTTCTGCGGGAGGCCTTGCAGAAGGGTCTGTGCAATGCGTTCCCAGAACCAGGGGGATTACCAAAACCTGGCTCTGGACAACGTCTTGCTGAGGCTTCGGTGAGTCACAGAAGGAGCGGTGGAGAAGGTGGCCATCTGACCGATGCGTTCAGACAATTTTTTAGTCCGCAGCCCCAAGGTCTGACCGGTTCCAGCAACCATCGCCAGCGTCTGGCTTACATGGTGCGGGAATACCTAGGGGCAAGATCCGACTTGGACACCTTCCCCACCGAAAATCCTCTGGCTTACTGGGTCTTGAGGATGGATCACTGGCCAGAGCTTGCACAGTACGCAATTGAGCTACTGGCTTGCCCTGCATCCAGTGTTCTTTCAGAACGCACATTCAGTGCTGCTGGAGGCTTTGTGACCGATCACAGGGTGCGCCTCTCCACCGACTCTGTTGATCGACTGACCTTCATCAAAATGAATCAGGCTTGGATCAACACCAGCTACCAAGCACCTGGTGCTGATGTTACTGAATAATAATTTTTTGTTGAAATGTCAGATCCCTTTGAGACTGCGTATGCTGATGCTGAGTGACTGTCCTGTTATGCTGATGATGGAATATCCTTTTCCTCCTCACTTTTCTTGCTGATAGCTAGTAAGAAGTTTTGTGTTTCTGGGCTCCGCCACCAGTGCCTAAGGCCAAATTTTTGTGCCCCTGTTTAACAGGGGCGTCTAATAACAATTTTTGATGCAATAATTTGCATGTGGCTCTTTATTGCACTCCAATTACAGTTATTGGGAGGGGTTGCAGTGTTGTGTTGTGCCCAAGGCCCAATTGTTCTGCCCCTGTTTAACAGGGGCGTCTAATAACAATGTTTGATGCAATACTTTCCACATGCCTCTTTGTTGCGCTCCAATTACAGTATTTGTGAGGGGTTGCAGTGTTGTGTTGTGCCTAAGGCCCAATTTTTCTGCCCCTGTTTAACAGGGGCATCTAATAACAATTTTTGATGCAGTACTTTGCATGTGCCTCTTTGTTGCGCTCCAATTACAGTATTTGTGAGGGGTTGCAGTGTTGTGTTGTGCCTAAGGCCCAATTTTTCTGCCCCTGTTTAACAGGAGCGTCTAATAACAATTTTTGATGCAATACTTTGCACGTGCCTCTTTGTTGTGCTCCAATTACAGTATCTGTGAGGGGTTGCAGTGTTTTAGGCAGCATTGATATAATAAGAAGCCAGACATTGTTGAGTATCCAAAAATATTTATTGTATCACACTGAAAATGTGTGATTTAAATTTTTTTTAAATATCAAAATATAAATTGTTTATTTTTTATTTTTAAGACCTATATTTTTGCATTTAAATAATTGTCTACATCTATTGTTTTTTTTTTATTTATTTTTTTAAACCCTCCCCAGAATGTCAACAAGATTTTTCAGGTTTTGGTCCACCTTTTTGTTTTTCTTTATGATTCTCTCGAGGGCGAGGTTTGTGTCCTCTATTTCTTCCCTGCAGGACATTATCTCCCCAATTAGCACCCGGGCACTGTCGGTGTCTAAACTGCCCCCAACAGCTCGTACACCTGAAATTTGGAAAAAAAACATGTATTAAAATTATGCAGGCCTACATGTATTACCTGAAGCTGTGCTGTATGACACTGACCTGATGGTGGCATTTTGCACTTCCTGCACATCCGTCGAGGGTGGGACTTGGCACTGTGTGGGGTTGGTCGGCTCCACTGCTGCAGCTTGATTGCGGCCTATGAGATTGTAAAATAAGGGATAGATGAATCAAAAAGATTAGAGGCCTGAAAGAGGAATATCAATCATTCTTTTTAAAAAGTGTCGTACAATTGTCTGTTTTTACAATCCTAAGCTTAACACAGGATTTTATCCATTACCAAAGCTGCTGCATTTCTCTATCTTTGGCCAAGTTTCCTACATGGCAAAACAACAAGTTGACACTGGATCACCTCTGTGTGACATGCTAACTAACTGGGTTGTTCTTGTGACCAACACTTAGTGCTGATCCTGACCTCCCTGGGGCCCGAAGCAAAATGACATGGCACATTAAAAATGAGAAGCGGGGGGCACTAACGACAGTGACATGTCACATTAAAGAAAGTTGAGAAGTGGGGGGAGGGGGTGTTCTGCTGTCTAAAATTACATCTTACATTAAATTGAGAAGCAAGGGGTGCTGACTTCTTGCTTCTTCTCCCATGCAGCCAGCGAGTTGAGAAGCGGGGGTTAGGGGGCGAAAATGACTTCTTACCAGGCGGGGCCTCTAGTTATTTGGGGGGCTCTTCGCAGCTTTGCAGGGCCCTATGCGGCTTGCATAGTGAGCCTATAGGGTGGATCGGCCATGCCAACCATTGTGCTACTGAGTGCATATGTGTAATCAACTGATTTGCTGAGTATACTCTCCTTTTAATGTATATTGACTTAAATTGGATTATTTAAATCAACTTAATACCACATCTACATTAATTAAAAAAATGGTCTCACATAAAAAGGTCTTAAATAGAATGACCAACCAATTATTATGCCCACACAAACATGAACCTTCAAACATCTATTCTTGAACTGTATATATACACAACCTGCAATAAAAAGCACATGTCACAAAATAATAAAAACAAATATTCAGAGTAAACATGAAAATGACTTACGTCTTCTGAGGACTCTTCAAATTCTCTCCATCTGCTCTGGCTCTCGGATTTTCAAATCACTCCATCTCTTGCGCAACTGCTCCTAGGACCTCTGTACCCCGAATTTTACATGGATACTCCTCCGTACCTTATCTATGATCTGGGCCTTGAGTTTATTGGGGTTTTTGTAAGGCCCTTTTTTCCCGTCGTAGTCCTCCTTTTTTAACCACTTAAGGACCGGCGCATGTACATTTACGTCGGCAGAATGGCACGGACAGGCACCTCAACGTACATGTATGCGGCTGCCTTGACGTGGATCGGGGGTCTGATCGGGACCCCCCCGGTACATCCGACGGTCCCGGTGGCTGTAGGAGCGATCTGTGCTCAGGGGGCGGCGGTTCGTTTTTGTCCGCCCCTCCGGATCGCTCCCAGCCAATCCGCGTGCTCCTCTGCAGTGTCATTTCCTCCTCCTGTGTAAACACAGGAGGAGGAAGTAATGTGATCTCTGCTCTCGGCGTTTTTTCTAAACGGTGCTGAGGAGAGATCACATCACATAGTAAGTCTGCACAACACTACACTGACACCAGGACACGAAGGCACATTAACCCCTTGCGATCACCCCCCCTCCCCCTGTCACAGTGTCACTGAATGCAGTGATCATATGTACTGATCACTGCAGTTAGTGTCAGTGTGACAGGCAGTGTGACAGTCAGTTAGTGTTAGGGTAGGGTTAGTGTCTAGGGTAGCCCCCGTAACCCCCCTAATACAGTTTTAACCCCTTGATCACCGCCCTAGTTAACCCTTTCACTCCCTACTGCCAGTGTCACTAAGCGATCATTTTTCTGATCGCTGTATTAGTGTCGCTGTTCCCGCTAGGTAGCTATTTTTTTTTTATTGTGATTTATTTTTACTAAAGACATGTGGCTAAATACATTTGGCCTAAATGTTTGACTAAAATTTAGTTTATTTGATTTTTCTTATAACAAAGAGTAAAAAATATTGATTTTCTTTCAAAAATGTCGCTAAATTTTTGTATATAGCGCAAAAAAAAAAAAAAAAATCGCAGAGGCGATCAAATACCACCAAAAGAAAGTTATTTTTGTGGGAAGAAAAGGACGCAAATTTAGTTTGGGAGCCACGTCGCACAGCCGCGCAATTGTCAGTTAAAGCGACGCAGTGCCGAATCGCAATAAAAGGGGCCTGGTCCTTTACCTGCATTTTGGTCCGGGTCTTAAGTGGTTAAAATAGCCACCATCTCAACCATCTCTTCAAAGCTCATGTTGGTGGCTTTGTACCTCCTGCTCCTCCTGGTGTGTGCCTGGCCTGTCTCCTGCTTGGTTGCAGCTTGCTGTCTCTCCTCCATCATGTCTTCAGACTCCTCAAGACATTGATCGACTAAAAAGGGGCGTGGCAATCACTAGAACGAATGTCATGGGCGTGGAAACGTGCGGAGCTTCTCACATGCGCAGTGTATAAAGGGATATTGCGTGAATGAGAACGTCGTTCACAGTCGTTAGAAAAGGTGATCAGTGGATGAGTTTGTGGGTTAGATATGGGGAGAAAGCTAAGGCTTGACTGACATTATTTTTTTTGGCTAAATTTTGACTTGCAGAAATAATGGAGGCTTTCAGAGAACAGGAGTTCTTCACAGAATTTGTTCAAAGGGGACCCCGGATGGCAACCCCCCTTTTTTTCTACAATTTTTCTTTCACAAACAAATAATTGATTGAGCCAAGATCTGGCATTAAAATGGCCCCCCACCACCCCTTAAATAATCAACATATTGTTGCCACACAGCATGTGCGCTTTGGGGGGGCAAAGCCTGTATGGCCACAGGCTCACGGGCCACTACTGGAACATCAATGGCCTCATCACCAGGCACAAGTGTCATGTAGTTTGTTAAGGGTCTCTTTAGGTAATTGTGCAATATGCAGCAGCAAAGTATGACATGGTTCAGATTCTACGTAACAAACCTACAGTCCTTGTCTTGTTTGCACCACCTGTATACTGCTGTTTAAAGTATATAGGGCCATAGGGTCTTGTCAGGGCCGATCCTCCCTATAGGCGCACTATGCAAGCCGCTTAGGGCCACGCAAAGCTGCGAAGGGTTCCCAAAATTACTAGAGGCTCCGGCTGGTGAGAAGTCATTTTCGCACCCTCACCCGGCTTCTAAACTCGCTGGCTGAGTCATTTCCGACAGCAGAACACCCCCTCCCCCCGCTTCTCAACTTTCTTTAATGTGACATGTCACTGTCGTCAGATTTTGCTTAGGGCCCCAGGGAGGTCAGGATCGGCACTGGGTCTTGTAAAGACCTGGGGGGAGTGGTGGCGGGGAAACTCATGCTATTTTTTTCCATGATTTTTATCCATATTGCAGGGACCAAACATTACTTTGAAGCCGCAAGCAGTATTAAATTACTTTTTTCTGAGAGTAATCTCATGTTGTGCAGGGACATTTCTAAACACGTGCCACTACTATAGACCAGTGTTATTCAACTCCAGTCCTCAAGGCACACCAACAGATCATGTTTTCAGGCTTTCCATTATTTTGCACAGGTGATTTGATCAGTTTCACTGCCTTAGTAATCACCACAGCCATTTCATCTGAGGGAAATCCTGAAAACTTGACCTGTTGGTGTGCCTTGAGGACTGGAGTTGAAAAACACTGGTATAGACACACAGCAGGTACGATATTTAAAGGGATTTTTTTTCACTTTAAGCATCATTAAAATCGCTGGTCCAGAAAAAAATACAGTTTTAAAAAAAAAAAATTCCATTGATACATGTTCCCTGGGGCAAGACCCGGGTTCTCAAAGATGTTTTCCAACAATAACTTGAATATTGGTCTTTAAAATGAGCGTTTTTGAATTCGAACGTTCGAGTCCCATAGACTTCAATGGGGTTCTAAACGTCTGTTCGACGGTTCTGGTGCGAACCGAAAGCGGGTATGTTCGGATCATCCCTAACCAGTAGTAGCATTTTCGAGGCGTGGTGGCAGAACAACCTCCAACACTACTGTACCTTGTCCTGCATCCTCCCCAGCTGCCAGCAGAGTCCCCCAATGTGCTTTGAAAGATAGGTAACGTCCCTGTCCATGCCTGCTGGACCATGAGTCAGCGGTAATATGCACCTTACCACTGACCGCCCTGTCCAGTGAGGCATGGACATTGCCTTCCAAATGCCGGTTGTGCTGCCTTCGCGATGTGTATTACATGCTTGGCACTCAGCAGGGTCTGTTTCTTTAAGACCCTCCATTTTCTTGAAGCCTAGAGGCGGGTCTTCTCTGTATTGTCTAGGGCTAGTTGGGACATATCCTGTCCATTCAGGCTCTTACTACTGTAGTGACCAGATCCACAGGACATCCTAAAGCTAATACAGACTGCAAACCTGATGAACACCAAAGCCTGTGAGTAAAAGGGTTTTGCTAGTTCAGCCTGTGTAGAGGGATGCTAGACATTGCAGATAGATAATGTGTGTTTCAGTGTGTAGTAAGCAAGCACTTGTTAGTTAAGCCCTACCTTTTGTATTAGCTATGTATAACGTATGTTGCTTGAATAGCCATGCTTATATTTGTCTTTTATATGTTTGTTTCACAGTTTTATCACTATCACACACATTCCTGTTCATTATATCTCAGTAAAGATTGCATCAGTTCAGCAAACCAGCGCTTCTTTCATTGAGATTCGGTTTATACTTGATGTGAAGCTGTGTACCTAAAGCAACACACAGCCGAGACATTACACCGGTAGAGAGCTGGAATCGCCTTCTGTGAGAAAAAGTGGCATTTGGAAACCTGCCACTGAGGTACCGCACATTCCACAAACTCACGAAAGGGGGCAGAGTCACCCAACTGAAAAGGCAGCAGTTGAAGTGCTAGCAATTTAGCTAAGCTGTCATTCAACTGCTGGGCATTGGATAGCTGAGAGAGAACTTCTTTCAGCGCTGCAGCAGCTGGGGCAGGGAAATTTGCCTGGTACAATTTGACATTGGTGTACTGATAGTAGATTGCCTGCAAGTACTTGGCTGTGACACACCTAATTCTACACCCTCAGTCCTTTCAGTGCAGGCTTCAGGGAGGACTGAAGGTATAGTGGGGTTGGAGATCCCAGCTGATGAGGAGAAAGGAGAGTTCTGCTTTGTTCTTTGGTGCGGGTCTTTGGACATATAGTGCCATTGAAATCGATCGAGCAAATTATGGGTATCTAGATGCTGTTGCAGCTGTTGTACCACTACTTTCTCCATTACTTTGGAGAAGATGTTTAGGGCTGTTATGGGACGACGGTGTTTTGGGTCTTTGGGGTCGAGAGTGGGTTTCTTTAAGATGGGTTTGATTATGCCCTCTTTCAACTGGGAGGGTACTAAGCCTTCCTTGAAGGACTGGTTTATAAACTGTGTGATAGGTGGTGCCAGGATGTCGGCACATTCCTTTAGCAGTTTGTTGGGGATGATATCATTAGGCGCTGTGCTGTTACGCAGAATACCGATGAAATTTAGTTTATGGGCCAGATTCTCAGAGGCGTTACGACGGAGTATCTCAGATACCCCGTCGTATCGCCTTTTTTTTGTCCTCGTATCTATGCGAGTGATGCTTAGCATCACTTTTGCATAGATACGCTTCTACATCCGACAAGTGTAAAAGCATTACACTTTCGGATCGTAGGTGTAATGACAACTCCGGCCACTAGGTGGCCTTCACGTTGTTTTTTCATTTGCATATGCAAATGAGGCTAGTACGGCGATTCCCGAACGCTTTTACGCCGCCCCGTCGTCGCGTACGTCGTTTTCGTCCGCGTAAGGTTACCCCAGCTTTGATGTGGAGTAACCTTACGAAGTACCGTCGGATGCCGTCGGGTGCCGTCGGATGCCATGTTAAGTATGGCCTCGGGACCGCGTCGTGTTGTGCCTCGTTTACGTCGTTTGCGTACGTCGATTCTCAATGGGGCTGGCGTACGCTGCGATTACGTCGTTTACATAGAGAAAATGTGACGTCCTTTGGAGCATGCGCACTGGGCTTTTTCCCCGGCCGGCGCATGCGCAGTTTGTTCGACGCGGGGGCGCGCTTAATTTAAATACAAGCCGCCCCATTTAAATTGCGCGGGTTTACGCTTGGCGATTTACGAGACGCCGGCGAAAACTACGGAGCAAGTGCTTTGAGAATAAAGCACTTGCTCTAGTACGCAGCGGCGGCGTAGTGTAAATGGCTTACGCTACGCCGCCGAAAATATATGAGAATCTGGCCCTATGTGAGTATTGGGGGAATGATTGAGGGGGGGGGGGGGTTGATGGGGGTGTTGTTTCGCTGAATGCTTTCACGGATTCTTTCAATTATGTTAATGAAATAATCTGATAATTCATTGCAAAATTCTTGGGAATCAGAATTGGGGGCTTCCAGACAGACTGGGTTCATGGTCTGGGTGACCAGCTTGAAGAGTTCGTGGGGGCGATTTAGGGCATTGGCGATGGCATTTGAAAAATGTTTTTTTTTGGCTTTAAAAATTTCTTTGTGGTATTTTTTTGTTATTACCTTGTAGATGGTGCGGTTTTCCTCTAAAGAGCTTCTTTTCCAGGCGGCTTCTGCTCTTCTGCGCTCTTGCTTTAGCAACGACAGCTGGTCGTTAAACCAGCCGGCGTTGTTTTTCCGGATGCATGTTTTGCGTTTTTGGATAGTTCTAATTTTTCCCCTTATGTGGTTCTGAAGAGTTCCGAATGGAGCTTCTTCTGAGATCTAGTCCAGTGCGTTGTCACCGGCTTTAATCTTTTTGTTAAGGAGGCGTTTTTGGTAATTGTAAACTTAATTACATGGTGGTCAGTCCATGGTAACGGCTCATAATTCAGAATGTTTATTTCCAGATCTTGTCTGAAAATAAGATCGAGCGTGTGCCCTGACACATGTGTGGGCCCACATACTAGTTGCTGCAGACCTAATCCTTCCAAATGGTCGATGCAGGCATCTGCAACAGGATCCTGTGGGGAGTTGGCCCAGAGGTTGAAATCCCCAAGCAGCAAAAGATGTTTGCTGTTTAGAGTGGAAGTGAATTCTGTCAAAGGTGCAAGAAGCTGCGATTTTGGACCCGGTGGTCTATAGCAGAGAAGAATATGAACTGTTTCTTGGTGGTTTGTTTGCAGTTGCAGAGTAAGGGTTTCCATGAATGGAAGAGGGTTTTTAAGGACTCGTTTAGTGATCGCGAGGTGAGACTTGTGGATCACCGGCAGGCCTCCTCCTCTTTGCCCCACTCTGTTTTCAGTTATAATGCGATAGTTTTCTGGCACCAGTTCACTTAGAATGGTGTTTCAGTCGGCTGTAAGCCAGCTTTCTGTAATAAAGAGGCAGTCTAAATCGCATTGTAGGATGAGATCATGGATTTCTAGTCGGTGTTTTACTGCCAATCTAGTGTTGACCAACGCACATGATATGTGCTTAGGCTCGGGTAGGTGGGTGTAATTTTTGACTGTTGATTGTCGATTGATTCTCAACAGTTGCTCAAGTCTTAGGCCTCGTACACACGATCAAATCTGTCTGCTGGAAACGGTCTGCTAGACCGTTTCAGCAGACAGATTCGGTCGTGTGTACGGGCAAACAGACGGATTTGGCCACCCGACAGATTTCAAAGCATGCTTTGAAATCTGTCGGCTGGGAACCCGTCTGCCCGACATGTCTACTGGTTAGTATGCTAACCAG
Source organism: Rana kukunoris (assembly GCA_029574335.1). Classification (NCBI taxonomy): domain Eukaryota; kingdom Metazoa; phylum Chordata; class Amphibia; order Anura; family Ranidae; genus Rana; species Rana kukunoris. The sequence goes on from CM056055.1 coordinate 64,901,701, forward strand.
CAGACACATCTTCTCGCACAAGTGCCAAATGATTTCGACGCATGCGCGGAAGTGTTTTACTTCCTGGTGCGGTGACGTGGCGTCGTCAACGTCACCGCCACTACACCAACACGTCAGTGCGCTGTCTGCTGGCGGGGATTTTGGTTTGCTCTTGTGTTCACGCGAGCAAACCAAAATGCCAGCAGACAGATTTGTACGAGGCCTTAGAGATTTTTTGGTGACAGCTGGTAATGAGGGGGCAAATGGTTTTAGGTTCCAGATCGTTTCTGCGGAGTATGTCAAATTAGGCATAGTCGCAGAAAATGGGGTGGGGGGTAATATCGATCGTGGAGGTATTTGATGGAAATGGGAAGGAAGACTTCAAAGTGGTAGTCACTTACCAAGTCCTCCCTCCATGTTTGATCCAGAGGAAGGCGGAAAAAACCCCAGATATGCTGTACCAATCTGCGTTGGCCGGGGAAAAAAAATCCTTCCTGATCCCACCAGGGTGATCGGGCGAACCCTGGATCAAAGTACTGAATGGTTAAGTTGTTAAGATTTATGGTACTTAGCACTTATGAAGGGGGTATATGCAAGCACACCTGAATACCCAGGCCTGGAGGTGAGAGTGAGCAGGGAAGATGGGGGAATAGACGGGTCTGTGACGGCCGTTTGTCAGGTTATATCTCTGCTGGTTAGAGCCGCGGCTTATCCTTAGAAGGACGGCCGCACTGTCCCAGGGGAGGTGGGGGAAAACCTGCGCCCAAAGTGAAGCAGGCTTACCAGTGTGATCCCCTAATAGAACGTGCCTGTGGCGGTGGGGAGAGGAGATGGTCCACGTTCCAATGCTGTAGCAGGTGCAGCCGTAGAGGGCTGAGAACCCTGCCTGGCTGAGCTATCCCTGGGGAGAGCCGACTCGTTTGAGAGTGTCCTGCTCTCACTATCCCTGGGGTGAGCAGACTAAGTGAGAGCGACCTGCTGCACCGCTAGACTGCTGAGTGTGCGCAGGTTCGGTGTTTTCGCTTTTAAAGGGATGAGGTGGCAACTCTAGATAGATCCGTAATATAAGAATGGCTGGGTAAGGCCGGTATACATGTCTATTCTGCACAGGGTACAGACAAGTGCTGTGGGATCCATGACTGGTTCATTTTAATGAACGTGAGCTTGTCCACATTGGCTCTGGACAGGCGGCTGCGCTTGTCTGTGATAACGCCCTCTGCCGTGCTAAATACAGATAATACACTGGCTGCAGCGCAGGCCAGCACCTCCAAGGCGTAAAGGGCAAACTCAGGCCATGTGCCCAATTTGGAGACCCAGAAGTTTATGGGGGCAGACCCGTCATTCAGTACGTGTAGGTGTGTGCACACATACTGCTCCACCATGTTGGTGAATGCTGCCTCCTGTTAAAACGTTCAGCTGGTGGTGCTGTTTGTTGTGGCGTGCTGACAAAGCTTTTCACATTTCGGCCATGCTAACCATGCCTTCTGAGGTGCTGGCGGTACCCCTGCTGCGTTGGTGACCTCTTCCTCCTCCTCTGCCTTCGCCTTGTGCTTCCACTGTGCCCCCGCTGTCAGGTGGGAATTCCACCAGCAGCACGTCTACCAGTGTTCGCTTGTACTTGCGCATCTTGCGATCACGCTCCAGTGAGGGAATTAAGGATGGTACATTGTCCTTGTAACGGGGATCCAGCAGCGTGGCCACCCAGTAATCAGCACCTGTTAAAATGTGCGAAACACGGCGGTCGTTGCGGAGACACTGCAGCATGTAATGGTTCATGTGTGCCAGGCTGCCCAGAGGCAACGAAAAGCTTTCCTCTGTGGGAGGTGTATCATTTGTGTCCTCTGTATCCCCCTAGCCACGCACCAGTGATGGCCATGAGCTGGTCTGGGTGCCACCCTGCTGTGAACATGGTTCCTCCTCCTCCTCCATCACCTCCTCATCCTCCACCTCGTCATCCTCCAGAACTGTGCCCTTGCTGGACAATTGTGTACCTGGTCTTTGTTGGTGCAGAAACCCACCCTCGGAGCCACTTGTGAATGACTGCCCTGAAAGCCTTGGAAATGATCCCAATTCCTTCTCCTCCTGTGCCACATCCTCTTCCATCATCGCCCGAAGCATTTTTTCAAGGAGGCATAGAACTGGGATGGTCACGCTGTATTCGGCGTCATCGGCACTGGCCATGTTGGTGGAGTACTCGAAACAGCGCAACAAGGCACACAGGACTTGCATGGAGGCCCAGTTATTGGTGGTGAAGTGGTTCTGTTCCGCAGAGTAACTCACGCATGCGTGCTGCAGCTGAAACTCCACTATCGCCTGCTGCTGCTCGCACAGTCTGGCCAGCATGTGCAAGGTGGAGTTCCACCTTGTGGGCACGTCACATATGAGGTGGTGAGTGAGCAGCAGCAGGGTGAGAACCCCAAAAGTGCGCAAAGACGGCCTGCACTTTCTGCAGCAGCTGTGGCATATCGGGGTAAGTTTTAAGGAACCTCTGCATCACCAAATTCAGCACATGCGCCAGGCAAGGGATGTGCATCAAACCGGCTAGGCCCAGAGCTGCTACGAGATTTTGCCTGTTATCGCACACCACCAGGCCCGGCTTGAGGCTCACTGACACCAACCACTCATCGGTCTGTTGTTCCATGTCCCTCCACAACTCCTGCGCGGTGTGAGTGAGTGAAGAACTTATATAGCGCAGCACATGCAAACTAAATCACCTCTGGGTGCTCGTTGTTCCTTTCTCTTTTGTCATCAAAAGAGATGAGTTTTGATCTTTCTCCTAAATGCCAAGTGGTTCTCCTCCAACCGAATGCTGGTTGGTAAGGTGTTCCACAGTCTGGGGCCCTGGACTGCAAATCTTCGCTCTCCTTTGGATTTGTATCTGGCCTTGGGTATCTGGAGGAGATTTTGGTTGGTGGATCACAGAACGTGGGTGTGGGTTTTTTCCCCCAAACAGGAAAGTTTTAAAACTGCCTGCTGGCGTTTACCCATGGCTGTGCAGAAGTTGGTGGTGAATGTATTACACTGACCAGATGAGGAGGCAGTAGAGGATGAGGAAGCGGAGTAGGAGGAGTTAGCAACAGGAGGCAAACTGCAGCGACCTGCAATCCTCGGTGGTGGAAGGACATGCGCCAAACTGCTATCCGCCTCAGGCCCAGCCTCTACTGCATTTATCCAGTGCACTGTTAGGGAGATATAACGTCCCTGACCGTGCTTACTGGTCCACGTATCCGTAGTTAGGTGGACCTTGGCACAGATGGCGTTGCGCAGTGCACACCTGATTTTGTCCCCACTTGGTTGTGCAGGGAAGGGATGGCTCGCCTGGAAAAGTAGTGGTGGCTGGGCACGACGTACTGTGGGACAGCCAATGCCATCAGGCTTTTAAAACTCTGCTTCTTCACCAGACGGAATGACACCATTTCAAAGGCCAGGAATTTCGAAATGCTGGCATTCAGGGCCAGGGATCGTGGCTGGGTAGGGGGGTTCTTCCGTTCCAGTGTTTGGAAGATAGGGAGCTAAATGCTTTAATGGGACATTGTGGAGATGTTTGGTGACCCAGGTGGTAGTGTTGCTTGCCGGTCCTCTAATTGTGGGGTGGCGGGTGGCACTGTCACTATAGAAGTGGATGAAGAGGCCGAGAGGCCCGAGACTGAAGCAGAAGAGGAAGCAGGAGGAGCCAGAGACCTTTCTTTGGTTTTGAGGTGTCTACTCCACTGCAGCTCGTGCCTTGCACTTAGATGCCTGGTCATGCAGGTTGTGCTCAGGTTGAGAACGTTTATGCCTCGCTTCAGCCTCTGATTGCACAGCGTGCAAACCACTAGTGTCTTGTCATCAGCACATTGTGTGAAGAACTGCCACGCTAGGGAACTCCTTGGACCTGGCTTTGGTTTGCTCGGTCCCTTGCTGCGTTGGGCAGTAGCAGGCGTACTGTCTAGGGGACGGACGCTCCGCTTTGGCACCCCACTCCTTCTTCAGCTGTGCTGGTGGCTCTGTGCGACCACCGCCTCTTCCTCCGAACTACATGGGTCATCTGCATGAGGTTGATTCCATGTGGGGTCGAGGACCTCATCGTCCACCACATCATCTTCCACCCAGTCTTCACCACTGCCCTCCTTGTCGGTCTGCACAATTGCGAAAGAAGCAGCAGTTGGTCCCCCCATGTACTCATCCTGAAACATAAGTGGTTGGGCATCGGTGCACTCAATCTCTTCCACTTCTGGGGCAGGGCTAGGTGGATGGCCCTGGGAAAACATGCTAACAGAGTCATCAAAAAGCAGAAGAGACTGCTGCATGATATGGGGCTCAGACTGCTTGGCTGATTTGCAAGGGGGTGCGGTGAAAGACTGATGGACATCGGCTGCAGGTGCCAACTCCGATCTTTCAGCACAAGACTGGTTGGGAGACATTCTGAAGGAACTGGAGGCACTGTCAGCAACCCAATCTACTATCGCCTGTTCTGCTCCTGGCCTCAACATTTGCAGAGCCGCATTAGGCCCCACCAAATACCGATGCAGGCTCTGTCGCCTACTCGCACCTGAGAAAGGTGTTTCACTTGTGCGTGTAGTTGGCACAGATCGACCACGTCCTCGTCCTGTAACAGGAGCTCAACCAGCAGCACCACGGCCGCGGCCACGTCCCTTATTTGACGTTCTCCTCATATTTCTCAAATGTAGGATCTTGCCCTAAATGGGTGTTTTTTTAACCACTTAAGACCCGGACCAAAATGCAGGGAATGCTTTTGGTGGTATTTGATCACCTCTGCGGTTTTTATTTTTTGCGCTATAAACAAAAATAGAGCGACAATTTTGAAAAAAATTCAATATTTTTTACTTTTTGCTATAATAAATATCCCCCCAAAATATATATAATTTTTTTTCCCTCAGTTTAGGCCGATACGTATTCTTCTACCTATTTTTGGTAAAAAAAATCGCAATAAGCGGTTATCGGTTGGTTTTCCCAAAATTTATAGCGTTTACAAAATAAGGGATAGTTTTATTGCATTTTTATTTTTTTTAATTTTTTTTACTACTAATGGTGGCGATCAGCGATTTTTTTCGTGACTGCAACATTATGGCGGACACTTTGGACAATTTTGACACATTTGCATTGTTTACTGTGAAAAGGACAGTTGCAGTTCGGGAGTTAACCACAGGGGGGCGCTGTAGTGGTTATGTCATCGATTGCGTCCCCCTATAACAGGGATGACGCAATCGATGCTGCGGCCACAGTGAAGCACGGGGAAGCCGTGTTTACACACGGCTCTCCCCATTCTTCAGCTCCGGGGACCGATCGCCGCACTGCAGCGGCGATCGGGTCCGCGAGTCCCGCGGTCACGGAGCTTCGGACCCACGGCTGGGTACTATTTACTGACGTAAATATACGTGGATGTGCCCAGCCGTGCCATTCTGCCGACGTATATGTGCAGGAGGCGGTCCTTAAGCAGTTAATAGAACAATAGAAGAACACTAGCTAAAGTGTTTATCTCACACCTACAGATATGCAGGAAACGCAGCAAAAAAAAAATATTTGCCCAAAATAATTGTTTTTTTGAATAGCACAATAGAAAACAATATGTAAAGTGTGTATCTCACACGTACAGGTATGCAGGCAAGACTGCAAACACTGGAGGAAAAACTGTCAAATATATTTTTTTGCCCTAAATGGGTGTTTTTTGAATAGAACAATAGAAGAACACTAGCTAAAGTGTTTATCTCACACCTACAGATATGGAGGAAACACTGAGAAACACTTGAGGAAACACTGCAAATGTTTTATGTTTTCCCTAAATGGTTGTTTTTTGAATAGCACAATAGAAGAAAAGTATATAAAGGGTGTATCTCACAGTAACATATGCAGTGCTGCTGCACTTTGATTTGTGATGCAGGACTGACTCCTATATATTTCTCTCCCTATAAGCACAATAAGGAACCTTTCCCTAAACTATCTAATGCAGAGTATCTGACAGGAACATATGCAGTGCTGGTGTAATATGCAGAGTATCTCACAGGAACATATGCAGTGCTGGTGTAATATTCAGAGTATCTCACAGGAACATATGCAGTGCTGCTGCAATTTGATTTGTGAAGTAGGACTGACTCCTATATATTTCTCTCCCTATAAGGACAATCATGAACCTTTCTCTAAATTATTTAATGCAGAGTATCTGACAGGAACATATGCAGTGCTGGTGTAATATGCAGGGTATCTCACAGGAACATATGCAGTGCTGGTGCAATATGCAGAGTATCTCACAGGAACATATGCAGTGCTGCTGTAATTTGATTTGTGAAGTAGGACTGGCTGCTATATATTTATCTCCATATAAGCACAATCAGGAACCTTTCCCTAAACTATCTAATGCAGAGTATCTCACAGGAACATATGCAGTGCTGGTGTAATATGCAGAGTATCTCACAGGAACATATGCAGTGCTGGTGCAATATGCAGAGTATCTGACAGGAACATATGGGGCCAGATTCAGGTAGATTGGAGCATCTTTGCTCTGGAGTAACGTTTCTCATTTACATTACGCTGGCAAAATTTTAGGAGCAAGTGCTGTTATTCATGAAGCACTTGCTCCTAAAGTTGCGGCAGCGTATCGCAAATGAGCCGGCGGAATTCAAATTGGGCGGGTACGGGGCGTGTATTATTTAAACTAAGCGCGATCCCGTGGCGAACGTACTGCGCATGCGTCGACTGTCAATGCATCCCAGTGCGCATGCTCCAAATTCTGTCAGTGAACGTCAATGACGTCAAATCCCCATTCATGGACGTTTTACGCAAGCGACGCATTTTTTTTTTTCGACGCGATGACGACGGCTATACTTAACATAGGATACTCCACTAGGGGGCTGCTTTATCTTTACGCCGCGTATCGCTTACGGAAACGTCGGAAAGTCACTGCGTCGCGCCCGAATACGATCGTGAATTGCCGATTCCCGGTGATTAACATATTTTTTCAGCGTAAATCAGCGGGAACGTCCCCGGCGCCATTTTTAAATTAAAGTTGCGATGCGATGGCGAAATTCAATTGCGCCGATTGCATTGGAACTCCAACCCGGCGTTTCTTGTTTTCTGGTTACAGAAAACAGAAACGCCGGCTTAAAGTGACAGTTAGGCTGGAGTATCACTGATACTCCAGCCTAACTCTACCTGAATCTGGCCCATGCAGTGCTGGTGTAATATGCAGAGTATCTCACAGGAACATATGCAGTGCTGGTGCAATATGCAGAATATCTCACAGGAACATATTCAGTGCTGCTGCAATTTGATTTGTGAAGTAGGACTGACTCCTATCTAATTCTCTCCCTATAAGCACAATCAGGAACCTTTCCCTAAAGTAGCCAATGCTATGTAGATCGCTGAGTATTGTAATTCGATTTCTGAAGCAGGACAATCCTATCTAAATCTCTCCCTGAAAGCAGCAGTGGCAGTCTTTTCCTACCCTAGCTAAAGCAGAGTGACGAGCTGTGCTATGTGCCTCTAGCTTATATAGAGGCTGGGTCACATGCTCCACTGGCCAATCACAGCCATGCCATTAGTAGGCATGGCTGTGATGGCTTCTAGGTCACACAAGTAAAACAAATGGTGATTGGCTGCCCTGCAGCGCACCATTACATACCCGAACACCGGACCCAAACCCGAACTTACAGCAAATTGTTCGGGTTCGGGTCCGGGTACAAAAAAAAAAATCCGGCACAAACCCGAACTTTACAGCTTAACCCTAGTATTAATATGAGAACACCAGCAAATATATTTACGTAGCTTTAGGTGCACACTGTGCAGAGGAGACAGTACACGTGAGAATACTTGCTGATCAGTCACTGCCTGTGGTATTAATATGAGAACACCAACAAATGTATTTACGTAGCTTTAGGTGCACACTGTGCAGAGGACACGGTACAACACATGAGAATACTTGCTGATCAGTCACTGCCTGTGGTATTAATATGAGAACACCAGCAAATGTATTTACGTAGCTTTAGGTGCACACTGTGCAGAGGACACAGTACACCAAGTTAGAATACTTGCTGATCAGTCACTGCCTGTGGTATTAATATGAGAACACCAGCAAATGTATTCACGTAGCTTCAGGTGCACACTGTGCAGAGGGCACAGTACACAAAGTGAGAATACTTTCTGATCAGTCACTGCATGTGGTATTAATATGAGAACACCAGCAAATGTATTCACATAGATTCAGGTGCACACTGTGCAGAGGACACAGTACACAAAGTGAGAATACTTGCTGATCAGTCACTGCCTGTGGTATTAATATGAGAACACCAGCAAATGTATTTACGTAGCTTTAGGTACACACTGTGCAGAGGACACAGTACAACAAGTGAGAATACTTGCTGATCAGTCACTGCCTGTGGTATTAATATGAGAACACCAGCAAATGTATTCACGTAGCTTTAGGTGCAGAGGACACAGTACACCAAGTGAGAATACTGCAGCTAGCACAATCACCTGCCTGCCTGTCAGTATATTAGGAACAGCATACAGGAACTGATCTAGCTAAACTCAATACAGTGTATAAATATATGTACAACACCTGGGATACATATATATCCTCTACACACTGTAACTGATTTGCCTACTCTATCTAACTCAAAATAAATGACACTCTCTCTCTCTCTCTCTCTCTCTCTCTCTCTAACTCTCTCTCTCTATCTGTCTTTAACCACTGCAAAACACTACACAAGACCGCCACGGAGGCAGCCTTATATAGTGTGGGGCGTGTACTAACTTTGGTCTTCTCGAAAGGTCTCGGACATTTTTCAAATGGCCTCTAACCGCCTGCCTTAAGGCCACACAGCGCTTTCCTGGGTTCACTAATTATTACAGGCAGTTCATTAGGAATTACTCTATTGCTGCACCTATTATCGCTTTGACCAAGATGGGTGCTAATGCCAAGGAGTGGCCCCCTAAAGCTGTCTCTGCCTTTCATGATTTGAAACAGGCCTTTATGTCTGGACCTTTGTTGAGGCGACCTGATCCTAGGAATCCATTTTTTATTGAAGTGGACGCTTCCTGTCACATACCTGATGGTAGAGCCCGATATGCAGGGAGCGGCCTCTCTTACTCCTCTGACTCCGGAACCCCTGGTAGTGCGGACAGGGAGCTCGAGAGTGCAGAGTCGCACAAGCGCCTGACAGGAACGCTGGTGCTGGAGCTGAGCTGGACTTCCAGGGACTCCGGGGATATGTCAGTAGTACAGATGATGACTGGAACAGCTGACAGGCTGGAGGCAGAGGTGCAGGAAGCTGGAAGCTGCAGCAGCGGGGAAGGTGTTCTGTAGTACAGGACACAAGCAAGTCCAGACAGGCTGGGTCATACGCGGGCAGATGGATCAGATGGATCAAGGGGGGGAGAGGGGGAGAATTCGCAACTTTCTTTAACGTGACATGTCACTGTCGTCAGCGATCCCCGCTTCTCATTTTTAATGTGCCATGTCATTTTCCTTAGAGCCCCAGGGAGGTCAGGATCGGCACTGAGTGTTGGCCACAAGAACAACCTAGTTAGGGTGTCACACAGAGGTGATCCAGTGGATACTTGGGGCCGGATTCAGAAAGACCGGCGTAACTTTGTGCGGGCGTAGCGTATCTTGTTTACGCTACGCCGCCGCAACTTAGGGAGGCAAGTGCTGTATTCACAAAGCACTTGCGTCCTAAGTTACGGCAGCGTAAATGTGCCGGCGTAAGTGCGCGTAATTCTAATTAGGCAGGTAGGGGGTGTGTTGTATTAAAATTATCCGTGACCCCACGTAAATAACGCGCCTAACGAACTGCGCATGTGCCGGCCGTGGACGTATCCCAGTGTGCATGCTCAAAATTACGCCGCAAATACTCATTGGTTTCGACGTGAACGTAACTTTTCTTGTATTTTTTCTTATTCAAAATTTGCAATTATAATACACTTTGTGCACATGTTCAAATACAGAGTACAGTACATATTAGATAGATAATGAATAATAAAATGTGTCGAACTCTGGTTCCCAAACCTACTACCTTTTCTTCAACTGTATCCCTTTTCAACTGTTTCCCTTTTGTGCATAATTTTGTGCATTGTTTCTATTTTCCTCCCTCCCTCCCTTCCCACACCACCTTATCTTAATCATTTAAATTTACCTCTCCTTTATATTCTTGTTTCTTTCTATTCTTGCTTCAGCTTATTGTGAATATTTTTCCTCCTTCTGTCTTATTTCCCTAATTATTTTCTATGCGCTGCTCCTCTCTGTTCCTTGCATTTAACTCCGTAGTCTATCCATTATCGACTGTGGCGGCGAGAGTCTAGCATCACCCAGCCATGATTGCCATATCTGATCGAATTTCCCAGTATCCCCCCTACGGCTGTATGTGAACGTAACTTACGCAAAGCCCTATTCGTGAACGCTTTACGCAAACGACGTAAACAATGGAAAATTCAACGCTGTCCCGACATCCATACTTAACATTGGCTACGCCTAACATTGGCTAACATTGGCTACGCCTCCTATAGCAGGGGTAACTTTACACCGCAAAAAGCCTTACGCAAACGACGTAAAAAAATGCGCTTGGCGCACGTACGTTTCTGAATCGGCGTATCCAGCTCATTAACATATTCGACGCATAAATCTACGGAAGCGCTACCTAGCGGCCAGCTTAAATATGCAACTTAGATACGACGGCCTAAGAAACTTACGCCGCTTGTATCTTAGCAAGATTCCGGCTGAATACAGAAAAAAGATACGCCGGCGCATATTAGAACTTACGCGGGGTATCAACAGATACGCCAACATAAGTTCTTTCTGAATCCGGCCCCAGGTGTTTTTTCATGTAGGAAACTTGGCCAAAGATAGAGAAATGTTGCAGCTTTGGTAATGGATACAATCCTGTGTTAAGCTTAGAAGGATTGTAAAAACAGACAATTGTACCACACGTTACAAAAAGAATGATTGATATTCCTCTTTCAGACCTGTAATCTTTTTGATTCATGTATCCCTTTTTTACAATCTCATAGGGTGCAATCAAGCTGTAGGGGTGGAGCAGACAAACCCCACACCTGCCGGATGTGCAGGACGTGGAAAATGCCACCACATCAGGTCAGTGTCATACAGCACAGCTTTAGGTAATCGATGTAGGCCTGCATAATTGTAATACATGGTTTGTTTCCAAATTTCAGGAGGTATTTGTGCTGTTGGGGACAGACTGCACACCTACAGCGCCCAGGTCTCAAATTGAGGACATAAATATCTGCGTACGGCAGATAAAAAAGAAAACACAAGCGGTGGAGCGAACACTAAAGAATGTAATGGATGTTCTGGGGAGGGTTTAAACAAACAAAAACAAAAAAAAATTCTTTTTTTTCTCTGTATGTTTTTTTTTGTTATTTTTTTCAAAGTGTAATCTCTATTTTTCTGGCTAAAACGCATGAACAACGACAACTGCTAAAAAGTTGGTCATTGTTCATGCGTTTTAACCAGATATTTGTTAATTTGTTTTTGTCAAAAAAATAAACCAAAAAAAAGATATACCGGTATATAAGAAAAAAAAAACAGAAAACTCTCTAAAAAAAGAAAAAGAAAAAAAAATTGATGTAGACAAATATTTCAAAGCAAAAGTATATTTCTTGACAATAAAAAAAATAAAGAATTTCTATTAAGATTTTTTTTGAAAATATAAAAATGACACCTTTTGTCGTGTGAAACAATAAATATTTTTGGATACTCAACAATGTGTGGCTTATTATTATATCAAAGCTGCCTAAAAGAACCAGAAAAGGAATCTAGATTGGTGGTGTTTACATTGAGAATGATGAGTATTTAGTACAGGAAAATAAACATGACACTGTGATAAAGTAGGAGAAAGCTAGAACAAACTCAAATTAGAAAATAATCAAACAAAGAAAAATACTCGAACAGGGTAAGAAAAATTGGGCCTTAGACACTGGTGGCGGTGGCACAACACTGCAACCACTCACAGATACTCTAGTTCAGTGGTTCTCAACCTGGGGGTCGGGACCCCCTTGTGGGTCGAATGACGATTTGTCAGGGTTCACCTAATCCTGGGCTGTTCCTGAAGCCTGCACTGCTCTCCCACCCTTTTCGCGGCCACCCAGCAGGGCTGTCCCTGGAACCTGTTGCTGCCTAGCTGGGCTGTTTCTGAAGCCTGCAGCCACCAATTCAGTTCACGGCATGGCTGGGAGGCAGAGACTAGAGGTCAGATGACTGGTGAGGAATGTGAAGTGGGAAAGGTTGAAGGAGACCCTATCTCCTGATCTCAGCATATCCGGAGACACAGTGAATAACACTACCTGTAATTATAGTTTCCATTATAAGTCCCCACTACAGTTCTCAGATCAGCAGATGACCTTGATCAAGAGCACCTAAGTTGGCAGATCAGAACTCCCCCCAGCATTGCCACTGGAGAATACATGGAAGGGAGAGGAAAAGAGGGGGTGGAACAGAGAAAAAGAAGAGAAAGAATAAGAGAACAAAAATGATGACTAGAGAGAGAGAGAGAGAGAGAGATGGGGGAAAAAAATAAATTAGGACAGCGAGAGATAAAAGGGAAAGGAGAACAAAGAGAAAGATTGGTACATCCTAAAATGTACTATAAGGGGTTTTATTACTGTACAAGTGGAAGGGACTCAGGAAACGCTAAATGTCCTTGGGTTAAGGGCATAAATTACTTGTCTTGCCTTGGGTGCTGACAACCAACACTACAAAAATAATTCTACTGTTAGGGGTCCCCACAACTGTTAGGGGTCCCCACAACTTGGGAAATTTTATCAAGGGGTCACGGCTCTAGAAAGGTTGAGATTGGGCCTTAGGCACTGGTGGCGGTGCCACAACACTGCAACCCCTCACAGATACTGTAATTGGAGCGCAACAAAGAGCCACATGCAAATAATTGCATAAAAAATTGTTATTATATGCCCCTGTTAAACAGGGGCAGAAAAATTGGGCCTTAGACACAACACAACACTGCAACCCCTCACAGATAATGTAATTGGAGAGCAGCAAAGAGCCACATGCAAAGTATTGCATCAAACATTGTTATTATACGCCCCTGTTAAACGGGCAGAAAAATTGGGCCTTAGGCACTGGTGGCGGTGCCCAGAACCAACAATGTTTTTACTAGCTATCAGCAAGATCAGTGAGGAGGAAACGGATATTCAGTCAGCAGCATAACAGGACAGTCACTCAGCATCAGCATAGGCAGTCTCCAAGGGATCTGACATTTCAAAAAAATTATTCAGTTACATCAGCATCATGTGCTTGGTAGCTGGTGTTGATCCAAGCCTGATTTATTTTTATGAAGGTCAGTCAATCGACGGAGTCGGTGGAGAGGCGTACCCTGTGATCGGTCACAAAGCCTCCAGCAGCACTGAATGTGCGTTCTGAAAGAACGCTGGATGCAGGGCAAGCCAGTAGCTCAACTGCGTACTGTGCAAGCTCTGGCCAGTGATCCATCCTCAAGATCCAGTAAGCCAGAGGATTTTCGGTGGGGAAGGTGTCCAAGTCTGATCTTGCCCCTAGGTATTCCCGCACCATGTAAACCAGACGCTGGCGATGGTTGCTAGAACCAGTCATACCTTGGGGCTGCGGACTAAAAAATTGTCTGAAGGCATCGGTCAGATGGCCACCTTCTCCACCACTCCTTCTGTGACTCACCGAAGCCTCAGCAACACATTGTCCAGGTCCAGGATTTGGTAATCCACCATGTTCTGGGAACGCATTGCACAGACCCTTCCGCAAGGCCTCCCGAAGAAGTTTCATCTTCTGCTCCCTCTGCAACGGCAAGATAAGGTCCGCAACCTTACTCTTGTAATGTGGATCAAGGAGAGTTGCCCGCCAGTAATGATCCCTCTCCTTGATACCACGAACACAAAGATCCTTACTCAGGCTTTGCAGGATCAGGGAGGCCATGCAGCGTAGGTTTGCAGAGGCATTCGGGACACAGTCCTCTGGGTGGCTGAGGATGACAGGATCCGCACCCACCTCCTTCCAGCCACGTTAACGTCCATGGGTTCCTTGGGACTGTAAGTGATCCCTTGAAGACTGCTGATGCTGAGTGCTAGGCTCCACCTCCATGCTGCTAATACAATCATCCTCCTCCTCCTCCTCTTCCTGTGTGCTAGGCGGGCAAGCAGGACCACTGTCTGGATAAAGGGGGCCTCGAGAGGTAAGGAAGTCCTCCTCTTCCTCCCTCTGTTCTGCCTCAAGGGCCCTGTCCATTATTCCACGTAGCGTGTGCTCCAACATGTGAATAAGAGGGACAGTCTCACTGATGCATGCACTGTCACTGCTCACCATCCTTGTGGCCTCCTCAAATGGTGACAGGACAGTGCATGCATCCCTGATCAAGGCCCACTGGCGTGGGAAAAAAACAAGCTTCCATGACCCAGTTCTGCTGCCATACTGGCACAGGTACTAATTGATGGTCCTCTGCTGCATGTGCAGCCGCTGCAGCATGGCCAATGTAGAGTTCCATCTGGTGGGCATGTCACAGATTAGGCGGTTCTTGGGCAGGTTGTATTCCCTTTGGAGGTCTGTCAGCCGAGCAGTGGCATTAGATGAACTTCAGAAATGCACACAGACTTTCCTGGCCTGCTTCAGGACATCCTGTAAGCCCGGGTACCTGCCCAAGAACCGCTGCACCACCAAATTCGGAACATGAGCAAAACAGGGCACATGGGTCAGGTGTCCCTGTCGCAGGGCAGAGAGGAGGTTGGTGCCATTGTCGCTAACCACCATTCCTGGCTTAAGCTGGCGTAGCATCAACCACCTCCGAGCCTGCCCCTGTAGAGATGACAGAACCTCTGCCCCAGTGTGGCTCCTCTCTCCCAAGCACACCAGCTCTAGCACAGCATGGCATCACTTTGCCTGCATTCGTGCGTAGCCCCTGGTACGCCTCTGGAGCCCGGCTGGTTCCGAGGAAACATCACCACAGGAAGAGGCCACAGAGGAAGAAGAGGAGGGGGTGGAGGAGAGAGGTGTGTCACAACCAGTAGTACTCTTTTGGAGGCGTGGTGGCGGAACAACCTCCAACACTACTGTACCTTGTCCTGCGTCCTTCCCAGCTGCCAGCAGAGTCACCCAATGCGCCGTGAAAGAGAGGTAATGTCCCTGTCCATGCTTGCTGGACCATGAGTCAGCGGTAATATGCACCTTACCACTGACCGCCCTGTCCAGCGAGGCATGGACATTGCCTTCCACATGGCGGTAGAGAGCCGGAATCGCCTTCCGTGAGAAAAAGTGGCATTTGGGTACTTGCCACTGAGGTACCGCACATTCCACAAACTCATGGAAGGGGGCAGAATCTACCAACTGGAAAGGCAGCAGTTGAAGTGCTAGCAATTTCGCTAAGCTAGCATTCAACCGCTGGGCATGTGGATGGCTGGGAGAGTACTTCTTTCGGTGCTGCAGCAGCTGGGGCAGGAAAATTTGTCTGGTACCATCAGCAGATTGCCCACATGTACTACTAGGTTGTGACACAACTAATTCTACACCTTCAGTCCTATCAGTGCAGGCTTCAGAGAGGACTGAGGGCCTAGTGGGGTTGGAGATCCCAGCTAATGAGGGGCAAGGGGAGGTCCGCTTTGTTCTTTGGTGTGGGTCTTTCAGATATGCTTGCCAACGAACTGCATGGCAGGTTGACATATGGTGCGAAACAAGAACAACAGAGAATTGAGCGCACTCACAAAGTCAAGCCTATACATAGATATAATTCTAAGGCAGAATATTAAATATTGAGAAAATAGTAAACATAGATGTAATATATTAGAGTCTGTACAAAAGAGTCCATAGGCATAATAGCCAGAGAACACACTAACACTTGATGGCAGCCAGCTGACAGATGAAGCAATCTGTAAACGACAAGAAAAACACATGCCTGACTCTCCACCTGCTTTGTGAGTAGGTTCTTTTATATTGGTAGACACACTAATAAATTTTACTACTGCTACGCTTAGAAGGCGCCGCTTTTGTGTTTTTCTTGACATATGGTGCGATCTGATGCACATGTCTCAAAAAAGGCCCACACCAGAGAACTTTTGCAGTAACGTTGAGACACAGCAGCGCCCTGCACAGGCGTAGCTCTGCGATGTAATGCAGTTGGTGTGCTGCCCTTAAGCTGTCCCCTGGAGGGCATCCTGTCTCTTTGCCTGTGCCTCTTCCTCCTCCTCCTACTCCTCCTCCTCTTCCTCCTCCTCCTATCAGGCACCCACGTAGAGTCAGTAACCTCATCATCCCCTCCCTCCTCATCACCGTCGAAAACCTGGTAATATGCTCTAGCTAGGGGAACATGACTGCCAGATTGCTGTCCCTCTCGGGCACCCCCTCTCTCTGGGCTCACATTACTGCCTTCCTCTATCTGTGTTCCATCATCGGAGCCTTCAAAACGCTGCACATCTTCATGCAGCATGTACACAACACTGTGTTGAAACATTTCGGGGGAATCCTCAGGAGGACATGGTGGGACTAGGGAAGGATTGTGTGATGCCATTGTGCAGCTGCTTTGCCAGACAAAGTAAGCTCAGCCTGGGTGAGGGAGGATGAGGATGGCTTGGTCATCCACTCTACCAATTTGTCTGCATGTTGAGGCTCAACATGGCCAGCTATCGAAAAGAAGGACGAGGGTGCTATAGAGGATGCACCCTGTCCACCACCAGCGTTGCCTCTAGATGCAGAGCCAGCTTGCCCTCGTGACTCTCTGCCTCTCTTTGTTGTCCTTCCAGACATTATAGGTGCTAATAAACAGCACAAGTGCATTTACACAAAGGATGTTTCAGGTGCAACTAAACAGCACAAGTGCAGTAACACGAACTACGTTTAGGTGCAAATAAACAGCACAAGTGCAGTAACACCAACTACGTTTAGGTGCTAATAAACAGCACAAGTGCAGTAACACAAAGGACGTTTAGGTGCAACTAAACAGCACAAGTGCAGTAACACCAACTACGTTTAGATGCTAATGAACAGCACAAGTGCAGTAACACCGAGTACGTTCAGGTGAAAACTAAACAGCACAAGTGCAGTAACACCAACTATGTTTAGGTGCAAATAAACAGGACAAGTGCAGTAACACAAAAGACGTTTAGGTGCAACTAAACAGCACAAGTGCAGTAACACCAACTAAGTTTAGGTGCGAATAAACAGCACAAGTGTAGTAACACCGAGTACGTTTAGGTGAAAACTAAACAACTCAAGTGCAGTAACACCAACTACGTTTAGGTGCAAATAAACAGCACAAGTGCAGTAACACAAAGGATGTTTAGGTGCAACTAAACAGCACAAGTGCAGTAACACAAAGGATGTTTAGGTGCAACTAAACAGCACAAGTGCAGTAACACCAACTACGTTTAGGTGCAAATAAACAGCACAAGTGCAGTAACACCAACTACGTTTAGGTGCAAATAAACAGCATAAGTGCAGTAACACAAAGGACGTTTAGGTGCAACTAAACAGCACAAGTGCGGTAAAACCAACTACGTTTAGGTGCAAATAAACAGCACAAGTGCAGTAACACCAACTACGTTTAGGTGCAAATAAATAGCACAAGTGCAGTAACACAGAGTACGTTTAGGTGCTAATAAACAGCACAAGTGCAGTAACACAAAGGATGTTTAGGTGCAGATAAACAGCACAAGTGCAGTAACACCAACTACGTTTAGGTGCAAATAAACAGCACAAGTGCAGTAACACAAAGGATGTTTAGGTGCAACTAAACAGCACAAGTGCAGTAACACCAACTACGTTTAGGTGCAAATAAATAGCACAAGTACAGTAACAAAAGGTAAGTTTAGGTGCTAATAAACAGCACAAGTGCAGTAACACAAAGGACGTTTAGGTGCAAGTAAACAGCACAAGTGCAGTAACACCAACTACGTTTAGGTGCAAATAAACAGCACAAGTGCAGTAACACAAAGGACGTTTAGGTGCAACTAAACAGCACAAGTGCAGTAACACTAAGGAGTTTTAGGTGCAACTAAACAGCACAAGTGCAGTAACACCAACTACGTTTAGGTGCAAATAAACAGCCAAAGTGCAGTAACACCGAGTATGTTTAGATGAAAACTAAACAGCACAAGTGCAGTAACACAAAGGACGTTTAGGTGCAACTAAACAGCACAAGTGCAGTAACACCAACTACGTTTAGGTGCAAATAAACAGCACAAGTGCAGTAACACAAAAGACGTTTAGGTGCAACTAAACAGCACAAGTGCAGTAACACCAGCTACGTTTAGGTGCTAATAAACAGCACAAGTGCAGTAACACCGAGTAGGTTTAGGTGAAAACTAAACAGCACAAGTGCAGTAACACCAACTACGTTTAGGTGCAAATAAACAGCACAAGTGCAGGACACAAAAGACGTTTAGGTGCAACTAAACAGCACAAGTGCAGTAACACCAACTATATTTAGGTGCTAATAAACAGCACAAGTGCATTTACACAAAGGATGTTTCAGGTGCAACTAAACAGCACAAGTGCAGTAACACGAACTACGTTTAGGTGCAAATAAACAGCACAAGTGCAGTAACACCAACTACGTTTAGGTGCTAATAAACAGCACAAGTGCAGTAACACAAAGTAGTTTAGGTGCAACTAAACAGCACAAGTGCAGTAACACCAACTACGTTTAGATGCTAATGAACAGCACAAGTGCAGTAACACCGAGTACGTTCAGGTGAAAACTAAACAGCACAAGTGCAGTAACACCAACTATGTTTAGGTGCAAATAAACAGGACAAGTGCAGTAACACAAAAGACGTTTAGGTGCAACTAAACAGCACAAGTGCAGTAACACCAACTAAGTTTAGGTGCGAATAAACAGTACAAGTGTAGTAACACCGAGTACGTTTAGGTGAAAACTAAACAACTCAAGTGCAGTAACACCAACTACGTTTAGGTGCAAATAAACAGCACAAGTGCAGTAACACAAAGGATGTTTAGGTGCAACTAAACAGCACAAGTGCAGTAACACCAACTACGTTTAGGTGCAAATAAATAGCACAAGTACAGTAACAAAAGGTAAGTTTAGGTGCTAATAAACAGCACAAGTGCAGTAACACAAAGGACGTTTAGGTGCAAGTAAACAGCACAAGTGCAGTAACACCAACTACGTTTAGGTGCAAATAAACAGCACAAGTGCAGTAACACAAAGGACGTTTAGGTGCAACTAAACAGCACAAGTGCAGTAACACTAAGGAGTTTTAGGTGCAACTAAACAGCACAAGTGCAGTAACACCAACTACGTTTAGGTGCAAATAAACAGCCAAAGTGCAGTAACACCGAGTATGTTTAGATGAAAACTAAACAGCACAAGTGCAGTAACACAAAGGACGTTTAGGTGCAACTAAACAGCACAAGTGCAGTAACACCAACTACGTTTAGGTGCAAATAAACAGCACAAGTGCAGTAACACCAACTACGTTTAGGTGCTAATAAACAGCACAAGTGCAGTAACACAAAAGACGTTTAGGTGCAACTAAACAGCACAAGTGCAGTAACACCAGCTACGTTTAGGTGCTAATAAACAGCACAAGTGCAGTAACACCGAGTAGGTTTAGGTGAAAACTAAACAGCACAAGTGCAGTAACACCAACTACGTTTAGGTGCAAATAAACAGCACAAGTGCAGTAACACAAAAGACGTTTAGGTGCAACTAAACAGCACAAGTGCAGTAACACCAACTATATTTAGGTGCTAATAAACAGCACAAGTGCATTTACACAAAGGATGTTTCAGGTGCAACTAAACAGCACAAGTGCAGTAACACGAACTACGTTTAGGTGCAAATAAACAGCACAAGTGCAGTAACACCAACTACGTTTAGGTGCTAATAAACAGCACAAGTGCAGTAACACAAAGGACGTTTAGGTGCAACTAAACAGCACAAGTGCAGTAACACCAACTACGTTTAGATGCTAATGAACAGCACAAGTGCAGTAACACCGAGTACGTTCAGGTGAAAACTAAACAGCACAAGTGCAGTAACACCAACTATGTTTAGGTGCAAATAAACAGGACAAGTGCAGTAACACAAAAGACGTTTAGGTGCAACTAAACAGCACAAGTGCAGTAACACCAACTAAGTTTAGGTGCGAATAAACAGCACAAGTGTAGTAACACCGAGTACGTTTAGGTGAAAACTAAACAACTCAAGTGCAGTAACACCAACTACGTTTTGGTGCTAATAAACAGCACAAGTGCAGTAACACTAAAGATGTTTAGGTGCAACTCAACAGCACAAGTGCAGTAACACTAAGGACGTTTAGGTGCAACTAAACAGCACAAGTGCAGTGACACCAACTATATTTAGGTGCAAATAAACAGCACAAGTGCAGTAACACCGAGTACGTTTAGGTGCTAATAAACAGCACAAGTGCAGTAACACCAACAATGTTTAGGTGCTAATAAACAGCACAAGTGCAGTAACACGAAGGACGTTTAGGTGCAACTAAACAGCACAAGTGCAGTAACACCAACTACGTTTAGGTGCAAATAAACAGCACAAGTGCAGTAACACCAACTACGTTTAGGTGCTAATAAACAGCACAAGTGCAGTAACACTAAGGATGTTTAGGTGCAACTTAATAGCACAAGTGCAGTAACACCGAGTACGTTTAGGTGAAAACTTAACAGCACAAGTGCAGTAAACTCCAAGTACGTTTAGGTGTAAACTAAACAGCACACGGGCAATACAACACGTTAGAACACTGCCTGACAAATAGGAATAGCTGATCTAGCTAAGCTATACAGTGTATAAATATATGTACAACTCCTGGGATGTATATATATCCTCTACACACTGTAAATTTAACTAAACTGACTAGCCTGCCTGCTCTATCTATCTATCTATCTGGTAGAAAAGACACTGGGCCATATTCTGAAAGGAGATACGACGGCGTATCTCCAGATACGCCGTCGTATCTCTGTTTGTGCGGCTGTGTATCTATGCGACTTTTTCTTAGAATCAGTTACGCATAGATTTTGCTTAGATCCGACTGGCATAAGTCACTTACACCGTCGGATCTAAGTTGCAATTTTACGCTAGGTGGCGTTTCCGTCGATTTCTGCGTCTAATATGCAAATGAGTCTGATACGCCGATTCCCGAACGTATTTGGGCCCCGTCATCGTAGTTACTCGTTTGCGTAAGCGTAATGTTACCCCTGCCTTATGAGGGGTAACTTTGCGTAGGTGATGCGTACGCCATGTTAAGTATGGATGTCGGGTCAGCGTCGCTTTTTCCGTTGTTTATGTAACTCGTTCGCGAATAGGGCTTTGCGTTAATTACGTTCACGTCAAAACCAATGTATTTGCGGCGAACTATGGAGCATGCGCACTGGGCTACGTTTACGGTCGGCGCATGCGCAGTTCGTTTGGCGTGGGGGCGCGCTTAATTTAAATACAAGATGCCCCCTTTGAATTATGCGTGCATACGCCAGGCCATTTACACTACGCCGCCGCAAATTACGGAGCGAGTGCTTTAAGAATACAGCACTTGCGTCTGGCGGCGTAGTGTAAATAGGAAACGCTACGCCGCCGCAGATCTACGAGGATCTGGCCCACTGTCTCTCTCTCTCTGACTGACTGATCTTTTCTTTAACCACTTAAGGACCGCCGCACGCACATTTACGGCCACAGAATGGCACGGCTGGGCACAAGGGCGTAAATTTACGTCCTCGCCCAGTAGCGGGTCGGGGGTCCGATCGGGACCTCCTCCGCGGCGTGCGGCGGTCCCCGTGTCTCCGGGAGCGATCCGGGACGAGCGGGCGGATGTCCGTGTTTGCCCGCCCCCCCCGCGATCGCTCCCAGCCAATCGCTGAGCTCCCCCTTCGTGTCACTTCCTCCTCCTGTGTAAACACAGGAAGGGGGAAGTGATGTAATCTCTCATCACAGCGGTATTTCCAACCGCTGCGATGAGAGAAACACCTCACAGTAAGTGTGCACTAACACTACACTGACATACACACACATAGGCACACTTAACCCCTTGCGATCTGAACCCCCACCCCCCCTGTCACAGTGTCACTGAATGCAGTGATCTAATCACTGCATTTAGTGTCAGTGTGACAGGCAGTATAAAAGTCAGTTAGTGTTAGGTTCAGGATAGCCCCCCCACCCCCCCAATAAAGTTTTAACCCCCTGATCACCGCCCTAGGTAACCCTTTCACTCCCTATTGCCAGCGTCACTAAGCGATCATTTTTCTGATCACTGTATTAGTGTCGCTGTTCCCGCTAGGTAGCTATTTTTCTTTATTGCGATTTTTTTTTTTACTAAAGACATGTGGCTAAATAAATTTTGGCCTAAATGTTTGACTAAAATTTAGTTTATTTGATTTTTTTTTAACAAAAAGTAAAAAATAGTGTTTTTTTTTCAAAAATGTCGCTCTATTTTTGTATATAGCGCAAAAAAAAAAAATCACAGAGGTGATCAAATACCACCAAAAGAAAGCTCTATTTGTGGGAAGAAAAGGACGCAAATTTTGTTTGGGAGCCACGTCGCACGACCGCGCAATTGTCTGTTAAAGCGACGCAGTGCCGAATCGCAAAAACACCTTGGGTCATTTACCAGCCTATTGGTCCGGGTCTTAAGTGGTTAACAACACCGCAACACACTACACGTGGCCGCCTTGCAGGCTGCCTTTTATAGTGTGGGGCGTGTGCTAAAGCCCTGAGCCATAATTGGCCAAAACCACCCTGGATTTGGCCAATTATGGCTCTCCGTTTTTTGCGCGCTGTGATTGGCCAAGCATGCGGGTCATACTGCATGCTTGGCCAATCATCAGCGCACAATGCCGCAGTGAATTATGGGCTGTTGCGCGTCACTCGAATTTGGCGCGAATTATCCGTTTTGTTCGAATTCCGTCGAACGTACGAACAGACGATGTTCGAGTCGAACATACGTTCGACTCGAACACAAAGCTCATCCCTAGTACCCAAGCGGGTGTTGTTTTGGCCATGTGAGATACGCTTGAGACATATGTTGCAAATAGCAGCGGTGTGATCTGATGCACCGCTGATGCACTCATCTCAAAAAAGGCCCACACCACTTTTGGAATAACGCTGAGACACAGCAGCGCCCTGCACAGGCGTAGCTCTGCGTTGTAATGCAGTCGGTGTGCTGCCCTTAAGCTGGCCCCTGGAGGGCATCTTGCCTCGTTGGAGTTGTGCCTGTGCCTCCTCCTCCTTCTCCTCTGGGGCTAGGGAAGGAATTAGTGATGCCATTGAGCAGAGGAAAGAGGAAGTCTTGGCAGCTACTCTGCCAGACAAAGCACCCTGAGCCTGGGTGAGAGAGGATGAGGAGGATGAGGACGGCTTGGTCATCCACTCTATCAAGTGTTCGGCATGTTGCGGCTCAACACGGCCAGCTGCCGAAAACAAGGACGAGCATGTCCCACGGCCACGTGCTGATGAGGATGCACCGTGTCCACGACCAGCACTGTTGCCTCTAGACACAGAGCCTGCTTGCCCTTGTGAATCTCTGCCTCTCCTTGTTGTCCTTCCAGACATATTAATGGCCTGCAGAGGACAAAGGCAGTAGACACACCTCGTATCTTTAGGTGCAAACTGCAGAGACACAGGCAGTACACACAAGTAGGTTTAGGTGCAAACTACTGAGCACAAGTGCAGTACACACCAAGTGGTTTAGGTGCAAAATACAGAGCACACTTGCAGTATACACCACGTAGGTTTAGGTGCAAACTACTGAGCATACTTGCAGTATACACTAAGTAGGTTTAGGTGCAAACTACTGAGCACACTTGCAGTATACACCAAGTAGGTTTAGGTGCAAACTACTGAGCACACTTGCAGTATACACTAAGTAGGTTTAGGTGCAAACTAATAAGCACACTTGCAGTATACACCAAGTAGGTTTAGGTGCAAACTACTGAGCACACTTGCAGTATACACTAAGTAGGTTTAGGTGCAAACTACTGAGAACACTTGCAGTACACACTAAAGCCCCATACACACGGTCAGACTTTTGGCCAACCAACTTCAAAATCTGCAACTTTTCAAATTTGTCTGATCGTGTGTACGCTCCATCGGACCAACTTTTTCAGGTTTCATCTGACAAAAAGTTGGGTCTGCGAATGGACCAACTTTTCAGCAACAAAAGTCTGATGGTGCTTTGTGTGACCGTGTGTACAGCAATCCAACCAACTTTTGTGCAAAGTGCAAATACGCATGCTCAGAACCAATGTTAAAATCAACCAACAATAGCAGAATTTAACCAAAGGGTGGCGGTAAAGAGCAGAAAAGAGAAGAAAAACCACGTGATGATGGGAAAGTTTTAGAAAAGTTTGCAGAAAAGTCTGACTGTGTGTATGCTATGGGTGTGACCAGACAAATCAATTAGGACAAAAATCCAAGGGAAATTTTGTTGGATGTCCTACCGTGTGTATGAGCCTTAAGTAGGTTTAGGTACAAACTAATAAGCACACTTGCAGTATACACAAAGTAGGTTTAGGTGCAAATTAAAAAGCACACTTGCAGTATACACCAAGTATGTTTAGGTGCAAACTACTGAGCACACTTGCAGTATACACTAAGTAGGTTTAGGTGCAAACTAATAAGCACACTTGCAGTATACACCAAGTAGGTTTAGGTGCAAACTACTGAGCACACTTGCAGTATACAGCAAGTATGTTTAGGTGCAAACTACTGAGCACACTTGCAGTATACACTAAGTAGGTTTAGGTGCAAACTAATAAGCACACTTGCAGTATACACCAAGTAGGTTTAGGTGCAAACTACTGAGCACACTTACAGTATACACTAAGTAGGTTTAGGTGCAAACTACTGAGCACACTTGCAGTATACACTAAGGGCCAGATTCAGGTAGTCCAGAGCATCTTTGCTCTGGAGTAACGCTTCTCATTTGCGTTGCGCTGCCGGAATTTTAGGAGCAAGTGCTGTCATTCACGAAGCACTTGCTCCTAAAGTTGCGGCAGCGCATCACAAATGAGCCGGCGGAATTCAAATTTAGCGGGTACGGGGCGTGTAGTATGCTAACTACGCGCGATCCCGCCGCCAACGTACTGCGCATGCGTCGAGTGTCAAAACATCCCCGTGCGCATGCTCCAAAATCTGTGAATGAACGTCAATGACGTCAATTCACGATCGAAATCCGGCGCGACGCAATGACGATACGACGTTTCCGGAAAAAAAAAAAAAAAACGTCGCTTGCGTAAAACGGTCATGAATGGGAATGTGACGTCATTGACGTTCATTCACAGATTTTGGAGCATGCGCACGGGGATGTTTTGACACTCGACGCATGCGCAGTACGTTGGCGGCGGGATCGCGCGTAGTTAGCATACTACACGCCCCGTACCCGCGACATTTGAATTCCGCCGGCTCATTTGTGATGCGCTGCCGCAACTTTAGGAGCAAGTGCTTCGTGAATGACAGCACTTGCTCCTAAAATTTCGGCAGCGCAACGCAAATCAGAAGCGTTACTCCAGAGCAAAGATGCTCTGGAATACGTGAATCTGGCCCTAAGTAGGTTTAGGTGCAAACTACTGAGCACACTTGCAGTACACACTAAGTATGTTTAGGTGCAAACTAATAAACACAGTTGCAGTATACACCAAGTAGGTTTAGGTGCAAACTACTAAGCACACTTGCAGTATACACCAAGTATGTTTAGGTGCAAACTAATAAGCACACTTGCAGTATACACCAAGTAGGTTTAGGTGCAAACTACTGAGCACACTTACAGTATACACTAAGTAGGTTTAGGTGCAAACTACTGAGCACACCTGCAGTACACACTAAGTAGGTTTAGGTGCAAACTAATAAGCACACTTGCAGTATACACAAAGTAGGTTTATGTGCAAACTAATAAGCACACTTGCGGAATACACCGAGTAGGTTTAGGTGCAAACTACTGAGCACACTTGCAGTATACACTAAGTAGGTTTAGGTGCAAACTACTGAGCACACTTGCAGTATACACCAAGTATGTTTAGGTGCAAACTAATAAGCACACTTGCAGTATACACCAAGTAGGTTTAGGTGCAAACTAATAAGCACACTTGCAGAATACACCAAGTAGGTTTAGGTGCAAACTACAGAGCACACTTACAGTATACACTAAGTAGGTTTAGGTGCAAATTAAAAAGCACACTTGCAGTATACACCAAGTATGTTTAGGTGCAAACTACTGAGCACACTTGCAGTACACACCAAGTAGGTTAAGGTGCAAACTACTGAGCACACTTGCAGTACACACCAAGTAGGTTTAGGTGCAAACTAATAAGCACACTTGCAGTATACACCAAGTAGGTTTAGGTGCAAACTAATAAGCACACTTGCAGTATACACCAAGTAGGTTTAGGTGCAAACTACTGAGCACACTTGCAGTATACACTATGGGCCAGATTCAGGTAGCCTGGTTTAAAATTACGCGGGCGTAACATAGCTCTGATACGCTACGCCACCGTAAATTAGCGAGGCCAATGCTGTATTCACCAAGCTAAGTTACGGCGGCGTAGCGTAAATAGGCCGGCGTAAGCCCGGGTAATTTAAATGCGAATGAGGTGGGCGTGTATTATGATAATGTGTTGTGACCCCACGTTTTTTACGTTTTTTTAAACTGCACATGCGCCGACCGTGGACGTATCCCAGTGCGCATGCTCCAAATTATGACGCTACGACGCATTGTTTTCAACATGAACGTAATTGACATAAATCCCCATTCACGGACATGTTACGCAAACAACGTAAAATCTGAAAAATTCTACGCGGTCCCGACATCCATACTTAACATAGGATGCGTCATCTTTTTGGTGGTTTATCTTTACGCCAGAAAACGCCTTACGTAAACGGCGTAAATTCACTGCGTCGGCCGGGCGTAAGTTCGTGAATAGGCGTATCTCGCTGATTTACATATTCTAGGCGTAAATCAGCGGGAACGCCCCTAGCGGCCATCTTAAAAATGCAGTTAAGATACGACGGCGTAATACAATTACGCCGCTCGTATCTTAGCTCAATCCTAGCGTATCTTGTTTTCTGAATACAGAGATAAGCCGCGTAACTTCTTACTTAATCTGGCCTTATGGGTTAAGGTGCAAACTACTGAGCACACTTGCAGTACACACCAAGTAGGTTTAGGTGCAAACTAATAAGCACACTTTCAGTATACACCAAGTAGGTTTAGGTGCAAACTACTGAGCACACTTGCAGTATACACTAATGCCGCGTACACACGGTCGTTTTTTGCGATGAAAAAAAACGTCGTTTTTTAAAACGTCATTTAAATTGATCGTGTGTGGGCAAAACGTCGTTTTTTGTCTTAAAAAAAACGACCAAAAAAAAATTCCAACATGCTTGAATTTTTTGTGTCGTTTTTCAAAACGTCGTTTTTTGTTTCACAAAAAGTCACCGTGTGTAGCAAAAACGTCGTTTAAAACGACGTTTTTCAACCCGCGCATGCCCAGAAGCTAGTTATGAAGCGAGCTTCAATGGAAAAGAGTGGTGAACGTAACCTCGCTTTTTGTGAAAAAAACGATGGTGTGTATGCAACATCGTCTTTGAAAGTGACGTTTCAAAAACGTCGTTTTTTACTTCACAAAAAACGTCGTTTTTTTTCATCGCAAAAAACGACCGTGTGTACGCGGCATAAGGGCCAGATTCAGGTAGATGAGAGCATCTTTGCTCCAGAGTAACGCTTCTCATTTACGTTACTCTGAAGACCCTTTCAGCGCAAGTCCTGTAATTCACATAGCAGTTGCGCGTAAACTTGCGCCAGAGTAACGATAATGCGCTGGCGTAACCCGACGCAAGTGGAAGTGGGTGTGATCATATGTAAATGATGGGCGGAGCCCAGCGCAGAGGCTTACGTTCAGCGCATCAACCACGGAGCATGCGCAGTGAGTGCGGCTCCACTCGCCCCCTTTGTGCGCATGCTCACAACTTCCGTCGGCACCACTTCACGGGAAACGTCAGCGCAATGCCTTCCGTTGGGCGTTTAAATGCGCCCGTAGAAGCGCCATTTCGGCACTAAAGTATATCCTGCTCCCCCTCCCCGCAGTGATGTTACTTTTGTTTTGAGATGGCTGCTCCCGTTCCCCGCAAACACACAGGAGAAAGCTGAACTTTAATGGCCAGGAGCTGTCAGCCGTCATCTCGGCTATGGAGACCTATGATGTCTTCCTCCATGGCTGTAAAATTTGACAGACAAGCATGGACAGAGGTGTTGTCCTGCAAGTGGGGGTGCTCAGCTAGCTCTTATCGTCGGTAACGCTGCTGTAGCTGCTCTCCTGCTGACCTGTGGCCATCTGGAGTAAAGATAAAGCAGCCTTTTGTAGAAATAACTTTGCGCCGGACGGACGAGATACGCGCGGCGCATGTAGCCAGCGTATGGTGCTAATCCGTTCGTGAATTGTGAAAAATCCCTCATTTGCATATTTGCAGGGGAAATCAATAGGCGCGACTGATGCGCCCAACGAAATTAAGCGCTGACGATACTCTGGCGTCGGAACGTTCCGCCAGTCGCAAATGACCCGTTATTGGGCGCATCTAGTTTGGTGGGTACGGGCACATAGAAACGACGGCGCATCATCACAGTTACGCGGCGCATATCGAAATACTCCAGCGCAAGTGTTCCTGAATCTGGCCCTAAGTAGGTTTAGGTGCACTGAGCAGAAGGGCAATACACCACGTGAGAATACTGCAGCTAGCACAATCAACTGCCTGACAAATTAGAAAGGACTGATCTAACTAAACTATACATTGTATAAATATATGTACAACACCTGGGATTTATATATATCCTCCACACAATATCTAGCTAGAAAAAAAGACAATGGACCAGATTCAGGTAGATGGGCGAATCTTTATGTTGGAGTAACGTTTCTCATTTACGTTACTCCGCCGAAACTTTAGGAGCAAGTACTGTTATTCACATAGCACTTGCTCCTAAAGTTGCGGCGGCGTAGCGAAAATGAGCCGGCGGAATTCAAATTGGGCGGGTAGGGGGCGTGTATTATTATAACTAGGCGCGATCCCACGGCGAACGTACTGCGCATGCGTCGACTGTCAGTGCGCATGCTCCAAATTCTTTCAGGGAACGTCAATGACGTCAATCCCCATTCACGGACGTTTTACGCAAACGACTCGAATTTTTTTTTTTCGACGCGATGACGACGGCCATACTTAACATAGGATACCCCACTAGGGGGCTGCTTTATCTTTACGCCACGTATCTCTTACGGAAACTTCCGGAAAGTCGCTGCGTCAGGCCCGAATACGATCGTGAATTGCCGATTCTCGCTGATTAACATATTCTCGGCGTTAATCAGCGGGAACGCCCCCAGCGTCATTTTTAAAATTGCAGTTCCGATACGACGGCGTAATACAATTACGCCGCTCGTATAGGAACTCCAACCCGGCGTTTCTTGTTTTCTGACTACAGAAAACAGAAACGCCGGCTCAAAGTGAGAGTTAGGCTGGAGTATCACTGATACTCCAGAGTAACTCTATCTGAATCTGGCCCAATCTCTCTCTCTCTCTCTCTGACTGATCTCTAACCAGCGCCAGAACACACTACACAAGGCCGCCCTGCAGGTGGCCTTTTATAGTGTTGGGCATGTACTAAAGCCCTGAGCGATAATTGGCCAAAGCCACCCTGGCTTTGGCCAATTACGGCTCTCTGTACTGACGGCGCTGTGATTGGCCAAGCATGCAGGTCATAGAGCATGCTTGGCCAATCATAAGCCAGCAATGCCGCAGTGAATTATGGGCCGTGGCGCGTCACTCGAATTTGGCGCGAATGACCTTTTTTTATTCGTATTTCCACGAACGATCGAACATACGATATTCGAGTCGAACAGACGTTCGACTCGAACTCTAAGCTCATCCCTAATTGTGTGTTTGCTTTCATGTTTGCTTCTTGCTATCCCTGCCTGCTTTTTACCCTGACCTTTGGCATGTTATCTATCTATCCTTGTCTGCTATTTGCCCCGACCTTTGGCTTATCTCCTGACTATCCCTTGTTGTCCTGGACTGCTGCTTCCTCTCTATCCTCCAGTAGCCTACCATGAGCATGAGCTGGGGGACTCTGGGAACCAGTTGCAGTGCAGTCCATCTTCACCACTAGAGGCTCTGATGAACACCTGCTGGCTCTTAGACTCCATGCCCTGGGGAATCTTATGCTCTAGCTCCCAGTGGTATCTATGTTGGTATCTATGTTGGTGCTTCAGTGGACCTGCCTTCCTGAACCACCCAGAGTTCCATCCGCAGCAGTAAGCCGTAGGGTCCACTACCTTAGCGGTGCACTCCTGACTCCAACGGTGTCCAAGATGACCTGACAACATGTCTCCTTTTCTCTACTTCCTCTCTAGACTAACTTGCCCATGTCCTCTACTACTCCTTCCCCCACAGTCTGTGCATTCTTCTGGTTTTCCTTTTTTCTTAGCTTGCATAAGTAGAGGCCACGGACCTCCTTCCCTTTTCTCATATCTTCCCCTTTTTATGGGACTCTTGGGACAGCATGGTCCTCAAATCAACTCAAAGGCATCTCCCCCAGTCAAGGGACCGTATTATACTCCTGTGCAAAGCTTCTTTTCATAACCATTTATTGAGAATGTCTCTCTTGACTGGTTTAGTTGTTGTTACTCTATGGGCCAGATTCAGGTAGAGTTACTCTGGAGTATCAGAGATACTCCAGCCTAACTCTCACTTTGAGCCGGCGTTTCTGTTTTCAGTAAGCAGAAAACAAGAAACGCCGGTTGGAGTTCCTAATTGTATTTCGCCGTCGTATCGGAACTGCAATTTTAAAAATGGCGCTGGGGGCGATCCCGCTGATTAACGCCGAGAATATGTTAATCAGCGAGAATCGGCAATTCACGATCGTATTTGGGCCCGACGCAGTGACTTTCCGACGTTTCCGTAAGAGATACGTGGCGTAAAGATAAACCAGCCCCCTAGTGGAGTATCCTATGTTAAGTATGGCCGTCGTCATCGCGTCGAAAAAAAAAAATTTGAGTCGTTTGCGTAAAACGTCCGTGAATGGGGATTGACGTCATTGACGTTCACTGACAGAATTTGGAGAATGCGCACTGACAGTCAACTCATGCGCAGTACGTTCGCCGCGGGATCGCGCCTAGTTTAAATAATACACGCCCCCTACCCCAGCCCAATTTGAATTCCGCCGGCTCATTTTCGCTACGCCGCCGCAACTTTAGGAGCAAGTGCTGTGTGAATACAGTACTTGCTCCTAAAGTTTCGGCGGAGTAACGTAAATGAGAAAAGTTACTGCAAAATAAAGATTCGCCCATCTACCTGAATATGGCCCTATATTTTTTAACCTAAATTGTACTTTAGATTAACCTTCTCTGCTTGAGGCTTTTCCTGCTAAGTCTATTGGCCAGATTCAGGTAGATGAACGCATCTTTGTGCCGGCGTAGCGCAGCGCATATGCGATACACCGACGCAACCTAGAGAGGCAAGTACAGTATTCACAAAGCACTTGCTCCCAACGTTGCGTAACGTAAATGTAAAGGGACAAGCCGGCGTAAGTGGAAGTGGGTGTGACCTTATGCAAATGATGGCCTGAGCCTGGAGCAGAGACTTACGCCCGGCGTATAATCCACGGAGCATGGGCAGTGACGTCGACGTATGATCGCTTCCCTGTGCGCATGCTCACAACTACGCCAGCCCAACTTCCTGGGATATGCCGACGCACCGTCTTACGCCGAGCGCATAAATACACCCAGACATGCGCCCATCCGACGCAAAAGTACATCCTGCTTCCCCCCCCGCCCCTGAGCAAGGTACTTTTTGCTGTGCGATGGCTGCTAGCGTTTCACAGAGGGACAAGATGAAGAAGAATTTCTCGCCACAGGAGACGGCAGCCCTCATCTCTGCCATGGAGAGGTATGACGCCTTCCTCCATGGTGCCCAAAGTCAGGATACCAGCCGGGCCAGGAAAGAGGCCATCCTGGAGACCATCACCACAGAACTGAATAGCTTTGGCTATGAGACCCGGACAGCCAAGGAGATCAATAAAAAGATAAATGATGTGAGGCGCAAGGTTGGGGAGAAGGTGGCCGCCATCAAGAGGCACCAGAGGGGCACAGGGGGTGGACCACCATGTGCGCTAAACTTGACCCCGGAGGAAGAGGTGGTCTGGAGAGGGAGCAGTTGGAGGGCGTGGAGGGCTTTGATTTCTTTGATGATGCCTCGAGGACAGGTAAGTGTTTTTTATCCCCCATCCGGTGTGTAGCATGTGAGGGGGTGGAAAGGGACATGTGATAATTGGGAGGGTCCACTAACATGTGAATTCTCAGTGTCATCCACAGATGTGGAGAAGGGAGCGGGGCCATCTGCTGCCGGTGGCCATCCCACGCCATCATTCCCGGAACATCATCTTGATCCTGACCCCCTAGGAAGCCAAGATCCAGCGGTGGAGGGGAGTGGCCACACCTCTCGTCTGGAGGTGGTTGAGGAGGAGACGGTTGACCTTTGATCAGGGTTGCCTGTATTTGGAGGATTCCTCCTCTTTGGCCGGGCCCTCTCACACCTCCTCCCCCATCAGGGGAAGCGCCTCTGGCTTAGCCACCAGCAGGGTAAGCCCCTCAAGGGCGACACCATACAGCCATTCAACCATCTTCTGCCCCCAGGAAGGTGAGACAAAAGACCAGGGGTATTCCTGATACCGTGCATGACCAAATGGCAAGGGACCAGGTTCAGCAGACCCGGCATATTGGGAAACTAGCCAGGAACCTGCACCGGGTGGCTGACAGCCTGGCCTCCGTGGCACAGATTACTGATGCAGTGCAGGATGTCAGCTACAACTGTGCTGCAGTGGTCACCAGCCTGGGGAAGCTGCAGGCAGAGGTTCACACCCTTACTGGGGCGGTCCAGGCCAACACGGCTGCCATCCAGGATGAGGGGAGGCAGAGGCAGCGTAACCAGCGACACAATATAAACCGCCAGCTGAGGATGCAGGCCCAGACCAATCACTTTCTCAGCCGCATTGCCGTGGCCATCACCTGCCAGGAGTGGCCCACCCGGGGATGAGCCACCGCCAGAAGCCCCACCCCCCACCCGAGGCTCCCTTCAGGCAGCTGAGGAGCCAGAGAGGTGGCACCAGGCGCAGCCCTGTCAGGCCAAATGAGTGCCGTTTATTTTTTCTTGTGCTCAGAATATGTTTTTTTTTATTACTTTTTCTGCTCAGGATATGAGTTTTTGGATTTGATTTATGCTCAAGTCATGAGCCTTTTATTTTTTTTATGACTGCACACGGTCAGTAGTGCAGACTACAGTGTGAATGGTGTGTGAATGTGGGGGTGACACTGCCAGTAACGGTGTCACCCTGGGTCGTGGAGGAGAGGTTATCCCCACGACCGTGTGAATGTGGTATGAATGGACAGCAACATAATTGGGGCCTTGGCGTGGCGTTGCTGCTCCCAAGTCCTGCATGCCGGACTTGGGCTTATCCAATGTGATGTGGATGTGGTGTGTGTGATTTAGGGACCACAGTGGTGTGCATGCGTGTATTGTCTGTGTGCCATGCTGAATGTGTGTGTTTTACGTCCAAAGATGCCTACCACGCAGGTGGGGACTGTGTGGGTCGGGGGTCAGGTCATCACATATGTCAATCTGCAGGCCCTTTCTCATGGCGTAGTTGCGCAGCATGCAACATGCACCGATGATCTGACACACAAAGTTTGGGGAATACAACAGGGCCCCCCAGACTTTTCCAGGCATTGGAAACGGGACTTCAGGACGCCAAATGTTTGTTGCACCACTGCACGGGGTACGTATGTGTGCCGCATTGTAGTTTAGCTCTCCTCTGGTTTGGGGATTCCGGAATGGAGTCATGAGATGGGGCCCAAGTGCATATGCCGAGTCAGCTGGAAGGGAAAAGACAGGAGGATGTTAGCCGTGCATGTGCCACTCGTGATGTGTGCATCATGGGGTCGGACATTCATGCCTGTATCCCATGTCACTCACCAACCAACCAGCTGTCCCTGTACACGTTCTGTTCGAATTCTGTTGGGATGTTGCTTTGACGGTATATGTAGCTGTCGTGGCTGGACCAAGAGTGTTTGGCATGGACGTGCTATATGAGACATTGGGCATTGGCTATCACCTGTACGTTGATGGAATGCCAATGCTTCCGATTGCAGTATATGTGCTCTGTGTCACGGGGGGGGGGGGGGGCTGTAGTGCCACATGTGTGCAATCAATGGCCCTGATGGTGCGTGGGAATCATGCAATTCTGTAGAAATCATGCATTGCATTCTGCTGCAGATGCTCATGGGTGGGTCTGATGATGTGGTGGGACATGCGTGTGAGGATTGCGGGGACAACCTGGTGCACGCATCTGCTCATGGTGGATTGTGACATCCCAGCCACAACTCCACTTGTATGCTGGAAAGATCCACTGGCAAGGAAATGGAGTGTTGCCAGTACCTTGACCAGTGGCTGCACTGCATGTGAGCGTTTAGTCTGGCTGGTGATGTCATCATGCAGGGCTGTGGCTAATTCCAGGATGGCATCAGAGCTGAATCTGAAGATGCGATACACCTCCTCATCCCCCATGCCAAAGACGTTCATGCGCGTTCGGTATATACTCTCCCGTGCCCTCCTTCGTGCCTGTGGACACAGTAGTAGTGCTAGGACCATGGCTGACCCTGGCATGTTGGCATAGGGATATGTTGTCCTGCAAGTGTGGTTGCTCAGCTCGTTCGTAACGGTGCTGCTGCAGCTGCTCTCCAGCTGACCTGTGCACGTCTGTTGCTGAGTTACACCTGCTTTATGAGGGGATAAAAGATGAGGTACTCATATAACCAACGACTGTGTGGTTGACCTCATCCCTGGTGAACATACAACAAAGAAAGGTATACCCCCTGGGTGGGACTTTGAAAGCCAAAACACAGATAATAATATAAAAGATTTTATTTGGACAAAATCAGCCTGTTGTCATTGGCTGTGAACGCACACTAAGCACCTAAGTGCATAAAACACCGTGTATATATATAATAATAAATATATAAAATCACCAAAAACAGTAAGTGTGCCAGAGTTGGCAATAGAGAAACAGAACATAACGTAATACACAACATAAATTATAACATCAAAACACTCTCCAAATGGTTGATATTGCCCAACACCTTTCTGGTTTTAATCAGACCAACATCAGGGGCATTAGGAGTGGATTAGTGCGTGAAACAGAGTGAACTGTGACAAACTGAGATATTCCTATGTCTAGGGTCACCTTATGTCCACTAGGGCCATAGGGTGACAAAGAATCATAATTCATATATTACATGAGATGGGACATTAATAATAATTCATATTGCAGGACTGGAATATTACAAAGTGGATGTCTTGAGATATCAAAAGCTGTTGGCTATTCAATCTGGGCACACATGCTTTTGAAAGGTGTTAATTCAGGTCTACAAGACAAGTGACTCACAAGACATTGTATAAAGGCTATTGAAGTGTCTTGAGGTGTTGGCTATTCACTGTGAAAGACACATTCTGTTCAAAAGGTGTTAATTGCAAGAAAGACTCTTTCATTGTGTGAAGCTCTCTGTTTACCCTATTGTGTTATTATTTAAGGTTAATTGAATTCTATTAATACAGGAATGTATTAATGCTCAGGTGTGATAGTATTTGGTTTTGATGTCATCCTCTCTGAGTTAACTCTATTGATGATGCGGTGCCGACGTGTCTACATAATTAGCGTACCTGAATGCCTTTTAAGGTGATTGAAGCCCCCCATGGTGTGAAGGGGGGTGGAGACTACATTGTCCTGTGATTAACTGCATTATGCTTGAAACTGTATAAAAAGCTGAGAAAATATCAATAAATGGGTCATATCTTTGGAAGCAAGTACGGAGCTGAGTCTCGTCTTATTCTGGGAATTTATATGGATCGTGTATGCAGGATTGTGGAGTGTCGGATAAGCTTGTCGTGGTTGGATGGAAGGTCGTAAGCGGTGGTGACCGTTACAGTGCGAAATTTCTTATTCGCTAGTAGGTTATATGTAGATCTCCCCCAGAGACGTTCCTGAACATAGTTATATACAGAAGAAGGTGTATATTAATAGCCTCCAACCGAGTACTCCCGAGACTTGGGGGCCCGGGCCTGCATGCCTCTCGAGTCCACTGCAGCCACCCCTGACGAGGCTGGCAGTTTCCACCGCAGAAATCTGCAAAACAGAGTCCCAAGGCCTCCTTAGGAAGAGGCGCCCTCGCTCAATCGAGTGGGGGAAATGTTTCTGCAGTTTGCAGGTGCCTGGTGGGAGGAAATCCAGGACAGATGGTGTCAGACTGCACGTACCTGATCAATGAGCCCAATAGAGCAGAGGAAGATCCCTCTTACGGATCCGACTTACGGTCCCTGTTAGTGGAGGCAGGAGGCACAGGAGTGCGGAAGGGTATGAGAGCCTGGTGAGAAGTTGCAGAAGGGCAGGTCATTATCCTGATGCAGAAGGGCAGATGATCCACTCAGGCAGAAGGCAAGTAGGTAGGTCCACTGGAGAGTGAGGCCGCGTACACACGACCGGTCCATCTGATGAGAATGGTCCGACGGACCGTTTTCATCGGTTCACCGCTGAAGCGGTCTGATGGTCTGATGTGCGTACACACCATCAGTTCAAAAACCAATCGAGTCCAACGCGGTGACATAAAACACAACTATGTGCGGAGAAAAATTAAGTTCAATGCTTCCAAGCATGCGTCGACTTGATTCTGAGCATGCGCGGGTTTTCAACCGTTGCTTTTGCGTGCTAACCATCAGTTTTGACCGATCGGTAGGCATCCATCGGTCCGATTTTAAAGCAAGTTCTAAATTTTTAGACTGAAGGACAACAGACTGATGGGGCGTACACACGGTCGGTTTGGACCGATGAAACTGAACTTCAGTCCGTTTTCATCGGTTTGGACTGATCGTGTGTACGCGGCCTGAAGCTAAGCAGGAACAAACAGAGTGGTCAAGTAACAGGCAAGGTTGGCGGCGGTCAGGCAATGCGGTACAGGGGAGCAGTCAGGTTCAAGGCCAAAGGCAATCCAGGTTTAACAGGAAGCTGCAGATCAGACAGCACCGGCTAGGAGGGTTCCAACCATTTAAATGGACTGGTTGGCGCCAAGTGACGCACCTGCACGCACAGGCACACCACCGCATGCAGCCGCACGCGGCTGCAGACAACAGTGTGCATAGGAGTGCGCACCGACGCACGCAAATGCGTGCCAAAAATGGCAAATACCAGGTCCAGCACCGCGACTTCTCTGGCAGATGGGTCATCTCCACAGTATTTCAGGAATACAGGCTAGAATTCCCGGGAGTTTCCACCGTCTCACTTCCTAAAATCAAGCGTTCACAAGGACCCAATAAAAAGAGGGTCTTTGTTTCAATCGCTAGAGCGGTTGTTGACTCAAGGGGTGATCATAGAGACCCCCTCAGAGGAGCAGGGCATTGGGTTCCAAGACCGAATGGAGATGTCAGATCTCAAGTGTCTGAATCTCTCTTTTCGCATGGAATCAATTCGGTCAGTAGTGTCCACCCTTCCTGGAGGAGAACTTCTCGCGTCAATAGACATCAAGGATACATATCTGCATGTTCCAATATTTCCCACCCACCAGAGGTTCCTGTTGTTTGTGGCATTACCCTTCGGGTTGGCTACCTCACCACAAGTGCTTACAAAGGTTCTAGCTCCGCTTCTGGCAAGGCTAAGGGCCCAGGGTATAGCGGTAATGGCCCACTGCTGATAGATCAGTCCGTAGCACGGTTAGATCAAGGTGTGGTCCGCACAATCAAGTATCTGGAACATCTAGGTTGGATTCTCAACTTAGAGAAATATGCATTACGACCAGTAAAAAGACTGGAGTATTTGGGTCTTGTTATACACACAGCCCACAAAAGAGTGTATTTAGCTCAGGCAAAAGGTCAGCACTCTAAGAGATCTGGTGCATGCGGTCAGGTCAAGGGAAGGCCCTTCTGTGCGCCTCCTGCTTTTTCTTTAGCTTGGCTCCAGCTTCTGCTATTGGCAAATGAAGATCAATGAGCAGCTTAATGGCTGGATTGGAGAATTTGTCCCCATTCATCAAGGTCATAAAGTCTTGTATGGCACGTCTGGTGTCACCAGACCCTGCCCATCAACATTCTGGAGATTCGGGCAGCACGTGTGGTGCTAAGGGCCTGGACCAGGGGTCTCAAAGTACCGGCCCGCGGGCCATTTACGGCCCGTGGGCCGGTAATAAATGGCCTGCAGGCAAGGCGGGTGCCGCGGAAGTGTAGATCAAGGTGCATGAAGAATAGGGCAGGAAGCGTCTGTCAGAGGTTTACTTCTCTCTCATGTCACGCTGCTACTCCCCGGCGGCCCCTCCTCTCTTCTCGTCCATCCCTATTTGCATGTGACATCATCTGGGATGGACGAGAAGAGAGGAGGGGCTGCCGGGGAGTAGCAGCATGACATGAGAGAGAAGTAAACCTCTGACAGACGCTTCCTGCACTGCTCTGCATCTGAAGAAAACAACAAGTAAACGCTGACCTTTGCCCTGATTGTGCTCTCATGTGCCCTGATGTGCTCTCATGTGCCCTCATGTGCTCTCATGTGCCCTGATGTGCTCTTGTGTGTTCTGATGTGCTCTCATGTGCCCTGATGTGCTCTCGTGTGCCATGATGTACTCTCATGTGCCCCGATGTGCTCTCATGTGCCCCGATGTGCTCTAGTCTGCCCCGATGTGCTCTCGTGTGTTCTGATGTGCTCTTGTGTGCCCTGATGTGCTCTCGTGGGCCCTGATGTGCTCTTGTGTGCCCTGATGTGCTCTCATGTGCCTTGATGTGCTCTGATTGTGCCCCAATGTACATCATGTACCCTGATGTGCCATGTGAACCGATGTGCCTCATGTACCCTGATGTGCTGGGCTCTGTACATCAGGGTACCCTGTACCCTGATGTGTCATGTTCCCTGTACTGATGTGCTGTGCCTGATGTGCCCTGGTGTGCTCTCATGTGCCCTGATGTGCCCTGTAATGCCCCATGTGCCCTGATTGTGCCCTGATTGTGCTCTGATTGTGGCCCATGTACCCTGATGTGTGCCATGTACCCTGATTTTCTGGACTTTGTACCCTAATGTGCTGTTTCATGTGCCCTGTACCCTGATGTGCCATGTGCACTGTCCTGATGTGATGTGCCATGCCCTGTACCCTAATGTGACCTGTTGTTCTGTACCCCTATGTGCTGTGCTCTGATGTGCCCTGTACCCTGTTGTGCTCTGATGTGCTGTGCCCTGTACCCTGATGTGCTGTGCCCTGTGCCCTGATGTGCTGTGCCCTGATGTGCTGTGCCCTGTGCTCTGATGTGCTGTGCCATGTGCCCTGATGCGCTGTTCCCTGTGCCCTGATGTGCTGTGCCATGATGGTGAGTGGTCAGAGTGTAGTGGTCTGTCGGCAGTGTAGTGATATGTCGGCAGTGTGCAGTGTAGTGGTCCGTGTGCAGTGCAGTGGTCAGGGTTAATAATGTGTCCGCTGACACCAGTGGTCAGGGTTAATAATGTGTCCGCTGACACCAGTGGTCAGGGTTAATAATGTGTCCGCTGACACTAGTGCTGGGGGTTAATAATGTGTCCGCTGACACCAGTGCTGGGGGTTAATAATGTGTCCGCTGACACCAGTGCTGGGGGTTAATAATGTGTCCGCTGACACCAGTGCTGGGGGTTAATAATGTGTCCGCTGACACCAGTGCTGGGGGTTAATAATGTGTCCGCTGACACCAGTGCTGGGGGTTAATAATACGTTCACTGACACCAGTGCTGGGGGGTTAATACGTTCGCTGACACCAGTACTGTTTTTGAAGTTTGAAAGTTTGCATGTGGCCCCCCATGGGATATGAAAACTTGTCTTGCGGCCCTCAGGTAATTTGAGTTTGAGACCCCTGGCCTGGACAGACAGATTACAGAACTATCCTGTCAGGATCCAATCCGACAATGCCACAGCAGTGGCTTATATCAATCACCAGGGCGGAACCAGAAGTCGCACAGCCCAGAAAGAGGTGAACTGTATTCTGGCTTGGGCAGAAGAGCATGTGTCTTGCCTGCCTGCGGTTTTCATTCCAGGGGTAGAGAATTGGCAGGCAGACTTCTTAAGCCGCCAACAATTGTTCCCGGAAGAGTGGTCTCTGCATCTTGACATCTTCTGACCATTTGCCAGAAATGGGATACCCCGGACGTAGACCTATTGGTATCCAGGTTCAACAAGAAGTTGGACAGCTTTGTATCCCGCTTGCGGGACAGATGCATTAATAACTCTTGGAATCAGTTCTCACTGATTTATGCATTCCCTTCAGTTCAGTTGCTACCATGTCTTTTACGCAGGATCAAGGTGGAATGGAAGCTGGTTATTCTAGTTGCCCCGACGTGGCCCAGGAGATCCTGGTATGCGGAGATCCTAAGGATGGTGGTAGGGGATCCTTGGACTCTTCCATCCCAGCCAGATCTGCTTTCACAAAGACCAGTGTTCCATCCTGCCTTTCAAATGCTAAATTTTAGGTTCAGTGGTAACTACCCTGAATAATGCAAGGAAGCCGGCCTCTAGGGCCATTTACTATAGAGTCTGGAGGGCCTATGTTTCCTGGTGTGAAAGTAAAGGATAGAATCCTGAAAGGTATGCCATAGGTAGAGTTTTTGCATTACAATTAGGAGTGGAAATCAAGCAAGCCTTAAGTACTATGAAGGGCCTCGCATTCTTTAGTCCGTTATTTTATACAGGGTGTAGCACATATAAATGCGCCGTTTAAATCGCCCTTGTGCCCATGGGATTTGAATCTAGTCTTGACGGCTTTACAAGGACAGCCTTTTGAGCCAATGCGCCATGTGCCTTTGGTCCTTGTGACAAAGAAATTGGTATTTTTGGTTGTGGTAGCTAACGCAAGAGGAGTTTCGGAGCTGGCAGCTTTCTCTTGTAAAGAGCCATACTTTATTATTCATAAGGATAAGGTGGTGTTACATCCTCGCCCTTACTTTTCGCCTAAGGTAGTATCCAGTTTTCATATGAATCAGGATGTTGTCCTACCTTTGTTTTTTCCAGAACCCTCTTCTGAAGAAGAAAAGTTATTACATTCTCTTGATGTAGTGAGAGTGGTTAAGGTTTATCTGGAAGCAACTGCTCAGATACGGAAGACTGACGCTTTGTTTGTGCTGCCAGAAGGCCCCAGCAGAGGGCATTTCGAGATGGATTCATCAGGTTATTATTTAGGCTTATGATGTAAAGGGGAAGATCCTGCCCTTTCAACCTAGAGCGCACTCTACCAGGGCAGTAAGTGCTTCATGGGCAGTGCATCACCAGGCCTCCATGGCTCAGGTTTGCAAGGCTGCAACATGGTCATTAGTACATACATTCACAAAATTCTACCAGGTGGATGTAGGTCAGCAAGAGGATGCCGCCTTCGGGTGCAGTGTACTGCAGGCAGCAGTATAGATATTGCGTTTGATGGCGGGCTGCTTTATTTTTTTGTGCCTCCCTCCCCTCAGGTGGCATTGCTTTGGGACATACCACATAGTAATGACTATGGTGCTCTGTGTCCCGTGATGTACGATAAAGAAAATAGGACTTTTACCTGTAAGATAATAAAGAAAATGGGATTCTTACCTGTAAAATCCTTTTCTTGGAAGTACACCACGGGATACAGAGGTCCCTCCTTTTTTTTGAGCTATTTATTTATTTATTTTTTTGACCACTTCAGACTTCACCAAAAGGGGAAACACGAGACTTGCTCACATTGTTCTTGCTTATAGCGTCTCTACTATGGTTTTTAGCTTTCCTTTTTTCTTTTCTTTTCTTTATTTTATATATATATATATATATATATATATATATATATATATATATATATATATATATATATATATATTTTTAAGCTTTCTCTTCTTTTTTTTCGCTCTTATTTTTAATTTTCATTACTTCTCTCCTTCCAGTAAAAAAATTTCCAGTACGAGAGAGTCAAAATTATATCCGTTTACAGACATTTAAATAAAAAAATAAAAAAAGACAAAGATATAGTCACGAAAGTCTACTTTATCCCTCAATCCCTCCCCCCTCCCCCTACTACCTCACTGTTGCATCGCTTACTACCGTATTGTATTTTCCCTTTCTACGTTGGCCCCTGTCAGATCTTTACCCTTAAATTTTCCGCATAGCTCCACGATTTCTTAAACTCCTTCCAATGGTCCCATTTCTCTTTTTGAGCTTTGAGCTATTTTCCCCTCCTGTAGGCTATTCCTTAAGCCTTCCATGTTATACGTCTCTTCTACCAAATCAATCCACTCCCAAATATATGGGCTTTTCACCTCCTGCCATTTTTTTGGAATCAGTCTTTTGGCTGCATTTAGCAGATATGGTACTAGAGATTCCTTATAAGGTTTTGCTGCTTCCTCCCCTCCATGGAAAAGTAAAATCCAAGGGTCATTTTTAACTTCCTTCCTGGTAATATCTTTAACCACTTCCTTACTGGGCACTTATACCCCTTCCTGACCAGGTGAAATTTCAGCTTCTGGCACTGCGTCGTTTTAACTGACAATTGCGCGGTCGTGCGACGTGGCTCCCAAACAAAATTGGCATCCTTTTTTCCCCCACAAATAGAGCTTTCTTTTGGTGGTATTTGATCATCTCTGCGGTTTTTATTTTTTGTGCTATAAACAAAAAAAGAGCGACAATTTTGAAAAAAAGTCAATATTTTTTACTTGTTACTATAATAAATAGCCCATTTAAAAAAAAAAGAAAAAAACGTTTTTTTTTTCAGTTTAGGCCGATACGTATTATTCTACATATTTTTGGAAAAAAAAAAAGAAAACGCAATAAGCGACTGGTTTGCGCAAAAGTTATAGCGCATACAAAACAGGGGACTGAATTATTATTCATTTTTATAATTATTTTTTTTATTAGTAATGGCGGCGATCTGCGATTTTTATTGGGACTGCGACGTTATGGTGGACACATCGGACACTTTTGATACATTTTTGGCGCCATTCACATTTATACTGTGATCACTGCTATAAAAATGCACCGATTACTGTATAAATGTGACTGGCAGTGAAGGGGTTAACACTAGGGGGGCATGGAAGGGGTTAAATGTATTCTGGGTGTGTTCTAACTGTGTGGGGGGAGGGGGGGTGACTGGGGGAGGTGACCGATGCTGTGTCCCTATGTACAAGAGACACAGATCGGTCTCCTCTCTCCCCTGACAGGACATAGATCTCTGTGTTTACACACAGAGATCCATGTCTTGTCCCTGTAACCGCCGATTGCGAGTGCCTGGCGGACATCGCGGCCACCAGGAACGCGCATCGGTATCTCAGAAATGCAGCGGGCACGCGCGCGCCGCCGGCGTCGCTCGCACGCCCTCTAGTAGCCATTAAGAGCATAGGACGCATATATGCGCCCTGTCAGAGATTCAGGACCGCCCGACGGCCGCATATATTCGTACGGCCGTCGGTAAGTGGTTAATAAAACTTAAAAAAATCCCAATATTTTTTTATTTTTGGACAATTCCACCATAGGTGGGCGATTGTACCCGGGAAATAAACAGCCCCGCCAGCAGTCAGCTCACTGGCCCTCTTTAAATTTGCTCAATTTGTCGGACGTTATATACCAGCCTGTAATACCCCTATAATTCATTTCTGCGGTCCTGTTATCCATGGCCAAGGAGTGGGTCAGTTTCAACATTTTTCCTATTGTGATCTTATCCTTCTGTGTTCCTAACTCCCGTTCCAATTTTTTGATGAATGGAGGCATCTCCAGCTCGTCCACTGCTAGTAGTATCTTGTAAAGCCTAGATATAATTCCTTTAGGCTTTTCTGTAATACATACTCTTTCCAATGCTGTAAGCTGTTCCCCTGACCTTAATGGTTGGGGTAGCTTTTGAACAAAGTGGCTTAGCTGTCGGTATCTCCATTCATCTATTACCATTAAATCTTATCAATTTGTTTATGTAATGTATCCCAAATTTTTAGTGCATTCCGTGTTACCTCGTGAGTGTACTCGTCTAGTGCTCGAAACTGAGGGGGGTTCCAAATTATACTTCCTAGTTTAACCTAAGACAGTGCACTTTCTAACTTTACCCATCTTTTTTCCTGGTTGTCTCTGGCCCACTCCACAACTCCGGACAGCACCGCAGCTTCATAGTATTTTCTGATGTCCGGGACCGCAAGTCCCCCATATTTTTTTTCTTGTTTTAAAACCAGGAAGGAAATTCTATGTTTTTTATTCTTCCAAATATAGTTCATAATCAAGTTTTTAAGTATTCTAAACTAGGGTTTCGGCAATGCAATTGGTATCATCTGAAATTTATAGAGGATTTTTGGGAGGAGGACCATTTTCAGGATATTAATACGACCTATCCAAGAAATTGGTCTGTTCGATACCCTTTATATTCCTGTTTTAATGTCGTCCAGTAGGGG
The DNA here is from genome assembly GCA_029574335.1 of Rana kukunoris. Taxonomy (NCBI): domain Eukaryota; kingdom Metazoa; phylum Chordata; class Amphibia; order Anura; family Ranidae; genus Rana; species Rana kukunoris. The sequence goes on from CM056055.1 coordinate 64,946,086, forward strand.
GATAACGTTGATTTCATAAACTTTCTTGATTGTTTAAGCTAATTTTATTCCCAAATATTTAAGTTCCTTCAGCCAGGGAAACCTAAACCGTATTGACGTTCTGGGGTTGACCACCTATAACAATACATCATCCGCAAACGCGGATAGCTTATGCTCTTCTTCATCTACTTTGATCCCTTTCACATTGGGGCTATTACGAATACTGGCCAACAGGGGCTCTAAGGACAACACAAATAAAAGCAGCGAAAGGGGGCATCCCTATCTCGTGCCGTTTTTCATCATAAATGTTTGGGATAGCCCGCCATTTATTTTTATCCTTGCCATTGGAAGGTGGTACAATGTCTTAATCCATTTAACATCCTGGGTCCTAGGCCCATAGTTTCCAATGTTTGGATCATGAGTCCCCAATCTACCCTGTCGAATGCCTTTTTGGGCTATTTATATATATATTGCTTTGCTACAAAAACTGAGGTACTCCCTGTATGGGAGGGGTTATATAGAGGGGGACTTCCTGTCTTTGATTATGACAGTGTCCAATCACCTAAAGGTGGCGCATAACCCACATAGTAATGACTATGGTGCTCTGTGTCCCATGATGTACTTCCAAGAAAAGGATTTTACAGGTTAGGTGTTATAAAAATCTTATTTCTGTCTGTGTTTACAAATTGAGCCAAAGGTTTCCCACAAAGGCAGGGATCATGATTACACTATGCAAATGCAAAATTGCAGTGTTTAGTTGAAGGTATCTCACATCATTCTTTACAAATAAGGCTGTAATATAATTTTGGGGACAATTTTTCTACAAAGTATATTAGCTTTATAGCATATTTTTGCTTTTTAGCATTTTTTTTTATATGAGGAATGCTCGCTAATTGCCCCATTCTTTGTAAACAATGGAAGATCTGAACTTCTCTAGTACAATACAGATCATGGTGACCTTTGATTTGATAGCAGATTGCCTGCTAAGTGTACTTTTGGTAGGGCACCCTGACAGCACCAACTCGTTTAACTCTCAGTCAAGTTTACTGTTGGCGTAGATTAGTAAACTACTCTTTAGTGGTCGCATATAAAATGTAATAAGGCATTGCAAAAGAGCAATAATGTGCAGTAACCCATATAAACCAATTACATTCTACGCCTTATCATTTCAGAACAATCTAAAAAATTATTTATGAGTGTTGATTGTTAGCTATGAAATGCTATACTCTGCACTGTAATTACATAAGCATCATAGTATCCATATAATGATAAGCATTTTTGATACTATGTCATTTGGAAAGCGCTACTTCTGTACTATAGTTCGCACTCATTAATTTTTGTTATGTGAGCACATTGTATTCACCAGTAGATAGTTGTCATGCAAGGCAAATTACATGATTGTGCAATGCTGCTTAGTAGATACTGCCCTATTTCCAGTTTCATTCTCTACATAAGGGTCATTTATACATTTCAAACTTAGGAAAGTGAAAGGGGGGGGGGGGGACTTGACAACATTTTCTCCCGATCTATATTGGTCCTCTCTCTCCACCACGCAGCGCCTCCGTTTCCACGGTAACTAGGCCCTGCTTTAGAATTATTTCCACAGTGACCGAATTTGGCAAAAGATCTTGTGTTTTTTTTTCTCTATTTTATTTTTTTCTAGGTGCTAAATATAGCTTTATATCTAATTGAGTAGATATGTAAAAGAAAAATAATTTATTTTTATTTCTCTGACAGATTGATTCTGAAATTGATCATTTTCTTTTGAGTTATATTAAACCTGTTATTTAACCCTTTAAAGGTAGTGATACTAACTACAAAACAAATGGCTAGTTAGATTAACTTTACATTACTACAAATTAATTTCATGCTATTTTTAATGCACTGAAAGCTGTTACTAATGAGGGGTAGTATGTGTTAATGATAACTTTAAAACACAAAAAAGTTTAGTAGTAGACGGCCATCAGTATATACAAGCATGGTGTTAAAGTGGATGTAAACCTGATTCATGAAATTTGAGCTGGGCACATATATCTGCAGTGTTTCTCTCTTTAAAGACCTAAATCATGTGGCTTTCTCCTTCTCAGTTCTTCTGTTATCAGCGTGATAACTTCTGACAAGTTCTCTGACACAGGAGATAAAACTAGCCTGAAATTTGTGTCAGGGTGGGTGCTATAACTAGATTAGCAGACAGCTGGTCAATTCACAGCACAGCTCTGCAAGTCTCTGCCTATGAGGTGAGGGGGTGTGTGGCTTTCCTCCAATCAGCTGTCTCCCAGTTTATGGTAAGACTCCCCCCCCCCTGCTGGAACAGGAAGAGAAAATTCTAATGCCGCGTACACACGATCGGACAAGAAAAGTTTGATGTGAGCTTTTGGTTGGAAATTCTGACCGTGTGTAGAACCTATCTGACTTTTTCTGTCAGAATTTGAATCTGCAAAAATTTGAGAGCTGGTTCTCAAATTTTTCGATGGAAAAAGTTTGTCAGAAATTCTGATCGTCTGTATGCAATTTCGATGGGCAAAAATCACGCATGCTCGGAATCAATTTGATGCATGCATGAAATCATTGAACTTAATTTTTCTCGTCTCGTTAAAGTAATGTGCATCACTGTGTTCTTGACGGTTGGAATTTTGGGTGACCGTGTGTATGCAACACAAGTTTAAGCCAAGTCGGAAAAAAATCCACGTTTTTCTTGTTGGAATTTCTGATCTTGTGTACGCGGCATAACAGGATGTGCACTTTCTACAGGATATATAAAGCTGAGGACAGCAGATATACAAGTAAAACTTATGTAGGGAGATTTTTTTAATCTCTGTGTATCATCTGAGGCTTTTCACTTCACTAAGTATATGTGGGGGTTTACATTATAACATTTTAATAGCACATCTCTGGTTGATTTTTTTTCTATCACTAACATACATCTCCTGTTGATCTTTGACATATACAATAGTACATTGTTTAAGTTTACAAAAAAGTAATTTAATTAAAAATCTGTGTATTATTTTTAAATACGGAGGCACTGAAATCACTAAAAGAATCCAGAGTTGCTGATATGCAGACCAAGCACCCTCTTAAACTATCAGAATCACTTATGAAAACAAATTCTCCCCATCTCAGTCTCTTCATCAAAGAACTCATACTTGTTACTATGACCATCAAGAAAGCCTCCGATAAAATACTTGGATTGTTCTGGCCTGGCAAAGCTTATAGTTTCTGGCACAACATACTCCAATTTAAATACAAGGCATAACTTTTGCCATGAAGAAATACTCCTTCTTATTTGAATACAGTGCTGCATCAATCTGAACATGGGTCATGCTATAATAATGCACATTTTATTAATCTAATGAATAATGATTTAGTCAACACATGCAACAGACTAAAGTCAGGGCCAGGACAGATTTCCATTGATCTCTATAGCCAGATCTGTACATAGTACCCTACCTGCTCACATGAAGGAAAATAGTAAATAAACCCACCACACCATACATACCGTAAAGTATTTTATCAAAATAATAAAATCTCACGATGTATAAAAAGTAATGTCCCACGATATTTCAGAATCAGGGGTATGTCATTGGCTGCTCTGACACTGACTGCTGCCAGTATCCTAGCAACCGCAGTCCTGAACAGGAACCTGTCGTTCATTAGTGGCAATAGTAATACCACCAATAATAAATGACTTCCTGCACAGCCAGAGATTCACAGCAGAAGGGGGGTGAACAGGACATTTAGTTAAATGTTGTAGCACAAACAGGTTGAGTTTATTGTGAACCTTGTCCTCCCCAAACTTAATCCTACCACTAGTCAAGAGTGCATCTCATCTTGGAACCAAATAATTGTCCCTGAATGATATGCTTTTCCTACAAAAAGATTTTCAGAGTAAGGGGAAGGGGAAATGTAAGAAAAAATCATCATTGTTAAATACAGAGGTAAGTAGGATAGTAACGGAGAAAGAAGCAGCCAGAAAGAGACAATAGGATGGCAAACATATTATCAGTGCTGCAGAGAAATAGAAGTAAATTGCTAAATCTATTAAGAAAGAGGACAAAACCTTTTTTAGGTAAATTGGTGACAGGAAGGAAAGATACAATAGGATCACAAAAATGAAAACTGGGAACAATAGCTATGTTGAGGGAGGGCTTCATATAGCAAACCGTTTAAACAAATACTTTTGTTCAATCGTCTCAGAAATATATAACACTAACAAAAACAAGTTTGAGGATCATTTTGGTAAAGGTTCACTTTCAGGGTTTCTAGAAACAAAGGTAGCAGGTAACCTGCTTAAAGTGGTTCTAAAGCCTAAACATTATTACCTTAATGCATTCCCTGCATTAAGGTAAAACATGTTTAGGTATTAGAATCAATTGAAATTATTACAGCGCTCGCAAATATACAAATAATATAACAATAAATGCAGTGAAAACGATTCATAAAAAAGTTCCAATATTGGCGGGGGCTTGGCCTGGCAGTGGAGGAAGATCGTGTGACGGTAGTAGAACATATCCCCATCATCCATTCCCTTCTTCTGAATTAAAAGAAAATCACCCAATATTCCACGAGTAGGAATATCCCTGGAATCGCCGAATAATCCACACATGAGCCAAAGCTTAATGCTGGATGGAAACAGGACACACTTTATTGAAAGTACACAGCACACTTTCATACAGGATTTGGAACATCCCGCCCCCAACAACCGCTTTCCTATTGGTCCCTTTCAAAGTTCAGGCAGTCTCTCATCAGGTCCTCCCTAACCATGCAAATGAGGACTTGAAAATGACACAGCAGAGATTGTTTAGAAAGGTTTGAACAGAAAGACTGCTATGTGTATTCAGACAAAAGCCCCAGGGGGGCAATAAATGTACACAATAGCCAGCCACAGAACAATGGAACCGTCTGGAGAGTTGAGACAGGGCAGAAGACATTTACACCTGATAATCAAAAGGCTTTAGATAGGGTTATCACACAATGGACAATGAGTATCTCTTCTGAGTCTATTGACCTGGTTGAGGTTCAGAATAAAATCTCCTGGTGTCTCTTACTGTGTTAGTCTCCTGCCAAAAGGGGAGCTGTGTGCCAGACCTAGCCGGGACAGGGGCTTTTGGAGAGGACTGAATGCGAGCCTCTTGCCGTCCGATTATGGGCCAGGGCCTCAAACCAGGAAGGCGGATGGTTCATCCCGGCAGACAGTCCTGGAACCTTAAGACTACTTGCCCAACATCCTCGAGTGACCCGTTTGGGTCCCACTGTGGATGTTGAACTAACTCTGACTAAGTTCAGAGTCAACCCATCTGTAATCTCTCAAGACATCCTGGAATATGAACTATCCGTAATGTCCCATCTTCTGTAATACATGAATTAGGATTTCACGTAGAAACACTTCAGTATTTTATGGTCCATGACATTACTCCCCCTGGGAAATAGTTCAACATCCACAGTGGGACCTAAACGGGTCACTCGAGGATTTTGGGCAAGTAGTCTTAAGGTTCCAGGACTGTCTGCCGGGATGAACCATCCGCCTTCCTGGTTTGAGGCCCTGGCCCATAATCGGACGGCAAGAGGCTCGCATTCAGTCCTCTCCAAAAGCCCCTGTCCCGGCTAGGTCTGGCACACAGCTCCCCTTTTGGCAGGAGACTAACACAGTAAGAGACACCAGATGGGTTGACTCTGAACTTAGTCAGTAGTTCCAGTCCCCCAATGTCGGTATCCATACAGTAACCCAAATAACTTGCTCCAGACAGAGCATTACTCACCCCGCCATCCTCTGCCTCTCTCAGGGAACATGTCTGCCGCTGGGGAGAGGCCTGGACTGGCCCTTCTCCCTGGAGTCCTTTCAGCCGCTGGAGAGACGACAGGGTGGCTGGGCTCAGTCCATCATGCTGTTGGGGATCTGGGCCAACTGGCCACCAATTATGGGGTATACCAGTGGAGACTGAAGTCCCATCCACTGGTGTGAGGTGAAAATCCCCCGGTGCTTGCAAAGCAAAGCCGACATCCTCCTGTCCCAGTCCTGTACCATTTTCTGGGTTTGTGCCAGTGGAGACTGAAGTCCCATCCACTACCCCAGGAACCCCTTCTTCTGTTAGTGGGGAGCAGAGGCCCGGGGCACTCTGCTCTGTTGCCAGCTCTTCCACTGGGTTGCTGTGAGTGGAGACCACAGTCCCATCCACTACAACAGGGTCCCCCTCTTCCGTTAGTGGAGAGCAGAGGTCTGTGACCCTCTGTTCTGTTGCCAGCTCTTCCGCTAGGTTGCTGTGAGTGGAGACCACAGTCCCATCCACTACCACAGGGTCCCCCTCTTCTGTTAGTGAGGAGTAGAGGCCCATGACACTCTGCTCTGTGGCCAGTGATTCAGCTGGGGGTAAAAGCTTTACCACCTCAGCTTGTTGCTGGAGAGAGGGGCCAACCGCCCCGGCTCCCTGGAACTTCACACCATCCGCTACGGCTTTAGGGATGGCAATCTCCATATTTTCCACTACCGATTCATCAGCCAGGATTTCACAGTTGTCATCTGACCTTTCCTCATAGTTGCAGGCAACGGGAGCCCCACCCTGCTGCTGAGCCGAGTCTAGCAGCTGTCTGTAGGCGATTTCCAAATCCCATTCCTGAATGTCCAGAAATTCCAAATCTTCCTGTAACCATTGGCCTCCTGAGATATTCAATTTTTCCTCTCTGTGCTCCCATATGTCCTCCAAGCGCCACTCCCGATCATCCCCAAAGTCTGGATCACTGGACATCCTCCAATACAACAATCCCAGGCCATCATAGTCATAGCCTTCTGTGGGGCTGTCATCCGCTGACCACGGGTACTCTTGGGCTACATACCACCGGAGGGCTCTGTAGCTCTCGTCTAGCTGCATCTCTGCCCGGATCAGCCTGCTTAACTCTGCTGTCCACTCCTGCTTCGGTTGTTCCCCCAACAACGGCATTCTTACTTCATACTGTGACCAGTACCTTACATGGATGGAGGGGAGAGCTTTTCCCTGGTGTCGCTACTCGAGAGCTAGCGCTTCCTTCCAGAGTTTGCAGCGGATCGAATCAGACCATCCAAGCAGGACCTCCTCTGATACTGGTCCTCTGTGCTGTATCTGCTTCTCTCGCAACCTCGTTCTGAATTCCTCTTCCATGGTTACTGGTATCTGTACCTCTCCTCGTCTTTCATTTGGTGCTGCTTCTTTAGGCGTTGTCACCGATCGTCGTATTTCTGCAATTCTCAGCTTATGTTGCCGCTCTCGTTCTTTCTCATCATAAGCTTTAAAAGCGCTAAACGGAATCTTCCTTGTGTCTGCTGTGCTGTACTCACTGTTTGGAGAATGTGCGGCTGCTTGTTGGACTGCTGCCAGTTTTAACTGTAGCTCTGCGTCTCTTATTTATTTAGTCTCCTCCGCTAACAGGTCCATCACTTTCAGCACCACATCCGCCGTTGGGTTCGGACCGAACCATGCTAGTTTCTCTCTTATTAGCTTGTTGGCTGGTGATTCCTCCTCCTGAATCACTGGTGTCTCCATCTCTTGTACTGCTGGCGTTGCTGCAACCGAGTTCTCCTGGTCTAGCTCCATTAATTCTGCTATGATGACCCGCTTGGTTTTTTCGCTAGCAATCCTTCCACGAACTTCCAGTAGTTCTTTCAGTGTATTTCTTTTAAGCCGGGTGTACCAGCCTTCCATTCACTGTTCCCAGTGTCTGCTTGGAATCCTGGTGTAAAGGAAAGTAGAAGGGAAAATCCCGCTGCTGCCAACCAGTTGTGACGGTATTAGAACATATCCCCGTCATCCATTCCCTTCTTCTGAATTAAAAGAAAATCACCCAATATTCCACGAGTAGGAATATCCCTGGAATCGTCGAATAATCCACACATGAGCCAAAGCTTAATGCTGGATGGAAACAGGACACACTTTATTGAAAGTACACAGCACACTTTTATACAGGATTTGGAACATCCCGCACCCAACAACCGCTTTCCTATTGGTCCCTTTCAAAGTCCAGTCAGTCTCCCATCAGGTCCTCCCTAACCATGCAAATGAGGACTTGAAAATGACACAGCAGAGATTGGTCAGAAAGGTTTGAACAGAAAGACTGCTATGTCTATTTAGACAAAAGCCCCAGGGGGGCAATCAATGTACACAATAGCCAGCCACAGAACAATGGAACCATCTGGAGAGTTGAGACAGGGCAGAAGACATTTACACCTGATAATCAAAAGGCTTTAGATGGGGTTATCATACAATGGACAATGAGTATCTCTTCTGAGTCTATTGACCTGGTTGGGGTTCAGAATAAAATCTCCTGTAATCTCTCAAGACATCCTGGAATATGAACTATCTGTAATATCCCATCTTCTGTAATACATGAATTAGGATTTCACGTAGAAACACTTCAGTATTTCATGGTCCATGACAGATGGCTGCTATGCTATCTAGCGGAGCTCTGCAGCACTGACTTTACCTGAAGCGGCACACGGCAAATAAAAGAGGTATTGAGGGCACAAAAAGATACTGGAATATCTGGAGTAATAGTGTATCACAATGGGGAAAAGGAAAGACCGTGGAGGACCTAGGAAATTGGATTCATTTAAGAATCACTATAGTAATTCTGTGAGGAAAAATGGCACAGCTTTACCTCAGAACTCTGGCGCTGGACAGCACCCGGCCTGCCTCAGTGACAGAGACAGTGAGCTTGGAAAACACAAAAAACAGCAGATATGTGACTGACCCTGACATGGGGGAGAAGATTATTGGACCTCAGAGACAAAGAAGAAGGATTTCCCCCTCAGGCGAACATGCCTATAGTTCACTGGCTGATTATGACCAGCCACCTGTTAATAATCCCTGTTCTGATAAACTGCTTGACTTCCCCACATCTGCACAGCATATACTTGATACAGATATCAAAGAAATGCTTTTGTCCCTGAGAGGAGCGATTCAACAAAATGTGCAGTCATATATGCACAACGCTAATTTGGCAATAGAAGGTCTAGGAGTAAGAATTGATGATATGCAAAATAAAATGGAGGATGTGGCTGACGCGCATAATGAATTGGTAGACTCCCATTTTGAGCCAATAGTAGAATTGAGGCAACATAAAGCGGAGTTCCACCCTTAAAATCACTTTGTTTCATTACATCCAGCATACTGGCGTCAGCGCCAGTATGCTGTTTTTTTTTTTTTTAATGCACATACTTACTTTATATAAAATCATTGAATTTCAGGCGCACCACGGAATGTCGCCGCTATAAGGCGTCACGCCTTCCGGAAACAGCCGATTAGCATTCGGCTTTTCTCGGCGCCTGCGCACAGACCCAGGAGCTGACTGCGCAGGCGCCATATATAGCCGCGTCACGCCCTCCGAAAAAACCCGAACTAGGACCGGCTATTTTCGGCGCCTGCGCAGTCAGCTCCTGGGTCTGTGCGCAGGCGCCGAGAAAAGCCGAATGCTAATCGGCTGTTTCCGGAAGGCGTGACGCCTTATAGCGGCGACATTCCGCGGTGCGCCTGAAATTCAATGATTTTATATAAAGTAAGTACGTGCATTAAAAAAAAAAAAAACAGCATACTGGCGCTGACGCCAGTATGCTCGATGTAATGAAACAAAGTGATTTTAAGGGTGGAACTCCGCTTTAAGCTGAAAGTGTCAGTTATCGAGGACAGATCCAGACGCAATAATATAAAATTCAGAGGAATCCCAGAAACTGTCAAAAATACTGAATTGGAGTGATTTTTGAGAAAAATTATGTCTGATTTACTCCCCAAAATCTTGCATCAGGAGCTGACAATTGACAGGGCTCATCGATTACCAAAACCTTTGCATATACTAGAAAAATCTAGAGAGATGTTATTGCAAGGATTCATTTCTATCATATTAAAGATCTCCTGATGCAAAGCCCACGACAACATGTCCCACTACCTGATCCATATGCAGCGAGATATGCAAAGCTGAAATCCAGGAAGTCATACAGTCTGGCTTAATGATGCCCACACTTAAGATGACCACGGTCTATTTCTAGATTATAAACTAATCTAAATGCTGCAACAACCTAACAAAACAGACCTTAGTTTACAGACTAAATTTACTAGAATACATTAAGCTTGTGTATTACAGGGGTATTTATATTTAAAAAGTGAAATTGTGGGTGGAACTCCCCTTTAACCTGTTCTCTGGGCTTTGAGAACCTCAGGTAATATCACTTTCAACCACTTGGTGTCTCACCTTTATTGGGAGATTATCTATATGTTAATATCCATATTATTGGGGAGACTATCTATATATATATATATAGATCTATATAGATATATAGATCTATAGATATATATATATCTATATCTATATATATATATAGATATAGATAGATAGATAGATATACACACATACGCATATACAACTCTGGTAACTTTATATTTTATATGATACAATTAGTATATTTTTGATTCCTACATAACATGCTTCTATATTCCTTTATAACCGTATATTTCCCAAAAAGAGTCTTTCCAACCATGCATAGGTTTATATCGCTCAATCAATGCAAAATAATTAACGTGGCTACCTGAATCATTTTGATATGTGTTACAGGTTAATTTACATTTTTATAATGACAATTTGATAGCTTTCATAATGTTGGTTAGCTTCTTTAAAACACTTCTATTTAAACTCATAGTCCTCATATACTTTTTTTTTCTAACACATTTTTAAATTAACGGATGCGATGGTCATATTTTTCCCTCGGTCCTAAGATGTCATTGAAATTCCAAACATTATTTTTCATTTATTTCATGTTAACATATATTCTTTTAATATCATGTGTATTTTTAATGCAAGTCGGCTTCGTATATTGGTTTGTGAAGATAGGACTTTAAACTGTCTCTTAATTAAGACAGGATACTCATGCCGCGTACACACGATCACTTTTTGTGATGAAAAAAAATGTCATTTTATCTGACGAAACAAAACGACGTTTGAATACACACCATCAGTGGCGGCCCGCCCATATGGGCGCACAGGGGCCGCCCCCCCCCTCCCGCAATCACAAAAAAAAGGCCCTTTAAAGGGGTAATTCCCCCAAAAACCTTTTTTTAACATTTATTCAGGCTCGTTATGTCAAGGGGAATCATTTTTTTTTTTTTTAGAAATGAAGCCGTACTTACCGTTTTACAGATGCATCGTCTCCGTCGCTTCCGGGTATGATCGTCTGGTCTGGGCGTGCCTATTTGATTGACAGGCTTCCGACGGTCGCATACATCGCGTCACGAGTAGCCGAAAGAAGCCGAGCGACGGTGCGGCTCTATACTGCGCCTGCGCACCGTCGTTCGGCTACTTTCGGAAAATCGTGACGCGATGTATGCGACCGTCGGAAGCCTGTCAATCAAATAGGCACGCCTATAGTCGGAGCCCATACCCGGAAGCGTCGGAGACGATGCATCTGTAAAACGGTAAGTACGGCTTCATTTCTAAAAAAAAAAAAACTGATTCCCCTTGACATAACGAGCCTGAATAAATGTTAAAAAAAAGGTTTTTGGGGGAACTACCCCTTTAAGAACTTTTATTCGGCTAAAATGTCATTTTGACATTTTAGCCGAAGTTCTGGCGGCCGTCTATAGAGGGCGCTGCAGCGCTGCAGCGCCACTCCCTCTCGCAAATAACACACTTCAATGCATTGAACGTGTGTTGTTGCCAGCTGCCTGGTCTATTCCTATAACCGGACATAGGGCGCCGGTTACCTGAATAGCGGCAGCTGGTTGGCTGAGGGGAACTGCTTATCAAAGCCAGTGGCTCTGATAGGCTTTTCCAGTACCGCCCTCCGGCTCCCGGAAGTCTATGCTCGGAGCGCAGGCAATCTGCAGTCCTTGCATTAGACTGACAGCCGTTTCAGCCAATCAGGTTCCCGGATTCTGGTTATCAGGAACCTGATTGGCTGAAGCTTCTCCACGGCGGCAGAAGACATCGAGGGAGGACATGGAAGCGTCAGGTAAGTGTTTTTTTAAACAGGGAAAGGGGCATCATGGGGCACAGTGGCAGCATGGGGCACAGTGGCAGCATGGGGCACAGTAGTGACAAAGGGCACAGAGGCGACAATGAGCACAGTGGCATGGGGCACAGTGGTGACAATTAAAGGGCACAGTGGTGACACTTGACACAGTGACTCCATATGATGGCATGGCACAGTGGTGACAATTGATGGCACAGTGACTGCATTTGATGGCATGGCACAGTGGTGACAACTGATGGCACAGTGACTCCATATGATGGCATGGCACAATGGTGACAATTGATGGCACAGTGACTGCATTTAATGGCATGGCACAATGATGACAATTGATGGCACAGTGACTGCATTTGATGGCATGGCACAGTAGTGACAATTGATGGCACAGTGGTGGCGTTTGATGGCATGGCACAGTGGTGACAATTGATGGCACAGTGGTGGCGTTTGATGGCATGGCACAGTGGTGACAATTGATGGCACAGTGGTGGCGTTTGATGGCACAGTGGCTACATTTGGTGGCATGGCACAGTGGTGACAATTGATGGCACAGTTGCTGTGTTGCATGGCACAGTGGTGACAATTGATGGCACAGTGGTGACAAATGATGGCACAGTGGCTGCATTTGGTGGCATGGCACAGTGGTGACAATTGATGGCACAGTGGTGGCGTTTGATGGCATGGCACAGTGGTGACAATTGATGGCACAGTGGTGGCGTTTGGCATGGCGCAGTGGTGACAATTGATGGCACAGTGATGGCGTTTGATGGCACAGTGGCTGCTTTTGGTGGCATGGCACAGTGGTGACAATTGATGGCACAGTTGCTGTGTTTGTTGGCATGGCACAGTGGTGACAATTGATGGCACAGTGGCTGCATTTGGTGGCATGGCACAGTGGTGACAATTGATGGCACAGTTGCTGTGTTTGATGGCATGGCACAGTGGTGACAATTGATGGCACAGTTGATGAGTTTGATGGCATGGCACAGTGGTGACAATTGATGGCACAGTGGCTGCATTTGGTGGCATGGCACAGTGGTGACAATTGATGGCACAGTGACTGCATTTTATGGCATGGCACAGTGGTGACAATTGATGGCACAGTGGCTGTGTTTGATGGCATGGCACAGTGGTGACAATTGATGGCACAGTGGTGGCGTTTGATGGCATGGCACAGTGGTGACAATTGATGGCACAGTGGTGGTGTTTGATGGCATGGCACAGTGGTGACAATTGATGGCACAGTGGCTGCATTTGGTGGCATGGCACAGTGGTGACAATTGATGGCACAGTTGCTGTGTTGCATGGCATGGCACAGTGGTGACAATTGATGGCACAGTGGTGGCGTTTGATGGCATGGCACAGTGGTGACAATTGATGACACAGTGGTGGCGTTTAATGGCATGGCACAGTGGTGACAATTGATGACACAGTGGCTGTGTTGCATGGCACAGTGGTGACAATTGATGGCACAATTGCTGTGTTGCATGGCACAGTGGTGACAATTGATGGCACAGTGGCTACATTTGGTGGCATGGCACAGTGGTGACAATTGATGGCACAGTTGCTGTGTTTGATGGCATGGCACACTGGTGACAATTGATGGCACAGTTGCTGTGTTTGATGGCATGGCACAGTGGTGACAATTGATGGCACGGTGGCTGCATTTGGTGGCATGGCACAGTGGTGACAATTGATGGCACAGTGACTGCGTTTGATGGCATGGCACAGTGGTGACAATTGATGGCACAGTGGCTGTGTTTGATGGCATGGCACAGTGGTGACAATTGATGGCACAGTGGTGGTGTTTGATGGCATGGCACAGTGGTGACAATTGATGGCACAGTGGTGGCGTTTGATTGCATGGCACAGTGGTGACAATTGATGGCACAGTGGTGGCGTTTGATAGCATGGCACAGTGGTGACAATTGATGGCACAGTGGCTGCATTTGGTGGCATGGCACAGTGGTGACAATTGATGGCACAGTTGCTGTGTTGCATGGCACAGTGGTGACAATTGATGGCACAGTGGTGGCGTTTGATGGCATGGCACAGTGGTGACAATTGATGGCACAGTGGCTGCATGTGATGGGCACAGTGAGGCTGCAATGTTTTTTTTTTCGTTTGCGCCCCCCCAAAAATTTTGAGCACCAGCCGCCACTGCACACCATAGTTTTTCCAAAATGCTCTAGCAAAGCGTGGTGACGTACACCACGTTCGACGGCACTCTGTTTTATTGAAGCTCCATCTCATAACTTGCTTCTGAGCATGCTCTGGTTTAAAAACATTGTTTTCAACATCGTTTTTGCCCACACACCATCACTTTTTATGACACAAAAAACGATGTTTTGAAAAACGACACAAAAATTCAAGCATGTTCGAATTTTTTTGGGACGTTTTTTTGAAGACATAAAATGATGTTTTGCCCACACACGGTCATTTTAAATGACGTTTTTGAAAACGTCTTTTTTTTTCATCACAAAAAGTGATCGTGTGTACGCGGCATCAGACTAGCTGTGTAAACAATTTCTTCTCAGGGACTCTTGTTGGCCCACAAGCCATTGTGTTTAGGACAGCTAGAGTCAACGTAATTGTCCATGCAAACTATCCCACAATGGGTATCTCTCCTCATTTGAAACCAGTTCAAATGTCTTGTTTGGTAAGAAAGCCATTATCATTGTTCCACACTTTCACCCAAGCTTGTAAATGTTATAGATAGCTAATCCAATTGTTTATGTGTGGGAAACACTGGTCAAAGTGAGCTAAGGTGTGTTTTTTTTTAAACACTTCCATTTTTAATGTTTCACCTCAAATATGAGGCCTATTGGACTTTTTCATATTTTTGCTGGAAGTATAAAATGACTATTATTATTTGCGCCAGAACCCATAACAAACCTGTTTTCAGGGAAACTTTAACCCCGGAAGGAAATTGTAAATTTCCCCCTATCTATACGTGCACATTGGTGCACCCTAAAGTTGCATGGCGACTCAAAGTTTTTCTTTAACTTTCTGAATTTTTATAATTGTTTCTATTCTTGTCTCCTTATATTTTTTTCCAACAGGATTTCAAAATTCCTCATACAGTGTCTCCACTCAGGAACAGGATCATTATATATTTTGGCTTATTCACAATAGGATGTCGCTGCTACTTATCATCAACACCTTAACCACTTCAGCCCCAGACCATTTGTCAGCCTGATCCGCTTAGTCTTTTACTAACAAGGAATCAGCTAAAGCATCCCAAAGGCGAATAGAACTTCCACTTTAGAGTGCCGTCGTACGTGTTGTACGTCACCGAGCTTTGTTCATAATTTTTTTTAAACAATGGTATGTGGGCAACGTCATTTTTAATGATGAAGTTGGAAAAACTTTGTTTTTTGGACATGCTGAAAAACAACGTTTTTTTTTCATGCTGAAAAATTTTCGTGCGTGCGCGGCATGAGGACCAGAGGTCTTTTTGCAATTTCGCACTGCGTTGCTTTAACTAGTAATTGCGTGGTCATGCAAAGTTGTTCCCAAACGAAATCTGAGTCCTTTTTTCCTCACAAATATAGCTTTCTTTTGATGGTATTTGATTGCTCTGTGATTTTTATTTTTTTTGCGAAATAAACCGAAAAAGACTGAAAATGTTGAAAAAAAATGATATTTTCTAATTTTTGTTATAAGAAAAATCTAATAAACTACATTTTAGTCATACATTTAGGACAAAATGTATTCAGCCACATGTCTTTAGTAATAAAACTGTCAATAAGCGTATATTTATTGGTTTGCGCAAAAGTTATAGCGTCTACAAACTAGGGTACATTTCTGGAATTTTCACAGCTTTTAATTTATGACTGCCTATCTCATTTCTTGAGGTGCTAAAATGGCAGGGCATTACAACCCCCCAAATGACCCCATTTTGGAAAGTAGACACCCCAAGGAAATTGCTGAGAGGCATTTTGAGCCCATTGAATATTTTTTTTTGTCCCAAGTGATTGAATAATGACAAAAAAAAGTTGTCACTAAATGATATATTGCTTACACACAGGGGAGGGCTGGCAGCCTTAGGCCTCAGGGGCAAGTCCAGTCAAGTGGCCCATTGAACCTGCGAATCAGCTCACCATTCATGCCCACCTGTTTTTTCCAATGCAGCCTCACCAGTGCCCATCCAATGTAGCCTCACCAGTGCCCATCCAATGCAGCCTTCCCAGTGCCCATCAATGCAGCCTTACCAGTGTGTATTAATGCAGCCTCACCAATGCCCATAAATGCAGCCTCACCAGTGTGTATAAATGCAGCCTCACCAGTGTCCATAAATGCAGCCTGACCAGTGCCAATCAATGCAGCCTCACCAGTGGCCATACATGCAGCTTCACCAGTGGAGATAAATGCAGCTTCAACAGTGCCCATCATTGCAGCCTCACCATGCCCATCATTGCAACCTCACCGTGCCCATCATTGTAGCCTTACTGTGCCCATCATTGCCACCTCACTGTGCCCATTATTGCAGCCTCACCGTGGCTTCATTGCCGCCTCACCGTGCCCATCATTGCAGCTTTACTGTGCCCATAAATGCAGCTTCACCAGTGCCCATCATTGCAGCCTCACCGTGCCCATCATTGTACCCTTTACCGTGTCTATCATTGTAGCCTTACTGTGCCCATCATTGCCGCCTCACCATGCCCATCATTACAGCCTCACCATGCCTTTATTGTCACCTCACCGTGCCCATCATTGCAGCCTTACTGTGCCCACCATTGCAGCTTTACTGTGCCCATCATTGTAGCTTTACTGTGCCCATCATTGCCACCTCTCTGTGCCCATTATTGCAGCCTCACCGTGGCTTCATTGCCACCTCACCGTGCCCATCATTGCAGCTTTACTGTGCCCATAAATGCAGCTTCAACAGTGCCCATCATTTCAGCCTCACCGTGCCCATCATTGCAGCCTCACCGTGCCTATCATTGTAGCCTTACTGTGCCCATCATTGCTGTCTCACTATGCCCATCATTACAGCCTCACCATGCCTTTATTGTCATCTCACCGTGCCCATCATTGCAGCCTTACTGTGCCCATCATTGCAGCTTTACTGTGCCCATCATTGCAGCCTCACCATGCCCATCATTGCCACCTTACCGTGCCCTCATTGCAGCCTCACTGTGCCCTCATTGCCACCTCACTGTGCCCTCATTGCCGCCTCACCGTGCCCATCATTGCAGCCTCACCATGCCCATCATTGCCACCTCACCGTGCCCATCATTGCAGCCTCACCGTGCCCATAATTGTAGCCTTACTGTGCCCATCATTGCCGTCTCACTATGCCCATCATTACAGCCTCACCATGCCTTTATTGTCATCTCACCGTGCCCATCATTGCAGCCTTACTGTGCCCATCATTGCAGCTTTACTGTTCCCATCATTGCAGCCTCACCATGTCCATCATTGCCACCTTACCGTGCCAATCATTGCCGCCTTACCATGCCCATCATTGCAGCCATACTGTGACCATCATTGCCGCCTCATTGTGCCCATCATTGCCACATTACTGTGCCCTTGTTGCCACCTTACTGTGCCCTTATTGTCTCCTTACTGTACCCTTATTGCCGCTTTACTGTGCCCTTATTGCCACCTTACTGTGCCCTATTCCTGCCTTTTTGTGTCCTCATTGCAGCCTCACCATTATCATTGTAAATCACCATCATCACACTTACTTTCCCAGTCAGTGCGTGGACTACGCATCTCCCGCTGTGTCACAGAGCGGTCTGAAATTTTCAGTTTCGTTGTGACGGAAGTTCTGCCCTCCTCTTAGACCAGCTTGTGTGATAGACGCAGTGTTCCTTCTATCACAGAAGCTGCTCTAGGAGAAGGGCGGGACCCTTTTCACGGCACGGCCGAAAATGTCACAGTCCAGCCAGCCCTCAGACCCCAGTCTGAGCCAGTCACAGCCAGTCACAGGATGCGTCCCCTGCCTGCCTCCGAGACTCCTGGGAGTTGTAGTTTGCTGTGTTGCTCGCCGACTGCTCACCGCAGCCGACTTTTACGATCTACAGGAAAAAATATAGCAGACAGGCAGTGTGGCCCTTTTGAAGGCCATAAAATGCCAAAATATCACAATACCCCCCAAATGACCCCATTTTGAAAAGTAGACACCCAAGCTATTTGCTAAGAGACATGTTGAGTCCATGGAATATTTTATATTTTACCACAAATTGCGGGGAAAATAACAAACTTTTTTTGCACAAAGTTGTCACTAAAATATATATTGCTACATTGCTCATTCTCCATGGGAATATGTGAAATTAAGCCTCAAAATACATTCTGCTGCTTCTCCTGAGTATGGAGATACCACATGTGTGGGACTTCTTGGGAGCCTAGCCACGTACGGGACCCCGAAAACCTATCACCGCCTTCAAGATTTCTAAGGCCATATATCTTTGATTTCACTCCTCACTACCTATCACTACCTATCACAGTTTTGAAGGCTATAAATGCCAAGATGGCACAAAAAACCCCAAATTATCCCATTTTGGAAAGTAGACAGTTTTGCCCCAAGTGATTGAATAATTACAATTTTTTTTTTTTTGTCACTAAATGATTCTGCTGCTTCTCCTGAGTACGGGGATACCACATGTGTGGGACTTTTTGGGAGCCCAGTTGCGTACGGGGCCCCAAAAACCAAGCACCACCTTCAGGATTTCTAAGGGCGAACATTTTTGATTTCACTCCTCACTACCTATCACAGTTTTGAAGGCCATAAAATGCCAAATAGCACAAAACCCCCCAAAGTGACCCTATTTTGGAAAGTAGACACCCCAAGCTATTTGCTGAGAGGCATGTTGAGTCCATGGAATATTTTATATTTTGCCACAAGTTGCGGGAAAATTGCACAAAGTTGTCACTAAATGATATATTGCTCACACATGCCATGGTTATATGTGGAATTGCACCCCAAAATACATTCTGCTGCTTCTCCTGAGTACGGGGATACCACATGTGTGGGACTTTTTGGGAGCCTATCCGCGTACGGGGCCCCCGAAAACCAAGCACCACCTTCAGGATTTCTAAGGGTGCAAATTTTTTATGTCACTCCTCACTATCTATCACAGTTTCGAAGGCCATAAAATGCCAAAATAGCACAACCCCCCCCCCCCCCAAATTACCCCATTTTGAAAAGTAGACACCTCAAGCTATCTACTGAGAGGCATTGTGAGTATTTTGCAGCTCTCATTTGTTTTTGAAAATGAAGAAAATATATATTTTTTTCTTTTTTTAATTTTCAAAACTTTGTGACAAAAAAGCGAGATCTGCAAAATACTCACCATACTTCTCAGCAAATAGCTTTGGGTGTCTACTTGGGGTAATTTTGTGGGGGGGGGGGGGGGGTTGTGACATATGGGCATTCCATGGCCTCCGAAACTGTGATAGGCAGTTAGGTGTAAAATTAAAAATGTACGCCCTTAGCAAGATTGAAGGTGGTGCTTGGTTTTTGGGGTCCCGTACGCAGCTGGCTCCCAAAAAGTCTCACACACATGGTATCCCCGTACTCAGGAAAAAAGCAACAGAATGTATTTTGGGGTGAAATTCCACATATAACCATGGCATGTTTGAGCAATATATCATTTAGTAACAACTTTGTGCAAAAAAAAATTTTTATTTTTTATTTTTCGCCCGCTACTGTCAAAATATAAAATATTCCATGGACTTGACATGCCTCTCAGCAAATAGCTTGGGGTGTCTATTTTCCAAAATGTGGTCATTTGGGGGGGGGTTGAACTGTGCTGGCATTTTATGCACAATATTTAGAAGCTTATGTCACACATAAGCCCTTCCTGACATTTTTTTGCAAGAAAATTACGTTAAACCCCCAAACATTATATATAAAGGCCCTACAAATTAAAATGGTGGATGTTGCATTTTTTTTCCCACACAGTCTTTGCACAGCGATTTTTCAAACACATTTTCTGGGGAAAAAATACACTTTTTTAAATTTTAATGCACTAAAACACACTATATTGCCCAAGTGTTTGATGAAAGAAAAAAGATGATCTTAGGCTGAGTAAATGGATACCCGGCACGGCATGCTTTAAAATTGCGCACAAACGCGCAGTGGCGACAAACAACATACATTTTTAAAAGCCTTTAAAAGTCTTTACAGGTTACCACATTAGATTTACAGAGAAGGTCTACTGGTACAATTACTGCCCTCAATCTGACCTTCGCTGTGATACCTCACATGCATGGTGCAATTGCTGTTTACATATGACGCCAGACCAACGCTTGCGTTCGACTTTGCGCAAGAGCATGTGGGGACAGGGGTGCTTTTTTATTATTATTTATTTTGCTTTTTTTTTTTTTTACTGTTCCATCCATTTTTTTTTATCAGTTTTATTGTTATCTCAGGGAATGTAAATATCCCCTATGATAGCAATAGGTAGTGCCAGGTACTAATAGGTAGTGACAGGTACTCTTTTTTGAAAAAAATAGAACTCTCCTCTGCCCTCAAAGCATCTCACCACACCAAGATTGTGTGATAAAAATGCTTTCCTTAGATGAACCTGTCCACTATCACCCTGCCCCTGGAGCATGAGCCGGACAGCCCTATTGCTGTTAGTTTATTGCGGTAGTCGATGACTCTCTAACATGTCCTGGTTCTGTACTGCTACCTTTTGACCCCTGCGCTGGTCCTTGTTTGGTTTTATGCCAGATGTTGGCTGTGCTATTGTATGTTTTGTATGTCTATGTGTGGTTACTACTAAAATAAAAAAAAGATTTAAAAAAAAAAAAATGCTTTCCCAATTCCCCTATGGTGCTATTTATATCTGGGGGGGAGGGGGGACATTTTCTCCCACTGCTTGTAAAAGCAGTCTAGAGGCTAATTAGCTGCTAGGATTGCTTTTACATGAAAGCCGACGCTGGCTGAAAAGAATGATACCAAAATGATACCTAAACCCGCAGGCATCATTCTGGTATAACCATTCAAAGTCCAGCAACATACCAGTATGTTGCTGGTCCTTGTTGGACATACAGTATATTGTAATCTTTTTTTATTCATGCAGCCTGTTGGCTGAACGAAAAAAAAGAGATTAATCGGTGGGTATGCCCATCATTATCATGGGGACAAGGCCCTTGTCCCCATCAACATGAAGACAAGGTGCTTTGGGGGGGACCCCAAAGCACCCCCCCATGTTGAGGGCATGTGGCCTGGTACATCCCCCCCCTTTTCTGCGGCCGGCCAGGTTGCGTGCTCGGATAAGGGGTCTGGTGTGGATTTTTGGGGGAACTCCACGCCATTTTTTTTAAATTTGGGGTGGAGTTCCCCTTAAATTCCATACCAGACCTGAAGGGCCTGGTATGGATATTTGGGGGGAACCCCACATCATTTTTTTTACTGTGACAGCGGGGTTCCCCTTAATATCCATACCAGACCTGAAGGGCCTGGTAATTGAATTTGGGGGGACCCCCATGTTTTTTTTTTTTAATGAGCTGTATTCTTTATAGCAATGAGTACTTTTAAATTATTTTTCTTCCCTTCAGAAATGACATCTTGTACAGGGACAGCTCTAAGCATGGGAAACATGCGCTACTTCACAGGCATATTATACCCCCCTCCCCCCACTATGAAATGTTAAGGAATATTTCACTTTTATTGTTTCACTTTAACCACTTCCATACCGCGCCTATTCTGGCACTTCTCTCCTTCATGTAAAAATTATATTTGTTCCTGGAAAATTACTTAGGACCCCAAACATTATATATATATTTTTAGCAGACACCCTAGGGAATAAAGTGGCGGTCATAATTTTTTTTTATTTCCTACAGTATTTGCACAATAATTTTTCAAACGCCTTTTTTTTTTGCCAAAAAATAACAAAGCAGTAAAGTTAGCCCAATTTTTAGGGATAATGCGAAAGACGATGTTATACCGAGTAAATAGATACCTAACTTGTCACGCTTTAATATTGCACACACTCATGGAATGGTGCCAAATTTCGGGACTTAAAAGTCTCCCTAGGCGACGCTTGAATTTTTTTTACAGGTTACCAGTTTAGAGATACAGGGGAGGTCTAGTGCTAAAATTATTGCTCTCGCTCTAATGAATGCGTCAATACCTCACATGTGTGGTTTGAACAGCGTTTACATATGTGGGCGGGACTTACATGGGCGTTTGCTTCTGAGTGCGAGCTACTAGGGACAGGGGCGTTTTTTTTTTTTTCAGATTTTTTTTAGTTTTGCACTTTTTTTTACTTTCTTTTATCACTTTTATTCCTATTACAAGAAATGTAAACACCCCTTGTAAAATGACTAGTGTCTGACAGGTCCTCTTTATGGAGAGAGGTGGGGTCAATAAGACCCCACATCTGTCCACCAGGCTGGAAAGCTTGAGATCGGAAAAAAACACTGATCTTATGCTTTCAGCCGCAATCATGTTCGTTCAGCACAGTGGTGTAGTGGATAGCACTTTTACCTAGCAGCAAAAAGGGTCGCTGGTTCGAATCCCACCCGTGACACCATCTGCCTGGAGTTTGCATGTTCTCCCTGTGCCTGCGTGGGTTCATTCGCACAATCTAAAAACATGCTGTAAATCGGATCCTGTCTAAATAAGCCCTAATATGCAGTAGTATATTTAGGTTTTATGCTGCCCTAGGCCTGACTAAACTTCTGCACCTTCTAATAGGAAAAATGATCCACCCCTTCCTGTCAAGGCCACACCCTGTTTTTTTATGACCCGCCCAGAAATTTTCAGGGACACACACACACACTAGTTCTGGGGGGGAGGGAGGGCAATGGATTCCCTTAATTTGCATAGTTTTTCTCTCACTTCCTGTTTGGCTATGGGGCAGGAAGGCAAATCTCCACTAGTGCACAGGGATGGGAACAAAATAAACTGACAGGGGCTATAACCCTGTGTTGATTATAGTTCTACTTTCTACTTTAAAGAGGAGTTCCACCCTAAATTTTTACTTTTTTTTAATCCACTCCCCTCCCCCTTACATGCCACATTTGGCATGTAATTTTTTTTGGGGGGGGGAGTAGGGGCTTCAGTAGGAGTGGGATTTCCTGTCCCACTTCCTGCTTCCGCTGAGGGGCTGGTTAGGCGATTAAGCCTTAATCGCCTACACCAGCCCCTCCCTGTAGGCGATCACATGGGACACTGACAGGTCCCATGCGATCGCCTCTCCAATCAGCGGCGAGCCGCGCCACGCGCGCATGCGCAGTGCGGCTCGCGCATGCGCAGTGGGTGCCCGGCCGTGAAGCCGAAGGCTGTTACTGACTCGGCTTACTGAAGTAGCCAGGGTCGCAGAAGGCGATTTATCTTGGTTCTCCTCTTTTTTGGAAAACCGATCGCAAACAGTGAAGTTAGGACCTTTTACGTCTGAAAAACGCACAGTAACATGCGGAGTCCCTCAAGGATCGCCTCTGTCACCAGTGCTATTTAACATCTACCTTCGTCCTCTTTTTGAGATTATTAGCAGCCAAAAACTGCTTTATCACTCTTATGCAGATGACACGCAACTGTATTTCCGCATCTGCAACAGACAGGATCACCACCTCAATCTAGAGACATGTCTCTCTTTGATAGAGGACTGGATGACAAAGAGTTATCTTAAACTCAATGGAGCGAAAACAGAACTTCTTCTGTTTCACGCCAAGCGTAGGAATCAACTTTCAACAGCGTGGACTCCACCGCCTATTTTGGGCAAGCTCATCACCCCTAGCGCCAAAGTCAAAAGCCTAGGGGTCATTTTTGACTCCTTTATGACAATGGACGCACAAATAGGGTCAGTGGTCAGCGGATCTCACCATCTACTGCGCCTACTACGCAGACTCACTCCGTTCATCCCTAAAGAAGATCTAGCGGTCGTGGTGGGAGCTATTGTAAACTCCAGGCTGGATTATGCAAATGCCCTTTACCTCGGCCTCCCCAAGTACCAAATCGCTCGTCTGCAAGTCGTTCAGAATACGCCCGCCAGACTTGTGACTGGGAAAAAACCCTGGGAATCCATCTCACCTTCACTGAGAGCCCTTCATTGGCTGCCAGTTAAAGACAGAATTGCTTTTAAAGCTCTCTGTCTTACGCATAGATGTGTCCATGGGAATGCCCCCCTTTACTTATGCGAATTAATAAAAGCGCATAATCCAAATCGCGTTTTGCGATCCACGAATCAGAACCTGCTCCAGGTTCCGAAAGCCAACTTCAAGTCCAAAGGAGAAAGAAGATACTATGGAACGCTTTACCAACCAGCATTCGGTTGGAGGAGAACCACCTAGCATTTAGGAAAAAGGTCAAGACTTTTCTCTTTTGATAGCAAAGGAGACAGGAACAACAAGGATTCAGTTCGCATGTGCTGCGCTATATAAGTTTTCATTCATTCATTCATTCATTCATTGAGACGCCGGCTGGGGAGGGGGGGAGAGGAGCGGAGCCCCCCCGGCGCGTCGCTGGAACGCAGGAGCAGGTAAGTGAGTGTTTATTAAAAGCCAGCAGCTACACTTTTTGTAGCTGCTGACTTTTAATAAACACAATTTTGGGCTGGAACTCCCCTTTAAGCACAAATTTCTGATAACTTTATTGAGAGGACTAAGAAAATATAACCATGCCAATAGGCCAGGATACAGCATTGCTAATATGTATGAATGTGTGTTAGGGACCCCCACAAACACCACCCAATGTTAAATAAACAATTTTCTTCATTTGCAAATAAGTATCATCCCTTCCTCAGAGACCTTTAGCAGCAGTACAAGCAACTTCCTGTAGGGGCGTGATGTCCTGTGTGCTGGCCACCGCTTTCCGAGAACCACATATGCACATATCCAATACACGGTGGTCGCGCATCTACGTGCAGGAACCCAATTTTTAGGGAAAGTAATAGTAAAGCAGATGCAGATTTCCAGGATCGGACTAATAAAAGTTTCTAGTGAAAGGCAACTGGTGTTTTCTTTTAAACAATGGCTAAATGGGCGATTGACATGCATCACAGTTGATCTGAGGAATGTGTCTTTGCAAATTTAAACTAAATAAAATCCTTTCTTCTTTTTACGTGGGGCTAGATTGCAGAGGGATTAAAAGTCTGCTAATTTTTTGGGGATGTCTGCACCCCTGAAAGGGTGAAGACACCTCACAAATTGTGTCACTTTCTACTTCAAATTAATTTACTTTCTGTTACATAACAGGAAGTGAGGGTAAAACCTTACTAATGTCTTTTCTTGGGGACACACAGATCAATCTAAATAGTTTCCCATTATGTAAATTGCACTTTTTGCTGTGTACACCCCAAATTATTAGGGATCTTGGACTTTGGGGTCCATATACTAAAGGCAAATCCACTTTGCACTACAAGTGGACAAGCAAGGAAGAAAAGAACAAAAGAAAAAAAAAATTGCTTCTACATGATTGGATGTTAAAATCATCAGTGCTTCCTCTCAGATTTTCAGTGACTACGCTTGTACTGCAGAGTGGCTTTGCCTTTACTAAACCCAAAACGAACTAATCATTTGGGGTGTAGCAGCGCTGGAGTGCAATTTACCTAATGGGGACACTAGTTAGATTGACCTGTGTGTCCCCAAGAAAAAACATTGGTAGGGTTTTAACCTTACTTCCTGTTCAGCTGTGTGACAGGAAGTGAAGCCAATTCTAAGAAAAGGGACACAAAGCCCAACCCAAAAAATACAAGCAGGGGTTATAACACTCACTTGGCTAACCTCAAACACCCACAATTAGAATAGGATTGCCTTGCGCTAGATTTAAGCACAGTGCTGTAAATCAGCACTTCAAGCCTTTCCATCAATAAACCCCCCCCCCCCCCCCCAACAGGCCATGTTTGCAGGTTTTCCTTCATCTTGCACATGTGCTTTAAAAGACAGTCTGGACAGCAATTATTGATAAGATAAATCAACAAAACATGTCCTTTCGGGGGTACTTGAGGACTGAGGCTGAGAACCACTGCAGTAAAAAGGAAAAAATTAATACTTACCGCTCTGTATTTTTCCTTTCCTGGTGATTATACATGGCAGCAAACAATCTATGCATACACACTAGGAAAGGAGCTTCGAGACAAAAAATCACACCTGTTTTATTAGGCCAATCAGCCTATTTCAGCTGCAGCTGTCAAAATCTGTAGCATGAAAAAGTAACAAAAAACAAACTTCAAAATTTGAAAGTAATTTTATTGGTCAACAAAACAAGGAAAGCTAAAACAAACAAAAAAAAATCAAACAAACATTAATAAATATAAAAAATAAAAATAAACATAGGTTCATTTGTGACAGTAAACGAAATATGGTTTATGCTTTGGAAACAGGATAAATAGACCCAGACGTCTATTAAGGATTTAATCCAGCTGCATCTCTGCCCGGATCAGCCTGCTTAACTCCGCTATCCACTCCTGCTTTGGTTGTTCCCCCAACAACAGCAGTCGTACGTCATACTGCGGCCAATACCTTGCATAGATGGAGGGCAGAACATTTCCTTGGTGGTGCTGCTCCAGAGCTAGCGCTTCCTTCTAGAGTTGGCACCGAATCACATCAGACCATCCCAACAGGATCTCCTCTGATACTGGTCCTCTATGCTGTATCTGCATCTCTTGTAACCTCCTTTGGAATTCCTCTTCCATGGAGACTGGTATCTGCACCTCTCCTCTCTCTTCAGCTGCTGCAGCACTTCTTCGCTGTCGCAAGGTGGCATCTACAGCCGATATAACCCGGTCTATGATCTCCGGTGGAGGATTAGGACCATATTGTGCCAGTCCATGTCTAACAGCCCGATCAAAAAATTCTTCCTTGGGTGTCCTGTCTGTTACGCTGGGCCTCTTAGCTCTATTCATTTCGACAAGTTCTGCGATAATGTCCCTTTTCTTACGGTTGCTGGCCGGTCTGCCCCGGCTCTCCAGTAAGTCCATGAGGGAAGAGAGCTTCATCCGTTCATACAGCCTCTCCATTGTCCTGTGTCCTTGTAGCCGTCCTTCTGAAGATGGAATCATCCCACCGCTGCCAACCAAATGTAACGGTCACCACCGCTTACGACCTTCCATCCAACCACGACAAGCTTATCTGACACACTCCGACAATATTGCATACACAATATATATATATATCATATCAATTCCCATAAACAAGACGAGACTCAGCTCTGCACTTGCTTCCAAAGATATGACCCCTTTATTGATATTTTCTCAGCTTCTTATACAGTTTCAAGCATAATGCAGTTAATCACAGGACAATGTAGTCTCCACCCCCCTTCACACCATGGGGGGCTTCAATCACCTTAAAAGGCATTCAGGTGAGCTAATTATGTAGACACGTCGGCACCGCATCATCAATAGAGTTAACTCAGAGAGGATGACATCAAAACCAAATACTATCACACCTGAGCATTAATACATTCCTGTATGAATAGAATTCAATTAACCTTTAGAATAACACAATAGGGTAAACAGAGAGCTTCACACAATGAAAGAGTCTTTCTTGCAATTAACACCTTTTGAACAGAATGTGTCTTTCACATTGAAGAGCCAACCTACTTAACATTTCAATAGTCGGTTACACAGAGAGATGTGTCACTGTCTTGTTAACCTGGTCTCAAGTCCACATGAACCACTTTTGTAATATTCCAGTCCTGCAATATGAATTATTATTAATGTCCCATCTCATGTAATATATGAATTATGATTCTTTGTCACCCTATGGCCCTAGTGGACATAAGGTGACCCTAGACATAGGAATATCTCAGTCTGTCACGGTTCATTCCGTTACAGATTTAAACATTAATTAATCAAAACATCTTGAGAAATATTTAGCAAAATAATGCAGCACAGACAAATACATCAAAGTGAACACCCTAAAAACAACATACATTGGGGGGGGGGGTGGGAAACATACATTGACAACCTCACAAATATTTCAGGCGAAGATAGCCCCCACCCAAAATAACCAGTTAGTCACCGCCCCATAGCCGAATTACGGCTACAAGGCGGTTCCTTAACTCTGGAAGAATGTCTATTGATGTCCTCCCAGATTCACGCTCCTGTGCGCCCCCTGGAGTGCGCACACGGAAATGTCCGTGACCGCCGGGTCCAGAGGACACGCCGCATCACAGATGGCGGTGAATTGCCGCTGAAAGCGGCTATTTACCACGTCATCAAATTACGCCGGTTTGTTTACATGTGATCGCTCCGACGGAGCGATCACATGTAAACAAACCGGTGTCATTTGATGACGCCGGTTCCGTCCTCCTCTCTCTGTATCAATCGGTACAGTGTGAGAGGGGGAGAGCAGGTG
Organism: Rana kukunoris; assembly: GCA_029574335.1. Classification (NCBI taxonomy): domain Eukaryota; kingdom Metazoa; phylum Chordata; class Amphibia; order Anura; family Ranidae; genus Rana; species Rana kukunoris. The sequence continues at coordinate 64,974,299 of CM056055.1, forward strand.
GCAGCAGCGCTGTGGCTGGATCTGTGACTATTACAGTCACAGATCCATCCATCCCTGCTCAGCCATCCCTGCAACCCCCACCCTAATACTCTGCATTACCCTCTGCAATACCCCCTGCAATACTCTGCATTACCCTCTGCAATACCCCCTGCAATACTCTGCATTACCCCCTGCAATACTCTGCATTACCCCCGGAAATACTCTGCATTACCCCCTGAAATACTCTGCAATACTCTGCATTACCCCCTGCAATACCCCCTGCAATAGTCTGCAATACCCCTGCGCAATACTCTGCAATACCCCCTGCGCAATACTCTGCAATACCCCCTGCGCAATACATCAAAGTGAACACCCTAAAAACAACATACATTGGGGGGGGGGTGGGAAACAAACATTGACAACCTCACAAATATTTCAGGTGAAGATAGCCCCCACCCAAAATAACCAGTTAGTCACCGCCCCATAGCCGAATTACGGCTACAAGGCGGTTCCTTAACTCTGGGAGGACGTCTATTGATGTCCTCCCAGATTCGCGCTCCCGTGCGCCCCCTGGGCGGCGCACACAGGAATGTCCGTGACCGCCGGGTCCAGAGGACACGGCGCATCATGGATCGCGGTGAATTGCCGCTGATAGCGGCCGTTTTCCACGTCATCAAATGATGCCGGTTTGTTTACATGTGATCGCTCCGTCATTGGACGGAGCGATCACATGTAAACAAACCGGCGTCTTTTGATGACGCCGGTTCCGTCCTCCTCTCTCTGTATCGATCAGTACAGTGTGAGAGGGGGAGAGCGGGTGGCAGCAGCGCTGTGGCTGGATCTGTGACTATTACAGTCACAGATCCATCCATCCCTGCTCAGCCATCCCTGCAACCCCCGCCCTAATACTCTGCATTACCCTCTGCAATACCCCCTGCAATACTCTGCATTACCCCCAACAATACTCTGCATTACCCTCTGCAATACCCCCTGCAATACTCTGCATTACTCCCTGCAATACTCTGCATTACCCCCTGCAATACTCTGCAATACTCTGCATTACCCCCTGAAAAACTCTGCATTACCCCCTGAAATACTCTGCATTACCCCCTGAAATACTCTGCTATACTCTGCATTACCTCGGCAATACTCTGCATTACCCCCTGCAATACCCTCTGCAATACTCTGCAATACCCCCTGCGCAATACTCTGCAATACCCCTGGCCAGTACTCTGCAATACCCTCACACAATACTCTGCAATACCCCCGCACAATACTCTGCAATACCCCCGCACAACACTCTGCAATACCCGGCCAATACTCTGCAATACCCGGCCAATACTCTGGGGGAAAAAAATGCGTTTTAACCACTTCCCGCCCCCTGTCATATGACGTCCTTGACTTTGTGCAGGGATATCTAAATGATGCCTGCAGCTTCCCAGCCTTGAAGTGAGATGTGGGGTCTTATTGACCCCACATCTCACTGTAAAGAGGACCTGTCATGCTATATTCCTATTACAAGGGATGTTTACATTCCTTGTAATAGGAATAAAAGTGATCAAAACATTTATTTTTGGGGAAAAACGTGTCAAACTAAAATAAATAGATAAATAAAGTAAAATGAACAATAAAAAATAAAAATTAAAAATTAAAGTGCCCCTGTTCCCGTGTGCTCGTATACAGAAGCGACCGCACACTTAAGTCCCGCACACATATGAAAACGGTGTTCAAACCTCACATGTGAGGTATGGCTGCGAACGTTAGAACGAGAGCAATAATTTTGGCCCTAGACCTCTTCTCCAACTAAAAAGATGTAACCAGTAAAAATATTTAAAGCGTCGCCTATGGGGATTTTTAAGTAGCGAAGTGTGGCGCCATTCCACGAGTGTGTGCAATTTTGAAGGGTGACATGTTGGGTATCTGTTTACTCGGCGTAACTTCATCTTTCATAATATGCAAAAACATTGGGCTAACTTTAATGTTTTTTTTTTTTTTAAAGCACAAAACTGTTTTATTTCCAAAAAAAACGCATTTGAAAAATTGCTGTGCAAATACCATGCGTGATAAAAAGTTGCAACGACCGCCATTTTATTTTTCTAGGGTCTTTGCTAAGAAAGCATATATAATGTTTTGGGGTTCTATGTAATTTTAGGAAAGGAATGTCAGAATTGGCCTGGGTGTTCCAGAATGCCTGATGGTGCTCCCTGAATGTTGAGCCTCTGTATGTGGCCATGCTGTGTAAAAGTCTCACACATGTTGTATCACCATAATAAGGAGGAATAGTAGAATGTGTTTTGGGGTGTAATTTGTGGTATGTATATGCTGTGTGTGAGAAATAACCTGCTAATATAACAATTTTGTAAAAAATAAATAAAAATAAAATAAATCTTGATTTTGCAAAGAATTGTGGGAAAAAATGACAACTTCAAAAAACTCACAATGCCTCTTTCTAAATACCTTGGAATGTCTTCTTTCCAAAAAGGGGTAATTTGGGGGGTATTTGTACTTTTCTGGCTTGTTAGGGTCTCAGTAATTGGTACCATAGCTTGTAAAAAAATTTTTTACCAAAGTTATGTAGCAGTATACATTTTAGGCCAAATTTATGAAGAAAAATAACTTTTTTGCAAAATTTTATAATAGAAATGAAGAAAAATTCATTTTTTTACAAAATTTTCGTTCTTTTTTCATTTGTAGCGAAAAAAATTAAAACCACAGAGGTGATCAAATACCACCAAAAGAAAGCTCTATTTGTGGGGGAAAAAAGGACAAAAATTTCATTTGGTTACAGTGTTGTATGACTGAGTTAATTGTCATTCAAAATGTGAGAGCACCAAAAGCTGAAAATTGGTCTGGTTATTAAGGGCGTTTAAGTGCCCAGTGGTCAAGTGGTTAAATAAATAAACCAGTCAAAAAACCCTTGATCAAAAACATATCTGTTTTGCAAAGACATTCGTCAAGGACACACACATTTAATCTTGCCAGCAGGCCCCACAAACAATCTGGCCTCTTTTCAGGGCAGGTAACGACTGCTCTATGCAAGCTTTATATAACATAGGCTTGTGTGCTAATGAGGCAATTGAAAACACATTCACAGCCCATGGAACACACAGAACACAAGTTCACCCAATGTAGAGACTGAACTTTAAAGTGGGTACACCTGTTAAGGATGTCCTTAAAATTACTAACCCAAAAAGACGCTCTATGAGCATGCTCAGAATCATCCAATTGCTGTTCACACACAAAAAGCAACATCAAAAAATCTAAGTCCCTGGGCATGCTCAGATCACCAGAAATGCAGAGGCAAAGCCCTGTCCAAAATGAATCACATCATCCAGCATGCTACAAAATTAGATATGGGACAAACACCCCCTGGTCCGGGTGGGCAAACAAAGAGCCTAACATGGGCAAAAGTTATACCACAAATACCATTGCAGTCTAAAGGAAATGACTTGTTCATTTTGCTAGACCCCACTTGGCTGGCTTATCTTCTAGTAATTGGCCTTAAAATGGGTATGGGGGCCCAGGTCCCACCTAAGGGACATACAGTACCTGCCGCCGTTATTGTACTTTCAACGTGATCTCATCAATCTGGTTCTCGGCGACAGGGTACTGTAAATCTTGCGCTGGCTGCCGCAATAGGAAAAACACAGGAGAGAGAGAGTGGCCTCCATGATGGAGGGGGGGGGGTCATGCGATATATGGGCACAGGCAGCACTGGGCAGAAAGGCAGAGGTTCAGAGGCAGAACTGGCTGGCTGTAGCAGAGGCGGAGCAGTACATCAGAGGCAGACTAGTGGTGGACTGTAATGATGTGACCGCAGGTACACAGACAGGTCACCCTCACTGCCAGTGGCACTGTGATGATCAGGGGCGTGCAGGGGATGTTTTCTTTCCTTCCTCCATTCATCCACCGCTGCTGTGCCAGCGCCTCTAACACTGTACGGAGGGTCTCTATAGTGGAGCCGCTGCCTGCTGAGTTAGTTGCTGAGAGGGAGTAGGATCACCGGTGGCTGGGCGCCCTTGGTGGTAGTGCCACCGCCTCTCTCCAGTGGGCCCTAGGCTGCCTAGTGATAGCACCGGCCCTGACTCCAAGGCAAATTTTAACCACTTCCGTACCGTAGGATGTCATATGACGTCCTGGACTTCAGTGGGGGATATCTGAATGATGGGTGCAGCTACAGGCATCATTCAGATATCCTTTTTTACAGTCGGCCATTGTTCGCACCATAAGAACGATCATAGCGGAAGTTCCGCCACTTGATCGTTCTTACAGGTGGCGGGAGGGGACATCCCTCCTCCCACCGCCATCTGTTTCTTCTCCGGGCTCACCCGTGCCATCGGAGGCCCGGAGAACCAATCGCCTGCCGCCGAATGAGGTGCATAGAGATTTAAATACATAAACAAAGCTGAAATCGCGGCTGAAAGCATGAGATCAGTGTTTTTTTCCCCCCTGATCTCATGCTTTCCAATTGTTACCTGCCCTGAAAAGAGGCCAGATTGTGTGTGGGGCCTGAAGGACAGATGTGGGGTCTTATTGACCCTACCTCTCTCCATAAAGAGGACCTGTCACACACTATTACTATTACAAGGGATATTTACGTTCCTTGTAATAGGAATAAAAGTGATAAAAAATAAATTAAAAAAAGGGACAAAAAAGTGTAAAAAGAAAAAATATTACGTAAAAAAACAAAAAAACCCCGTCCCTAGTAGCTCGAACATGCATGTAAGTCCCGCCCACATATGTAAATGCCGTTCAAACCAAACATGTGAGGTATTGACGCGTGCGTTAGAGCGAGAGCAATAATTTTAGCACTAGACCTCTTCTGTAACTCTAAACTGGTAACCTGTAAAAAAAAATCAAGCGTCACCTATGGAGATTTTTAAGTCCCGACGTTTGGCGCCATTCCATGAGTGTGTGCAATATTAAAGCGTGACAAGTTATGTATCTATTTACTCGGTGTAACATCATCTTTCACATTATCCCCAAAAATTGGGCTAACTTTACTGTTTTGTTATTTTTTAACCACTTCAGCCCCGGACCATATTGCTGGTCAATGACCGGGCCACTTTTTGCGATTCGGCACTGCGTCGCTTTAACTGACAATTGCGAGGTCCTGCGACGTGGCTCCCAAACAAAATTGGCGTCCTTTTTTTCCCCACAAATAGAGTGGTTTTCCCACAAATCTTCTGGTGGTATTTTATCACCTCTGCGGTTTTTATGTTAGAGCGACAATTTTGAAAAAAAAAGAATATTTTTTAATTTTTGCTATAATAAATATCCCCAAAAATATATAAAAAAACTATTATTTTCCTCAGTTTAGGCCGATACGTATTCTTCTACATATTTTTGGTAAAAAATATATTGCAATAAGCGTTTATTGATTGGTTTGAGCAAAAGTTATAGGCCCAGATTCACAGAGCGATTACGCCTGCGCAACAGGAGATGCGCGTGCGTAAGTCTAAATGTGCGCGTGCGTTTCGTTGCGCGGCATCCCCAGAACGAGATACGCAAAAAATCAACTTTTTTTTGTCCCGCGTAATTTCGTTAGACTGGCGCATCCGTCCGCGCAAAAGTGCGATAGACACACCATTGATTTGCTAGTCAAATATGCTAATGAGGGACTTACGGGGATCCACAAAACAACGTTGGGGCAGCGCAGGCGACGCAGTGCGCGCAACAGCAAAATGTCCTGTCTACAATTAGAGCTGATAAAAGCTGGTCTAAAAAAAGAAAAAAAGTCTACTTGTTAGATAAAGCAACACTGTTAGTGAGCAGCTCAGCAGTCACACGTGTTGCTCAACAATCTGTATGCCAACATGCCAGGGGCATCGTCGCGCATAGCTATACTACTGACTTTAGATGAACAAAGAAGGAGGAGGGCACGGAGGATGGCACGGGAGAGGATATACCGTACCCGCATAGACCTGTTTGGCATGAGTGATTCTGAGGTGTATCGCATCTTCAGATTCATCCCTCATGCCATCCTGGAATTAACCACAACCCTGCAGGATGACATCACCAGCCCAACACACCGCTCACATGCAGTGCAGCCACTGGTCAAGGTCCTGGCAACACTCCATTTCCTTGCCAGTGGCTCTTTTCAGCGTACAAGTGGAGTGGTGGCTGGGATGTCACAGTCCTCCATGAGCAGATGTGTGCACCAGGTTGTCCCTGCAATACTCAGATGCATGGCCAACCAAATCATCAAACCCACCACTGAGGACCTGCGGCTGAAGGCAATGACAGATTTCTACAGAATTGCCAGATTCCCACGCACTGTGGGGGCCATTGATTGCACACATGTGGCACTCCAGCCCCCCCAGGAGACAGAGCACATGTACCGCAATCGGAAGCATTGGCATTCCATTAATGTACAGGTGATAGTCGATGCCCAAGGCCTCATATGGCACGTCCGTGCCAAACACCCAGGGTCCAGCCATGACAGCTACATATACAATCAATGCCACATCCGATTGGAATTCGATCAGAACGTGTATGGGGACAACTGGCTGGTTGGTGAGTGACATGGGTGGCAGGCATGACTATCCCCTCCCATGATGCACATCACAAGGGGCACATGCATGACTAACATCCTCCTGTCTTTTCCCTTCCAGGTGACTCTGCATATCCACTGGGACCCCATCTCATGACTCCTATCCGGAACCCCCAAACTCCAGGAGAGGAAAGATACAATCAAGCACATGCTCAAACACGAGCAGTGGTGGAGTGCACCTTTGGCATCCTAAAGTCACGTTTCCGATGCCTGGATAAGTCTGGGGGTACCCTCTTGTACTCCCCAAACTTTGTGTGCCAGATCATCGGTGCATGTTGCATGCTGCACAACTTTGCAGAAAGAAAGGGCCTGCAGATTGACCTACGTGATGACCTGACCCCTGAACCAGACAATCCCCCCCTAACCGAGGTTAACCCGTCTTCTGAGGGAAGAGCAGCCAGGAGACAGCTCACATTGGGCATCTTTGCACGTTAAACATACACATTAATCATGGCACAATGAGAATGCATGCATGCACAACACTGTGGTCCCTAGCACACACACCCCACATCCACATCAAATTGGATTGGCACCAGTCCACCATGCAGGACTTGTGAGCAGCAACGCCACGCCAAGGCTCCAATTATGTCACTGTACATTCATACACCATTCACACGGACCTGGGGATCACTTCTCCCTGGTCCTGGGGAACCCTTCTCCACCAAAATAGAGGGTGACACCCCTTTTCCGGCAGGAATGTCACCCCCACATTCACACAGCATTCACAACCCCCAAAAAAAAATGACCTGCAAAATCAAAAAATTTCCAGCAAAAAAAAAAAAAAAAGACAAAAAAAAAAAAAAAAATTGGAAAAAAAAAAAAATTGGAAAAAAAAATAAAAATTGGAAAAAAAAAAAAATTGGGGGAAAAACAAATTACTGCCCTCTGCGTGAGCCACGCCTGGGGCGCCCCCGGGCACGGCCCCGGCTTCTCAGGGGAGACTCATGGGGAAGGGGTAAAACCGGGGAAGGAGGATCAGCCCCTGATCTCTGCCCACCTGGTGGCCTGCCCTCCAAGGCCACGGCAATTCTGTCCAGGGCAGCACCAACTGTTGCCGTGTTGGCCTGGATAGCCAGGGTAAGGGCCCTCACATCCTGCCCATAGCCTGCTGATGTCGTCTGCAGTTCATTTAGGCAGGTTGTGAAAGCCCGGGAGTGGGAGTCCAGGTTCCCCAGCGTATCCTTGATGGAGGACAGGCTCTCCTCCATCCGCACCAATGTCTGGCTGACCTGTCCCAGATGGCGGGTCTGGAGGAACTGGTGGCGGGCAGGAGATCGGCCAACCCCCTGGTGGTCTGGGATGACATCCTGCCTCCAGCTGATGCTTGTGGCCGGGGAGAAGGGGAGGCCCTTGTGAGGGGAGCCATGTTGGGGGAGGAGGGGGGGGGCTCCCCCTTAGGGAGGCCTGCCTGCTGGCAGCCAGAGGGGAGGAGTCCTCAAAACCCAAACGTCCAGTGCCTGACATGGACTCCTCCTCATGATTCTCCTCCTCCTCATGATTGTCCTGCTCCTCATGATTGTCCTCCTCCTCTTGAACCTCCTCCGCGGACTCCGGCCTTGTTGGGGGGGCCTCATTAGGCTGCTGTCCTGGGGTTGGTGCGGTCAGGCCAGATGGCCCTGCACCCTCCTGCACATCTGTGGATGACACAAAACATTCACAGGTTGGAGGATCCACACACATGCCACATATTCCCTTTCACCCCCTCCCCCACACATGCTACACACCTGATATTAAAAAAGAAAACAACTTACCTGGCACCACGGGCTGGGGACTGGAGTCAAAGCCGGGCAGGCCCTCAACTTCATGCCGATGAAAGGTCAGGGCCACCGCACGCTCCTCCGCTGTCAGGCTAATACGGCATGGTGGGCCCCCTCCTGTGCCCCTGGCATGGGCATGCATTCTGGCCAACTTCTTTTTGACCAGACGCCGGAGGTCATTGATTTTTTTGTCAATCCCAGACCTGGTCCGTGTCTCCCCCTGCCCCGCAGAATTCACCTGGTCAGTGATCCTATCCAATATCTCCCTCCTTCTGGCCGGGGTGGTGTTGGCACTCTCTGGGCCGTGGAGGTAACGCCCATACTCGCTAATGGCCCGGGCAAGAATCTGTTTTTCCACAACTGTAAAATTCAGCTTGCGTTTTCTCTCACTCATCCTTCCAAAAAAAAAAAGTCCCAGTCAACAAAATTCACGCACACAAACAAGCACAACCAATCAAAAAAAAACACACACAGAGAGAAAACGACTCAGCAAGAAACAGTCCCCAAAAAACAAAACAAAAATACAGCAGAAAAAGAAACAAAAAGAAATATATCAATCAAACAAACAGTCTCTCAAACACTTATCAAAAACCACTTTCAAAAATCTACTAACAACCACTTGATCACACAGAACACTAATCTGACAACTACAAAACACACCGCAACGAACAACAAGAACAAAAGCACTTTGTTAAATGGGAAGGGACAAAGGGATGTACTTTTGCAAAGGAAGTGCGTTTGTGTGTGTCTATTTATGCTGTTTGCGTAGTTCACAACGTTGCCCTAGTCCATTTCCCATTTCACTGATTGCGCCGCTCCCGAGTTGTGAGCATGCGCACATCGGAGCTGACATGGTCTCGTTCAAGCGCGCATGCGCGAGCCGGCCGGCCCTTCATTTGCATGGGGTCACAGCTCATTTCAATGTAACACGCCCACGTCCTTCCCAATTTGTATTACTCCTCCTTACGCCTCTGGAAAAACGTTACGTATGCGCAATTTCCTGCGCAAAAGCTACGAGAATAGGGTGATTACGCAGCAAAATTGCGCAAGTCTAACGTAAAGGCGGTGCGCTACGCCGGTCCAATAATGCGCAGATGTACGTGAATCTGGGCCATAGCGTCTACAAAATAGGGTATAGTTTTATGGCATTTTTATTTTTATTTTATTCTTTACTATTAATGGCGGGAATCAGTGATTTTTATCGGTACTACGACCATATGGCGGACACTTCGGACACTTTTGACACATTTTTGGGACCATTGGCATTTTTATGGCAATCATTGCTATAAAAATGCATTGATTACTATAAAAATGTCACTGGCAGGGAAGGGGTTAACACTAGGGGGTGAGGAAGGGGTTAATTATGTTCCCTGTGTGTGTTCTAACTGAAGGGGGGGGGGTGGGACTGACTTGGGGAAATGACCGATTAATGAGCGATTGCGGGTGCCCGGCGGTGATCGCACCCGCCGAGCACCCACGACGGGACCAGGGGCTAATCAAGAAGGGGAACTCCGCACCAAATTAGAAAAAAAAACGGCATGGGTTCCCCTTCAGGAGCATATTAGGCCCTTAGGTTTGGTATGGATTGTAAGGGGGAACACCTATGCCGAAAAAATGGCGTGGGGGTTCCCCCCAGATCCATACCAAACCCTTATCCGAGCACACCGCCTGGCGAGACAGAAATAGGGGTGGGGACAAGAGAGTGCCCCCCCTCCTGAGCCGTACCAGACCGCATGCCCTCAACATGGGGGAGTGTGTGCTTTGGGGCAGGGGGGCACTGCGCCCCCCACCACAAAGCACTCTTGTCCCCATGTCGATAGGGACAAGGGCCTCTTCCCGACAACCCTGGCCATTGGTTGTCGGGGTCTGCGGGCGGGGGGCTAATCAGAATCTGGGAGCCCCCTTTAATAAGGTGGCCCTCGGATACTGGCCCCCCACCTTATGTGAATGAGTATGGGGTACAAGTTCAGGATGTGTGTCATGCATGGCACATATGTAATTTTGCTCTGTTTCAGCGCACTCAGCAGATTTGCACCGTTGTCGCACACCACTTTACCAACTGTCAAATTGAGCGGTGTTAGCCACTGATCTTCCTGTAAACGCAAAGCTGAAAGTAGTGCAGGACCAGTGTGGCTCTTGTCTTCCAGGCACAACAGATGCAGCACAGCATGGCAACGTCTCATCTGGCATGTCGAATAAGTTCTGGGGATCTTGGGCGGTGCAGCGGAAGAGACGGTAGCATCGGAAAAGGAGGAGTCAGCCGAGGAGGAGAGGGAGGATGGAGTAGGATGAGAAGGAGAAGAGGCAGGCCTGCATGCAATCCATGGCGGTAAAACCAAATCTACATGGGTGCCACAGGTTACATGCTTGACGACCATCAGAAGGTTCACCCAGTGGGCAGTAAAAGTTATATACCTTCCCTGCCTGTGTTTGCTAGACCATGTGTCTGTCGTCAGATGTATCTTAGCTAGGGATGAGCCGAACACCCCCGGGTTCGGTTTGCACCAGAACGTTCGAACAGACCGCGGGTTCGCACGAATATTTCGAACCCCATTGAAGTCTATGGGATCCGAACGTTCGAATTCAAAAACGGTCGTTTTAAAGACCAAAATTCAATCAAATGTTGGAAAACGTCATTCAGAACCCGGGTCTTGCCCCAGGGAACATGTATCAATGGAATTTTTTTTTTTTTAAACGGCCGTTTTTTTCGGAGCAGCCATTTTAACCACTTAAAGACCCCCGCACGCACATATACGGCCACAACATGGCTCGTACAGGCACAAGGGCGTAAATTTACGTCCCCGCCTGAGTGCGGTTCGGGGGTCCCATCGGGACCCCCTCCGCGGCGTGCGGGGGTCTCCCTACCTCTGGGAGCGATCCGGGATCTGCGGGCGGATGTCCGTGTTTTCCGCCCCCCCCGCGATTGCTCCCAGCCAATGGGAGCGCGCTCCCAGCCTGTCACTTCCTCCTCCTGTGTTTACACAGGAAGGAGGAAATGATGTATTCTCTCATCGCAGCGCTGTTTCCCAGCGCTGCTGATGAGAGAAGACATGACAAGTAAGTGTGCACCAACACAACACTGACACACACTCACATAGGCATATTAACCCCTTGTGATCGCCCCCCCCCACCCCCCTGTCACAGTGTTACTGAATGCAGTGATTTAATCACTGCATTTAGTGTCAGTGTGACAGGCACTGTAAAAAACAGTTAGTGTTAGGTTCAGGATAGCCCCCCCACCCCCCTAATAAAGTTTTAACCCCCTGATCACCGCCCTAGTTAACCCTTTCACTCCTTATTGCCAGCGTCACTAAGCGATCATTTTTCTGATCGCTGTATTAGTGTCGCTGTTCCCGCTAGGTAGCTATTTTTTTTTATTGCGATTTTTTTTTTTTACTAAAGACTGTGGCTAAATACATTTTGGCCTAAATGTTTGACTAAAATTTAGTTTATTTGATTTTTTTTTAACAAAAAGTAAAAAATAGTGTTTTTTTTTCAAAAATGTCGCTCTATTTTTGTATATAGCGCAAAAAATAAAAATCGCAGAGGTGATCAAATACCACCAAAAGAAAGCTCTATTTGTGGGAAGAAAAGGACGCAAATTTTGTTTGGGAGCCACGTCGCACGACCGCGCAATTGTCTGTTAAAGCGACGCAGTGCCGAATCGCAAAAACACCTTGGGTCATTTACCAGCGTATTGGTCCGGGTCTTAAGTGGTTAATGATGCTTAAAGTGAAAAAAAAAAAAAATCCTATAAATATCACACCTGCTGGGTGTCTATAGTAGTGGCACGTGTTTAGAAATGTCCCTGCACAACATGAGAGGACTATAAAAAAAAGTAATTAATGCTACTTGCGCAAGTTCTGTGTGGCAACATTATGTCGAATATTTTAGCGGTGGTGGGGGGCCATTATTGTTTTGTGAAAGAACATTTTTAGAAAAAAGGACACCCCTCAAACATACTGTAATTGGAGCGCAACAAGGAGCCACGTGCAAAGTATTGCATCAAAAATTGTTATTAGGCGCCCCTGTTAAACAAGGGCAGAAAAATTGTGCCTTGGGCACAACACAACAATGCAACCCCTCCCAATAACTCCAATTGGAGCGCAACAAGGAGCCACGTGCAAATTATTGCATCAAAAATTGTTATTAAGCGCCCCTGTTAAACAGGGGCAGAAAAATTGGGCCTTGGACACAACACAACACTGCAACCCCTCACAATAACTCCAATTGGAGCGCAACAAGGAGCCACGTGCAAAGTATTGCATCAAAAATTGTTATTAGGCGCCCCTGTTAAACAGGGGCAGAAAATTTGGGCCTTGGGCACAACACAACACTGCAACCCCTCACTATAACTCCAATTGGAGCGCAACAAGGAGCCACGTGCAAATTATTGCATCAAAAATTGTTATTAAGCGCCCCTGTTAAACAGGGGCAGAAAATTTGGGCCTTGGGCACAACACAACACTGCAACCCCTCCCAATAACTCCAATTGGAGCGCAACAAGGAGCCACGTGCAAAGTATTGCATAAAAAATTGTTATTAGGCGCCCCTGTTAAAACAGGGGCAGAAAAATTGGGCCTTGGGCACAACACGACACTGCAACCCCTCACAATAACTCCAATTGGAGCGCAACAAGGAGCCACGTGCAAAGTATTGCATCAAAAATTGTTATTAGGCGCCCCTGTTAAACAAGGGCAGAAAAATTGGGCCTTGGACACAACACAACACTGCAACCCCTCACAATAACTCCAATTGGAGCGCAACAAGGAGCCACGTGCAAATTATTGCATCAAAAATTGTTATTAAGCGCCCCTGTTAAACAGGGGCAGAAAAATTGGGCCTTGGACACAACACAACACTGCAACCCCTCACAATAACTCCAATTGGAGCGCAACAAGGAGCCACGTGCAAAGTATTGCATCAAAAATTGTTATTAGGCGCCCCTGTTAAACAGGGGCAGAAAATTTGGGCCTTGGGCACAACACAACACTGCAACCCCTCACAATAACTCCAATTGGAGCGCAACAAGGAGCCACGTGCAAATTATTGCATCAAAAATTGTTATTAAGCGCCCCTGTTAAACAGGGGCAGAAAATTTGGGCCTTGGGCACAACACAACACTGCAACCCCTCCCAAAAACTCCAATTGGAGCGCAACAAGGAGCCACGTGCAAAGTATTGCATAAAAAATTGTTATTAGGCGCCCCTGTTAAAACAGGGGCAGAAAAATTGGGCCTTGGGCACAACACGACACTGCAACCCCTCACAATAACTCCAATTGGAGCGCAACAAGGAGCCACGTGCAAAGTATTGCATCAAAAATTGTTATTAGGCGCCCCTGTTAAACAAGGGCAGAAAAATTGTGCCTTGGGCACAACACAACAATGCAACCCCTCCCAATAACTCCAATTGGAGCGCAACAAGGAGCCACGTGCAAATTATTGCATCAAAAATTGTTATTAAGCGCCCCTGTTAAACAGGGGCAGAAAAATTGGGCCTTGGACACAACACAACACTGCAACCCCTCACAATAACTCCAATTGGAGCGCAACAAGGAGCCACGTGCAAAGTATTGCATCAAAAATTGTTGTTAGGCGCCCCTGTTAAACAGGGGCAGAAAATTTGGGCCTTGGGCACAACACAACACTGCAACCCCTCACAATAACTCCAATTGGAGCGCAACAAGGAGCCACGTGCAAATTATTGCATCAAAAATTGTTATTAAGCGCCCCTGTTAAACAGGGGCAGAAAATTTGGGCCTTGGGCACAACACAACACTGCAACCCCTCCCAATAACTCCAATTGGAGCGCAACAAGGAGCCACGTGCAAAGTGTTGCATAAAAAATTGTTATTAGGCGCCCCTGTTAAAACAGGGGCAGAAAAATTGGGCCTTGGGCACAACACGACACTGCAACCCCTCACAATAACTCCAATTGGAGCGCAACAAGGAGCCACGTGCAAAGTATTGCATCAAAAATTGTTATTAGGTGCCTCTGTTAAAACGGGGGCAGAAAAATTGTGCCTTGGGCACAACACAACACTGCAACCCCTCACAATAACTCCAATTGGAGCGCAACAAGGAGCCACGTGCAAAATATTGCATCAAAAATTGTTATTAGGTGCCCCTGTTAAAACGGGGGCAGAAAAATTGGGCCTTGGGCACAACACAACACTGCAACCCCTCACAATAACTCCAATTGGAGCGCAACAAGGAGCCACGTGCAAAGTATTGCATCAAAAATTGTTATTAGGCGCCCCTGTTAAACAGGGGCAGAAAAATTGGGCCTTGGGCACAACACAACACTTGCAACCCCTGTGATGTCCTGTGTGTTGTGAGAGACACAAGACTCTGGTCTGGAGCAATGGATGTTTATTCAGTACAGGCTGTACACTGCAACATGCATCTCAGGACATTACATCTTCTCTGCTTCCTACATGAGCACACTCTAAGATGGCCACTGTACCCCTTGACCCTTGTCATCACTGCTGGGCGGAGCAAGCCTTAAAGTGCCAGTACATATGGAACCCTTCAGGTATAACACCTTCCATCCATCCCTCAAAAAAAACCAAAACACAATAAAACCATAACAGAGCTCGCAACCGAACGGTCTCAAAACTATGCTGGAGGTGTAATAGTGCTGTGGGCTCTCACTTCCACATCTTTTGGGAATGTCCCCCTGTCCACCGTTTTTGGCTTCAGGTCCAGAAGTTGTTGGAGGATTTGATGGAGGTTCCCGTCACTCTGACGCCCATGTACTGCTTGGTAGGTCTCCCGTTCCCTGGTGTCTCTAAGGCCCTGCGCCGATTGATATCTTTTATTCTGCTGGCTGCTAAGAGGGTTATCCCTAGACTGTGGTTGTCCACCTCGCCCCCAACAATTTCACAGCTGCTCGCTACTGTAGCTGACATCCGCAGAATGGAGCAACTGACGGCTACAGTGGAGGGCACGGAAGATACTTTTTCTGAAACATGGTCAGTGTGGGATGACTCAGTTTATGGGTCTGAAAGAGGCGGCTCCAGGCAGCTGGCCTCGCTTACCTAAACATTCCACTAGTGTGTTTACTGCTTTTTTTTTTTGTTTACAAACTTTTTTATTGAGAATAAATGGTGGTACAAATCCATATAATGAATACATATACAAAAAAGATGGATAAAACAAATGAGAGGTCAGACTGTGAACATACAGCGGAGGTTTACCCTAAATATAAGCCCTCCCATGTGATCCAGCATACTGGCGTCAGCGCCAGTATGCTGGTTTTTTTTTTTTAAATCCATGTACTTACTGTCTTATGCAGAATTTTATTCTTTTTACCCCGCGGTGGACGGCGCCAGTATAGGTAATCTTGGCGAAAATGCGGCGCCTGCGCACAGACCTAGGAGCTGACTGCGCAGGCGCCGTATTTCTCCGAGTCCTACGGCTATGGCGCGTCACGCCCTCCGAAAAACGCCGAAATAGGACTCGGAGAAATACGGCGCCTGCGCAGTCAGCTCCTAGGTCTGTGCGCAGGCGCCGCATTTTCGCCGAGATTACCCGAGTCCTTTTCGGGTACTTTCGTAAGATGTGACGCGCTATACTGGCGCCGTCCACCGCGGGGTAAAAAAAATAAAATTCTGCATAAGACAGTAAGTACATGGATTTAAAAAAAAAAAAACAGCATACTGGCGCTGACGCCAGTATGCTGGATCACATGGAAGGGCTTATATTTAGGGTGAACCTCCGCTTTAATACAGCTTTTACAGGCCACAGTTGTATATATGGTTTAACAGGAAAAATGAATCATATACTGTATGTGTTTACTGCTTTTAAGTACAGTTTTTTTCCTGTGTAGTTTTACTGTATGTCTATGGAGTGCTTCTGTTGCCTCCATGGCTCTTGGACAGTTGATTATTGTTATCGTATTTTGAATGTCCTCCTTTGATTACTTTTGTATGCTTCGTAGTTCACAAAGACAATGTATACCCATGTTCCTCTATACTGTTAATGATTTACCTGTACTTTATTTTTTCTGTACGATTTGCAAAACTTATAAATAAACAATTAAAAAAAAAAAAACATAACAGAAACAAAACATTAACTGATAACTGTCCAGTAACAGTCCTCCAAACACAGGAAAATTACAGGACTTCAAGCTTCCAGGGACAGTTGCGGGGTTAATATGTCATCAAATCACTTCCGTCGGCCCCGTCGAAAGTCTCGTAACCGCTCTTGCAACTGCAACCGGTCAGGAGGGCGACAGTGACGTTGAGGCCGGGCATCCAGCGATTCGGGACCGGAGGAAACAGGGCTGGCCGGAATGGGTACCGGTGGGGCCATGAAGGGATCCCCCAACTCAGAGGGTAAACAGACCTCTGGACCAGAGCTGGAGGGCTCTGCTGGAGCTGAGTTCAAAAGTTCAGAGTCCCCACAATCATCAGTCTCTGTGCATCCTGATTCGCTGGGAGCAGATCCTTGAGACACTGGTGGTTCAGCCGGCATCAGGGATTCGGGCAGTTGAGAACGAGGACGCAGTTGGTCCGCATGACGTCTGCAAATGGAAGCATCTTCCAGGTGGATTTTGTACATCTTGGGTCCCAAAGTCTCTGCAATGACAGCAGGAAGCCAACGGGTGTTGGAAGACCCATAAGATCGGGCCCATACCTTTTGTTGGGCTGTGAATCCGGGAAGCTCATTGTGTTTGACCATCTTGTCTTGGGACTGCAGTACATGTTCCTGGACTGTTTGAGGGCGGAGCATATCCAAAACAGTCCATGGCTGCCGACCCAGAAGGAGTTCTGCTGGAGTTTTCCCAGTGGTTGCATGTGGTGTGTTCCTGTAAGCAGAAAGGAAGGAGTCCAGCTGCTGGGGTGACAGAGACTGTTGTTTACTTGCAGTCACTGTAGCTTTGAAATAGCGTTTGAAAGTCTGCACAAACCTCTCTGCTTGACCATTTGTAGCTGGGTGGTAAGGTGCGGTCAACTTGTGCTTGATGTTGTGGGCAGTCAGGAAACGCTGAAACTCCTGACTGGTGAATTGTGCACCGTTGTCCGTGACGATCTCTCTGGGGTATCCAAACGTAGCAGCGAGATGTAACAGTATGGAAACCGTTGCCTTAGTCGTTGGCTGAGTAACAGGAATGACCCCAGGCCACTTTGAATGGACGTCCACTATGATCAAGAAGGTGTGTCCTCTGATCGGGCCTGCAAAGTCCAAGTGTAGGCGAAACCAAGGAACCGTGGGCCAAGTCCAGGGCTGGACGCACCCTCGAGGAGGGTCTCTTGCCGTTTGTGCACATCCAACACAAGCATTCACATATGTTGCGATATCTGAGTCTAGGTTTGGCCACCACACATAGCCTCTGGCCTTTTGTTTCATACGAGTGCCCCCGGGATGACCAGTATGTAGCAAGTCCAGAATGTGTCTCCGGAGGGTCTGTGGAATGATCACTCGGTCTCCCCATAAAACACAGTTGCCAGCCCCAGTTAATTCCATACGCCTACGGAAATAAGGTTCATACTCCTGTGTGACAGTTGCAGGCCAACCGGACCGTACCCAGGAGAGTATTGTTTTCATAAAGGTATCCTTGGTTGTATGGGCTGCTATCTCTTCAGAAGACAAGAAGGACAGGCTGGTGTAACGACAACTCTTGACCGGTGAAGAAGGGTCCATGGACCTCCCTGTCAGTCGGGACATTGCGTCCGCATTAGCATTGGCATCATGACCACGATACTGAATTTTGTAGCTGTATGCCCCCAAGAATAGGGCATAGCGTTGGAGGCGGGCCGCAGTAGTCTGGGAGATGCCTTTGTCAGGGCTAAAGATCTGAAGGAGTGGTTTATGGTCCGTCAGTATGGTGAATTCCCTACCATACAGGTAAAGATGAAACTTCTTAATTGCCCATATCAGCGCAAGAGCCTCTTTGTCAATGTGTGAGTAATTGCTTTCTGCTTTTGTCAAAGACCTGGAGGCAAATGCCACTGGTTTTTCTGACCCATCTGGTAAGATGTGGGATAGTACCGCCCCCAGACCATAGGGTGAGGCATCACAAGCCAAGGTGAGAGTCTTCTGGAGGTCATAGTGCACAAGCATGCGTGACGCCAACAGCTTCCGCTTAGAAACTTCAAAAGCACTCTGGCATGCAGCCGACCAGTCCCATCTGGAGTGTTTCTCCAAAAGCTTGTTCAACGGAAACAAGGTGTGTGCCAGATCTGGCAGGAATTTGTGGTAATAGTTCAGCAAGCCAAGGTATGATCGCAGCTGCTGGACGTTGGTTGGGGCTGGAGCTTTGACTAAAGCATCAACTTTGGCTTCTGTGGTGTATATACCTTCTGCATCCACAAGGTGGCCACAAAACTCCAATTTAGGCACCATGAATTGGCATTTTGCTAAGTTCACTTTCAGACCCTGTTCTTGGAGTCTCGCCAACACAAGCTCCACATTCTGCTTGTGTTCCTGGTCAGTCCGTCCCGTGATGAGCATGTCATCTAGCAGGCACTGCGTAAAAGGAATGTCCGCCAAAATCTCGTCCATTTTTCGTTGCCAAATGGCTGGGGCAGAGGCTACCCCAAACACCATCCGATTGTATTCATACAGTCCCTTGTGGGTGTTGATGGTCAGAAACTTGCGGAAAGAAGGATGGACCTCAAACTGTAAATATGCTTGTTTGAGATCAAGCTTGGTGAACTTTTCACCCCCTGCAAGAGAGGCAAAAATGTCATCTACTCTGGGTAGGGGATACTGGTCTATTTCCAGTTGGGAGTTCAGTGCCATGCGGAAATCGCCACAAATGCGCAAGTCCCCATTCGCTTTCTTTACCGGTACAACTGGTGATGCCCACTCGCTGTGCTCTACCTTTGAGATGACACCTTGTTCCTCCAGCCGACTTAGTTCTGCTTCCACACCTGCTCGGAGTGCGAAAGGTACTGTCCGAGCTTTGAAGAACTTAGGCTGAGCGTTGGGTTTCAGCTTGAGTCTCACACAGTCATGTTTTATTTTTCCCAACTGGTCATCAAAAACCTTTGGGAACCGCTGCTTCAGGGACACCACCCATCCTTCATCATCTCCTAATGGCATGGTAACGGTGTTACAGGGACTTATGGCGATGTCTGGCATACCAAAGTGAGCAATCCAGTCTCTCCCAAAGAGAGGGGGTCCCCCATTTTTCAGTATATATAATGGCAGTCTCTTTGTCTGACCCTTGTAAAATACCTTTACTTTTGCGTAACCCAGTGGGTGGAGTATCTGCTTTGAGTATGTCTGCAGTTTGATTGGTGTTGGGCGGACAGTTCTTCGGGTCTGAAGTTGTCTCCATTGTTTCTGGGTGATAACTGAAACTGCTGCTCCTGTGTCTACATCCATCTTGAGTTTCTTTCCCTTAATGGTTACATCTACAGTCATTGCGGAGGGTGCTGCATGCATATGATGTATGTCTAACCTGTGGAGCACAGCCTCTGACTCAGATGATGATGTATATCTTCCCACCATATATGTCTTTGTCTTGGGGTTCAGAGGTTGTTTATCTCGCACCTTCTTGCTACGGCAAACTCGTTTCAGATGGCCGGTCCTACTGCAATTATGACAGGTCTGATCCTTAAACCGGCAGACTTTGTGATCATGGTCTGTATTCCCACAACGGTAGCAAGCTGACTCCCGGCTTGGTGAGGGTCGGTATTTCCAGTTTGCGGCAGTTGGCTTGACTGCTGTTCTGAAAACTTCCTGCTTCACCTCTTCCCTTCTGCTCTGGGGGTTCAATTGCTCTGTATCTTTCACAGCCATTTCCATCACTGAAGCTATCTCAATTGCCTTTGTAAGGGTAAGGTCTTTCTCTGTTAACAGTCTCTTTTGTGTCAACTCACAATGCAGTCCCATAACAAACTTATCTCTCAGTGCAGTAGGTAGGTAGTCCCCAAAAGAACAGGTAGAGGCTAGTCTGCGAAGGGCGAGCACATAAGCTTTAATCTCTTCACCTGTCTGCTGCTGCCTCTGATAGAAGCGAAATCTTTCTGCTATTTCTAGTGGTTTGGGCTGGAAGTGATCCTCTAGCAGTGTCAGCAGTAGTGTTGAGCAGAATATGCCATATTCGATTTTGCGATATATCTCGAATATATAGTCGAATATTTGAGATATATTCGCTAAATACGAATATTCGTGATATTTTTTGGAAATTAAATTATTGCGAATTTTCGCTATTGCGAATGCGAATGCGAATTGCGATTGCGAATGCGAATTTTCGAGAAATGCGGAATGGAGCACTCCGATTGGCTCAGAATATTCGTGATATTTTACAATATAAAATAATTGCGAATATTCGAGAAATGCAGAATGGAGCACTCTGATTGGCTCAGAATATTCGTGATATTTTACAATACAAAATAATTGCGAATATTCGAGAAATGCGGAAGGAGCACTCTGATTGGCTCAGAATATTCGTGATATATTACAATACACAATAATTGCGAATATTCGGCAAATGCGGAAGGAGCACTCTGATTGGCTCAGAATATTCGTGATATATTACAATACACAATAATTGCGAATATTCAAGAAATGCGGAAGGAGCACTCTGATTGGCTCAGAATATTCGTGATATATTACAATATAAAATAATTGCGAATATTCGAGAAATGCGGAATGGAGCACTCTGATTGGCTCAGAATATTCGTGATATATTACAATATAAAATAATTGCGAATATTCGAGAAATGCGGAATGGAGCACTCTGATTGGCTCAGAATATTCGTGATATATTACAATATAAAATAATCGCGCGATATCGCTATTGCCGAATAATCGCATTGCGATTTTTCGGCAATATAAAATGAGCGCTGCAGCTACTCGGCCCAAGGTCTCTAATCATACCAGCAATGCTTTTAGACGTCGATGGGGATCTCTAGGATGTGATCTGTTCTAAAAAAAAAATTGAAAACATTCGAATATTCGAAATAGCGAATATTCGCCGCGATATTCGTGTTATTCGCGAATACTCGAATATGCAATATTCGTAGCGAATATTCGCAATGCGAATATTCGTGAGCAACACTAGTCAGCAGCTCTGCCAATGTCTTAGCTGAAGGTTTTACAGGGGAAAGCAGATCTCTAAGAGTGTCATACGTTTTGGACCCAACCAATGTAAGAAAAACTGCCACTTGCCTGTTGTCTGTGATGTCATTTGCACTAAAATACTGTTCCAGCCTCTCAACCCAGGAACTCCAGGATGTCTGTTCTCCATCAAACTCACTCAATGTCCCGATTAATGACATTTTCCTGCTGGGATCTGTGACTGCTTTTATCCAGGTGACAATCCACAATGTCCTTGTCTCTCTCTATCTCTCAGACTGATAGAAACTTTGTAAATTGCATTCTTGTCGCCACTGTGATGTCCTGTGTGTTGTGAGAGACACAAGACTCTGGTCTGGAGCAATGGATGTTTATTCAGTACAGGCTGTACACTGCAACATGCATCTCAGGACATTACATCTTCTCTGCTTCCTACATGAGCACACGCTAAGATGGCCACTGTACCCCTTGACCCTTGTCATCCCTGCTTGTCGGAGCCAGCCTTAAAGTGCCAGTACATATGGAACCCTTCAGGTATAACAACCCCTCCCAATAACTCCAATTGGAGCGCAACAAGGAGCCACGTGCAAATTATTGCATCAAAAATTGTTATTAGGCGCCCCTGTTAAACAGGGGCAGAAAAATTGGGCCTTGGGCACAACACAACACTGTAACCCCTCACAATAACCCCAATTGGAGCGCAACAAGGAGCCACGTGCAAAGTATTGCATCAAAAATTGTTATTAGGCTCCCCTGTTAAACAGGGGCAGAAAAATTGGGCCTTGGGCACAACACAACACTGCAACCCCTCACAATAACTCCAATTGGAGCAAAACAAGGAGCCACGTGCAAAGTATTGCATCAAAAATTGTTATTAGGCACCCCTGTTAAACAGGGGCTGAAAAATTGTGCCTTGGGCACAACACAACAATGCAACCCCTCCCAATAACTCCAATTGGAGCGCAACAAGGAGCCACGTGCAAATTATTGCATCAAAAATTGTTATTAAGCGCCCCTGTTAAACAGGGGCAGAAAAATTGGGCCTTGGACACAACACAACACTGCAACCCCTCACAATAACTCCAATTGGAGCGCAACAAGGAGCCACGTGCAAAGTATTGCATCAAAAATTGTTATTAGGCGCCCCTGTTAAACAGGGGCAGAAACACAACATTTCTTACTAGCTATCAGCAAGAAAAGTGAGGAGGAGAAGGATATTCCATCAGCAGCATAAGAGGACAGTCACTCAGCATCAGCAGTCTAAAAGGGATCCGACATTTCAACAAAAAGATATTATTCATTAATATCAGCATCAGGTGCTTGGTAGCTGGTGTTGATCCAAGCCTGATTCATTTTGATGAAGGTCAGTCGATCAACAGAGCCGGTGGAGAGGCGCACCCTGTGATCAGTCACAAAGCCTCCAGCAGCACTGAATGTCCGTTCTGAAAGAACACTGGATGCAGGGCAAGCCAGTAGCTCAATTGCATACTGGGCAAGCTCTGGCCAGTGATCCATCCTCAAGACCCAGTAAGCCAGAGGATTTTCGGTGGGGAAGGTGTCCAAGTCGGATCTTGCCCCTAGGTATTTCCGGACCATGTAAACCAGACGCTGGCGATGGTTGCTGGAACCGGTCAGATCTTGGGGCTGCGGACTAAAAAACTGCCTGAACGCATCGGTCAGACGACCACCTTCTCCACCGCCCCTTCTGTAAATCACCGAAGCCTCAGCAAGACGTTGTCCAGAGCCAGGTTTTAGTAATCCCCCCGGTTCTGGGAACGCATTGCACAGACCCTTCTGCAAGGCCTCCCGCAGAAGTTTCATCTTCTGCTCCCTCTGCGATGGCAACATAAGGCCAGCAACCTTACTCTTGTAACGTAGATCAAGGAGAGTTGCCAGCCAGTAATGATCCCTCTCCTTAATAGCACGTACACGAGGATCCTTAAGCAGGCTTTGCAGGATCAGGGAGGCCATGCAGCGTAGGTTTGCTGAGGCATTCGGGCCACAGTCCTCTGGGTCATTGAGGACAACAGGATCCACAGGTACCTCATCCCAGCCACGTAAAACTCCACGTGCTCCTTGGGACTGTAAATGATCCCTTGAAGACTGCTGCTGCTGAGTGCTAGGCTCCACCTCCATGCTGCTGATACAATCCTCCTCCTCCTCCTCCTCTTCCTGTGGGCTAGGTGGACAAGCAGGACCACTGTCTGGGTAAAGGGGGCCTTGAGAGGTAAGGAAGTCCTCCTCTTCCTCCCTCTGTTCTGCCTCAAGGGCCCTGTCCATTATTCCACGTAGTGTGTGCTCCAACATGTGAATAAGAGGGACAGTCTCACTGATGCATGCACTGTCACTGCTCACCATCCTCGTGGCCTCCTCAAATGGTGACAGGACAGTGCATGCATCCCTGATCAAGGCCCACTGGCGTGGGGAAAAAAAACCTAGCTCCCCTGACCCTGTTCTGCTGCCATATTGGCACAGGTACTCATTGATGGCCCGTTGCTGCGTGTTCAGCCGCTGCAGCATAGCCAACGTTAAGTTCCATCTGGTGGGCATGTCACAAATTAGGCGGTTCTTGGGCAGGTTGTATTCCCTTTGGAGGTCAGTCAGCCGAGCAGTGGCATTATATGACCTTTGAAAATGCACACAGACTTTCCTGGCCTGCTTCAGGACATCCTGTAAGCCCGGGTAACTGCCCAAGAACCGCTGCACCACCAAATTGAGGACATGCGCAAAACAGGGCACGTGGGTGAGTTTTCCCTGTCGCAGGGCAGAGAGGAGGTTGGTGTCATTATCGCTGACCACCATTCCAGGCTTCAGCTGGCGTGGCGTCAACCACCTCTCAGCCTGACCCTGCAGAGCTGACAAAACCTCTTCCCCAGTGTGGCTCCTGTCTCCCAAGCACACTAGCTATAGCACCGCATGGCATCTCTTGGCCTGCATTCCTGCGTATCCCCTCGTATGCCTACGGAGCACGGCTGGTTCGGAGAAAACATCCCTACAGGAAGAGGCCACAGAGGAAAAAGAAGAGGAGGGGTGGAGGAAAGAGGTGTGTCACAAGCAGTAGTATTGTTTTGGAGGCGTGGTGGCGGAACAACCTCCAAAACTACTGGACCTTGCCCTGCGTCCTTCCCAGCTGCCAGCAGAGTCACCCAATGTGCCATAAAAGACAGGTAACGTCCCTGTCCATGCCTGCTGGACCATGAGTCAGCGGTAATTTGCACCTTACCACTGACCGCCCTGTCCAGCGAGGCATGGACATTGCCTTCCACATGCCGGTAGAGAGCCGGAATAGCAGGGGGCAGAATCTACCAACTGAAAAGGTAGCAGTTGAAGTGCTAGCAATTTCGCTAAGCTAGCATTCAACTGCTGGGCATGTGGATGGCTGAGATTGTACTTCTTTCGGCGCTGCAGCAGCTGGGGCAGGGAAATTTGCCTGGTACTATCAGTAGATTGACCGCTACTACTAGCTTGTGACACACCTATTTCTACACCTTCACTGCAGGCTTCAGAGAGGACTGGGGGTCTACTGGGGTTGGAGGTCCCAGAAGGGCAAGGGGGGTACGCTTTTGTCTTTGGTGTGGGTCTTTTTGGTGTGCTTGCCAACGAGCTGCATGGCAGGTGGACATATGTCTGGACAAGCATGTGGTACCCAGGCGGTTGATGTTTTGGGCACGCGAGATACGCTTGCGACATAAGTTGCAAATAGCAAAGGTACGATCTTGTGGACATGTTTCAAAAAAGGCCCACACCAAAGAACTTTTGCAGTACCAGTCAGACACAGCAGCGCCATGCACAAGCGCCGTAGATGTGCGCTGTAATGCAGTGGGTGTGACCTTAAGCTGACCCCTGGAGGGCATCCTGCCTCTTTGGAGATGTGACTGTGCCTCCTCCTCCTCCTCCTCCTCTCTCCTATCAGGCACCCAGGTAGAGTCAGTGACCTCATCATCCCCTCCCTCCTCATCACTGTCAACAACCTGGCAGTATGGTCCAACTGGGGGAACATCATCACTGACAAATTGCTGTCCCTCTCGGACACCCCCTCTCCCTTGGCTCACATCAATGCCTTCCTCTATCAGTGTTCCGTCATCGGAGTCTTCAAAACGCTGCGCATCTTCCTGCAGCATGTACCCAACACTGTGTTGAAACAGTTCGGGGGACTCCTCAGGAGGACATGGTGGTACTAGGGAAGTATTGTGTGAAGCCATTGTGCAGAGGGAAGAGGACGCCTTGGCAGCTGCTTTGCCAGATAAACTTTGATCAGTCTGTGTGAGAGAGGATGAGGAGGATGAGGACGGCTTGGTCATCCACTCTACTAATTTCTCTGCATGTTGAGGCTCAACACGGCCAGCTCCCGAAAAGAAGGACGAGCGGCCACAGCCACGGCCATGTGCTGAAGAGGATGCACCACATACACTACCAGCGTTACCTCTACATGCAGAGCCTGCTTGCCCTCGTGACTCTCTGCCTCTCTTTGTTGTCCTTCCAGACATATTTATGCGTTCAGGTGGTATATAACAGCACACGTACAGTGACACTAACTGCGCTCAGGTGGTATATAACAGCACAGGTGCGGTGACACTAACTGCGCTCAGGTGGTATGTAACAGCACACGTCCAGTGACACTAACTGCGCTCAGGTGGTATGTAACAGCACACGTCCAGTGACACTAACTGCGCTCAGGTGGTATATAACAGCACACGTCCAGTGACACTAACTGCGCTCAGGTGGTATATAACAGCACATGTCCAGTGACACTAACTGCGCTCAGGTGGTATATAACAGCACACGTACAGTGACACTAACTGCGCTCAGGTGGTATATAACAGCACACGTCCAGTGACACTAACTGCGCTCAGGTGGTATATAACAGCACACGTCCAGTGACACTAACTGCGCTCAGGTGGTATATAACAGCACACGTCCAGTGACACTAACTGCGCTCAGGTGGTATATAACAGCACACGTCCAGTGACACTAACTGCGCTCAGGTGGTATATAACAGCACACGTCCAGTGACACTAACTGCGCTCAGGTGGTATATAACAGCACAGGTGCGTGACACTAACTGCGCTCAGGTGGTATATAACAGCACAGGTGAGGTGACACTAAATACGCTCAGGTGGTATATAACAGCACACGTACAGTGACACTAACTGCGCTCAGGTGGTATATAAAAGCACACGTACAGTGACACTAACTGCACTCAGGTGGTATGTAACAGCACACGTACAGTGACACTAACTGCGCTCAGGTGGTATGTAACAGCACACGTCCAGTGACACTAAGGCCGCGTACACACGAGGGGATATGTCCGCTGAAAACGGTCCGATGGACCGTTTCAGCAGACATCTCCGCTCGTGTGTATGGGCTAGCGGACAGATTTCTCCACCCGACAGATTTCAAAGCATGCTTTGAAATCCATCCGGTGGGGATCTGTCCGCCCGACATGTCTGCTGGTTAGTACACTTACCAGCAGACATGTCGGCCCCCACCGCCGCCGCGCCGCTGCCGAATGGATTCGGCGCATGCGCGGAAGTGTTTTACTTCCTGGTGCGGTGACGTTGCGGTGACGCGGCGGCGTCAACGTCACCGCCGCGTCACCGTCACGTCACCGCGCCTTCCGGCGGCGGGGAATTTGATCCGATGGTGTGTACACGCCATCGGATCAAACTCCCGATCGGACATATCCGATGGAAATGGTCCGCGGACCGTTTTCATCGGATATATCCGATCGTGTGTACGCCGCCTTACTGCGCTCAGGTGGTATGTAACAGCACACGTCCAGTGACACTAACTGCGCTCAGGTGGTATATAACAGCACACGTCCAGTGACACTAACTGCGCTCAGGTGGTATGTAACAGCACACGTCCAGTGACACTAACTGCGCTCAGGTGGTATGTAACAGCACACGTCCAGTGACACTAACTGCGCTCAGGTGGTATGTAACAGCACACGTCCAGTGACACTAACTGCGCTCAGGTGGTATGTAACAGCACACGTCCAGTGACACTAACTGCGCTCAGGTGGTATATAACAGCACACGTACAGTGACACTAACTGCGCTCAGGTGGTATATAACAGCACACGTCCAGTGACACTAACTGCGCTCAGGTGGTATATAACAGCACACGTCCAGTGACACTAACTGCGCTCAGGTGGTATATAACAGCACACGTCCAGTGACACTAACTGCGCTCAGGTGGTATATAACAGCACAGGTGCGTGACACTAACTGCGCTCAGGTGGTATATAACAGCACAGGTGAGGTGACACTAAATACGCTCAGGTGGTATATAACAGCACACGTACAGTGACACTAACTGCGCTCAGGTGGTATATAAAAGCACACGTACAGTGACACTAACTGCGCTCAGGTGGTATGTAACAGCACACGTACAGTGACACTAACTGCGCTCAGGTGGTATGTAACAGCACACGTCCAGTGACACTAACTGCGCTTAGGTGGTATGTAACAGCACACGTCCAGTGACACTAACGTCGCTCAGGTGGTATATAAAAGCACACGTCCAGTGACACTAACTGCGCTCAGGTGGCATGTAACAGCACACGTCCAGTGACACTAACTGCGCTCAGGTGGTATATAACAGCACACGTCCAGTGACACTAACTGCGCTCAGGTGGTATATAACAGCACACGTACAGTGACATTAACTGCGCTCAGGTGGTATATAACAGCACACGTCCAGTGACACTAACTGCGCTCAGGTGGTATATAACAGCACACGTCCAGTGACACTAACTGCGCTCAGGTGGTATATAACAGCACACGTCCAGTGACACTAACTGCGCTCAGGTGGTATATAACAGCACAGGTGCGTGACACTAACTGCGCTCAGGTGGTATATAACAGCACAGGTGCGGTGACACTAAATGCGCTCAGGTGGTATATAACAGCACACGTACAGTGACACTAACTGCGCTCAGGTGGTATATAAAAGCACACGTACAGTGACACTAACTGCGCTCAGGTGGTATGTAACAGCACACGTACAGTGACACTAACTGCGCTCAGGTGGTATGTAACAGCACACGTACAGTGACACTAACTGCGCTCAGGTGGTATATAAAAGCACACGTACAGTGACACTAACTGCGCTCAGGTGGTATATAACAGCACAGGTGCGGTGACACTAACTGCGCTTAGGTGGTATGTAACAGCACACGTCCAGTGACACTAACGTCGCTCAGGTGGTATATAAAAGCACACGTCCAGTGACACTAACTGCGCTCATGTGGCATGTAACAGCACACGTACAGTGACACTAACTGCGCTCAGGTGGTATATAACAGCACACGTCCAGTGACACTAACTGCGCTCAGGTGGTATATAACAGCACACGTACAGTGACACTAACTGCGCTCAGGTGGTATATAACAGCACACGTCCAGTGACACTAACTGCGCTCAGGTGGTATATAACAGCACACGTCCAGTGACACTAACTGCGCTCAGGTGGTATATAACAGCACACGTCCAGTGACACTAACTGCGCTCAGGTGGTATATAACAGCACAGGTGCGTGACACTAACTGCGCTCAGGTGGTATATAACAGCACAGGTGTGGTGACACTAAATGCGCTCAGGTGGTATATAACAGCACACGTACAGTGACACTAACTGCGCTCAGGTGGTATATAAAAGCACACGTACAGTGACACTAACTGCGCTCAGGTGGTATGTAACAGCACACGTACAGTGACACTAACTGCGCTCAGGTGGTATGTAACAGCACACGTCCAGTGACACTAACTGCGCTCAGGTGGTATATAAAAGCACACGTACAGTGACACTAACTGCGCTCAGGTGGTATATAACAGCACAGGTGCGGTGACACTAACTGCGCTTAGGTGGTATGTAACAGCACACGTCCAGTGACACTAACGTCGCTCAGGTGGTATATAAAAGCACACGTACAGTGACACTAACTGCGCTCAGGTGGCATGTAACAGCACACGTACAGTGACACTAACTGCGCTCAGGTGGTATGTAACAGCACACGTACAGTGACACTAACTGCGCTCAGGTGGTAGGTAACAGCACACATACAGTGACACTAACTGCGCTCAGGTGGTATATAAAAGCACACGTACAGTGACACTAACTGCGCTCAGGTGGTATATAACAGCACACGTCCAGTGACACTAACTGTGCTCAGGTGGTATATAACAGCACACGTACAGTGACACTAACTGCGCTCAGGTGGTATATAACAGCACACGTCCAGTGACACTAACTGCGCTCAGGTGGTATATAACAGCACAGGTGCGGTGACACTAACTGCGCTCAGGTGGTATGTAACAGCACACGTCCAGTGGCACTAACTGCGCTCAGGTGGTATATAACAGCACACGTCCAGTGACACTAACTGCGCTCAGGTGGTATATAACAGCACACGTCCAGTGACACTAACTGCGCTCAGGTGGTATATAACAGCACACGTCCAGTGACACTAACTGCACTCAGGTGGTATATAACAGCACACGTCCAGTGACACTAACTGCGCTCAGGTGGTATATAACAGCACAGGTGCGGTGACACTAACTGCGCTCAGGTGGTATGTAACAGCACACGTACAGTGACACTAACTGCGCTCAGGTGGTATATAACAGCACAGGTGCGGTGACACCAAATGCGCTCAGGTGGTATATAACAGCACACGTGCGGTGACACCAAATGCGCTAAGGTGGTATGTAACAGCACACATGCGGTGACCCCAAATGCGCTAAGGTGGTATGTAACAGCACACGTGCGGTGAGCCCAAATGCGCTCAGGTGATATGTAACAGCACACGTGCGGTGACACCAAATGCGCTAAGGTGGTATGTAACAGCACACGTGCGGTGACACCAAATGCGCTAAGGTGGTATGTAACAGCACACGTGCGGTGACACCAAATGCGCTAAGGTGGTATGTAACAGCACACGTGCGGTGACACCAAATGCGCTAAGGTGGTATGTAACAGCACACATGCGGTGACACCAAATGCGCTAAGGTGGTATGTAACAGCACACGTGCAGTGACCCCAAATGCGCTCAGGTGATATGTAACAGCACACGTGCGGTGACACCAAATGCGCTAAGGTGGTATGTAACAGCACACGTGTGGTGACACCAAATGCGCTAAGGTGGTATGTAACAGCACACGTGCGGTGACACCAAATGCGCTAAGGTGGTATGTAACAGCACACGTGCGGTGACACCAAATGCACTAAGGTGGTATGTAACAGCACACGTGCGGTGACCCCAAATGCGCTCAGGTGGTATGTAACAGCACACGTGCGGTGACACCAAATGCGCTAAGGTGGTATGTAACAGCACACGTGCAGTGACCCCAAATGCGCTAAGGTGGTATTAAACAGCACACGCACAGTCAGAGCGACTGCGTTTCTGTGCAATTCAATAGCCCACTTGCATTAACAGCAACTGCCTTTTTGTGCAAATAAATAGCACACGTGCAGTAACAGTTAATGCGTCTATGTGCAATTAACTAACAAGTGTACACTAACACGTTAGAGCATCAAACACAATCTCCTGCCTGACAGATACTAATAGCAGAACTAGCTAAGCTATACAGTTTATAAATATATTGACAACTCCTAGGGATGTCAATATATTCTCTACAAACTGTACATTTAACAATACTAACTAGTAGCCTCCCTGATCTATCTATCTATCTATCTATCTATCTATCTATCTATCTATCTATCTATCTATCTATCTATCTATCTATCTATCTATCTATCTATCTATCTATCTGAAAAAGACACAATGGGCCAGATTCAGGTAGATGCGAGCATCTTTGCTCTGGAGTAACGCTTCTTATTTACGTTACGCTGCCGAAATACGATCGTGAATTGCCGATTCCCGCTGATTAACATATTTTTTCAGCGTAAATCAGCGCCATTTTTAAATTAAAGTTGCGATGCGATGGCGAAATTCAATTGCGCCGATCGCATCGGAACTCCAACCCGGCGTTTCTTGTTTTCTGGTTACAGAAAACAGAAACGCCAGCTTAAAGTGACAGTTAGGCTGGAGTATCACAGATACTCCAGCCTAACTCTACCTGAATCTGGCCCTGTGTCTCTATCTATCTATCTATCTATCTATCTATCTATCTATCTATCTATCTATCTATCTATCTATCTATCTATCTATCTATCTCTCTCTCTCTCTGTCTGTCTGTCTCACTTCTCTAAGCAAGCCGGAACACACTACACAAGGCCGCCCGGGAGGCGGCCTTTTATAGTGTGGGGCGTGTGCTAAAGCCCTGAGCCCTAATTGGCCAAAGCACCCAGGCTTTGGCCAATTAGGTCTCTTCGTTTTTTGGGCGCTGTGATTGGCCAAGCATGCGGGGTCATGGTGCATGCTTGGCCAATCATCAGCGCGCAACGCCGCAGTGAATTATGGGTCATTCGAATTTGGCGCGAACGACCCGATTTGTTCGTTTTCGACGAACGATCAATGTTCGATGCGAACATGTGTTCGCATCGAACACGAAGCTCATCCCTAGTCATCACTGGTTGCTTCACTTAAAGGTGCCTCTTCCAGGATCACTGTCTGCAAGGTATAATCCAGTCTGGTCATTGATGAGAGGGCAATTGCTAATCCTTTGCAATCTTTCCCTGCTACTTTATATGAACACTGTGTACAGACACCTTTACCTTGGGAACACTTTACTGTAATACTGTTTGGAACACTGTACATAGACACCTTTACTTAAAACCACTTCAAGGAGTATCACTAGCCTGCTTAAGCCCTTCGGTTATTACCACACCATTGTGCCTTATTGGATACAATCTAATGAGCTCCAACTGCCAGTGAAGACTAAAGAAGTATACCGCTCTGAAAAACTATTAATCCCCGTTGCTTACGTCCCAATGAACCAAGAGGGTGCTGGCTGTGCACAATTTGCATGGGATAAAAGAAAAATCCTGGACTGCCGGGCTCCTCAAAAAACGATGTCTTTTTTCAGAACATAAAAAACAAAAATTCAATTGGAAAAACAACCAAAGTTCATACAGTCAAAAAGAAAGAAGTGGACAAAGGAAAAAGGCTGACATGTTTCACATATTGCAATGCTTACTCGTAGCCAGTGAAGACTATCAGGCCTGCATTTTGGGCACTGCTCCAGTTACCATTTAAAGGGCCCTATTCTATCCCCTATTCTGTCTGATCTCTTATTAGGATATAAAGGTTGAATAGGCCGGCCTGGGGTTCCCCTTTGGTGTGTGACTGACTGTCGTAGATAGCTAACCTTTTTACTGTCCTTACAGGTTATGCTCCAGGTGGTGATTCATTGTACAGAAATATGTAAATGATTCCTTTGTACTATTGAACTGTTTCTAAGCTGTCTTTTAGGGAAATTATTCTTCCAAGTCTGGGCTCGGTTGACCAATTACCCCCCACTGTGTATCAATACCACATTACTTTCTACAGTAAAAACTTAGATAATATAAACATATTTGACTTGTGTGAAGTGTCATTTAAAGATGTCTGAACCCAGAGTGTCAGGTGAGTTGGAAGGTTCACAGGGTCATGGCGATGCAGAAGAATGGGTAGATCCAAGCAGTCCTCAAGGGGATTAAATTCCCCTCTGTAACTCTTAATAATTGTGTTTACATAACTAACGTATATGCAAGATTTTCATTATTAGCTGCGTCTGACAAACTAATCTTGTTTTTGGAAGCATATTTAGTTTTTTTGTTTACTAACAGTCCATCGAAAAGTAATTATTTACTGTCAGATCGTATGTGTGCTAGAATTTTTTTTTAGTGTGCGAAAACTAACACAGGCGTTTGTAATATTGATTCTGATTTACTGCTGTAGTAACAGTGGTCACAATAAGGGCTTGTTCACATTGGAACACAGTGCCAGAAACTTGTGTTCCATGTGCATTTCCTGACGCATTCATGGCAGCACACACTTGGTTGTGACTCTGCCCCCACAACCTGACAGGATTGGTTAGCTATAAATTTGAAGGGGAGGCGCCCTGCACCATTCTCTTTTTTTATCCTCACCTGACAGATTGGACGAACAAGCAAGCATGCCTCTTCCCGCAAATTGCCCCAGCAGGTTCAAGCCTCTCCTGTTTGGAAGTCCCTCCTGTACAGTCTCTAAAGGAGATTGTATGAAGGGAACCCCGTTCTGGTGGTCTCAGGGGAGCAAACAGCAAGTACTGGCAATGTGACAAGCTTTAAAGAAGCTTACATTTTTGCAGTGGTCTCCACTTCTATGTCTTTTGGCTCATTATGGTCCACATTGTACCCAGGGCCGTTTGAAGAAATTAGGGGGCCCCAAGCAAACAAACAAAAAAAAAAAACACTTTTCAAGTTGAGAAGCGGGGCGGGGGGGGGGGGGCTTTGGGTTTGTCTGCTTACCTCTATCCTCCGCAGAGCACGCCGGCATATCTTGGTTTCCGCACAGGGGCCCAGCAGGGAGGGCCCTTGCCGCACCGCTGCTTCCTCCTGCAGTCCGGTCGGCCATGTACCATAACCGCGTGGTACAGGAGATTCAGTTTGCTGTTCCCGGGGCCGGACTGAAAGGAAGTGAACACTCAGTGTGTGCACTTCCTGTCAGTCCGGCCGGGAACAGGAACCTGATTCTCCTGTACCGCGCGGTTATGGTACACGGCCGACCGGACTGCAGGAGGAATCAGCGGTGCGGCATTGGTTTGCCTGTCGGGTTCCGACGGGCCTGATTGTACCTCCGTCGCGCCTGTCCATCGCTCTGTGCATGCGTGCAGCAAGGAGATGATGCCGGCAGCTCCCTCTGCCCTCACCCAAGATGGCGCCTAAACAATCGGACCGCTTCTGCGCATGCGTGCGCGCGTCATCATTGCCACAACAGCGGCAGCGAATTTAAAAACACAGTACACTCTGCTATAGGGCTACAGGCTGCTGCTCTGCAGAGATTGATTAAATTTAAACACAAGGTAGTTTTTTTTTTCTCCTGCCTGTCTCCCGGGCATGATTCTTTGGCTCTTTTTTTCTATACTGCACCTTTGGTTTTTGCCTTTTTTTAGTAGTACTTTTTTTTATCTTCTCCAGACTGTCCTCAAGACTGTATCCTTTGCACCCTTAATGGAGACCACTGCCCTCGCAGACCACCATCAGCTAGGTAAGAGGCTGTCTGAAAAAGGTAAGTAGAGAAGAGACAAAAAAGAGAGCCTGACCACTAACTCTGCGTTATTTGGCAGCCCTACCAGGTCAAGAGATGCAAGTTCGCGGCATATAGCCGCTCCCGCCATAGTCGGTCTCACCGCAGACAATCACCATCATCTCACCATGATCGGAACTACCATACCCGTCCCGCAGCAAACGCTTTCTGGGTATGTGGGGCTCCAGCATTGCCAGGAAAATTGGCTTGCCGTTCTTGCTTCAACGAAGCAACCAAGGAGAAGGAGCCAGGCGCCAGAGTAGCGACAGAGTCGCCACGAGAGTCAGTTTTGGGATCTACGGCTCTGCCGATAAATGATCCTACCCCAAGCACTTCACTGGTACCCTGTCACTACACACAGGCTTCAGAAACCCTCTCTAAAAAAACGAAGAATGCGAGGCAGCGTCAGGGTTCCACTTCTGCTTAGTCGAACCGTTCGCTCGCTCAGTCAAAGAAGCAATTGGCTGGGAGGAAGATGAGACAGAACCTCAGAAGGTTCTGAAGTATTTTCCAGAACTGAAGAGGGATCCTGAATCATTTCCCTTCATAGAGGAACTGGCGGACCTCATAAAAGATGTGTGGGAGAGATCGTATAAACAACCTAGTCTTACCAACAAGCTTGCAAAATTGTATCCTTTAAAGGAGTCTAAAATCAATTCCCTAATTAATGTACCCACAGTCCATTCATCTTCAATGCGACTTGACAGACACGTTACCCTGCCGATCGCAGACACAGTTACCTTCCGGGATGTACTTAAACGCAAAATCGATCTTGAATTAAAATATTCTAACTCAGCGGCTGGAGGTGCTTGTAGACCGGCTATCAGTAGCCAAAGCCATCTCTGCATGGGCGGCTAACATTGAGAAATCCCTCCTAGATGGTACAGACCAGGAGAAAAAAATGTCCTCCCTACAGGAGATTAAATTGGCAGGCGACTTCATGGCCGGAGCATCAGTTGACATCATTAGATCCTCAGCAAGAGCTATGCTAGCCTCGGTTATGGCCAGAAGGGCTTTATGGCTGAAGCCCTGGTTAGCTGATGTGGCATCAAAATCGAATTGGTGCAAAATCCCATATGACGGCTCAAACTTATTTGGCACAAATCCGGATCCAGCCATCTCCAAATTCACGGGAGGAAAACCGGGGCTAATACCCTCCGATAGGAAACCCAGAAAGGTCCTGCTTATAGGCGCAATCTTCCCAACAAATACAGGGATGCTAAAAAATTCTCGACCCTTCTTTACGAAGGTACAGAAGGTCAAGGCCATCATGGCTGGGGACCAACAGAAATCTTTTTGAGGATTCGCCCGCCCACCCAGCTCAGGTGGGCGCCAGGCTCAAGAACTTCGCTCAAATATGGTCAAGTCACATATCAGATCCATGGACATTATCCACTATCAAGATCAGACACAAATGGAAATTCATGGGCACGCTGCCAGAGAATATATTCCAGCCTACAAAGATACCGTCTTCCCCAGACAAAAGAAAGCTACTTCTGCAAGCGTAGAGTTACCGCAGCACCAAAAAGGGAGGGGGTTCTATTTCCCTTTATTTTTGGTGCGAAAGAAAATGGGGGACTTACGCCCAGTCCTGGACCTAAAGAGGCTCAACAAGAGGATCAAAATAGAAGCCTTCAAAGTGGAAAGCCTTCAGTCCATTCTATTGGCGGTGAGCCTGGGAGACTGGATGTTATCGGTGGATTTATCGGACGCGTACCTTCACGTCACGATCCATCCCGCCTTCCAAAAGTAGTTTCTTCGGTTCTCAATCAGTCAGTGTCATTTCCAATTCTGGTGCCTTACATTCGGCATCTCCTCAGCACCCAGGACATTCACCAAAGTTCTCCTACCCCTGATAACACTTCTCAGGGAAAAGGGGTTGCGAGTCCATCATTATCTGGATGACATATTGCTCCTGGCAGAGAATCAGGAAACCTTAACTCATCACCGGAAGTTATTGCTCACGACCCTGCAAGACTTTGGGTGGCTAGTCAACTGGACAATTCTGGTGCCTTCCATTCGGCATCTCCTCAGCACCCAGGACATTCACCAAAGTTTTCCTACCCCTGATCACACTTCTCAGGGAAAAGGGGTTGCGAGTCCATCATTATCTGGACGACATATTGCTCCTGGCAGAGAATCAGGAAACCTTAACTCATCACCGGAAGTTATTGCTCACGACCCTGCAAGACTTTGGGTGGCTAGTCAACTGGAAAAAGAGCAGTCTCCAGCCCACGCAAGTCATGGTGTTTCTAGGGGCAGAGTTGGATACCAGGCTGAAACGTGTATAACTCCCTCAGAAGGAGCTGAAACCCTTAGTCCAGAAGATGCAGAACCTGTTATCATCCAGGCGCCTACCAGCCAGAGCCTGCCTCAGTATCCTGGGGTCCATGTCTGCGACCATACCCATGGAACAGTGGTTCCAGCGGCACATGCGAGTTCTACAGAATTATTTTCTCAGACAGTGGAACAGCTGGGTAAAACAATCACTATGGTGGTGGACGAACCCATTCAACCTCAGGAAATTCAGACCGATAGTTTCCCCAAGTCCAGAAGTAGTAACATCGGATGCCAGCCAGAGGGGGTGGGGAACACATAATCGGGACCAAGCAGCCCAAGGCCAGTGGCACTTTCAAGCTCAGGGCATGGTGTCAAATGTATTAGAACTCAGAGCAGCCTTCCAGGCTTTAATGACTTTGGCGCCTCTTCTGGAAGGAAAGAGTGTCCCTATCCAAAATGGACAACAAGGTGGCAGTGTCGTACACCCAGAGACAAGGAGGGACCAGGAGTCTCACGCTTCTGGAGGAAGTTCGCCCCATATTGTAATGGGCCCAAGTGCACCTGTCAGATCTTAGGGCAGTGTATGTCCCGGCAGCACAAAATTTGTTGGCTGACTACCTAAGCCGAGAGACACTGTCGAACAACGAATGGTCCCTGAACCACCAAGCATTCTCCCTTCTTACGGAGACCTGAGGAGTACCAGAGGTCGAGCTAGCAGCTACGCCAACAAACACCAAATGTCAGAGGTTCCTGTCCAGAGCCCCCTTTCCATCAGCCAGAGGGGACAGACTGCCTAGCCCACCCATGGAACCTCAAACTGAGGTACATTTTTCCTCCAACTCTTCTGATTGCGAGATTCCTGTCCCGGCTTCGGAAGTCCTCAGCCACGGTTATAGCAGTAATACCGTTTTGGCCGAGGAGGCCATGGTTTACAACTCGGTTTACAACTCAGTACGCAGCCTTCAATTCAGCTACCAGTAACCAGGGATCTCCTATATCAAGGGCAATTCTTCCATCCAGCCCCAGAGAAGCTGCATTTGGCAGCTTAGAAATTGAGAGGATTAGGTTAAGGGAACAAGGATGCTCCCAGGAAAAAATATCGACCCTAATGCAAGCTAGAAAAAGCTCCACTAATACCACCTACACTAGAATCTGGGGGAGGTTAGTTTCGATGTCACAACTAAGAGATTGGAATCCTATCTCACCAGAACCATCTCAAATCCTTGAATTTCTTCAGTCAGGGCTTAACAAAGGCCTGAGTTTGGGTACCCTGAAGGTGCAAGTGTCCGCTCTTTCTGCCAAGACGGTTACTAGATGGGCTCTTCACCCTCTGGTCACTCAATTTATGAAGGCCTGCATGAAGATCAGACCACCTAGGAAGCCAGTCTTTCCAACATGGGATCTCTCAATAGTTCCTGAGGCCTTGTCCAATCCACCCTTTTTTCCGTTTAACTTTGTTTCACTGTGGAACCTAACTCTGAAGCTGACTTTCCTTATTGCTTTCACCGCAGCTAAAAGGGTGTCGGAGATTCAAGCACTATGGCTACGGAACCCTATTTAGTGTTCGTTCCTGACAGAGTGGTACTGAAACCTTCAGACCAATTTAGACCAAAGGTATCTTCCTCCTTCCATTATAACCAGGACATCGTCCTTCCGTCTTTCACTAATGAGAGGGGCGAGCCCCATGCCTTGGATGTCAAGTCAACCATCTCCAGTTACCTCACAGCTACATCTCACCTGAGGAAGATGGATTCTCTCTTGATTATCCCACACGGGAGCAGACGAGGCCAAGCAGCTACCTCTCGTACCATCGCCTCCTGGTTAGTTAAAGCTATCAAAGAGGCCTATTCCATCCAGCAACTTACAGCTCCTGAGGGCATCAGGGATCACTCGACAAGGGCAGTGGATACCTCGTGGGCAACATATTGCGGGATTTCCCCGGAGACCATATGCAGAGCAGCAACTTGGTCTTCTCGGCACACCTTCATTTCTCACTACAGAGTGAATTCTGCTTACTTGGCTACTGCTGACTTAGGCAGATCTGTTGTTAGAGCCAATTCCTCAGCGCTATAAAGAATAAATATTACTGTTTTCTTGCACCCTCCCGACTGGCGAGTTATTTCCCAGTGTGTGCTGCCATGAATGCATCAGGAAAATGGAAAATTGTATACTCACCTTTCCGTAATTTTCCTTTCCTGACGCATCTTCATGGCAGCACACAGATGCCCACCCTGCTGTTTAATGATGATATATACAGAGAATGGTGCAGGGTGTCTCCCCTTCAAATTTATAGCTAACCAATCCTGTCAGGTTTTGGGGGCGGAGTCACAACCCAGTGTGTGCTGCCATGAAGATGCGTCAGGAAAGGAAAATTACGGAAAGGTGAGTATACAATTTTCCGTTTTCCTGCACTGCGTTTCAAATGCATTGGGTGTGCGATCGGCTGTGGGTGTCAATAGACTCCTAGCGACACCTTAAACACATATCACAAATGTAGTGCATTTGCCTGCACCAGATTGCATGTTACCACAGTGCTATGTGATCCGGTTGCAGCGCAGTTTTAAAAGTAGTGCATGCCGTTGTGATTTTAACCTGTTCAAATAAATGGGCTGAAAATTGCATCACACTGAACGTGTGATGACTTCAATGAACAATTTGTGGTACTGTGGGACACCCTGGGACAAAAAATATATTTGGCACACTCTGCATGCGGTGGCAAAAATGGGCATGGCTAAATTCTGCTAAGTATTGAGTGTGACTTAGATCAGGTTCACACTGGTACGACACGACTGTTGTACGACTCTCATCCTACTTTGCCCTGCGACATCGGCCCTACATCGGTCCTAGTTTAATCCTACATCCATCCAACTTGAATGAACAAGATAAGATTTTGTGCCGATTTATCCTTTGGCCAATCAAAACGATCTCATTGTTCTTTTTAGGGGGGACCCCCACCCTATGTGAATGAGTATCAGGTACATTATACCCCTACCCATTCACCTAAAAAAAAAGTGTCAAAAATAAAACACAGTACACAGGTATTTAAAGTAATCGTCTCTTCCGATTTCTTATCCCCTCTCTGGCTCTTCTGCCTCCTCCACTGATGTCTTCTGCCTCGGCTGGTTCTTCTCTCCTCTCCGGGTCTTCTTTGCTCTCCGCTGATGTCTTCTAGCCCTCTCTGGTTCTTCTCCCTCTG
The DNA here is from genome assembly GCA_029574335.1 of Rana kukunoris. Taxonomy (NCBI): domain Eukaryota; kingdom Metazoa; phylum Chordata; class Amphibia; order Anura; family Ranidae; genus Rana; species Rana kukunoris. Next base: position 65,014,272 of record CM056055.1, read on the forward strand.
TCTGCTCTCTTCTGCCTCTACCGGGTCTTCTCCGCTGTCTCCTCCCTCTTTTGCCGTGTCTTTTCCACTGTCTTCTCACTCTTCTCCCTCTGTTCTGCTTCCGATGTTGACTCGACACTCTGTCCCGCTATAATGCTGGGTGAGTGGTGCGCCACTACTTATATTGGCATGGGGTGGGGTCACCACCCTCTTTTCTGACTTGCTGGGTTGCATGCCCGGATAAGAGTCTGGTATGGATTTGGGGGAGGGGCGTTTTTATGCAGGGGGGTGTCCCTCAAAATCCATAACAGACCGAAGGGTCTGGTATGCTCTTGGAGGGAGGACCCATGCTGTTTTTTTTTTAAATTTTGGCTTGGGGTTCCCTTTGAAGAGCATCGGAGCAAAGGTTGCATGCCAAAATCGGATCAGTTAAGACCGCGATCCGAATTTAATCCGACTTCAGTGATATTCAATGGGCTGAAGTAGTATCAAAGTCAGACCAAAGTAGTGCAGTGAGAATTTTTAAAGTTGGACCGACTTGTGTTGAACCAGTTAAGATGGCTCTCATAGGGAAACATTGATTTTCACACATCATCCGACATGAGCTCCCAATGTCAAAGCGTTTGTCTTACAAGTGTGAACCCGGCCTCAAAGTGGGACCAACTTCTGACAGACCAGTTAAGACAGCTCTCATAGGGAATCATTAATTTACACACGTCATGGGACATGTGCTCCCAAAGTTGGAGCGCATGTCATACCAGTGTGAACCCAGTCTTAAGTAGCATGGTTAAGCACTGCGGCTCTCGTCTGGGTGGACGTTCTATGATGGAGCAACCCCAATCTCTGTAAAGAGCAGCTAACGCTCTTTAATCATGTGATCGGCTGTGTCCAATCACAGCCGGTCACATGTAAACAAGTAGATGCCAATCAGCGGCATCTCCTCGCAAGGGACATTAAGAGATGTAATCAAGGCACTGATGATCAGTGCCTTGAATACATTAGAGCATCAGAAATGCCAGCAATCAGTGGCCACCAGTGCCAGCAATCAGTGCCCATTAGTGATGCCAGTCAGTGCTGATTTTTAGTGCCCATCAATTTGCCTATGAGTGCTGCCCATGAATGGCCATCAGTGCCACCCATCAATGCCCATCAGTACCCATTAGTGCCACAAATCATGCCGCCTACCCTTGCCACTTATCAGTGCCCACCAGAGTGAGCTATCAGTGCCATTCAGTGCTACCTATCAGTGCCACCCATCAGTGCCCATAAGTGCAGAATATTAGTGCCTTCTCATTAGTGCCACCTCATCAGTGCCCATAAGTGCCACCTCATCAGTGCCCATCAGTGCAGCCTATCAGCGCCCATCAGTGAAGGAGAAAAATACTTATTTACAAAATTTACGGACAGGAACTAAGAAAAACGTACAAAAATATCTCAGCAGTGATTAGATATCACTAAAAGAAAGCTCTATTTGTGTGAAGAAAATTAAAAAAAAAAATTCACATGGTTACAGTGTAGCATGACTGTGCAATTGTCATTCAGAGTGCAACAAAGCTGAAAGCTGAAAAATGGCCTGGGCAGGAAGGGGGTAAAAGTGGCCTGTAGGTGAGTAGTTAAAGAGAATCTAAACCTACTCTACATATGGCATACACTGTACACAGTCTACTATCCTTGTACCCACAACACACTGTGCTAATCAGATAATTACTGTTCTATAAGTGGCAGACTCACAAAAAGCAAAAGAAGCAATAAATCTAACAGCCCCCTCCCCCTCTGTCCCTGCATTCTGTTTACCTCTTCCCCCAGTTTTGCCCCCTCTCAGCAGCCTTGCAGAGGGTCCTGTGTTTTGTTTGCAGCCATTTCCATAAATCAATTAATCAGCGTTAGTCAGCTATTCAATGAATGTACTCTGTCATTGTAACTTGTATAAAGAAGTATTCAGAAGTACTGGAAATGCAGACATACTGACGGACTTCGATTCCAGAACTTGAATGAATGTATAGTTACGAGCAGGGCCGGTGATTCCACTAGGCAAACTAGGCAGATGCCTAGGGCACACTGTTGCCTAGGGCACCTGGCCACTGGTGTTCCTACTCTCCTCTCTCTGCAGCAAGATAGTTTCAGCATCAGCAGGCAGCCGCACTCTTCGTTCACACATAGTGTCAGAGGCACAATGGCAGCGGAGGACTGTGTCTGTGTCCCGACTCCTGAATGAATGAAAACAAGCAAACATTCATTGATGGACACTGGTGGGCTGCATTTGATGGGCGCTTCATTAACTACTTGAGATCCGCGCTACAGCCGAATGACGGCTCTAGCGCAGATCTAAATTGTCAACAAGCCGTCAATTGACGGCTTGTCACTAGCTGCTTCCCGGCGCGCGCTCCAGAGCGCGCTGCGGGGAAACACTGTGTTGCCCGTGTCCCTTGGACACAGCCAATCACAGATCGCCGCGGACGGCCAATCAGAGTGGCCGTTTGCGATGCGATCTGTGCGGCCAATGAGAGATGATCTCATAGATCATCTCTCATTGCCGTTTTACATAGAGACAGCCCCCCTCCCCCCACAGTTAGAACACTATGCAGGGAATACATTTAACCCCTTCCTCACCCCCTAGTGTTAACCCCTTCAATGCCAGTCACATTTATACAGTAATTAGTGCATTTTTATAGCACCGATCGCAGTATAAATGTGAATGACGCCAAAAATGTGTCAAAAGTGTCCGATGTGTCCACCATAACGTCGCTGTCCCAATAAAAATCGCAGATCGCCGCCATTTCTAGTAAAAAAAAAATAATAAAAAATAATAATTTTGTCCCCTATTTTGTAGGCACTATAAATTTTGCGCAAACCAGACGCTTATTGCGATTTTTTTTTTTTTTTTACCAAAAATATGTAGAAGAATACGCATCGCCCTAAACTGAGAAAAAAAAAGTTTTTTTTTTTTTAATTGGGATATTTATTATAGCAACAAGTAAAAAATATTGTATTTTTTTTTTTAAATTGTCGCTCTTTTTTGTTTATAGCGCAAAAAATAAAAACCACCAAAAGAAAGCTCTACTTGTGGGGAAAAAAGGACGTCAATTTTGTTTGGGAGCCACGTCGCACGACCGCGCAATTGTCAGTTAAAGCGACGCAGTGCCGGAAGCTGAAATATCACCTGGGCAGGAGGGGGGTATAAGTGCCCAGTAAGCAAGTGGTTAAAAAATATGGGGTATGGATAGGCAGGGCAAAGGGGGTGGAGTCAGGGGTGGAGCCAAGGGGGGGTGACAAAATTAGATTTTGCCTAGGGAGTCAAAAATCCTTGCACCAGCCCTGGTTACAAGTTACAATGACGGAGTACATTGGAAAAAAAAAAAGAAACCCTCTAGGTCCGACTTTGGAAGCAGATTGGAACAAGATATTTTCTTAAAAAATTGAGTTTATTAAACATACATACATACATACATACATACATAGACATGAGGTACAACATTTAGCAACTCACATGATTCATGATTAAAAGGGGCACTTCTATGTATGTAGGCATAAGGGGTAAAGCTGTCCACATAGACCGTCCTCCTCACCGCCGGCTCTCACCATTCACACTGGGGCGACACGACTTCCAGCACAACTTTCAGAGGCAACTCCAACACGACTTCAGCATGAACCACAGGGCGATCTGGGATGATTTACAACACTACTTTGAGTCGCCTCCAGGACAGCAGACTTTCCAGTGGCCAATCAAACAACAATCAGCTCTGGGAGAGGGAGGGGGACAGAGGGGTTTGCCTGAGAAATGTATGTTCTCTTCCTGGAAAGTTGCTTCAGTTAAGACAGTGATCAGACTTCTGAGGCGACTTCTATTGAAATCAATGGGTACAAGTTGCCTACAAGTTGCCTAGAAGTCGGATTGAAGTAGTACAGGAACCTTTTCTGAACTCAGAGCGACTTCAGTAGTGTGTATTAAGATGGCTCCCATTCACTTACATTGATTTTCTCAACCACACGACTTGGGACGACTTGGGGAGACTTCAAGTCGGATCCCAGGTCGCCCCAGTGTGTAAAGATTTAGCATGAAGGATAGGCAGACAGCATGGGCTTGAACATGAGCTTGGTCTTTATTCAGTAGCCTCCATCTTAGAACTAACCACAGATCCCCACCCCCAGATCACATGACCAAAACTGTTAACTGTTTCCTAACATAATAAGGAACTGGGTATAACAATTGAACTTGAAGTATAACAAAGCATACACATCATTACATCTTGCCTCTCAAGTATGAAGCATTTAATATGAGACAAAGTCCCTCCATATCTTTGGTTTAATAGCTTGACCATAGCGAGAGAAAGTAACCGCTGGCTCATCATCCGTAGGATTGGTGTCCAGTTGAGAGTCACCCCCAGCGTTATCACATGCTGGTACATTTCTGCTGTCCTCTGTATCCTCAGTAGACTCAATATCCGTGTTTCGGACTTCTGTGCCGTTATGGGCTTGTTCTTCATCTCCATTGTCACACGGTTCCTCTAATGATGTATCTGCAGCAGTGTCTGGACGAAGATGATGCCTATTTCGTCTCAGTTTCTGTCCACACTTGGTCTCAATTATATATGATTTTGGTGCATTGGCTTCTTTGACAATTCGAGCAGTTTCCCATGTATTCAAAGTTACTCTGTGTCGCACAGCTTGCCCAGCAGAGAGTGGACGAAGGGATTTTGTAGATTTATCAAAATATAGTTTTTGCCTTTTCATGTTTATGATCCTCTGATCTCTTACTCGATCCTGTGCAATGGACTGAGGCTGCAATTTCTGTGGTGCAATAGGCACCGTGGTCCTCAGTGTTCTACCTATTAGCAGCTGTGCAGGTGAGCATAAAACTTCCATAGGTGTTGCACGATAGTTTAACAGTCCTAGGTACACATCCTGCCCTGATGATTGCGCTTTCAGTATAATGGACTTGGCTATGCCAACATACTTCTATGCTAGACCATTGGCCTGTGGGTGATAGGGGCTTGTGGGTTTGTGCCTGATTCCCTATTCACGCACAGGGCTGCTGTTAGAAATCACGGGGCCCCATACAGCTTACCTGACAGGGCCCCCCTAAAAAATATCAAAACAATATTTTCAAAAAAAAAATACACAAAAATCATCATTAGTGGACACAAACACAACATAACTTACAAACTTATGGGGGGAGAACAGGAGGGTACAGTCAGGGGGGGGGGGGGGGCAGGATGTCTTGGTACAGCAGTTAGGAGGGTACAATACAGGGGGCCACAGAAAGGGCACAGGAGGGCACAGTATGGGTGGGGAGGAGGGCACAGTATGGGTGGGGAGGAGGGCACAGTACAGTGGTACAGTGGTTAGGAGGGTACAGTACAGGGGGAGGGTAAGTGGCCACAGTACAGGGGGCAGGAGGGTACAGTATAGGGTACAGTGTAGGGGCAGTAACATATTATACAGATATGGGCTCCTGAAGAAGAGCTGTGCAGTGAAGCTGACTTTACAGATTCTGGCAGGCTGCCACTGGGCTAAATCTACAAATGGAAGAACAGCTCCCCCTCTACCTTCCCCTCCAGAGTTTCTGGGTCTCTTCTGGCACTTCGGTTAAGGTTCTTTCTTAACTCTGCAGAACATCTTATTACTGCTGCTGCTTGTGTGGGTGGAATGTGTACTGTGCCAATCTCATTGGAACGGAGAGGAGAGCCAGCAGGGATTGGCACAGTACACATCCCACCCACACAAATATCAGCAGCAATAGGATTCTCCACTTTGGGGTTCTTCCTTAACCCTGAAAAAAATAGGGGGGGGGGATGGAGATGGGAACCATTGTGTAAGGGAGAAGAAGGAGGGTGGAGGTGGGTAAGAGATGGGGGATGGGCAGAGGGGAACTGGAGTGAGACTGGGGGAATTCTGGTCTGTATAGTGAAGGTGGTCCCCGGAGGTAGGTGCCTGGACCGTCCCCCCGTTCAGATAGTCCCTGACTATCGGTTGGCCCGTGTTGTGCCCAAGGGTACCCGGGAGATCAATTTCACCATAGAAAAGGACACAGAGTCATGCAGCAAGTGAAATCAGAGCTCTCCGTTTATTTAGGCTTGTCTGGGATTCTTTATACACAAATTGGGGAGGATGTATTAGACATTAGCATAAGATAAATTGTCAGTATTCTATAGGCGGATACAGATGCAGGGAAGAAAGGGAGTCATAACCTTGGGACATCGAAAAAAGAACAAAAGCATATTATATTCCGAGAAACTGCTGAGACCACAATTCCCAGATAACACATTCCACAGACAAGGACGTGCAAAAGCAAATATCTAAAATGGAGATGAAGAGTGAACAAAATGGCGTTACTATTGCTAAAGCATAAAACTCCTTCAATCCCCTCTTAAAATCATGTATATGTACAAAAATGATTTTCTCCTATCTTCGTGTGAAGGATGTCATCAGGGACCTAGTCTCCCTGGGTGTGGGAAGTGTGAATAGGTGGCTGAGCCTTGGGTTCCTTGCTAGTATAAAAAGGACCTATTCCACCCATCCTAAACAACGAGGTTACACTTCTTTCTTAGCTTATGTTTCTTTATGTAATCAGCATAGCCTTGGGGGGAGGGGTTAAAAGGGATCTCCAAGTCGGAGGTTACAGTGGAAAGCATTGAAAGATTATCTATACCTTTGCTAAATATTTTGCGAAAGCAGGGGATCACACAGCAGACTATTACTCCTATTACAAGGAGTACTACAACTATAAAAAATCCTAGTTGGACTAGGATTTGTTTCCAGTTAGCAAACCACCCAAACCACTGATCCCAGGGGTTGGTTAACCCTGAATTCTTCTTCAGTTCCACAGATAGGTTTTCTAGTTTCTGAATTGCTAGAGTAACCTTACCATTGGGACCAGTGTTATCAGGAATGTAGGTGCAACATCCCTCAGTTTTACCAATATATACACATGTGCCCCCCTTCTCGGCCAGAATCATGTCCAGAGACATCCGGTTCTGGAAAGTCATTTGGGAAGTGTATTCGAGCTGTTCTGCTATTCCCTTTAGGGCATCCCTTGTATCATTAACAAACCTTTGTTGATTGTAATAGATGTAATTTATCCAATCAACATTTTTATTTATAGTTATGATAGGGATTAAGGACTCAAAACCTGCAGCAACTTGATCTCTTGCTTTAAATTCACTAGGGACCCCTCTTGGCACCCCTATCGAATCTATATATACATGTGGATCAAAACTTCCTCCTGGGGATTCTCTTTTTCTTCTTCTTAGGGGGTTGGAGGAAATCTGATCATTATCAGAATTACTTTCTGACACTATGTGTAGGGGCATTATAACTTTGGCCAGGGCGCATTCCCCTTTCCATGGGGAATCTAATTTGGTTCTTAATTTCATATCACCACATATCCAATAAATGTCCCCGAGGGACCTCGTTTGGTTTACAATTGTTGTATTCCTTTTCTCATGGCAATAACCCTCAGGAAATACCTGGAGGTCTCTGCCTTTACCCTTAGGTGTACCTTTGGACGTGTAACAGGTATAATTCCCTGGGTATATGGTGATATGACTACCTGGATTTGGGTTTTTCGATAAGATAGGATACTCTTTCTTCCATTTCTCGCAAAGTGTGTTATTAGTGGGTGTGGAGGTGAAGAGGCTCAGGAAACATTCCTCTTGGTTGGAAGGGATATTGAGGGGCACAGTACCCAAGTGAGGTCTGGCCTTACCACACACATAGCAATTACTTTTATTATGGGTGTGGGCATTATACTTCATCCATTCCAACCATAGGTTGACATCTGAGAACCCAGTTTCTATGGCTAGAGTGTCTTCATATGTGGGATCTGCTATGGCCATCATCTCTTGAATTGTTTGAATACGGGGTTTTAGAGGATTTATGGGGGGGCCTTGTTGCCATTCTTTAGAGTTATACATATCTTTTATTTCAAACTTGCCTAAAGGTCTATCAGTCCCTCCCCGCACCCATCTTCCCATCCAGTAAGCTCCCTCATCCCCCTTTTGTGGGTTTTCAATATTAAGGATTAGTTGGTATGCTGTGCCCCCGGATCTGAACTTTATATCCCCATCACTCCCGGTGGGTAAATACCTACTGGTGACACATCGTTTGGGGGCTGGGCCCCTCCATGACAATGTCATCCTGGAGATAAGGGATTTCCCATTTCTATCTTTCCTACCTAGTGCTGACTGAGGTTTGTATGCCCAATCTTGTCCTGTGCTCCATCCCACACTTCCCCAATGTTTACAGTCTTGTCCCCAATGATTGTCCGTGACACATATATATATTTCCGGGTCTTGATCTCTTCTTTCATGACACTGCCATGCAGCGCCGGGGCATGGCGCAACATCACAGTAGTCAAACAAGAAGGTGGCTACTTGTGTATTGGAGGAGTTAAACCAGAGTTGTATCAGACCTGTTTTCTGTGTGATGGCTACCTGTTGGGGATTTGGGGAAGAAAGAGGGACACTTCTCCTTGTCCTGCATGGTCGTTTGTTTGTATAAGTTCTACCACAAATAACTTGTAGCCTGCCCAAGTCCTCTGGATGATAAATGCAGTTAGTTGTGATCCACACAAGGGTGTACACTGAAAATGAAACCAGTTCTATCAGTAGCCACAATTTGCTTGAGTCCGGTGAAATCAGGATTGTCATTTTCTACAGGGTCAGGGCTGTCTGCCCCCGTTATTACCCCCTTTTCTTGACTGTCCTGTTCGAGGTCAGAGCTGTCTGCTCCCGTTAGTACCTCCTTGCTTGCTTCTGGATCCTGTTCGAGGTCAGAGCTGTCTGCTCCCGTTAGTACCTCCTTGCTTGCTTCTGGGTCCTGTTGCTCGGGTCCTTTTTTGACCAGTTTTATCCGTGTAGCATGGATCCAGGTAGGACTGTTCTCTGTTAGGACTGCAGTTCTGGTCACCGCCACTACGGTCACGGGAGGGCCATAGGTGAAGTCTTGTGGTTTCTTTCCTTTCGGGTGCAGCTTAACCACTACCACATCTCCCTCTTGGAAGGGGTGTGTGTTGTCCTGTCTGTGAAGAAAAAGGACACTTGCGAGTAACATTTTCCTCAGTGCTGACCAGAGTCTCGATCAGCTTTCTTACATACTCGTCTCTAAGGTTGTCAAGATTGTCCAAAGTCATGAAAGGTTGTCTAGCCCAGGGAGTGGGGAACGGTCGCCCGAACAGGATCTCGAATGGTGAGTACCCGAGGGTCCTATTTGGGGTCATTCTTATTTCAGCCATTATGGCTGGCAAATACCTTTTCCAATTATCAAAAGTCCCACCGGTAGCTTTTCTAAGTTTGTCTTTCACTGTCCTATTCATACGTTCAACCACCCCTGAGCTCTGTGGATGGTAGGGGATATGAAATCTCCACTCAATCCTGAGGTACCTCGCTAACTCCTTACATACCTTGGAAGTGAATGCCGGCCCTTGATCTGAGTTGATCTGTAGCGGCACTCCCCATCTTGGGACAATCTCTCTAGCAAGAATTCCTACTACTGTTTTGGCATCTTCTCTTTTTGTGGGGAATGCTTCTGGCCATCTGCTGAAGGTGTCTACAATGACACATACTGGCTGTGTGCCTCCTTTTACTGGGAGGTGTGTAAAATCAATTTGCAAATGGGAAAAAGGAGTCACAGGGTATGGCAGATGTTCGTGCATTACTCTGTGCGGGTTGTTGGGATTGTTCCTGATGCATGTAATGCATCTCTGTACAAAGCCTCTCACCATTGGTTCTGCATCTGTTATGTAAAATGTTTTGCGTAGCTGTTGCAATGTTGCTTTCCACCCTATGTGACCTATCCCGTGATAGTGTGCTATGTAGATCGGGGCGCTGTGTTGGGGGATGCATGGTTTCCCCTCTTTGCAAATTAATCCGGTCTTCGGATTCTTTTGCAATATCGGGTAACACCAGTCTCTTAATTCTGTGGTTGTAGCAGAAGCTTGTAGATCAGTCAACAGTTGTGTTTCATCTGGAAGGAGCGGTACGAGGTTTGGCATGGAGATTAAGGCACCTAGAGGTGATTTCAGAGCAGCCTGTTTTGCTGCACTGTCAGCTAGGGCATTACCTTTAGAGACATCATCAGATCCTCTCGTATGGGCTCTACAATGAATGATTGCCACTTCGGAAGGCAACATTATTGCAGCAAGGAGTTGTGATATTAACTGGGCATGTGAGATCCGTTTACCATCTGCACCGATGTATCCCCTCATAGACCATAAGACACCATGGTCGAAAACGACGCCATGTGCGTATCGGGAGTCAGTGTAGATGGTAACGGGTTTGTCAGCATAAAGAGTGCATGCTCTGGTTAGAGCAATAAGCTCCGCTGCTTGGGCTGACTGGTACGGAATGGGGTTCGCTTCTATGATGTGATCTGGTAGTTTGACTACTGCATACCCTGCCAGGTAGGTGTTGTCATTTGGGCGAGAACATGAGCCATCCACAAAGACTACATCTGCTCCGGGGATGGGGGTCTTCTGCATATCCATCCGGGGTGAGGTAATCACCTCGATGGTATCCAGGCATTCGTGTCGCTCGGGGGGAAGGTCGTCCGTGGACTTCAGTCCCAGGAGACCATTAAGTATCATGGCTGGGCCAGAGGATGTGGAGTTGTATTTAACTTGCAACTGTGGATTACTGAGGAGAATGATTTCATAACCACTCTGGCGTTGGGCAGACATGTGTTGGGTATGGATTCCCCTCAGGATTGCTAAGACATCATGGGTTGTGTGTAGAGTTGTGGGATGGCCAAGTGTAAATACTGTAGCCATTTCGACCACCATTGCACACGTGGCTAGTGCCCGCAGGCACGAGGGGAAACCCTGGACTGTCAGAGGCATGACCTTTGAAAAGAATGCGACGGGTCGCATCTTTCCCCCGTGTTCTTGTGCCAGCACCCCCGCCATGGTTTTACAATTGTCTCTAGCATATAAATGAAACATAACATCATAGTCAGGTAGGCCGAGACCAGGGCTTATTATCATTGCATTTTTTAGAGCTGAAAAAGCTGACAACATTTCATCTGACCATTCAATACACTCAGGGGAATCTTTCAATGTGGCTTGTCTGAGAATATTGTCATAAAAGGAGCAATCACTGATCCACTGCCTACAATAATTGACCATCCCAAGAAAGGATAACATTTCCTTCTTGGTGCGTGGGTTGACCAGGCCCACAATGGCATGGATACGTGAGTAACTGAGGCTCCTTGTACCCTTTGTGAAGACAAAGCCCAAATATTCAACTATCGTGCAACACCATTGTAACTTTTGTTTTGACACCTTGTGACCACATTTCAATAACCACAACATCAATGACCTAGAATCTTCCTGGCAGGCCTCCTCTGACTTGCTACAGACCATCAAATCATCGACGTACTGTAACACTATCGAACCCTGGGGGGGATGCCATGGCCTGAGGGTGGACTGTAGTACAATGCTGTAAACCACGGGGGCGTCCACAAAGCCTTGCGGTAATCTTGTCCAGGTCAACTGACCTTTCCCATCAAGACTAAAAGAAAAAAGAGGTCTAGTCTCCTTGTCAACAGGGACACTGAAAAATGCATTTTTTAAATCTATTACTGAGAAGTGAGTAGCCTCGTGGGGAATGGTGGCCAAAAGAGCATTGATGTCTGGTACTATGGGGGCAATAGGAACGATCAGGTCATTTATTGCCCTGAGGTCCTGGACAAAACGATAAGTCCCGTTCGGCTTTTTCACTGGGTTGACTGGTGTATTGTAGGGTGAAATTATGGGCTCGAGGATACCGGTCTCCAAGAACTTCTCCACCAACGGACCGATACCCTCGAGCTTCTCTTGTGACAGAGGATATTGCTTTTGATAAACTGGGACAGCAGAGCTCTTGAGGGAAGCTTTGTAGGGTGTGCAGTGTATCAGTCCGGTGTCATGGTCGCCCTTAGCCCATATATCCTCAGGTAAGTCTAAAAATAGGACAATGTTGGATAGAGTCACAACATTGTCCTCTGTGAATGGTTCTATGGTTATTATGGGAGAATCAACAACGAACCCTCCCTTCTCGGGATCTATTGACAAACTGAGATTGAGTTGTTCAAACAAGTCCCGACCGAGCAAATTCACGGGACAGCCTGGGATCAGACTGAACGAGTGTACACAGACAAATTTACCAGTGCAGTCTGATACCCTTAAAGGTATGGTTTTGTAAGTTGTAGTTGATATCCCATTTATACCCATAGAAGGCGCGGACTTTTCCTTTGGGCCATCGTAGTGCCCGCTAGAAATGACACTTGTAGTTGCTCCAGAATCAATTATAAAAGGCAATTGTATTTTATTTACCTCCAAAACGATTAAGGGCAGGTCTTTCCATGTGTCAGTTATTTGTGGAAAAGTCGGGATATCGGCCTCCGGGCACCATCAACGTGGGCGCTGATTGGACCAGTCAATAGGGAATTGGATTCCCCGCTCTGTGGGTTGTTTGTGTTGGTCCGTGGGTTGCGGTCTTTTGGGGGTAAGGGGGCAATCTCTTGCCCAATGGCCGGTGTCACCGCAGTTGTAGCATGACCCGGATGGGTTTCTGGGGACTATTCCCTGGGGATTGGTAGCTCTTACTACTGCGGGTCCCTCATTGGGGGGAAAATTTCTTCCCCTATTTGTGTATCCTCTTCCCCTACCTCTAGTTGGCCTAAAATCCTGTGAGAGTGGAGCCTTAAAGTGGTGGGTGCTGGTGGAGGGCTTTTTAAGATCAAAACATCCCGCAGCATCCCTTTCAGTCAGTGACTTCTGGAATTTCGCAGTTGTGTCCGAGGGCCAGGAAGGTATCATCTGTTTAATTGGAATGGTCAAATGTGAAGATGTATTGTTTATCCAGGTTGAAATCAGAAGGCTATCGTTGCCTTCCTTTTTCAATCCGGCTTCCTGGACCCAACAGTCATTAAATCGTTTCCAGAAGTCTGTGACACTTTCATCTTTCTTTTGTTTGCAGTTGATGGCGGTTGACAGGGATGAAACTGTCTGAAATCGTTTCATCATTTCCTTCTCAACCTCCTCCCACATGGTTTTCTGACCCTCGGCTGTGTTGAGACTATATGTGCTTGCTGTAGGATATGCTACGGCAGGATTAACATTAGGATTTGCCACCTGTAGATTACTGATAGAGGGCACATCTGGCCAACTCCATTCGACCTGAGTACCGACTATTTGATCAATGATAATTCTTAAATCTTCCTGTGTGTAGTTTCTCCCTTTGCACGCTCTTTGTAGATATGTGATAGTTCCCTGTGGGGCAATGCTGGGTTTTGGGCAATGTTTGACAATTCTATTAATGTCCTCAATCTCTATGGGCTTTTTAAGGAGCTGTTCTCCTACGGTCATGAAGGGTGCATGTGTCAGTTCCGACTTTACTTTTCCTTTCTCCTGCCCTCTTCTCCTAAGTTCCCTCCTGTCTACTGATGGAGTGTCCATCATTGATGATAGGGCATTGCCTAGCGCTGTTCCGGCCATCCCTATCGCTGACCCCATTGCTGAAACAACGCGGAGAGTCGGTGAGAGGTGCTGTGTACTACTGATTTCGTCCTCCTCCTCGTCCTCCCCGAGGGAGTGGGCCGGCGTTGATGCAGCGGCGCCACTCAGTGATCCATCAGAGCGGGCAGGAGGAGGGGGAGTGGCGGGGGCCGCGGGTGCGATAGGGGTGATGGCTGCAGTTGCCATGAGTAAGTCGTCCATATCCTCAGTCTTAAGGACAGGATAAAGGTGTTTGTAGTCAGGGGGTGACTCGGTTGGCTTCATGGGTGTCATCCTGTAGTCTTTCTTTGATTCTAAGTCATGAAGCTTGGCACAGTCAATTTTGGGGTTTCTTATCTTCCCACTACTCTTCTCTCCTTTTTTATCCCTGACTTCCTTCCAATAGGGTGCATACTCTAACCAATTTAACCCTCCCTGTTCCATATATGACTGGTCCCACTGGGGGTCCGGGTCATAATATGGCCAGGTTGTCTTGTCACGGAGACATAATCCTTTGATCATGTCCATATGAAAAGTGTCATTTGCACCATCACGGGGGAAAGGATTGGAACTACCCATGGCCTCTGTCCACCCCGCAAGATTATCCACCCAGGGGTTAATCAGGTAGTAATCCGTGCCACATACACGGGCAACATATTCCTTACAAGTTTCCCCTACTTCGGGCGGGGGCGGGGGTAGATTTCCCTTCGATTGTCCCTTTCCCATCTCTGTAAGTGTCAAAGTAATTATTGAAATTCTCTATAAAGAAGTTCAACTGTCCCAAAGTTTGTCCCACAAAAGACTGTGGAACTTTAAAGTGACTATTTATTTTGTACAATTGGGTATTGTAGGACCAGATCTTTGGTCTAACTATGGTTGAGGTAAATTGATGGATGGCGTATGGAGTCTGGCTTATGTATCTAATAATATGTTTGTCACTATCTGGTCCGGTTCGGTGTACTAATAATCCACAGACACAATCCCTGCACGTCATCAGTTTTAAACAGCAACTATTTGTCACAAAATAGAGGTGTCTGTGTTTGGTAGATGTTCTTAATCTGTCTGTAAGTGAGTCCTATGTATTTATAGTCTACTCGCACATGACAGTTAATTCTATAGAGAATTGTGCTGTACCCGTGGCGGTTGAAAATAACTCGTCTCCCTAGGAATCTCTTTCGTTCTACGGGAAGGGTTATTGAGACTAGTTTGGCAGCACTTAGATCATGATTTGTTATGTCAAAATTTAGACACTGAGTACAGAATGGGCAGGTCATCAGTCAATACAGTCTCTACTTGTCACAAATACAGCTTCAGTATATGTTAGGTCAAATTTGTGATGTTCAATGTAGCATGAACCTCTTCATTCGCTCCGACTCCACCCTTGACTGGTTTTAACCTCGGTAATAAAATCGAGGTTAACCTGATCTTTAGATGGAATCAGCCTAGACCAGACGCATGCTCGAGCCAGCTCGTATCTTGTTGACCATCACTATAGATTGACCATTAGACATACACTGAAGTAAACATTCAATGATTCTTATTACTTTAAATTCAATCAATGATCACAGTCCGTATACTCACTAACCGGACTATTGGACCATACAAACAGATTATCTTAAACTTCTACGCGACAGATAAGAGAAGCAAAGCAGTTTTAGGCACAACACGGGTCAATAATTTGTCTCCCTGAGACAAGCTAATATTTCCCTGAAATATTAGTTTTGTTTTACACTCCCAGAGTGTTCACATTCCCTGAATGTGCTTTTTGTTCACGCTCCCGGAGCGTGTTTGTTATAACTTCATTCACACTCCCTGAGTGTGTTCACAATCCCGGATTGTGTTTCTTTTCACGCTCCCAGAGCGTCCACACTCCCAGAGTGTGTTTCTAAGGCTCAGGAATCGGAAACTTAGTCAGAGCCCTCCCATCCCGGACAGTTGGAAAATAAAATATTTCAACTTACCGGGTGGGTGAGTAGGGATGACGTTCCGATCCCGGACGAGCCCCCAGACTGAAGGTGGTCCCCGGAGGTAGGTGCCTGGACCGTCCCCCCGTTCAGATAGTCCCTGACTATCGGTTGGCCCGTGTTGTGCCCAAGGGTACCCGGGAGATCAATTTCACCATAGAAAAGGACACAGAGTCATGCAGCAAGTGAAATCAGAGCTCTCCGTTTATTTAGGCTTGTCTGGGATTCTTTATACACAAATTGGGGAGGATGTATTAGACATTAGCATAAGATAAATTGTCAGTATTCTATAGGCGGATACAGATGCAGGGAAGAAAGGGAGTCATAACCTTGGGACATCGAAAAAAGAACAAAAGCATATTATATTCCGAGAAACTGCTGAGACCACAATTCCCAGATAACACATTCCACAGACAAGGACGTGCAAAAGCAAATATCTAAAATGGAGATGAAGAGTGAACAAAATGGCGTTACTATTGCTAAAGCATAAAACTCCTTCATATAGGGATAAAAAAAAAGAGGAGGATGATTTGTGATAGAATGAGGGAAGGGGGGATATAGATGGGGTGGAGGGGACTGGAGAGGGATGGTCAGTGATGGGCATGAGGAATACTGTTGGCTGGTGAGGAATAGCCACAGTATAATAAAAGCAAATAGGCTTTCTGTCAGGGAGGGGGAGAGGGGGAGATTCCAATAACTAGTAAAGATTCAGTGTTGGGGGAATCCAGCCAGTAATGGTGTTTGTGTAGGGGGGGGCACACACTTGTGTGAAGGTGAAGTGTCTGCAGAGAAGAAAACCGGGAAGGGAGGGAAGTGAGGGACAATTGTTTGTAAAGTGTCAGGAAAAGAATGTCTGGAGGGCTGGAGAAGAGGCTGCGAGCAGAGAGGGTTAACATGTGGGAGAAGAGCATTGTGACAGGCAGAGATGGTTGTGACCTGTGTGAGGATGAAAGGAAAGCAGGAAGAGATAGTGGCTGAGGTGGGAAGGAAGATGCCTGGGAGGGAGAGAGGCAGACATTAGGAAGCATTGACACAAGATACACGACAGAACTGATCTGTACAGAAAGAACCGGCCAAAGTGAGGGGAACTTGTTACCAGACTACTGCTGGAAGCAGTGGGAGGAAACTTCTAGGCCCCCCCAAGCACCAAGGACCCCTGGGCAGTTCTCAGAGGTGCCTGTGTATTAAGACAGCCTTAGGAAGAGGCCCTAAATTACATATCCACGGCACTTCCCCCGCTCTCAGTGTCCTGACAGTAACACATCTCTCTATGTTCCACCAGAGGAAAACAGGCAGCGCTGCTTTTAGATGCATCCAGCAGCTGAAAACCGACAGGAGGGAGAGAAATCGTCTTTCAGCTGCTGTATGGATCGTTTCTGTATTTGTTATACCGCACGATCTGCCTCCCTGTCCGGGCCCCTGTGTGTGTGCGGGCCCCCTTCAGAAGGACTGGTGGTCCCCCCTTATCAGCGGCCCTGTTCACGCAGGAAGCACTGGAACTCTGAACATGAGAATTGTGGCCCGTTATCAGACACAAGTTCTTCACACACTCCATGTCTTGAAAGGATTGTTTTGAAAGCCCATATGACTGTTGTTGCTTTAAGTTTCTTAGCTGCACTAGCTCAAAGTATTTGCTGTAGTAATCTACTACTATCAGGTAATGGTTGTCCTCAAAATGAAAAATATCTGTAGCCAGCCTCTGCCATGCCCGTGAAGGAGCATTCCACGGTGTAAGCGGTTCTTTTGCATTGCGTTTCTGAAATGTCTGGCGGGATTCACACTTCTTCACAAGTGTCTCAATATCAAAGTACAAATTAGGCCAGTAGACCAACTCCCGCGCTCTGCGCTTACACAGAGTGATGCCCAAATGCCCCTGATGGATTTGTTTCAGTACTTCTGTCTGTTGTGACTTAGGAATGAGAATACGGTCACCCATAAATATGATGTCCGAGTTAATGTATAGCTCATCTTTCATAGGCCAGAATCCCTGTAGTTCAGGACACAGCTTCTTTCGTTTTTCTGGCCAGCCATTGCACATGACACAAGTTAGTTTGTCTAGGACTTTATCCTGTTTGGTATGTCTTATCTTCTCCAGCTGTACATCTGATATTGGAATGTTCGCTAGTACTGTATTTACCTGTTCTTCCAACTCAGGTTCATCCCGTGCTTCATGTCCTTCTAGAAACACCCTAGACAGGGTATCTGCCATTGGAATTTCCTTTCCAGGTTTATACTTTACTGTGAGATTATACTGCTGTAGACTTGGAGGTGTAGAAGCTAGTGATTTCTGTAGGATGTACTCCAACGGCTTGTGGTCTGTTTCCACAACTACCGGGCAACCATATATGTACTGGTGAAATTTCTCACATCCATTCACAATAGCCAGCATCTCTTTCTCAATTTGGGCATAATTGGCTTGCGTTGGGGTCAGTGCTCGTGAAGCATATGCCACAGGACGTCCTTGTTGAGTCAGTACAGCACCTAACCCAAACTGGGATGCATCCACTTGAAGTACAGTGTCACAGTTTACGTCAAAATATTTCAGTATTGGCCCTGGATGTTTAGTGATCAGTTTTTTCACTTTGTCAAAAGTCTTTTCCATGTTTGCATCCCAACACCAAACAACATCCTTCTGTAGCAGTGTACGTAGCGGTGCCATCTATTAAGCAAGGCCCTGAGAGAATTTGGATAGATAGTTGAAGATACCTAGTGATGTCTCCGGCTCCTTTCTGGAGGTTGGGGCTTTCATGTTAAGAACTGCTGTAATCTTCTTTGGATCAGGCTTCAGACCCTCTTTGGTTAGTAGGTGTCCAAAATATGTAACTTCTTCTACCCCAATTTGCATTTTGTTAGGATTGAGTGTGAGATTATTTTCACAACACCGATTGAGCAAAGCAGTAAGGTTTTTGTCATGTTCCATTTGATCCTTTCCAAAGACCAGCAAATCATCAACTATGACTTCAACACCCTGTGGACTAGCAATTAAATTGTGTGATTTCTTTTGAAATATTTCCTGTGCAGATGCTATGCCGAAAGGTACCCTTGTGAAGTGCCATCGACCAGAAGGGGAGTTAAAAGTGGTCAAGTAACTGCTGGCTTCATCAAGACGCAATTGGCAGTAACCAGAATGGGCGTCTAGTACACTGAATACTGTTGCTCCTACTAGCTTGTGCGATATATCCTCTATGGTGGGGAGTTTGTAGTGTTCTCTCATTATGACTTTGTTCAAATCACGTGGGTCAATGCAATTGCACCTGTGTTCTTCTTCTCCACCACAACCATAGAACAGACCCATTCCGATGGACCATTTTTACTACCCCCAGCTTCTCCATCCTAGTTCTTGTCTGACTTTATCCACAAGAGATAAAGGTATTCTTCTTGGGGCGTGAATGACAGGCTGTGCCCCCTCTTTTATACGTATGCGGCTTACACCCGGGAGGCACCCCAGGCCCTTGAATAGATCACAGTACTAACGTTTAATGTCAGCCTCTGTCAGACCTCTGTGACCACCATCCACAGTCATTATGATCTTCACAAGTCCAATCTCTTTACTTGTTCTGAGACCTAGCACGGCTGGGGCTTGAGTTTCTATCACAAACAATTGTAAAACCTTTTCAGATCCCTTGTATGAACATTTTGCATGGCAGCGACACATTACTTTCAGCTTTTCACCACCATATCCCATTAGATTCGGTGGGTCTTGAGTCTCTAAGGCCGCGTACACACGATCCAATTTGTCCGCTCAAACTGGTCCGACGGACCAGTTCAGCAGACAAATCCGATCGTGTGTATGGGCTAGCGGACATGTCTGACTGGCGGACAAATTTTAACCACTTCAGGCCCGTGCTACCGTCGGATGACGGCAACAGCGCGGGCCTGAATATCCAACATGCCGTCATTTGACGGCATGTCATTCAGGCGTTCCCAGCGCGCGCTGTAGAGCGCGCTGCGGGGAAGCCCTGTGTTGTCCGTGTCCCTTGGACACGGCCAATCACAGATCGCAGCGAACGGCCAATCAGAGTGGCCGTTTGCGATGCGATCTGTGGGCGAATGAGAGATGATCTCTCATAGATCATCTCTCATTGCCGTGTTACACAGAGACAGCGTCCTGTCTCTGGAGAGGAGGAGCCCGATCTGTGTTCCTTCCTACATAGGGACACAGATTGGTCACCCCCCCAGTCACCCCCCCCCTCCCGCAAGCTGAAATTTTACCTGGGCAGGTGGGGGGTGTAAGTGCCCAGTATGCAAGTGGTTAAAACATGCTTTAAAATTTGTCCGCCGGAGACATGTCCGTCGGATATGTCTGCTGGTTAGTACACTCACCAGCGGACATATCTGCCCGCACAAGCTTTGGATGGATGCGACGCATGCGTGAACGTTTTTTACTTCCTGGTGCGGTGACGTCACCGCCACGTCACCGCGCTGTCTGTCGGCGGGGATTTTGATCCGATGGTGTGTACACGCCATCGGACCAAAATCCGGAGGAGACATGTCCGCTGGAGTCCGGCCCTCGGGTCAATTGCGGTCCCTTTTTCGGTTTAATACAGTCCAGCGCCATAAAAGATATATACTGTATTTATCGGAGCTGCCTCAGAGGGGACAGGGAGCATGATCCCTAATCGATGCCCATCTGCAGCCTCAGAGGGGACAGGCAGAAGGCGGGACGAGTGCCAACAGATTACATACAGGAGAATATCCCGTTTACTCTGCGGTGTCTGTAATAGGAAGTCCCGTCTCCTGGGCTGCCATAGGACGACTGTTCTGTCTATTATAGGAGATAGGACTTTGTATTAAAGAGGCCACTGAGTAAACAGGAGATTCTCCTCTATGTAATCTGTTGGCAATCGTCCCGCCCCCTCCATGTCCCCTCCGAGGCTACAGATGGGCATTGATCAGGGTGCACTGATGGCAATGGTAAGGCTGCATGTGAGGCTGTAATGATTGCAATAGTAAGGCTACATTCACGGCAATGGTAAGGCTGCATTCATGGCAATGGTAAGGCGGCATTGATTTCAATGGTAAGGCTGCATTTATGGAAATGGTGAGGCTGCAGATGGGCACTGATTAGATTGCATTGATGGGCACTGATTAGATTGCATTGATGGGCACTTATTTTGCTAAATAGCTTCCTTTACCTTACTGCAGTCCTGTTTTCATGTCTTCATTGTTCGTTTTTGCTATGATGTTGCTGTAATCCTTCTCTGTTCTGGACACTTCCTGGTTGTCTGTTTCCTGATGAAAAAAGTCATGGGAGCTTCTCTCTGTGGTCACTAATCAAGGAGGTGTGATTACTGTGTGTCTAAAACCCCTCAGAAACAATCACTTTTGTTTTACAAACCATCACTGCCCTCTATTGGCTCTGTGTCTCTGTACATCACAGAAGCATGCAAAAACTAAACTGAAACTGCAGGTACATTATATGATTGATTTTGTATCTATTTTTAATCATTTTTAACCACTTAAGGAGCGCCGCATGTACATTTACGTCGGCAGAATGGCACCGACAGGCACATCAACGTATATATACGTTGGTGCCTTGGGGGGGATCGGGGGTCCCATCGGACCCCCCCCCCCCCCTGTACATGCGGCGGTCCGCGCGGCTGCAGGAGCGATCCGACAAGAGGGGGCGGCTATTCGTTTTTGTCCGCCCAATCCGGATCGCTCTCAGCCAATGCGCGCGCTCCCCCTGCAGTGCACTTACTCCTCCTGTGTAAACACAGGAAGGAGGAAGCGACGTGATCTCTCCCTCTGTGGTTTTTTCAACCACCGCTGAGGAGAGATCACAACACAAGTAAGTCTGCACAACACTACACTGCACCTACACTACACAAAAAACACATTTAACCCCCGCGAAAATTAAAAAATATTGTTTTTTTTTTAACCACTTGCTTACTGGGCACATAAACCCCCTTCGTGCCCAGGCGAAATTTCAGCTTCCAGCACTGTGTCGCTTTAACTGACTATTGCGCGGTCGTGCGACGTGGCACCCAAACAAAATTGGCGTCCTTTTTTTCCCCACAAATAGAGCTTTCTTTTGGTGGTATTTGATCGCCCGTGCGGTTTTTATTTTTTGCGTTATAATGAAAAAAAGAGCGACAATTTAAAAATATATATATTTTTTACTTGTTGCTATAATAAATATCCCATTTTTTTTTTTTTATATATTTTTTTCTCAGTTAAGGCCGATACGTATTCTTCTACGTATTTTTGTAAAAAAAAGAAAAAATCACAATAAGTGACTGCTTTGCGCAAAAGTTATAGCACCTACAAAATAGGGGACATAATTATGATTTTTTTTTTTATATTTTTTTTTTACTAGTAATTATTATTATTATTGGGACTGCGATATTGCGACGGACACATCGGACACTTTTGACACATTTTTGGCGCCATTCACATTTATACAGCGACCAGTGCTATAAAAATGCACTAATTACTGTATAAATGTGACTGGCATTGAAGGGGTTAACACTAGGGGGTGAGGAAGGGGTTAAATGTATTGCCTGGGTGTGTTCTAACTGTGTGGGGGGAGGGGGGTGACTGGGGGAGATGATCGATGCTGTCTACCTATGTACAAGAGAAACAGCATCTGTCACCTCACTGACAGGACGTGTAGCTCTGTTTTTACACTCAGAGCTCCACGTCCCTGCTCTCTCACCGACGATCGCGTGTACCTGACGGACATCGCGGCCGCCGGGTACACGCATCGGATCCTCGGTGATGCGTCGGGACTGTTTTTCCCCGCAAAAACCCCTTTGGTCATTTGGCAGCATATTGGTCCGGGTCTTAAGTGGTTAAAAGGAATCAGTTAACTATTATGTCCTATAAACAGTAATTTCAGCAAAAAAATTTTTTTTTCCTTTACAACTCCTTTAAATTGAAAGTGCGTGTTAAATACGGTATATCCAAATAACACGCCCAAGCTAATCCTTAGTCCTGAGTGGCACTCTGGGATTCGTTGGGGCCACAAAAAAAAAAAAATATATATATATACACATATATATATCCAAATAACCCGCCCAAGCCCATCTCTGCACCACACACAGCCACAATGGCAAGAAAAAATCTTGTTGGGCAGTGTATTAGTGCTTGGACGAAAAAAACTTGAATTTTAACGGTTTAAAGACTGTCAGGCAAAATGGTCGGCCCTCATGCATGTTCACTTTTTAAAATCTGTTTCTCTTTGGACAAAGTTTGGACACCCCTGCCCTAAGCTAAGTTCCGCCTTAAGCACTTTAGTACAAAAACGACTATAACTCTGGTGGGGGGTAGTTTGAAACAGCAGACATATTAGGATGCTGTCCTTTTAAACAACAAATCCATATTGCCTGTGTGTGGCAGCAGGAGCTAGGAGGGCTTTATATTCTTTGCCTGTGAAAAGCCCACTCTCTTTGCGTGACAATAAAAAAATAAGAACCATTTATTGCCTGCTTAGTACCCTGGGTGGTATTGATACACTCACTCTTCTTCCCTTTTGATTGTTAGTTACCCAGTGCACTGAATTGTATAAATGTTTTTTTTTTCTTATCCAATAAAAGTATTTTCTAAATAGTAGTTCACTATCTCCCATGGTTCTTTTGTCTCACTCAAAATAGCAGTAGTACTGGGTGTTAAAGAATCTCTGTGTGTATTTACTATTATATTTAGTAGCCTGATGTGTCAGTGGGGCTGAGGTCTGTGAAAAGAAGTGGTAGACAACAGAGGGCCCGTTTTTACCAGCAGCTCCTTCAGGGGGAGGGCTACACAGTTAACTGAGACTTTTTAAAAATTAAGTTTTTTTAGAGTCTCCTTAAATGATAGACATGCACACTTAATGTGGTTTTATTCCTACATGGTATGCACATTTAAAAAGGCTAAGGCCCCGTACACACAAGCAAATAGATTTGTTCAAATCGGTCGAACCGACCGATTTGAACAAATCTGTCTGCTGGCCGTTTTGGTTTGATCGCTGTACACACGATCAAACCAAAATCCCCGCCAGCAGACAGCGTGGTGACGTGGCGGTGACGTTGACACCGCGACGTCACCGCACCGGGAAGTAAATTACTTCCGCGCATGCGTCGAATCCATTCGACGCATGTGTGAGAAGATATGTCTGCTGGTTATCGGGCGGACGGATTCCCAGCTGACAGATTTTAAAGCATGCTTTAAAATCTGTCGGCTGGCCAAATCCGTCGGCTCGCCCGTACACGCGATCGAATCTGATAGATTTGATCGCGTGTACGCGGCCTAAGAGTAGTTAGATGGACCCAAAAAACATTAGCAAAAATCGCATATTTGTTTTAAGCACATCACAGCCAGTGTACCGACACTCAAGGATATATTCCATGATAAAATGCACTTGTTAGTGAATTTGGCATATACTGTATATACAGCGGCCTACATGTGTGCGCTCACGTGCACTGCAGAAGAATATTACTACTGTAAGAATATGATTTGCTTGTCGGGGTACGTATCATTTTAGTAAACAAGGCCCATTCTGTAACCCATTACTGATTACAGGTGTGAGTGAGTGAGTGAGTGAGTGAGTGAGTGAGTGAGTGAGTGAGTGAGAAACGTGATGGGTCTTATGCCGCGTACACACGATCACTTTTTGTGATGAAAAAAAACGACGTTTTATGTGACGAAACAAAACAACGTTTTTCAAACTTAATTTTCCAAAACGACGTTGCATACACACCATCGTTTTTCCAAAATGCTCTAGCAAAGCGTGGTGACGTACACCACGTTCGACGGCACTCTGTTCCATTGAAGCTCAGTCTCATAACTTGCTTCTGAGCATGCGCGGGTTTAAAAATGTCGTTTTCAACGTCGTTTTGCCCACACACCATCACTTTTTATGACACAAAAAATGACATTTTGAAAAACGACACAAAAAATTCAAGCATGTTCAAATTTTTTTTGGTAATTTTTTTGAAGACATAAAACTACGTTTTGTCCACACACCACGATCATTTTAAATGACGTTTTTGAAAACGTCGATTTTTTATCACAAAAAGTGATCGTGTGTATGCGGCATTAATCTTTCTCCTGAAGGCCAGGTGGTTTATCTCCAACCAGATGTTGGGCCCTTGGACCGCAAATCTTCGTTCTCCTTTGGACTTGTATCTGGTTTTGGGTATCTGGAGTAGAGTTTGATTGGTGGATCGCAGAATGCGATTGGTGTTGTAAGCTTTTAGTTTTTCGCATAGATATTGGGGGGCATTTCCCAGAATGCACTTATGCGTTAGACAGAGTGCCTTGAAAGTGATTCTGACCCGGATTCACAAAGCACTTACACCGACGTATCTTGAGATACGCCACGTAAGTGTAAATATATGCGCCGTCGTATCTGTGCGCCGTGCCGGAACTGCCAGAACTAAGATACGCTTAAAAACTGACTTCATCCGACCGACGTAACTTGCCTACGCCGGCGTATAGTGGGAGCATAGTTACGCTGGACGCATTTGCCACTCCCATTGATTTTCGATGCAAATATGCAAATGAGGGAGATACGCCGATTCACGAATGTACTTGCGCCCGGCGCATGTTTTAAGCGATTTGTGTAAAGGTTTACGTCCAGCGTAAAGTTATTCCCCATATTGGAGGCGCAACACGTTCACGTCGTAGGCAGTGATTCGACGTATATTAGCCAGTTGTTTCAACGTGATTGTGAGCATGCGCACTGGGATGCATCCAAGGTACGACGCATGCGCAGTTCATTTTAAGTACTTGTCTGAAGCTCAGCCCATCATTTGCATGGGTTCACGCTTCATTTAAATGTATCACGCCCACTTCGACCACTTCCACCTACTTAGACTTACGCTGACTTACGCCTACGACTAAACGCTACGCCGGCGCAACGTTGGGAGCATTTGCTTTGTGAATTCCATGCTTCCCTCTCTGCATTGTGCCGGCGTAGCGTAAAGAAGATACGCTACGGCGGCATATATATGCGCCGAGGTATGTGAATCCAGGCCTCTGACTTTTACAGGCAACCAATCAATGGATCTCAGTGAAGGTGAGATTGATTCCCATGTTTTTTTCCCAGTCACAAGTCGGGTGGCCGTATTTTGAACGACTTGCAGACGAGTGATTTGGTACTTTGGGAGTCCGAGGTAGAGGGCATTTGCATAGTCAAGTCTGGAGTTGATAATTGTTCCCACCACGACTGCTATGTCTTTTTTTTGGTATAAAGGGAGCGAGTCTGCGTAGTAGGCGCAGCAGATGGTGAGATCCGCTGACTACTGACCCTATTTGTGCATCCATTGTTATGTAGGTGTCAAAGATGACTACGAGACTTTTGACTTTGGTGCTAGGGGTGATGGTTTGACCCAGAATGGGCGGGGGCGTCCATGTTGTTGCGGGATGAATCTTCCGATTGGCCTAAAACAGGAAAAGTTCTGTTTTTGAGCCATTGAATTTAAGATAACTCTTAGTCATCCAATTTTCTGTCAAAGAAAGGCATTTCTGTAGTCCAAAATAATGGTCCTTTTTGTTGCAGATGTGAAAATATAGTTGTTTGTCGTCTGCATAAGAGTGGTAAAGTAATTTCTGGTTGCTGATAACTTCAAAAAGAGGGCGGAGATAGATATTGAACAGAACCGGCGACAGAGGGGATCCCTGGGGGACTCCGCATGCCACTGTGCGTTTTTCAGAAGTGAAAGGGCCCAATTTCACTATTTGTGATCGGTTTTTCAAGAAGGAGGAGAACCACGATAAATCACATTCCACAACTCCGGCTACTTCAACTAGTTGTGTCAGCAATAATTTGTGGTCTACCGTATATCAAACGCTGCTCTTAGGTCCAGCAGTACTAGAAGACAAGATTCTCCTTCGTCTGCGGTCTCTAGAGCGTCATCCCATATTTTGAGCAGTGCTGTTTCTGTCCCGTGACCAGGACGGAAACCGGATTGGAATGGGTCAAGTAATTTATGTGTGTCTAAGTGATGTTGTAGCTGATGTACAACTTCTTTCTCCATTACCTTGGAGAAGACATTAAGGGCAGTTAAGGGACGACGGTGGTTAGGGTCTTTGGGGTCGAGGATGTTTTTTTTTTTAGAATTGGTTTGATAATACCTTGTTTCAGCAAGGGTGGCACCAAGCCCTCCTTGAATGACTGGTTTATGAGATGCATGATAGCTGGTGCCAAAATATCGGCACATTCTTTCAGCAGTTTTGTGGGGATGATATCATTGGGCGCTGTGCTATTTCGCAGAGTCCCGATGATATTTTTAGTGGCATCGATGGAAATGGGTTTTAGCCCAGGTTCACACTGGGTACGATTTAGTTCGATTTGAGATGCGATTTCACATGTGAAATCGCATCTCAAATCGGCGCCAATTGCCGGCAATGACACCGTCCTAATTGGTGCGACTCCGCATCTGCGGCGCTGCACCGATTTCAAAAAGTAGTTCCTGTACTACTTTTTGCGATTTCAGGACGCGATTTACATTGACATCTGTGCAGAACTCTGCACAAATGTCTCCTAAATCGCGCCGAAATCGGAACTGCCAGAGGGAGTGAAATCGCGCGAGTTCAGCTGAAATCGCGCGATTTCACTCCCGCAGCCCAGTGTGAACCAGGGCTTAGAGTGAAGTTAGGTGATTGCGGTGGAATTATGTGGGTATTAGGTTTGTGATTTATGGGGGGGTAGGTGGAGGTTGTATTTTGCTGAATACTTTCACAGATTCTGTGATGTGAATCAAAATTAGGGGCTCCTAGACAGACTAGGTTTATGGTCTTGGTGACTAGATTGACGAGTTCACAGGGGTGGTTTAGGGCATTGGTGATAATATTGGAAACATGATTTTTTTTGGCAATAAAGATTTCTTTATTGGATTTTTTTTCAGTTATTATCTTATAAATAGAGAGGTTTTCCTCTGAAGAGCTTCTTTTCCAGGCTGCTTCAGCTCTTCTGCGCTCTTGCTTTAGCAGCTGGAGTTGTTTTTCCGGATGCACGTTGTGCGTTTTGGCGCTACTAAGTCGGCTGACTGTAGCAGAGCCTTGTTTATAGAATCAAGAGTTTCTGTGGCTGTTTGATGTAGTTGGATTGTTTTTATTTTGTTCCCTAATGTAGTTTTGAAGAGTTCTGAATGGAGCTTCTTCTGAGATCTAGTCCGGTGTGTTGTCACCGGTTTTACCGTTTTTTTTTGAGGGGGCATTTATGTTGATTGTGAATTTAATGGCATGGTGATCTGTCCATGGTTGCGGCTCATTTTCCAGAATATTGATTTCCAGATCTTGTCTGAAAATGAGATCGAGCGTGTGACCTGAAGCATGTGTGGGCCCACATACTAGTTGCTGCAGACCTAATCCTTCCAAATGGTCAATGCAGGCGTTTGCAATGGGGTCCTGTGAGGAGTTGGCCCAGAGTTTAAAATCCCAGAGCAGCAGGAGGTGTTTGGTGTTTAGGGTATAGGTGGAGATGAACTCTGTCAATGACATGAGCAGGTGCGTTTTTGGACCCGGTGGTCTATAGCACAGGAGTCCTGGGGATTTGTTTGCAGTTGCAGAGTGAGGGTTTCCATGAATGGAAGTGAGTACTGAAAGCCTGGTTTAGTGATCGAGAGGTGAGTCTTGTGGATCACCGCCAGGCCTCCTCCTCTTTGCCCCACTCTGTTTTCTGTTAGAATGCGATAATTCTCTGGCACCAATTCTCCTTGAATGGTGTTACAGTCGGCTGTGAGCCAGCTTTCTGTGATAAAGAGGCAGTCTAAATCGTTTTGTAAAATTAAATCATGGATTTCTTGTCAGTGTTTTACTGCCGATCTTGTATTGACCAAAGCGCATGATATGTGCTTAGGTTGGGGTAAATGCGTGTAATTTTTGACTGTTGATCGTCGATTGATTCTTAACAGTTGCTCATTCCTTAGAGATTTTTTGGTGACGGCTGGTAATATTGAGGCGAATGGCTTTAGCCCCCAAATGATTTCTGCAGAGTATCTCAGATTAGACATTATCGCAGAAAAACGCCAGGGAAAGTGATATTGATCGGGGAGGTATTCAATGATGATGGGAAGGGCGATTTTCAAGTGGGTTCCCCACTCGGCAAATCTTCCTCCCCGTTTGATCCAGAGGAAGGTGAAAAAACCCTGGCCGTGCTATGCCAATCTGCCATGACCGGGGGAAAAAAATTCCTTCCTGATCCCACAAGGGCGATCGGGGGAGCCCTGGATCAAGCACTAGATCACAAGCACAAGCGATCGGGAGGTCCCTGGAATTGGAACTGTAATTGGAACTGTTGGACCTGAGAATGTGGGGGTGGGAGCCAAATCCCAGCTTTTGGGTGTAGCAAGTAGTGATGAGCGGAATACGCCATATTCGATTTCGTGATATTTCGCGAATATTTCGAAGAATATTCGCGAATATTCGTTAATATCGAATATTCGTGATATTTTATAAAAAAAAAAAAATTGCAAAATTTCGCCAATTTTTTTTTGGATAAAATATCACGAATATTCAATATTTACGAATATTCGCTATATTTTATAAAAAAAAAATGCGAAATTCCGTTTTTTTTTTTCTTTTATAAAATATCACGAATATCCCGAAATAAAAAAATGTGCGAATGCGAAATTGATTGCGAAAAAAATCTGAATATTCGAAATAGCGAATATTCACCGCGATATTCGAGTTATTCGCGAATACTCAAATATGCAATATTCGTAGCGAATATTCGCAATGCGAATATTCGTGAGCAACACTAGTAGCAAGATGGCCACCGACCGGGACTATGCCCGAGCCGAGGGCTGTGCAGCTGGGTGAGGCCCGGTTGTAAGGAGGAGGGGGCTCTGGGGCACCAAGGGGCGATGGTAGAGATCCTCCAGGGGCAGGGGTGGTTTAGTGAAGTTTGAGGGGGTTTGTGTGGAGCAAGCGCGGCGCACCGCTAGGCTGCGGCTGAAGCCGCAGACTTTCCTAAATGCGGTCGCCGTGAGCTTGCCGCAGAATTGTTCAGGTCGAGGTGGGAGTGAGAATTAGGAGTCGGCGCTGGGGGTGCAGAGTCCTGCTGGATGTCCGGCTGGATGTTGGAGGCTGGAATACTGCTGACTGGACTACCTAACCTTTCTCTGGCAGTAGGTGCTTCAAACCTCACTGCAAGCAGGACAGAGGGCAAAGGACAAATGACTCCTCCTGGTGATCCCACGAGTGAGAGCAGACTGGGAAAGAACCAAGGTGTTCTGGGAAAGGTGTGTCTTGTTAGGCTCCATTCACACCTAGGCGTTTTGTCACCTGAATCCCAACACTATTGCAGCCTAAAATACGCTGGAGGGGTGTTTTAACATTGTTCTCTATGGAGATGGTTCACATCTCCACGCCGAACGCCGAAACGGCGAACGCCTGAAGCTCAAAACAATCCCGGACCCTTTTTTTCAGGTGGCTTTGGCGTTCGGCATAGCTGACAATGAACTGTTAAAAATGCTGCGCTAAAGTGTGAATGCAGCCTTAGAGATGGAGGGGTGAAAGTTTGGGGCCCAACTTGATTGGTTGCTGTTATTTTGGTTGACAATGTGTAATATGATGCTGACAGGTGGTACATAAAGGAAAAAAGTGAACAACTTTTTTTTAGGGTTTGGTAAACGTTTAATAAACTGCTATCTATATAAAAGGTCAGAATCTGAATATTTTATTAACATGAAAATTTACTTTTGAAATAATACAGTGACGGATTTTTGTCACAGTTAGTATTTATAAAGTCTGACATCTTTAAAGCATCCTCAAAACGTGACATTTGGTTATAGGAGCCCAGTGATTTCACATCACTGCCTGGTGTCTGGCTTTTTTACTGAGTACTCTGGTGACAAGATCACTGTCAGTTTAAAGTGCTGGACATTTAGATCTATCTCTAGGCTATTATTTTCCTGTGATCCTGTGCAGTATGTCCGCAGTCTCTGGTAATCTTGTGCAGTATGTCCGCAGTCTCTGGTAATTCTGTGCAGTATGTCCGCAGTCTCTGGTAATCTTGTGCAGTATGTCCGCAGTCTCTGGTAATTTCGTGCAGTATGTCCGCAGTCTCCGGTAATCTCATTCCCATTTAGAGTCCTTCATTACTAACAGTGTAATTTTTTAGTTTGTTTGCGCCGATCTGTAAGGCCTCGTACACACGAGGGGATATGTCCGCTGAAAACGGTCCGATGGACCGTTTCAGCAGACATCTCCGCTCGTGTGTATGGGCTAGCGGACAGATTTCTCCACCCGACAGATTTCAAAGCATGCTTTGAAATCCATCCGGTGGAATCTGTCCGCCCGACATGTCTGCTGGTTAGTACACTTACCAGCAGACATGTCGTGCCCCACCGCCGCCGCGCCGCCGCCGAATGGATTCGGCGCATGCGCGGAAGTGTTTAACTTCCTGGTGCGGTGACGTGGCGGCGTCAACGTCACCGCCGCGTCACCGCGCCGTCCGGCGGCGGGGAATTTGATCCGATGGTGTGTACACGCCATCGGATCAAACTCCCGATCGGACATATCCGATGGAAATGGTCCGCGGACCGTTTTCATCGGATATATCCGATCGTGTGTACGAGGCCTGAGGCTGCGCTATATATCATGATTTGTGATGCTGGGGCTATATAATCTGTCCTGTAATGCTAAGCTGTATACTCCTGACACTGAGTGGAAGCAAGTGGAATACAGGGGACGGAGTGGGTAGATTATATAATGGGTGTGGCTTATGAGAAGTGGGAGGGACCAAATGTATAGGGGCGGGGTCTTGCGCCCCCATCCTAAAACTTCACCTGCCGCCACTGTATATAACCCCAGGTAAAGGCACATACATGTCAAAGTGAGATATCGCAGCTATGTTGGTGGGCTGTAAGGAGTTAGGAACCATGACTCGTAAATGGTGGACCTGTCACAAGATCCAAAAATATTGGGGAGAGGTAAGACAAGCAATTAAGGATATAACCAGCTTAGAGATCCCAGATGACCCGTGGGGGATGTCTGTTTCATGGGGCTAAAATACCAACTAAGATATATATGAATTCTTTACTCCCCCAGTTACTAAATGCAGCTAAAAGTTTAATACCAAGACAGTGGCAAGACCTAGAGAGGCCCAAAATGAAGAGTTGGTGCAATAGAGTAACTGAAATATATAACTTAGAGTACTTATGGTTTAGTGGCGAGGAAGGAATGGAGGGGTTCGAAGAGAAGTGGAGAGACTGGATAAAATATAAGTATTCAATTAGATTCGCTGAACTTCTAGGAACATAAATTCGAGGGAGTAGAATAGGAGATACAGTATAGCGGTGGTAAAGTAAGTAATACAATTAAAGTGGAGGTTCACCCTTAAAACCACTTTCTCTTATCCCATCCAGCATACTGGCGTCAGCGCCAGTATGCTGTCTTTTTTTTATTTTTATCGATGTACTTACTTCTTAATAGATAATTAAATTTTCGTCCTACCACGGTATATGACGCCGCTATATCGCGTCACGCCTTCCGAAAACAGCCGACTAGCACTCGGCTGTTCTCGGCGCTATACGGCGCCTGAGCACAGACCTAGGAGCTGACTGCGCAGGCGCCTTATATAGCCGTGTCACGCCCTCAGAAAAAAGCCGAAATAGGACTCGGCTGTATATGGCGCCTTGGCAGTCAGCTCCTGGGTCTGTGCGCAGGCGCCGAGAACAGCCGAGTGCTAGTCGGCTGTTTTCGGAAGGCGTGACACGATATAGCGGCGCCATACACCGCGGTAGGACGAAAATTAAATTATCTATTAAGAAGTAAGTACATCGATTAAAAAAAAACAAAAAAACAGCATACTGGCGCTGACGCCAGTATGCTGGATGGGATGGGAGAAAGTGGTTTTAAGGGTGAACCCCCTCTTTAAGTATCATAGAGGTGAGGGGTGGGGGAACGGCAGGTCTATAAATGTATTTAATGTATTAGTTGTTTGTAATGGATGGAAAATTAAAAGTTAGGCCGAGAAAAGTTGTTTGGCTTTTTGTGTAATCTTATACTTTTAAAGAAAATTAATAAAGAAATGAAAACACAAAAGTCATTTTCCTGTTTCCTTTGTTTTTTTATCTTTTATTTACACTGTTACGTAAGTGACCATTGGATCACATAAAGTCAGGTTTCTGTAATAGAAATGACAATCTTTCTCATAGAATATCATGTTTCAGGTGGTTCTTAACCGATTGCCGCCCGCCGCACGCAGATATACGTCTGCAGCATGGCTCTGGCAGGCAAAAGGGCGTACCTGTACATCCCCTTTAAGAAGTAGTTGTTGTGGGCGTGCCGTGATCTCCGTGAGCGTGCCTGCGGATCCTGCGGACTCGATCGCCGCGGCCATATCCGCGATCGTCTCACGGAGACATAGAACGTTAGACCGTTGTCCGTCGGACCAAAGTTTTAAAACATGCTTTAAAACCTGTCTGATGGACACCTGTCCGTCGGACAGGTTCGATGGTTAGTAAACAAAAGCTTCGGACCAAAAACCCGCGCATGCTCAGAATCAAGTCGACGCATGCTTGGAAGCATTGAACTTCGTTTTTTCATCAAGTCGTTGTGTTCTACGTCACCTCGTTCTGGTCTGATCGGATTTTGGTCCGATGGTGTGTACGCACATCAGATCATCAGGCAAGTTCAGAGTTGTCTGATGAAAACGGTCCATCGGACAAGTTTCATCAGACCGGTCTGATCGTGTGTACAGGGCCTAACTGTCATCGGGAACACGATCAGTGACGTGTCACAGCAAGCCACGCCCCCTACAGTAAGAATCACACCTTAGGAAACACTTAACCCCTACAGCACCACCTAGTGGTTAACCCCTTCACTGCCAGTGTCATTTTCACAGTAGAAGAATACGTATCGGCCTAAACTGAAGAAAATGTTTTTTTTCATATATTTTTGGGGATATTTATTATAGCAAAAAGTACAAAATATTGCATTTTGTTTAAAATTGTCGCTCTATTTTTGTTTATAGCGCAAATAAAAACCGCAGAGGTGATTAAATACCATCAAAAGAAAGCTCTATTTGTGGGGAAAAAAGGATGCCAATTTTGTTTGGGAGCCACGTTGCACGTCCGCGCAATTGTCAGTTAAAGCGACGCAGTACCGAATCGCAAAAAGTGGCCTGGTCCTTTAACTACAAAATGGTCCGGGGGTCAAGTGGTTAAAGTTGCATTTTAAACACAATGCTTATCTCCTATTCCACAAAATGCATTAAAGTTTTCTTTTGGCTGTTAGTATCAAATTTGTATGCTTCATGTAGGTATTGCTGCAGTTTCTAATAATAGCTCAGTGGTTATTTTTTACTGAATGTAGTTTCTCTACATACCAAGAAAGTAAAGATGATATTTTAAAAATACATTCTCAGCAGAAAGCAGTTTGTTAGAATTCATAATGAAGAGAACAGAAAGGCTGGTGTGCAATAAATAACTAGTCTGTACAACATAATCTTTCTACAAGATATAAAAAGATATATTTCTGAATGGAATGTGTAGCTTTTTAACCATTTGTATACTTTGGCATCATTTTCTCTAATTGTAGCTATGCTCTCACATCTGAAAATATTAATTGCCCTCAAGTTCTATCTGGATGATCTGCGGCTTTTCTCTAATTAAGCCTTGTTTACATTTCCAAGACTTGTCTAGAGTTGAGCTGCCTGTTGATTTTACCATTACGCTTTCTCAAACTCCCATCTTGTTTTCTTTACATAGCTCAGTTGCTCTTCAAACTATTTCCATACCACATTTTTCCAGGCACAAAATATACATGTTTGAGGTAATGTAAAGAAGGATCTAACAACATGCTTTCTAGGTCAAATGATATGTTAAAAAAGAATAATTATTGTGTTGATATATAGTGTCTTGAAAAAGTATTCCTACCCCTCGGAATTTTCCAAATTTTGTCATGTAACAGGAAAAAACGTAAATGTATTTTATTGTAATTTTACGTGATAGACCAACACATAATTGTGAAGTGGAGAGAAAATGATAAATGTTTTTCAACATTTTTTACAAATAGATATGTGAGAAGTGTGGCGTGCATTTGTACTCAGCCCCCTTTACTCTGATATCCCTAACTAAAATCTGGTGGAACCAATTGCCTTCAAAAGTCACCTAACTAGTAAATAGAGTTCACCTGTGTGTAGTTTAATCTCAGTATAAATACAGCTGTTCTGTGAAGCCCTCAGAGGTTTATTAGAGAAACTTAGTGAACAAACAACATAATGAAGGCCAATGAACACACCAGACAGGTTAGGGATAAAGTTGTGCAGAAGTTTAAAGCAGGGTTAGATTTAAAAAAAATATCTCAAGCTTTGAAAATCTCACAGAGCACTGTTCAATCCAACATCTGAAAATGTAAAGTATGGCACAACTGCAAACCTACCAAGACATGGCTGTCTACCTAAACTGACAGGTCGGACAAGGAGAGCATTAATCAGAGAAGCAGCCAATAGGTCAATGGTAACTGGAGGAGCTGCAGGGATCCACAGCTCAGGTTGGAGAATCTGTCCACAGGACAACTATTAGTTGTTCACTTCACAAATATGGCCTTTATGTAAGTGGCAAGAAGAAAGCCACTGTTCAAAGAAAGCCATAAGGCCGCGTACACACGATCAAATTTATCTGCTGAAACTGGTCCGACGGACCGTTTCAGCAGACATCTCTGATGTGTGTACGGGCTAGCGGACATGTTTCCCAGCGGACAAATTCCAAAGCATGCTTTGTACACTAACCAGCGGACAGAAATCTCTGCGCATGCGTCAAATGGATTTGACGCATGCGTGGAAGTATTTTACTTCCTGGAGTGGTGACGTGGCAGCGTCAACGTCACCGCCACGTCACCGCATCCTCAGCCCGAGGGGATTTTGGTCCGATGGTGTGTACACGCCATCGGACCAAAATCCGATGAGACATGTCTGCTGCAAACGGCCCATCGGACATGTTTGAGCGGACATGTCTCATCGTGTGTACGCGGCCTAAGAAGTCCTGTTTGCACGAAGCCATGTGGAAGACACAGAAAGCATGTGGAAAAGGTGCTCTGGTCAGATGAGACCAAAATTGAACTTTTTTGCCTAAAAGGAAAAAAACGCTATGGGCCAGATTCAGCAAGACTTGCGCTGGAGTATTTCGATATGCGCCGCGTAACTGTGAATATGCGCCGTCGTATCTATGTGGCCGTACCCACCAAACTAGATGCGACAGAAAACGGCCATTTCCGATCGGCTTAACTTTCCGACGCCAGAGTCTCGTCAGCGCATAATTTCGCTTGGCGCATCAGTGGCGCCTATTGATTTCCCCTGCAAATATGCAAATGAGGGAGAATTCCCGATTCGCGAACGGATTAGCATCATACGCTGGCTACATGCGCCGCGCGTATCTCGTCCGTCCGGCGCAAAGTTATTTCTACAAATAGCTGCTTTATCTTTACTCCAGACGGCCTCAGGTCAGCAGGAGAGCAGCTACAGCAGCAGCGTTACCGACGAAACTAGCAAGCTGAACAACCACACGTGCAAGGACAACACCTCTGTGTGCCAACATGCCAGGGGCAGTCGCGGTCCTAGCACTAGTACTGGGTCCCCCGGTACGGAGGAGGCGGGCACGTGAGAGGATATACCGCACGCGCATGAGCCTCTTTGGCATGGGGGATGAGGAGGTGTATCGCCTCTTCAGATTCAGCCCAGATGCAATACTTGATCTAACCACAACCCTGCAGGGTGACATCACCAGCAAGACACACCGCTCACAAGCAGTGCAGCCACTGGTGAAGGTCCTGGCAACACTTAATTTCCTTGTAAGTGGATCATTCCAGCGTACAAGTGGAGTGGTGGCTGGGATGTCACAGTCCTCCATGAGCAGATGTGTGCACCAGGTTGTCCCTGCAATCCTCAGACGCATGTCCAACCAGTTCATCAGACCAACCACTGAGGAGCTGCGGCTGAAGGCAATGACAGATTTCTACAGCATTGCCAGATTCCCACGCACTGTGGGGGCCATTGATTGCACACATGTGGACACTCCAGCCCCCCAGTGCCACAGAGCACATATTCCCGCAATCGGAAGCATTGGCACTCCATCAACGTACAGGTGATAGCCGATGCCCAGTGCCTCATATGGCACGTCCGTGCCAAACACCCCGGGTCCAGCCATGACAGCTTTATATACCGTCAGAGCCCCATCCCAGCAGAATTCGAGCAGAACATGTATGGGGACAGCTGGCTGGTTGGTGAGTGACATGGGTGGCAGGCATGACTATCCCCTCCCATGATACACATCACAAGGGGCACATGCATGACTAACATCCTCCTGTCTTTTCCCTTACAGGTGACTCTGCATATGCACTGGGACCCCATCTCATGACTCCTTTCCGGAACCCCCAAACCAGAGGAGAGAGAAGATACAATGCGGCACATATCAAAACCCGTGCAGTGGTGGAGCAAACATTTGGGCTCCTGAAGTCCCGTTTCCGCTGCCTGGATAAGTCCGGGGGGGCCTTATTGTATTCCCCTACCTTTGTGTGTCAGATCATCGGTGCATGTTGCATTCTGCACAACTTTGCTATGAGAAAAGGCCTGCAGATTGACATACGTGATGACCTGACCCCCGACCCACACAGTCCCCACCTGCCAGAGGAGAACCAGTCTGCTGATGGAAGAGCAGTCAGGAGGGTCCTCGCCGTAGGCATCTTTGGACACTAAACAAAAACATTGATTACACGGACAATGCACGCATGCACACCACTGATGTCCCTAGATCACACACACCACATCCACATCACATTGGATTAGCCCAAGTCCAACATGTAGGACTTGGGAGCAGCAACGCCAGCGTCAAGGCCCCAATGATGTCGCTGTCCATTCATACACCTTTCACACGTCATTCATACAGCCGTGGGGTTAACTTCACCACCACGGCCGAGGGTGACACCCCTTACTGGCAGGAGTGCCACCCCCTCACATTCACACACCATTCACACTGCAGCGTGTGCAGTATCAAAAAATAAAATATCTCATATCCAGAGCATAATCACAAAATAAAAATCTCATATCCTGAGCATTCCAAAAAAATAAAATAAAAATCTCATATCCTGAGCATTCCAAAAAAATAAAATAAAAATCTCATATCCTGAGCATTCCAAAAAAATTTAATAAAAATCTCATAACCTGAGCATACAAAAAAAAGAAAAAAAAAATCATCGGGGATGCCGGGGGCTCCTTCTGGTGGCCCCTCTCTGGCTCCTCAGCTGCCTGGATGGAGTGGGTGGGGGTGGGGGGGCATCTGGAGGTGGCTGATCCCCGGGTGGGCCACTCCTGGCAAGTGTGGCCTGCATGCCCTCCAAGGCCACGGCAATCCGGCCGAGGTACGAATTGGTCTGGGCCTGCACCCTGAGCTGCTGGGCCTGCATCCTGAGCTGCCGGGTGACCTGGTAATGCTGGGCCCGCCGACTCTGCCTCCCCTGGTCCCGGATGGCAGCAGTGTTTGCCTGGACGGCTGCAGTGAGGTGCCTTATATCACCCTGCACCTCCCCCAGACTGGTCACCACTGCAGCGCAGTTGCAGCTGACATCCTGCACTGCAGAAGATATCTGGGCCACGGAGCACAGGTTGTCAGCCACTCTGTCCAGGTGCCCAACTATGTCCCCCATTTGCTGGGTCTGCCTGGCGTGATCCCTCACCACCTGGTCCTGAACCAGATCAGACACCCCCCTGGTCTTACGGGTGGCCTTCCTGGGGCCAGTAGATGGTTGTCCCCGGGGGCATGGAGTCACCCTTGAGGGGCTTCCTATGATGGGGAGGGGATCTGAGAGGGTCCTGCAGAATAGGAGGACTCCTGCAAAAATAATATTATGTCCTGCTCTGCCACAACAGGCTCCTCCTCAACGACCTCTGCAGGTGTGGTGTGGGCACTCTCCTCCACCTCGGTCTCTTCACCACCCATGGGCTCGGGGCACAAGATGCCGTTGGGGGGATGGGGTGGACTGGCCGCCAACAGATGATGGCCCAGCTCCGTCATCTGTGGATGACACAAAGCAGACACATGTTGGGTGGTCCCACACACTTGGCACATGTACACTCCCCCCCCACATGCAACACACCAAATAGGGGATAAAAAACACTTACCTGTCCTGGAGCCTTCCTCCACAGAATCATAGCCTGGTACCCCCTCCAATTGCTCCCTCTCCAGGCAGCTCATGGCTCCGAATGGTGGCCACCTTGCCACGGACCTTGCGCCGCAGGTCATTTATCTTTTTCTGGATATCACCAGCAGTCCGGGTGGAGTACCCCAACACATTCACCCTGCCAGCAATGGTGTCCAGGATGGCCTGCTTCCTCTCCCGGCTGGTCTTCCTACTTTTCTTCCCATGCAGAAAATCATTATAAGTCTCCATAGCAGAGATGACCACAGAGACCTCCTGGGCATTGAAATTGAGGTTCCTCCTCTCCTTGGGGGTAGCGGGAGCAGCCATAACAGAGCAAAAGTAACTTCCCTGGGGTGGGGGGAAACGGAAATACTTTTGTGCTTTTATACACGCAACGGAACACATTGCGCTGGCGTTTCCCGTGAAGTGGTGCCGACGGAAGTTGTGAGCATGCGCACAGGGGGCCGACTGAAGCCTCACTCACTGGGCATGCTCCGTGGATGATGCGCTGAACGTAAGCCTCTGC
Organism: Rana kukunoris; assembly: GCA_029574335.1. Lineage (NCBI taxonomy): Eukaryota > Metazoa > Chordata > Amphibia > Anura > Ranidae > Rana > Rana kukunoris. The sequence goes on from CM056055.1 coordinate 65,053,279, forward strand.
GCTGGGCTCCGCCCATCATTTACATATGATCACACCCACTTCCACTTGCGTCGGGTTGCGCCAACGCATCTTCGTTACTCCATCGCAAAGTAACGCCCATGCACTTGGTGAATGCTGTACTTCACTCGCTAGTTTGCGTCAGCGCAGCGTATATGCGTTGCGCTACGCTGGCGAAAAGATGCGCGCATCTACCTGAATCTGGCCCTATGGGTCAGATTCAGGAAATAAATAAGCTGGCTTATTTCCAGATAAGCCGTCTTATTTCAGCGTCTGGCCCTCCTATCTATGCGCCTGATTCATCGAATCAGTTACGCATAGATTTCCATAAGATCCAACAGGCATAAGTCTCTTACGCCATTGAATCTTATTTTCATATTTTAGGCTGGACGCTAGGTGGCGTTCCCGTCTAAAATATATAAATGAGCCTATACGACGATTCCCGAACGTGTGCCCGGCCGGTGTATCTCCTTACATCATTTACGTAAGATTTACGCACGGCCTAAAGTTATCCCTGCTATAGCTGGCGCAGCCAATGTTAAGTATGGACGTTGGAACCGACGTAATTAACGTTGTTTGCATACGTCCATTCACAATCGAGCTGGCCGTCATTTACGCTGAAGTTGCTTTCATTGACAAGTAGCGACGTGATTTGGAGCATGCGCACTGGGAACCAATCAAGGCCGGCGCATGCGCAGTTCGTTCAGTGCGGGGATGTGCTTCATTTAAATGATACACGCCCCCTTCCCGCCGAATTAGAATTAGCCTGGGTGATTTACGCTACGCCGCCTCAACTTTACAGGCAAGTGCTTTATGAATAAAGCACTTGCCTGAAAAAGTTGCGGCGGCCTAGCGTAAATGAGATACGTTAGGCCAAATTAAAGATTGGCTCTCCATCCTGAATCTAGCCCTATGTGTGGCGAAAAACTAACACTGCACATCACCCTAAATACACCATCCCCAGCGTGGAACATGGTGGTGACAGCATCATGTTGTGGAGATACTTTTCTTCAGCAGGGACAGGGAAGCTGGTCAGAGATGATGGGAAGATGGATCGCGCCAAATACAGGGCAATCTTACAAAGAAACCCTGTAATGCCCCGTAAACACGATCGGAAATTTCAACAGCAAAAGTCCGATGTGAGCTTTTAAACGGAAATTCCGAAGTGTGTATGCTCCATCAGACTTTTGCTGTTGGAATTTCCACCAACAAAAGATTGAAAGCTGGTTCTCAAATTTTCCGGCGGAAAAAAATTCTATCGGAAAATCTGATCGTCTGTAGCAATTCCGACGCGCAAAATTCCGACGCATGCTCCGAAACAATTTGACGCAAGCATTGAACTTAATTTTTTCAGCTTATCGTAGTGTTGTACGTCACCACGTTCTTGACGGACGAAAGTTTAGAGAACTTTTGTGTGATCGTGTGTATGCAAGCTAAGCTTGAGCGGAATTCCATCGGAAAAAACATCCAAGGTTTTTCTGACGAAAAATCCGATCGTGTGTACACAGCATTAGAGTTTGCAAAAGACTTGAGTCTGGGGCTTAGGTTCACCTTCAAGCAGGACAATGACCCTAAAGATACAGCCAGAGATAACATGGAATGGTAGATCAAAGTATATTCATATGTTAGTGAAGCCCTGTTGTTGATTTCAGCTCCTTTAAGAGAAAAGATATTGCAGCTGCAGGTGGAGCCGGAGAGCACAGCTTTGTGGGGATTGTAGACACAGCCACTGAGGAATTACAAATGAAAACGGATAATTAGACTACAGTTCCCAGAGTGCTACAGGAGAAAGACAGGAAGTGATGTCAGGTACAGACAGGACGTTCCGGGTGAGAGGGGAGTCGGATGTGAGGAGACAGGGAGAACAGACTGCTGTCGCTTGGGGGTGCCGCCTGTTTGTGGAGAGACTGTGCTGACTTGTCACACGTGCCTTCCTGAAGTGACATCTGCTACACAGGGTAAACGGCTGTTTGTTCCTGGCTGGAAGAGGATCCTCTGGGGCTGTGAGTAAGGTGCCACCCTGCTGAGAGGACACTGCGGGGGCGACTCGGCCCGGACGGACGCCAAATTTGATGACCAGAACCCCTGATGACATCAGACTCCAGCTCCTATATACAGCTCTTCATCGCAGAAGATAATTGCTGACATCCCTGCCGGCTACAGACGGACATCTCCCTCCGTGGATGGGTGAGAGGCCTCCGGCCCGTTGTCATTAACCATACACACAGATTTTTACCGTTCATATTGGGCCCCAACGTTGGCTAGCTGAAGAAACTACCACTGGCCAGTGGGTTAGGTACCCGGGTACATTGGGACTAAGTATATATATATATATAAGTTCACAGTTAGAATAACCGCATTTATCGTTCATCACTGTTATGCTGGTGTCTCATATGCAGTCTCTGTGTTATGCTGTGTAGAGATAAATGTTGATGTTGTATATTGCTATTCAGATTATTATATATATAGTAAATAGTTATTTAAACTCTCACAAGGTGTGCTGGTGTGCTGTGGATTCATTATTTGTGGTGTGTCACAGAGGTAAAACAGAAGACCCGATCATCCAGCGGCTCCTTCAGGGGTGAGCGCTACACGTGGGGGCTCGTCCGGGATCTTTTCTGATACCTCTCGCAAAGTGATAACCACACAAACGAGCCAGCAATGGATCCAAACACAGCAGCAGAGTGGTGCGAGGAACAAAATAACCAATTAGGGCTGAGTGTAGTAATGGACATTCCTGCTGACAAATGGACAGAGGAACAGATCCGTCAAGCAGTAACTACACTAGCACCTGACCAGAAAGTGTTTGTAATAGACACAAAAATAGATCAAGAAATCTCCCATACCTATGCCCTACTAGAATGGAAGAAAGGAGTCCCAACCTGCTTCCAGGGTGATAGCATCCAGCTAACCGGAGAAGTTAAAGCACGGTTACTCCCTCTAGTCACCTCAGCAAGTTGTTTGGAGGGACCAAGCCAGACCATGTCAGACACAGTGGAAGTAACTACCACTTCTGTGCCAACCACTAACTACCCCCCAGCTTCCTTCTTCATGGACATAGGAAAACTGGTAGAGAGCGTTATAAAAATTTCCTCGCCCTCTGTGAACTATGGCTACAGGAAGTTGAGAATCTTTTCTGGAGTGCAGCCTGTACCTACTGGAGAAGAAGAGTATGAAACCTGGATGGAACAGGCTATGCAAGCACTGGAAGAATGGGATGTTCCAGAGGCTCAAAAGAAACAGCGCATTACTGAAAGTCTGAAAGGCGTTGCAACAGAAGCCATCCGAAATTTGAAATTCAGTCAGGAGTCTTGTACAGCATATGACTATCTTCGCATGTTGCAAGATGAGTTTGGGCGCACAGAGAAAGGTACAGATTTAATCTTCCTCTTTGAACACATGTTTCAACGGGAAAATGAGCAGCTTTCCGAGTATATTCGACGACTAAACAAAATGCTATACCAGATTGTACTAAAGAAAGGAATAGAGCCCAGGGATATGGATCAAGTAAGAATGAAACAGATCCTGAGAGGCGCTCTGAGTTCTGACCCTATCTGGATCCAGTTGAAAACTTTACAAGGAGGTACCTCTTTGCGATACTCTGATCTCATTAAGATGGTAAGGGAGGAAGAGGCTATCCTAGAGGAGAAAAAGAAGGGCTCAGGATTTTCATTTCCTGCTGAGGTTCGAACGCTCAATGTGTCGAATGGGAATTCAGAAATAGAGAAATTAAAGGCGCAAGTTTCCCAGCTGACGCAAATGCTAACCCTATTGTCTGCAGGTGTCAAGTCGCCCCTTGAAAAAGTCACGTCAGAACCAGTTCCTGATTCTACCACTCAGGTGGTGCCTATCAAGAAACCGTCAAACAGCTGCTATAACTGTGGAGGAGTGGGTCATTACCGAAGTATCTGTCCGAGCCCATCGAATTCAAGAGGAAGTTATCTACCGGCGGGAAACTACAGAGGGCCCCAGTGAGGGAGCAAACTGGGTGCCCAACTACTGAAGACTGCTCTGATTCCCAGGATACCAATAAGAGGCCCAAGTCTTTACCCAGAGCCCCCCCTGCTACGACAAAAAGATCCCCTCCCTTGGTGTCTGGTCCTGTGTCACAGGGAAGCAATGCACACCCACAACCTAAACCCCAGTTAGGGGGAAGAAAACAACCATCACGAGCTAGGAAGAAGGCTGGAGTGCAGTCGACTGGGTCTATGCCTTCTACTACTCCGAAGAAGTTCCCTGACAAGTTGATAGGTCCTTCACCCATTATCCCAGTTCAAGTAGAAGGGGTTTACACGAAGGCTCTCCTCGATTCAGGCGCTCAAGTAACACTGATTTACCGGGACTTCTACCAGAAGCATTTGAAGCATCTACCCCTGATGGAGTTAGAGGATCTCGAAATCTGGGGTATTGGGACTCAGAAGCTTCCATATGATGGGTGTCTACAAGTGAAGCTGGAGTTCAGTTCGGCAACTGTTGGGCAACCAGGGGTCTGTGACGCCTTGGCCATTGTATGTCCCCGCCCACCAGGAGCTAATCGGAGTTCTATAATAGTGGGGACAAATACTGACTTGGTGAGACGCCTTATAACTCCGTTAGTGACGGAAGGGAGTTCTACTTCTGAGGAGATGCACCCGATGTTGCGGCCAATCTACCAGCGGATTATACAAGAACAGAGGGCCCCTGCAGAAGTGGGACGGCTTTGGAGATTAGAAAGAGCGGAGAAGGTCTTACAGCCAGGAGAAATGACTAGTTTCCGGGCCTCAGTCAAGTTGAATTGGTCACAACCAGGCCCCTATGTGGTCCTGGAAACTGATCCCAGAAATGAGAAGAGATCTGGAGTGGAATTGGTGCCGGAGATAATATCCACCAGAGCCCTACAGCGGGCCCGTGGGAGAGTCTCTGTAAGTGTATGCAATGTGTCAGACTACCCAGTGACCTTGAAGGCACGGATGCCGATTGGACAAGTGGCCACTGCCACACCCCTCTCACCCACTGAATTGGTGGAGGGAGTAGACAGAGAGATCCCAGCTGAACGGTTCTATCCTAAAGACGCTCCAATCTCGCCTGAGTGGAAGAAGCGAATTCAATCTCAACTCCTCAAGCGGCAGGATTTGTTCTCCAAGGATGAGTTTGATGTGGGATGTGCCAAGAGCACTCGACACCACATTCGCCTCCAAGATGACAAGCCCTTTCGAGAAAGGTCACGGCGAGTCCCATTGGGAGATCTAGATGACCTAAGGGAACAACTGGCTGAATTGAAAAGGACCAGGATAATCCAAGAATCCAGGAGTCCTTATGCCTCACCCATTGTGGTAGTTCGCAAGAAAAACGGTTCCATCCGTTTGTGCATAGACTACCGCACACTCAACCAAAGAACCATTCCCGACCAATACACTACTCCTCGAATAGAAGATGCCTTACAGTGTCTGTCTGGAGCAAAGTGGTTTAGTGTACTTGACCTGCGAAGTGGGTATCACCAGATACCCATGCATCCTGAAGATAAAGAGAAGACTGCTTTCATCTGTCCACTGGGATTCTTTGAGTTTAATAGAATGCCCCAAGGCCTCGCAGGAGCCCCAGCAACTTTCCAACGACTAATGGAAAAGACGGTGGGAGACATGAACCTGATTGAGGTACTAGTGTATCTGGATGACCTAATAGTCTTCGGAAGAACACTGGAAGAACATGAGCAGCGGTTGGAAAAGGTCTTGAAGCGGCTGCATGAAGAAGGATTGAAACTTTCCTTGGAGAAGTGTCAATTCTGTCTGCCTTCAGTCACGTACCTGGGACATGTTGTTTCAGCAGAAGGCATATCAACTGATCCTAAGAAGTTGGAAGCTGTGGCTTCATGGCCGAGACCTCGTAATATTACTGAACTCCGGTCCGTCCTGGGATTCTGCTCATACTATAGAAGGTTCGTAGAGGGGTTTGCCAAGATAGCTCAGCCTCTGAACAAACTTCTAAGAATGGAAGGAGCAGAAGATGAATCAATGCCCTTTGAGCCGGGTTCATCAGCCCACGGGCCTAGGAAGCCTCGTGAATCAATCCAGGAGGAATGGACCGACCAATGTGAAAGGGCTTTCCTCCGATTGAAAGGAAGTCTAACACAGGCTCCTGTCCTTGCCTACGCTGATCCTGCCAAACCTTATGAACTACATGTGGATGCTAGCAGAGAAGGGCTAGGAGGAGTACTATACCAGGAATATGATGGCCTCCTGAGACCGGTGGCATATGTGAGTCGGGGTCTCACCCCTTCTGAGAAGAATTATCCCACTCACAAGTTGGAGTTCCTGGCCTTGAAGTGGACAGTGGTGGACAAACTAAAAGACTACCTGTACGGGGCCAAGTTCGTGGTCAGAACCGACAACAATCCACTCACTTACATTCTCACTACGGTAAAACTGGATGCCACTGGGCACAGGTGGTTGGCTGCCCTGTCAGGATTCTGCTTCAGCCTCAAATATCGCCCTGGGGTCAATAACCAAGATGCGGATGCCTTGTCCAGAAGACCCTATAGCACAGGGGTCCCAGAAACAGAGTGGACTCAATTGACTCCAGATGGAGTTCAAGTCCTATGCCAAGGGGTGGAATACCGAACCAAAGGAGTGATTGGAGCAGAGGCCATAGGAGTCATGGCTGCCGGTGTCCCTAAAATGTATTGTAACCCTACACAGCTGAGGAGTGAGGGCCTGCCTACTTTCACGAAGAAGGACCTGAGAGTAGATCAGGCTGAAGATCCTCTGATTGGGTTAACTCTAAGAGCAATGAAAGCGGGTCAAAGAGGGCTCCTACTAATTGATTCACCAAAAGAGGCTCGTCTGGTCCACAAAGAGTGGGAACGGCTGAAACTGCTGGACGGGGTGGTCTACCGAAGGGGCCCCTCGGATGATTTGGAAGAAAAGCAGCAGTTGTTCCTCCCAGAGAAGCATAGAGAAAATGTACTGAGAGCTTTGCATGATGACCATGGTCACTTAGGATCAGAAAGAACTTTCAAACTGGTCCGAGACAGATTCTATTGGCCCTGCATGAGATCTGAAGTTGAAAGTTACTGCCATTCCTGTCTAAGATGTATCCAGAGGAAAACTTTACCTTCGAGGAATGCTCCAATGAGCCATCTACAGAGTCAAGGACCCCTGGACCTGGTGTGCATTGACTTCCTGTGCCTAGAGCCTGACACTAGTGGACAGGGAAACATCTTGGTGGTGACAGATCACTTTACCCGTTATGCTCAAGCTTTTCCAACCAAAGATCAACGTGCTCCTACTGTAGCCAAAGTCCTAGTGGAAAAGTTCTTCGTTCATTATGGTCTACCTCAGAGGATCCATTCTGATCAGGGCAGAGACTTTGAAAGTCGGCTCATCAGGCAGCTCTTGGATCTATTGGGGATTCAGAAGTCGAGGACCTCCCCCTATCACCCCCAGGGTGATGCACAACCGGAGAGATTCAATCGTACTCTACTCAACATGTTGGGAACACTGTCGACCAGGGAGAAACAGCACTGGAGTCGGCATATCTCTACCATTGTGCATGCTTACAATAGCACAGAAAGTGATGCTACCGGATACTCACCGTACCGCCTCATGTTTGGAAGAGAAGCCCGATTGCCAGTAGATTTAGCTTTTGGCCTCTCCCTTGACCAGACGTCTATTGCGTCTCATCAGGGCTATGTGGATAGACTCAGGAAGAACCTGGCTTCTGCATTTGAGAAGGCCCGTTCGACCTCTGAGGGTAGAGAACGAAGAAACAAACGAAACTATGACCTGAGGGTTCGGGTACAGGACCTACAGCCAGATGATCGAGTTTTGTTGAGAAATTTGGGTGCGTCTGCAAGACACAAGCTAGCTGATAGATGGAGTTCTCAGATCTACATTGTCTGTAAACAATTACCTGGCCTGCCAGTGTACCAGATTCGACCAGAGGGAAAGACCGGGCCACTGAAGAATTGGCATCGGAATCATATCCTACCTATGAATGAAGCTGTGCGGGTACCAGATAGAGATGAGTCTCCTTCACCCATTCCATCCACTTCCCGTCAAGCACCTGTTACCCGGTCACAACAGCCACCTTCTACAAGAGAAAGTGAGGACGACAGCGATGAGGAAGATGTGTGTCCGAGTTGGATGTGGCCATCTGAACCTATGGATGTCCATCCAACTATTATGGCTCCTGAGCAGGACTTGAGCAATTTGAGACCGGATGCCCCTGAATTTGTGCCTCAAACAAACGAGGATATGCCCATGGAAGATTATTCTGTACCTTCTCAAGTGGAAAGTCTCTTGCCAGAAACCTCAGTGCTAGAGGATGCTCTTGTTCAGCCAGTCGAAGAGGAAACTGAATTCTCTCAGCCAACACTTCGAGTAGAAGGGGACTCCGCAGATGAGGGCCCATCATGGCTTTTAGAATCAAGGTCCAAATGACCAGTGCGACCCCCTCAGAGACTCACTTATGACTCACCAGGGAATAGCACAGAGGAAGCTGTAACTACTGTGCGAAGATCACCCGAGGTGTCCACCTTGACCACAGAAGTATCAAAGGACTTGTGTCCAACTCAGGCCATCAGCACACCTTGGTGGAGTGTCCCTCTACCCACCCCACTTGCTAGACGCTGTCATAAACTGCATCTATCTGCACGCAGTAAAGGTATTCAAGTAGTTTAGTATAAACTTTATATGTGCCTTTATATTGTATATGCTGTCTGTAGAACCTACAAACGCAGTTTACCCTTTGGAGGGACCCAAAGACTTTAAGTAGGGGGAGAATGTAGCCCTGTTGTTGATTTCAGCTCCTTTAAGAGAAAAGATATTGCAGCTGCAGGTGGAGCCGGAGAGCACAGCTTTGTGGGGATTGTAGACACAGCCACTGAGGAATTACAAATGAAAACGGATAATTAGACTACAGTTCCCAGAGTGCTACAGGAGAAAGACAGGAAGTGATGTCAGGTACAGACAGGACGTTCCGGGTGAGAGGGGAGTCGGATGTGAGGAGACAGGGAGAACAGACTGCTGTCGCTTGGGGGTGCCGCCTGTTTGTGGAGAGACTGTGCTGACTTGTCACACGTGCCTTCCTGAAGTGACATCTGCTACACAGGGTAAACGGCTGTTTGTTCCTGGCTGGAAGAGGATCCTCTGGGGCTGTGAGTAAGGTGCCACCCTGCTGAGAGGACACTGCGGGGGCGACTCGGCCCGGACGGACGCCAAATTTGATGACCAGAACCCCTGATGACATCAGACTCCAGCTCCTATATACAGCTCTTCATCGCAGAAGATAATTGCTGACATCCCTGCCGGCTACAGACGGACATCTCCCTCCGTGGATGGGTGAGAGGCCTCCGGCCCGTTGTCATTAACCATACACACAGATTTTTACCGTTCATATTGGGCCCCAACGTTGGCTAGCTGAAGAAACTACCACTGGCCAGTGGGTTAGGTACCCGGGTACATTGGGACTAAGTATATATATATATAAGTTCACAGTTAGAATAACCGCATTTATCGTTCATCACTGTTATGCTGGTGTCTCATATGCAGTCTCTGTGTTATGCTGTGTAGAGATAAATGTTGATGTTGTATATTGCTATTCAGATTATTATATATATATAGTAAATAGTTATTTAAACTCTCACAAGGTGTGCTGGTGTGCTGTGGATTCATTATTTGTGGTGTGTCACAGAGGTAAAACAGAAGACCCGATCATCCAGCGGCTCCTTCGGGGGTGAGCGCTACATTAGAATGGCCTGTCCTGACCTAAATCAATCTGGGAATCTGCAGCAAGACTTGAAAATTCCTGTTCGCAGACACTCTCCATCCAATCTGACAGAGCTTGAGCTATTTTGCAAAGAAGAATGGGCAAAAATTTCCCTCTCTAGATGCGCAAAGCTGGTAGAGACATACCCAAAAACACTTGCAGCTGTAATTGCAGCGGAATGTGGTTCTACCAAGTATTAACTCAGGGGAGTTGAATACAAATGCTCACCAGACTTTTTAACATATTTATTTGAAAAAAAAATTGAAAACCATTTCTCATTTTCCTTCTACTTCACAACTATGTGCCACCTTGTGTTGGTCTATCACATAAAATGCCAATAAAATACACTTACATTTTTGGTTTTATCATGACAAAATGTGGAACATTTTAAGGGGTATCAATACTTTTGCAAGGCACTGTATGTCTGGTCTAAAACACTCCCCTTTGTTGATAATTTGTTGAGAACCCCTACTGGTGAATTCAAGAGAGCCATTCCCAAACAATTGCACTGCCTCTCATGTACCCAAAGCAGTATGTACAATATGTCGGTACACTTTTTCACAGCCATGAATCCAATTTAAAGGCAAAACCTACCTAATTCTAAACCTACTTACACCCATATTCTAAGCCTAATCTATTTAACCCTGTAAAGGAAAGAGAACTATACTTACCTAATCTGTAGCCACTCCGGTCTGGTCTTCAGAAGCTCCCTCTGTGTGCAGGAGAAAGCTGACAATAGCTGGGAAATACCTGGGAAGCAACGTCACCCATAGACTTACTATGGGGCTTAAGTTTTCAGCTGCCTCTCCTACACACTGAAGCCTGGGACTAGACCGGGGGTGCTGCTGCAGAATAGGTAAGTATAAAAAGATCTTGGGCCAGATTCTCGTAGATGCGCGCATATTTATGCAGGCGTAGCGCATCTCAGATGCACTACGCCGACGTAACGCGGAGAGGCAAGTACCGTATTCTCGCAGCAAATGCACTCCAAGATGCGCCAGCGTAGCGGAAATTCATCTGCGTAATCCGGCGCAACTCCAAAGTAGGAGGGAAGTTGGCGTGTTGCATTCTAATGAAGCGTGACCCCATGCAAATGAAGGCCGGGACGAACGGAGCATGCGCCGTGACGTGGATGACCCGCGCCGTGACGTGGATGCCTTCTGCGCATGGGCAAAGCCTCCCTACGATTCGCCGGCGCTGTGTATATAATGCGCCCACACATGCGTCCTTGCAGCGCAAAAGTCTCCCATTTTTTGGATTGACATGGGAAAACTTTTGCATGACCATGGCTTCTATTGGGAAGGAAAGGAGAAAGAAGAATTTCTCCCCAGAGGAGAGGGCCATCGTCATCGCGGCAATGGAAAAGTATGATTCCAGGCTCCATGGTGCTGACAGTGTGCGGACCAGCAAGTCCCGGAGGGATGAAATCCTGATGAAGGTGGCTTGTCAGGTGAATGCCCTCTCACACAAGATCCGGACACCACAGGACATTAAAAAAAAAAATGAATGACCTGCGGCGTCTCGTGTAGGGCAAGCTGGCTACGAGAGCTCGGCATGCCAGGGGCACTGGAGGGGGCCCACCCTGCAACGTCCGCCTTACTGAGGAGGAGAAGGTGGTCGCCCGCTGCCTGCAGAGGGAGCAGGTTAAGGGAGTCGGGGGCTACGAGTCTGAAAAGCCAGCCATGAGGACAGGTAAGTGTGTTTTATATTCTATCTGTTGTGTAGCATGTGTGGGGTGGAAGGGAACATGTGCCAAGTGTGTGGGTCCACCAACATGTGCATCTTTTGTGTCATCCACAGATGTGCAGGACGGAGCGGGGCCATCTGTTGCTGCCAGGGCCCGTCCGGATACATCCCCCGAGCATCCAGTCCCTCTGGCTGCCCCCCTGGAAGAGGACGTGTTGGAGGAATCTGGGCACACCTCTACGGAGAAGGCGGTTGAGGAGGAGGTTGTTGTCCAGGACCAGGAGCTCTACCTGGCTTTGGCGGAGGACCATGGGTTGCCCGGACCAGCCCAAGCCACCACCCCATCCTTTTCCAGCCCCTCAGTGTCCAACCCCAACCTCTCCAGTCCCTCTGTTTCCATCCCCCTCATCTCCGGCCCCTCAACATCTTACCCATATGCCAGGTTCCCTGCCACTCCCAGGAAGGCGACTAGGAAGACGAGGGGTGTTCCCAAGATTATGCCTGAACAGCTGGCCAGACAGTAGGACCAGCAAAATCTGCATCTTTCTGAGGTTGTTGGGGAGATGAGGCGCCTGGCCGACAGCCTGGCCTCCTCGGATGCCATAACGGATGCCATCCTAGATGTCGCTGGCAACAGCGCAGCGACAGTCACCAGCCTGGCGGAGCTGCAGACGACCACCTCCGACCTTGTGGGGGAGGTCAAAGCCCTGCGGCTTGCAGTCCAGGAGCAGACAGCTGTCCAGACCCGCATTGCGGTCGCCTTGGAGGGCATGCAGGCAGCCAGGGAGGGACGTGGGTATGCTACTCCACCACCTGATACCCCACCCCCCCCCCACCTGTGGCTGCCCCCAGTTAAGTGAGGGCCAGGAGCCTTGGCACCAGGCGGAGCCCACGCCAGGCCCAGTAATTTTGGGATTTGTATTTTTTGCTCTGGTGAAGAGCTTTTTTTTTTAATCTAATGCTCTGGTGAAGAGTTTTTTTTTTTTTAATTTAATGCTCTGGTGAAGAGTTTTTTTTTTAATTTAATGCTCTGGTGAAGAGCTTTTTTTTTTAATTTAATGCTCTGGTGAAGAGCTTTTTTTTTTTTCTTGATACTGCACACGGTGCAGTGTAAATGGTGTGTGAATGTGGGGGTGGCACTCCTGCCAGTAAGGGGTGTCACCCTCGGCCGTTGGGGAGAAGTTATCCCCACGGCTGTGTGAATGACGTGTGAATGGACAGCAACATCATTGGGGCCTTGACGCGGCATTGCTGCTCCCAAGTCCTGCATGATGGACTTGGGCTAATCCAATGTGATGTGCATGTGGGGTGTGTGATCTAGGGACCACAGTGGTGTGCATGCGTGCATTGACTGTGTGCCATGATGAATGTGTGTGTTTAACGGTCAAAGATTCGTAACACGAGGCAACTCCTGACTGCTCTTCCATCAGCAGACGGGGTCTCCTCTGGCAGGGGGGGGGGCTGTCTGATTGGGGGGTCAGGTCATCACATAGGGCAATCTGCAGGCCCTTTCTCATGACAAAGTTGTGCAGAATGCAACATGCACCGATGATCTGACCCACAAAGTTTGGGGAATACAACAGGGCCCCCCCGGACTTATCCAGGCATCGGAAACAGGACTTCAGGAGCCCGAATGTGCGCTCAACCACTGCACGGGTTTTGATGTGTGCTTCATTGTATCTTCTCTCTCCTCTGGTTTGGGGATTCCGGAAAGGAGTCATGAGATGGGGTCAAAGTACATATGCCGCATCACCTGGAAGGAAAAAGACAGGAGGATGTTAGCCGTGAATGTGCCCCTTGTGATGTGTGCATCATGGGGGGGACAGTCATGCCTGCCACCCATGTCACTCACCAACCAGCCAGCTGTCCCCATACATGTTCTGCTCAAAATCTGCTGGGATAGTGCTTTGACGGTATATGTAGGTGTCATGGCTGGACCCGGGGTCTTTGGCACGGACGTACCATATGAGGTATTTGGCATCAGCTATCACCTGTACGTTGATGGAATGCCAATTCTTCCGATTGCGGTATATGTGCTCTGTGGCACAGGGGGCCTATAGTGCCACATGTGTGCAATCAATGGCCCCGATGGTGCGTGGGAATCTGGCAAGTCTGTAGAAATCTGTCATTGCCTTCTGCCGCAGTTGCTCAGTGGTAGGTCTGATGATGTGGTGGGACATGCGTCTGAGGATTGCGGGGATAACCTGGTGCAGACATCTGCTCATGCTGGTTTGTGACATCCCAGCCACAACTCCACTTGTTCGCTGGAATGATCCACTGGCCAGGAAATGGAGTGTTGCCAGTACCTTGTCCAGTGGCTGCAGTGCATGTGAGTGGTGTGTTGGGCTGGTGATGTCATCCTGCAGGGCTGTGGTTATTTCCAGGATGGCAGCAGGGCTGAATCTGAAGATGCGATACACCTCCTCATCACCCATGCCAAAGAGGCTCATGCGCGTTCGGTAGATCCTCTCACGTGCCCCCCTCCTCCTCCTCCTTCTATGCTCCTCTTCCTCTGCATACATTAGTAGTGATAAGACCATGGCTGCCCCTGGCTTGTTGTCATACGAATGTGTTGTCCAGTAAGTGTGATTGCTCAGCTCGTCCGTTATGGTGCTGCTGTAGTTGCTCTCCAGCTGACTTGCACACGGTCTTGAGCAAAGTTACCCCTGCTTTTATGAGGGGTAAGTTTACTCAAGGCTTTCGTGTTACGCGCACCACGCGTAGCCTACGCCGACCGCGCATAGTTTCGGGAATCCGCGCATCTCCCTCATTTGCATATTTGCATGCTAATTCAATGGGAGCTGAAGATGCGCGATGCGTAACTATGCGCCTATGCCGCGCTAGCTTAAAACATTTTCGCTGCTCAGGCGAAACAGATTTTCTGGCGTATGTGGTTCTGTGTTTACGGCGCATCTATACGCCGGCGCACATTTACAATTACACCGCGCATATCCATTTACGCAGGCGTAGCGCCTCTGAGAATCTGGCCCCTTTACTTTACTTTGAGCTTAGAATGTGGGTGTGAGTAGGTTTGGTCCCAAAATAGTGGCAAAAGTTTCCGATCTGTCCGCCGCAATGTCCCGATAAAAATCGCAGATCACCGCCATTACTAGTAAAAAAATAATAATAATAAAAATGTCATAAATCAATAACCTATTTTGTAGGCGCTATAACTTTTGCGCAAACCAATCTATATACGCTTATTATGATTTTTTTTAACCAAAAATATGTAGAAGAATACATACCTGCCTAAACTGAGGAAAAAAGTATTTAATTTTTTTTAAATTGGGTTATGTATTATAGCAAAAAGTAAAAAATATTGTGTTTTTTTCAAAATTGTTGTTGTTTTTTGTTTATAGCCCAAAAAATTTAAACCGCAGAGGTGATCGAAAGCTCTATTTGTGGGATTTTTTTAAATAGAAATATAATTTTGGTAAATTGTTGTCATTCAAAATGTTACAGCACTGAAAAATGAAAATTGGCCTGGGCAGGAAGGGGGTAAAATGCTTTGTATTTGGTCCACTGGTCTCCGCACGTTAGGCTCCTCCCCCACGCGTTGCGTCACCGTCACGTGACTTAATCATGGGATTAAGTCTCTAGAACAGGCAACCGTTGATCGCGCACTACCTGTCAAGGGCTTGACTGTGTGTATGTGCTTTCATTGTGTGCATTGTACACATCCGATATTTAATTACATTGCACATCATCAATTTTTCTTGTGGCCCATAGCAACCCCAGCAAGTCCAGAATAGAAGAATGAACGAAGCTAACATTGTCTCATCGTTACCTGCACTGTGTATGGATCCATCAGTTGTACCTTCCACTATCCTTCCAATCCAATGGTACTCTCCGCTGCAGAATTAGACCGGACACCTTGAGTTCTTGGATGACAAGGTCCTGGATGGGTATAAGCCATAAGTGCTCTATACTTGTGCAGCTGGTAAGCGTGCACCTTGTGTGGTGGTGGATTCACTATTTGTTTCACAAGTCACAAGATGTTTGGCTGTTGGTTCGTTCTCCATTGGAAGAATGTTCAAAAGTTTGAATGTTGATTGGAGGACTTTGAAAACCATACGTTTCACTGTATTAATATTTTCAAATCGCGGTGTGTTTAGTTTTGTTAGATGTGTGTTTACTCGGTTAAACATGCCACTTAAAGCGCAGCTTAGTTTTTAAGTATTTGCAGACTAAACCCCTGTTTTTAACGCATACTCTTAGACAGGTTGCTTCGGTTGTCCATGGGCATCCTTGGATTTATCCTTGGCTTTGTTTATATCTATTTGCCCTTCAATGCTGCTTACTGTAATGGCCAGTCATAGGTGGGGGAAGTAGACCCCCTTTTTGCATGTGTGTGCTCCAGCGCCATCTTCAGAAGATCTAACTGGCTTCCTCATGCACTCTATGGCATGGTAGCAGGCCCTGGTGGCCCCCCAACATACCATCCAGCACAGCCTCCCAGATGCTTAACATTTTGATGAGCCGCCCAGGTGCTTGGATACTTTTTGAACTATATACATTTCATCCCATGGTCATTGTCTGATTTTTATGACTTTTCTTATAACCCTTATTTCTAGGGTAATAAGGTGTAATAACCTGTAGGTGCCTATTTCTATCCTCTATACATTACTTGTGTTTGGCAGACAGGCAAGGTTTAGAATAGTCCGAAATCAAAAGACAGGTAGAGTTTAGAGAATAGTCGATATCCGATTTGAGATTGTCAATGAGGTAATGCAATCTAAAAGAGCAGGGCAGACCAACAGGTAGCTTGAGCAGGTATTACACATGCTATGACAATCATAAGACTGCAAGCTTGGCTGGCTTATATCAGGTTTGGTCTCCACCCAAAGACTGACCACATTAATCACCTTGCAGTTGGACAGAGAGACAAGAAGAATGCCACAGCCAAAGCCAGGATTCTGTAATGAGGAGCAGGAGTGCTAGACGCTCCTGACAGTCGGGTTCTTTTACGCTCCAATATTTCTGGCAGCTATGTATTCTAATGGCTGTGACACCTCTTGCTGTCAGAATATAATAGCTATGCGGGAAATATTTCACCGTCAACACATTCAGTTGTAGGAAAGAAAATTGCTTTATGTATGGCTTGCTTAAAGAGGAAGTCCCATGCATATATTGTACCTATAGGTAAGCCTATAGTAAGGGTATAATAGGCACTGTAAATATCTTCTAAACGTGCACCATTTAGGAGATATTTACTGTATATGCAGCCGATTAGGTCATCAGCGCATGCCCTCTGAAGGAACGGTTAGCCGCACAGTTTCTTCAGAAGCCTGTGCCGTAACCGGCGGCACCTGCGCGCATGCGAGGGAGGGACATAAAGTGGCTCTGGCCAGTCTGCAGACCCGGATGCCGCCTCCAGTGGGGACGACAAGGGCTTCGTTTGTAGGTAAGTTTAACAAAACGTGCTAGTATGCGATTCATACTAGCACATTATGCCTTTACTTTTGCAGGTCAGAAAAAAAAATGGGCTTTACATACTCTTTAAATGTGAATAGTGGCACAAGAAGCAATGACACAATAAATATAATGATAAACTGAATTTCAACCTATAAACCAAACTGTGAAAATAGGACAAAAATGTAGCACTCATGAGATCAGTAGCCAAGTACCAATCACTAAATAACTGTAAACAAATCACTAGTGTACTTTCCATTAACCACTTAAGCCCCGGACCAATATGCTGCTAAATGCCCAGAGGCGTTTTTTACAATTCGGCACTGCGTTGCTTTAACAGACAATTGTGCGGTCGTGCGACGTGGCTCCCAAACAAAATTTGCATCCTTTTCTTCCCACAAATAGAGCTTTCTTTTGATGATATTTGATTGCCTCTGCGATTTTTATTTTTTGCGCTATAAACAAAAATAGAGCGACATTTTTGAAAAAATAAATATTTTTTACTTTTTGTTATAAGAAAAATTGAATAAACAAAATTTTAGTCAAACATTTAGGCCAAAATGTATTCAGCCACATGTCTTTAGTAAAAAAAAATCGCAATAAAAAAAAATTAGCTACCTAGCAGCAACAGCGACACTAATACAGCGATCAGAAAAATGATCGCTTAGTGACGCTGGCAATAGGGAGTGAAAGGGTTAACTAAGGCAGTGATCAAGGGGTTAAAACTCCTATTAGGGAGGGTACGGGGCTACCCTGAACCTAACACTAACTGCCTGTCACACTAACTGTCACAATGACACTAAATGCAGTGATCAGTACATATATGATCACTGCATTCAGTGACAGTGTGACAGAGGGGTGGGGGGGTTGATCGCAAGGGGTTAATGTGCCTATGTGTACTGGTGTCAGTGTAGTGTTTGTGCGGACTTACTGTGACTCTTCTCTCATCTCGGCAGTTTGAAAATACCGCCGAGATGAGAGCTGCATCACTTCCTCTGCCTATGTTTACATTTTACAGGCAGAGGAAGTGACACCACGACAGCGCACAGGATTGGCTGGGAGCGATCACGAGGGAGCGGACAGAAACGAACTGCCGCCTCCTCGAGTCGGATCGCTCCCGGAGGTAAGCCGCCCGCCGCACGCAGAGAAGGGGGTCCTGATCGGACCCCCGACCCGCTAGAAGGCAGGGACGTATATATACGCCCATCTGCCTGTACGTTCCCTTCTGTGGACGTAAATAGGTGTGCGGCGGTCATTAAGTGGTTAAGGAAATATTCTAAAGAGAAGCAGCCAAGAGGCCCATGGTAACTCTGGAGGAGCTGGAGAGATCCACAGCTTAGGTGGGGGAATCTGTCCATAGGACAACTATTAGTCGTGCACTCCACAAATCTGGACTTTATGGAAGAGTGGCAAGAAGAAAGCCATTATTAAAAGAAAGCCATAAAAAGTCCCATTTGCAGCTTGTGAGAAGCCATGTGGGGGACAAAGCAAACATGGGGAAGAATGTGCTCTGGCCAAATGAGTTTAAAATTTAACTTTTTGGCCTTAAAGCAAAACGCTATGTGTGGCGGAAAACTAACACTGCACATCACCCTGCACCAGAGGCGTATCCAGAGTCTGGTCTCGGGAGGGGCACTGCCAGAAAAAATACTTTCTTCACAGCCTGTTCCCCAAATGCGTGAAGCGCGCTGTGCTTTTCAATTCGCCCGGCAGTTGAAGGAGGAGGGGGCCAAACTCCTGAGGCGCCGCGACCCCCTTCTCCGTAAGTGGGGAAGGGAACCTGTCAAAAACAGATCCCCGTCCCGGAGGGGGAAGAATGCTCCCCTCTGAATGCTGGGGCCTCACTCTCCTCAGCAGTGGCTTGTATGTGACATGTGCAATTTGTTTAGTTCTGAATTTGTTTTTTAATGAATTTTGACAAATTATTCAGAATTTCCTAATTTCCAAACTTTTCAATTTGTGAAATTTTTAATTTCCAAAATTTTTAATTTCCAACATTTTAAATTTGCGAAATTTCGAATTTACAAAACTCTGAATTTCCAAAATTTCACATTTCTGAAATTCCCAATTTTCTAATTTCCGAATTCCTAATTTTCTAATTTACCGAATTTCAGAATTTTGGATAAAAGCAAAAAAAACTAATGAAACGAAAACGAACACATTTTTCGGCAGTGCACATGTCTAGTGACTGACGTCACTGGTTGCTAGACGCCAGGCAAGCAACCAGTGCAGCGGGTAGTAGAGGCCAGACGAGGGGCCTAGTGCCGCAGGGCAACAACAACAGGATATCTCTCTCAGAACCGTTGCTTGTGATCATGAGAGACTTGTGAGAGACTCGGGAGTCAGTAATATTTTATCCCCCTGGATCGGCCCCTTCCCTGAACACACCATCCCCACCATGAAACATGGTGGTGGCAGCATCATGTTGTGAGGATGCTTTTCTTCAGGGACAGGGAAGTTGGTCAGGGTTGATGGGAAGATGGATAGAGCCAAATACAGGGCAATCTTAGAAGAAAACCTGTAATGCCCTGTACACACGATCGGTTCATCTAATGAAACTGGACCAATGGATTTTTTCATCAGATATCCGATGAAGCTGACTTTCATCAGTCTTGCCTACACACCATCAGTTAAAAAAAACGTTCGTGTCAGAACGCAGTGACGTAAAACACAACGACGTGCAGATAAAAATGAAGTTCAATGCTTCCGAGCATGCGTCGACTTGATTCTGAGCATGTGTGGATTTTTATCTGATGGATTTCCCCACAGACGATCGTTTTTTTCTATCGATTTTTTAACCATCAGTTAATTTTAAAACAGGTTCTACCTTTTTTCACAGATGGGATGGAGGCTCACCTTCCAGCAGAACAATGACCCTAAACATACAGCCAGAGCTACAATGGAATGGTTTAGATCAAAGCATATTTATGTGTTATAATGGCCCAGTCAAAGTCCAGACCTAAATCCAATTGAGAATCTGTGTCAAGACTTGCAAATTACTGTTCACAGATGCTCTCCATCCAATATTACAGAGCTTGAGCTATTTTCCAAAGACGAATGGGTAAAAGTGTCACTCTCCAGATATGTAAAGCTGGTAGAGACATACCCAAAAAGACTTGATGCAACAGAGGCCAACTATGCCTACCCTTTCTGCACAGCTGCTCCATTTATAGAAGTCGTTTTATAGCTTCTATGAATGAAACGTGATCTTAAAATGGAGGGGGCAGTATATTCAATTATCAAAGATTGTTTCATTCATAGAAGCTGTATTGTGGCTTCAATGAATGGAGCAGCTGGGTAGAAAGAGGGAGCATAGCAGGTCTCTCTTGATGAGGGCCTGTGATAGCTCCTTAGGCTGGGTTCAAACCTATGCAAATTGGATGCAGGTTTTCCTGCATCCAATTCGCATGGTAGGAGATTGTTACCGACTCTCTATGGAGCGGGTTCACATATCTCCGCTGCGACTCTGCAAATTTGCACAGGAGACCTGTCTTTTGGTCCGTTTTAGGTTTGAATCAGACCTGTAACGATGAATGGGGATGCACCAGACCCCTGCTGTGAGCCTCACAGCCTCATGCGGCTCACAGCAGGGGTCTGATGCATCTTCATTCATCGTTTTAGGTCTGATTCAGACCTAAAACGGACCGAAAGACAGGTCTTAAAACTTGCTTTAAAATCGGACTGATGAACGCCTGACCATCTGTCCAAACTGATCGTTAGTACGCCAAAGCATCGGTTCAAAAACCTGCGCATGCTCAGAATCAAGTCGACACATGCTTGGAAGCATTAAACTTTGTTTTTTCAGCACGTCGTTGTGTTTTACATCACCGCGTTCTGACACGATCGGTTTTTGAACTGATGGTGTGTACGCACATCAGACCATCAGGCCACTTCAGCGGTGACCCGATGAAAACGGTCCGTCGGACCATTCTCATCGGATGGACTGATCGTGTGTACGCGGCCTAATACGTACGAGGGGACTATAAAGGGCATGTTCCTTTCAAATGGCGCCACCCTTTGGGCTGCTTTTGGGCTGCATACTTGATTCTGAGCATGTGCGTTTTTTTTCCCCCCTCGGAAAAGCATACACACATGTTTTTTGCGACGAGAAAAAGACTGACGGGAAACACAACGAGAAAAAAGAGAGCTGGTTTCAATTTTTTTGCAGGCTTTTTTTAGTCGAGAAAACTGCTAGGGAGCATAAACACGACCACTTTTCACGACCAATATAAAAAATTGCAGTTTTCTCGTTGTAAAAATCGGTCGTGTGTTCAAGGCATTAGAATTTGAGGGATAAACAAACCTCTCTTATAGGTTTTTAAAAAGTCCCAATATACTGTATATGCAAAGATACAGAGGATTTGTTTATATCTCTATGGGCCAGATTCAGGTAGATGAGAGTATCTTTCCTCTGGAGTAACGCTTCTCATTTACGTTACTCTGAAGACCCTTTCAGCGCAAGTCCTGTAATTCACATAGCAGTTGCGCGTAAACTTGCGCCAGAGTAACGATAATGCGCTGGCGTAACCCGACGCAAGTGGAACTGGGTGTGATCATATGTAAATGATGGGCGGAGCCAAGCGCAGAGGCTTACGTTCAGCGCATCATCCACGGAGCATGCGCAGTGAGTGCGGCTCCACTCGCCCCCCTTGTGCGCATGCTCACAACTTCCGTCGGCACCACTTCCTGGGAAACGTCAGCGCAATGCGTTCCGCTGGGCGCTTAAAAGCGCTGGCGGAAACGCCTTTCCGGCGCAAAAGTAGTTCCATTTCCCCCCACCCCAGGGAAGATACTTTTGCCCTGTAATGGCTGCTCCCGCTACCCCCAAAGAGAGGAGGAACCTAAATTATAATGCCCAGGAGGTCACAGTGATAATATCGGCTATGGAGGCATTTAATGATTTTCTCCATGGGCAAAAAAGCAGGAAGACCAGCCGGGAGAGAAAGCAGGGCATCCTGGACACCATAGCTGCCAGGGTCAATGTGCTGGGGTACTCCACCCGGAGTGCTTCAGACATTCAAAAAAAAATAAATGACCTGCGGCGCAAGGTGAGGGGCAAGGTGTCCACCATTAGGAGCCATGAGAGGGGCACAGGTGGTGGTCCCCCATGTCCTGTCACCCTGACCGCGGAGGAGGAGGTGGTCGCCCGCTGCCTGGACAGGGAGCAGTTGGAGGGGGTCCCTGGCTATGACTCCGTAGAGGAAGGCTCCAGGACAGGTAAGTGATTTTTACCCCCTTTTTGGTGTGTTGCATGTGGGGGGGGGTGGGTACATGTGCCAAGTGTGTGGGACCACCAACATGTGTCTGCTTTGTGTCATCCACAGATGACGGTGCTGGGCCATCTCGTGCCGGCCAGTCCACCCCAACCCCCCAACGGGATGCTGAAGAGGAGGCCCTGGGTGCTGGAGACACCGAGGTGGAGGAGGAGAGTGCCCACACCACTTCAGCAGAGGTGGTTGTGGAGGAGCCTGTCCCTGAACAGGATTTTATTTTAATGTTGGAGGAGTCCTCCTCCTCTGCAGGGCCCTCTGTGATCCCCTCCCCCATCCTAGGTAGCCCCTCAAGGGCGACTCCATCCCCACGGGGACAACCTTCCTCTGCCCCCAGGAAGGCCACCCGGAAGACCAGGGGGGTGTGTGATTTGGTCGAGGACCAGGTGCTGTTGGACCACGCCAAACAGACCCAGCAAATGGGGGAGATGGCTGGCCACCTGGACAGGGTCGCAGACAGCCTGGGCTCTCTGTCACAGCTGCCCAGTCGCGTGCAGGGCGTTGTGACCAGCCTGGGGGAGGTGCAGGCTGATATCCGGCACTTGACAGCAGCTGTTCGAGACAACACTGCTGCCATTCGGGAAGAGGGGAGGCAGCGGCAACGTGACCAGCGGCATCAGATCACCCGCCAGCTGAGGATGCAGGCCCAAACAAATCTGTATCTGAGCCGTATCGCTGTGGCATTGGAGGGCATGCAGCCAACAGCTCCCAGGAGTGGCCCACCCGGGGATCAGCCTCCTCCTGATGCTCCCCCACCCCCACCACCACCCACTCCCTCCAGGCAGATGAGGAGCCCGAGAGTGCCCCCAAGGAGGAGCCCCCGTCATCCCAGATGAGGGTTTTTTTTTTTTTTTGGTTGTTATATATTTTTGTTTATACTCAGGACATGAGTTTTTGTTTATTTTTTGGTTCTCAGGTTATGAGATTTTTTTTTTTGATACTGCACACGTTGCAGTGTGAATGGTGTGTGAATGTGAGAGGGTGGCACTCCTGAAAGTAAGGGGTGTCACCCTCGGCCGTGGTGGTGAAGTTAACCCCACGGCTGTATGAATGACGTGTGAAAGGTGTGTGAATGGACAGTGACATCATTGGGGCCTTGACGCTGGCGTTGCTGCTCCCAACTCCTACATGCTGGACTTGGGCTAATCCAATGCGATGTGCATGTGGTGTGTGTGATCTTGGGACATCAGTGGTGTACACGCGTGCATTGTCTGTGTGATTAATGTTTTGGTTTAGTGTCCAAAGATGCCTACGGCGAGGACCCTCCTGACTGCTCTTCCATCAGCAGACTGGGTGTCCTCTGGCAGGTGGGGACTGTGTGGGTCGGGGGTCAGGTCATCACGTATGTCAATCTGCAGGCCTTTTCTCATAGCAAAGTTGTGCAGAATACAACATGCAGCGATGATCTGACACACGAAGGTAGGGGAATACAATAGGGTCCCCCCAGACTTATCCAGGCATCGGAAACGGGACTTCAGGAGCCTGAATGTTTGCTCCACCACTCCACGGGTTTTGATGTGTGCTTCATTGTATTTTCTCTCTCCTCTGGTTTGGGGGTTCCGGAAAGGAGTCATTAGATGGGGTCCCAGTGCATATGCAGAGTCACCTGTAAGGTAAAAGACAGGAGAATGTTAGTCATGCATGTGCGACTTCTGTTGTGCATCACGGGAGGGGATAGTCATGCCTGACTCCCTTGTCACTCACCAACCAGCCAGCTGTCCCCATACATGTTCTGCTCGAATTCTGCTGGGATGGGGCTCTGACGGTATATGAAGCTGTCATGGCTGGACCCGGGGTGTTTGGCACGGACGTGCCATATGAGGCGTTGGGCATCAGCTATCACCTGTACGTTGATGGAATGCCAATGCTTCCGATTGCGGTATATGTGCTCTGTGGCACTGGGGGGCTGTAGGGCCACATGTGTGCAATCAATGGCCCCGATGGTGCGTGGGAATCTGGCAATGTTGTAGAAATCTGTCATTGCCTTCAGCCGCAGCTCCTCAGTGGTGGGTCTGATGAACTGGTTGGACATGCGTCTGAGGATTGCGGGGACAACCTGGTGCACACATCTGCTTATGGAGGACTGTGACATCCCAGCCACCACTCCACTTGTACGCTGGAATGATCCACTGGCAAGGAAATGAAGTGTTGCCAGGACCTTCACCAGTGGCTGCACTGCTTGTGAGCGGTGTGTTGGGCTGGTGATGTCATCCTGCAGGGTTGTGGTTAGTTCAAGTATTACATCAGGGCTGAATCTGAAGAGGCGATACACCTCCTCATCCCCCATGCCAAAGAGGTTCATACGAGTGCGGTATATCCTCTCACGTGCCCGCCTCCTCCGTAGCGAGGGACCCAGTACTAGTCTTAGGACCACGAGTGCCCCTGGCATGTTGGCACACAGAGGTGTTGTCCTTGCAAGTGTTGTTGTTCAGCTTGCTAGTTTCGTCGGTAACGCTGCTGTAGCTGCTCTCCTGCTGACCTGTGACCGTCTGGAGTAAAGATAAAGCAGCCTTTTGTAGAAATAACTTTGCGCCGGACGGACCAGATACGCGCGGCGCATGTAGCCAGCGTATGGTGCTAATCCGTTCGTGAATTGGGAAAAATACCTCATTTGCATATTTGCATGGGAAATCAATGGGCGCGACTGATGCGCCCAGCGAAAATAAGCGCTGACGATACTCTGGCGTCGGAACGTTCCGCCGGTCGCAAATGACCCGTTATTGGGCGCATCTAGTTTGGTGGGTACGGGCACATAGAAACGACGGCGCATCATCACAGTTACGCGGCGCATATCCAAATACTCCAGCGCAAGTGTTCGTGAATCTGGCCCTGTATCTCTATATCTCTATAGGCCAAGAAGTGAAGCATTACTTTCTGTATTGAAGGAAAAAGATCAAGCCAATAAGGATTTACACTTTGCATGTCGTTGTGAACATGTTATCTACACGAGGGGACATTAAATATTTGGTGTCTGTTTACATGATGTACTGTTCATTAGCACTTTTCTTCTTTTCTTGCAGGATTCATCTGTCCAAATTTCATATCAATCTTTTGGGACTGTGATTAATCCATATTGTTGTTTCACACACTGTATATTATTTGTCAGTTTATATTATCACTTTATTATTTTTTTTTAAGAGGGCAGCTCCTAAATTTAATAGGATACAGCACAGTTATTTTTTTTACACACAAAAACTAAATGTGATTTGTTGCAATCAGGGCTGGACTGGCCTACCGTGATACCGGGACATTTCCCAGTAGGCTGCCTGCCCTGGGGGGCGCTTTGAGCTAGTCCGAAGGCTGCAGCGTAGCTCAAGCCGGAGTCATGCTGTATCACGGGGCTCCTCCTAGACCAGCTCGTGTGATAGATGCAGTGTTCTGTCTATCACACAAGTTGGTCTAGGAGGAGGACAGGACTTTTGTCACAGCACGGCCCGAACATTTCACACTCGGCTCCGTGACACAGCGGGAGATGCGCGCTGTTGACTGGTGAGGCTGCAATGAATGGCACGGTAAATCGGCAATGAATGGCATGGTAAATCGCCAATGAATGGCACAGTAAATCGGCAATGAATGGCATGGTGAGGCAGCAATGATGGGCATGGTAAAGCGGCAGTGATGGGCACGGTGAGGTGGCAGTGATGGGCACGGTAAGGAGGCAGTGATTGGCACAGTAAGGCTGCAATGATGGGCATGGTGAGGGGGCAATGCTGGGCTCGGTAAAGTGGCAATGATGGTCACAGTGAGGTGGCAATGATGGGCACAGTAAGGCGGCAATGCTGTGCATGGGGAGATGGCAATGATTGGCACGGGGAGGTGGCAATGATGGGCACGGTAAGGTGGCAATGATGGGCACGGTAAGGTGGCAATGATGGGCACGGTGAGGTGGCAATGATGGGCACAGTAAGGGGGAGAGGTTTAGGGGAATGCTGGAGGAGTATTTAAACTAGACTTGAGGGGGGAGGGTGAACGTGAATTACATCGGGCACACAGGTCAGTTAGGGGTCAGACATTAATGGAGAGTGGAATGGGGATAGATGGAGGTGGGGTTATGGCAGGTGAGAAGAAAGTTCCCATGTCGCAAACAGCCATTGGAAATTATAGTGCCATTTGCACTACTAAAAATTATATGAATCATATGAAAAACGCCAGCGAAAAATGTAACAATACATTTAAGTGTTTGTTCACCAATGCCAGAAGCCTTCCAAGCAAAACAGGTGAGTTGGAAGCTCTGGTGCATGAGGAGAGCTATGATGTAATTGGTATTGCTGAAACTTGGCTTCAATCCTCACATGACTGGGCTATTAATATTCCTGGCTATGCTCTCTTTCGGAAAGACAGGGTAAAAAGGAAAGGTGGAGGGGTCTGTCTCTATGTGAGAAGTGACCTCAAAGCAAGCGTGAAAGAGGACCTGGTTGATGGAGAGTGTGATGAAGTTGAAGCATTATGGGTGGAACTGCATACAGATGTGCGTAGTTCAAAGCTAATCATTGGAGTTTGTTATAGACCACCCAATGTTAATGAGGAGGTGGAGACTCAGCTCCTTGCACAGATGGAAAGGGCTGCAAGGGCAGGGACGGTGATAATAATGGGGGATTTTAACTACCCAGAAATTGACTGGAATGATGGAATTTCTGGGACAGTTAAAGGACAAAAATTTAAAAACCTATTGCAGGACAATTTTATGGTCCAGTTTATTGAGGCCCCAACTAGGAATGATGCTCTGTTGGACCTGGTAATCTCAAACCATGCAGAGCTCATTACTAATGTTCAGATAAAGGAACACCTGGGTAGCAGTGATCATAACATGATTTCGTTTAATGTAAACTATAAGCAAGAAATACATACAGGAAAGATAAAAACACTTAATTTCAAGAGAGCAAATTTTCAAAGCATGAGGACTGCTCTCCAGGGCTTGGACTGGGAGGGAATATTGGCACCGATGAACACAGAACAGAAATGGGAATTCTTCAAAAAGACTCTTTGGAACCTCACTGCAAAGTATATTCCCATGGGAAATAAGTTTAAAAGGCTACAGATAAAACCTATGTGGCTCACGGTTAAAGTTAAAAAAGCTATAAACAATAAGAAAATAGCTTTTAAAAAATATAAAAATGAAGGAACACTAGTGTCGTTTAAATGTTACAAAGAATATAATAGAATATGTAAAAAGGAAATCAAGGATGCAAAAATTCAAAATGAACGACAGATTGCAAAAGATAGTAGGACAAACCCCAAAAAATTCTTTAAATATATTAATAGTAAAAAGGTCAAGTCTGAGCATGTAGGCCCTTTACAAAATAATCTAGAGTGGGTGACTGAGGACATAGAGAAGGCAAATGTATTAAATGCTTTCTTCAGCTCTGTGTATACAATGGAGAATGGGGGAGCTCATGTCGATATAGGGGGTGGGAGTGACACAGCCCCAAATCCACAATGGCTCAAAAGTGATATGGTCCAGAAATATTTAGACAGAATAAAGGTGGATAAAGCACCTGGACCAGATGGCATCCACCCACGGATCCTAAAAGAATTGAGCTCTGAAATTTCAAAGCCACTGTATCTAATATTTAGGGACTCATTAATGACAGGAATAGTACCACTGGATTGGCATAAAGCCAATGTGGTGCCCATATTTAAAAAGGGAACAAAGTCTTTACCTAGTAACTATAGACCTGTTAGTTTAACTTCTATAGTTGGAAAGATACTGGAACGTTTAATAAAAGACCACATGGATGAGTTCTTGCTGGAAACAAACTATTTAAGCAGCAGACAGCATGGATTCATGAAGGACAGAAGTTGTCAGACAAACCTGATTTCCTTTTATGAAGAGGTAAGTAAAACCCTGGACAGAGGCGTGGCAGTGGACGTGGTATACTTGGATTTTGCAAAAGCGTTCGATACAGTTCCCCACACACGGCTCATGTGTAAGGTAAGGTCTACAGGATTAGATATATCAGTTTGTAAATGGATAGAAAACTGGCTGAAAGACAGAATTCAGAGAGTTGTGGTTAATGATTCTTACTCTGAATGGTCCAAGGTTATCAGCGGTGTACCCCAAGGTTCAGTGTTGGGTCCCTTACTTTTCAATATATTTATAAATGATATTGGGTCTGAGATCAAAAGTAACATTTCTGTTTTTGCAGATGACACCAAGCTATGCAGTGGAATAATGTCCTTGCAGGATGTCTCCAATTTACAAGCCGACCTCAATGCTCTGTCTAATTGGGCGACTAAGTGGCAGATGAGGTTTAATGTTGATAAATGTAAAGTTATGCACTTGGGGGCTAAGAATATTCATGCATCATACATGCTAGGGGGAGTACAACTGGGGGGATCTGTAGTGGAGAAGGATCTGGGTGTTTTAGTTGATCATAAGCTCAATAATGGCATGCAATGCCAAGCTGCGGTTTCCAAAGCGAGCAAAGTCCTTTCTTGTATTAAGAGAGGTATGGACTCCAGAGATAGAGATATCATTTTGCCCCTGTACAAATCATTAGTAAGACCTCATCTGGAATATGCAGTCCAGTTTTGGGCACCAGTTCTCAAAAAGGATATCGGAGAACTGGAGAAAGTGCAGAGAAGGGCAACCAAACTGATAAGAGGCATGGAGGAGCTCAGCTATGAGGAAAGATTAGAGGAACTGAATTTATTCACTCTTGAGAAGAGGAGAATAAGGGGGGATATGATCAACATGTACAAATACATAAGAGGTCCATATAGTGAACTTGGTGTTGAGTTATTCACTTTAAGGTCAACACTGAGGACAA
This sequence comes from Rana kukunoris, assembly GCA_029574335.1. Classification (NCBI taxonomy): domain Eukaryota; kingdom Metazoa; phylum Chordata; class Amphibia; order Anura; family Ranidae; genus Rana; species Rana kukunoris. Next base: position 65,082,158 of record CM056055.1, read on the forward strand.
GGGGGCACTCTTTACGTCTGGAGGAAAAGAGATTTCACCTCCAAATACGGAAAGGTTTCTTCACAGTAAGAGCTGTGAAAATGTGGAACAGACTCCCTCCAGAGGTGGTTCTGGCCAGCTCAGTAGATTGCTTTAAGAGAGGCCTGGATTCTTTCCTAAATGCACATAATATAACTGAGTACTAAGTTTTGTAGGTAAAGTTGATCCGGGGTAAATCCGATTGCCTTTCGGGGGATCAGGAATGAATTTTTTCCCCTCCGGTAGCAAATTGGATCATCGCTCTGCTGGGGTTTTTTGCCTTCCTCTGGATCAACTGTGGGTATGGAGTTGGGTGTATGGGAGGATGTACTGTGTTTTACTTTGTTTTATTTTTATTTTTTTTATGGTTGAACTGGATGGACTTGTGTCTTTTTTCAACCTGACTAACTATGTAACTATGTAACTATGTAACTAAGTAAGGCTGCAAAGATGGGCACAGTAAGGCAGCAATGATAAGTACAGTGATGCAGCAATGATGAACACGGTGAGGCTGCAATGATGGGCACAGGGATGTTGCATTTGATAGGCACAGTGAGGCTGACCATCTCTTGTATCATGTCCGCAACCTCTGACCATCTCTTGTCTTATATCATGTCTGTAGTCACTGAGGGAGTGCCGCCGGGATGGGGGTCATGGGAAAAGTCAGACATGTGTTGTCTGTGGAGAGGAGACTATAGGAAAACCAGAGCCAGCGGGGTCATCCTGTCGGAGTCTAATAACAGGCCATCCCCGCTGGAACTTTATTCACGTTTGTAAATATGTACTGTAAGTTACCTTTAACCACTTGCTTACTGGGCACATACACCCCCCTCCTGCCCAGGTGAAATTTCAGCTTCCGGCACTGCGTGGCTTTAACTGACAATTGCGCGGTCGTGCGACGTGGCTCCCAAACAAAATTGACGTCCTTTTTTCCCCACAAGTAGAGCTTTCTTTTGGTGGTATTTGATCGCTTGTGCGGCTTTTATTTTTTGCAAAAAAGAGCGACAATTTTGAAGAAAAATACAATATTTTTTACTTGTTGCTATAATAAATATCCCAATTTAAAAAAAAAACAAATTTTTTTCTCAGTTTAGTGCGATACGTATTCTTCTACCTATTTTTGTAAAAAAAAGCGACTGGTTTGCGCAAAAGTTATAGCGCTTACAAAATAGGGGAGAGAATTATTATTTTTTATTATTTTTGTTTTACTAGAAATGGCGGTGATCTGCGATTTTTATTGGTACTGCAATGTTGTGGCGGACACATCGGACACTTTTGACACATTTTTGGCACCATTTACATTTATACTGCGATCAGTGCTATAAATATGCACTAATTACTGTATAAATGTGACTGGCATTGAAGGGGTTAACACTAGGGGCTGAGGAAGGGGTTAAATGTGTATCCTAGGTGTGTTCTAACTGTGGGGGGAGGGGGGGTGACTGGGGGGGTGACCGATTTGTGTCCCTATGTACAAGAGACACAGATCGGTCTCCTCCTCTCCAGAGACAGGACGCTGTCTCTGTGTAAAAACGGCAATGAGAGATGATCTATGAGATCATCTCTCATTCGCCGCACAGATCGCATCACAAACGGCCACTCTGACTGTCCGTTTGCTGCGATCTGTGATTGGCCGTGTCCAAGGGACACGGACAACACAGGGCTTCCCCACAGCGCGCTCTACAGCGCGCGCTGGGAACGCCCAAAGGGGCGGCCGTCAAAAGACGGCATGTTGGATATTCAGACCCGCGCTGTTGCCGTCATTCTGTTTTCGTTTATAAATGTCACTTTCTGATTTCCGCAAGGGCCCTTGCGAAATCATATTGTGTTGCTGCTGTTATGTACTGGAACGTACCTTGTAGCCAGAGCCTAGTGTGCCGGAGGAGCCCTCTCTTACAGCCCCGGCTCTGGAGCTGCTGGAGTGGGGACAGCAAGCTCAGGAGCACGGCGAGGTAGGAGTGCCTGGTGATGACAGCAGTCCGGCACGGTTGGTGGTCCTTCAGGATGGTTGGTGCAGGAGACAGCGTCTCTGGAGCTGGCACAGGTACTGGATAGCAGGAGCTGGTGGAGCAAGCCAGGTTAGGTGCAGAACAATAGCTGATATCAGGGTCAACAAGCCGGGTCAAGCAGGTAATCAGGTGGTTACTCTTGGTCAGTGCAAGCGTAGTCAGATTCAGGCGCAGGGTCTGGTAACGGTGGGCAGGAGAGCAGAGCGGAGTCAGAGTAAGCCAGGGGTCGGGTTGGAGAGGTTCGGATGGTCAGACAGAGCCGGGTCGGTTAGGATATCAGGTACAACAGGTCACAGGTTTACAGATACAACGCTGCAGATCAGACAGCAAAATGTCACTGCAGAGTGGCGCCAATCGTGCGTTAACGAGCACGTGCGTGTTCCTGCCGCGCGTGCGACCGGCGTGCGCGGCACGTGTAGGCACATGCGTGCGCACATTAGGCACATGCGTGCGCACATTTGGCGCACAGACGTGCGCATTTAGCGCATACTCGTGTGCATTTGGCGTGCGCCTGCGCACAGGAATACATGACTGATGCTGATTCTGGCCATTAGTATGTGTGCGCATGAGTGCGCGCCGGAGCCTATTAGCAGGTCCCTGACAGCTGCATAACAACCATTCATTTAATGATCTAAACTTATGTTTCTTTCTTTGAGTGCTTATGAAGTAAACTCACTCTTTTGATTTAAATATACTGCTGTGTGAAGTGTATTCTTCTTGTCTGGAGTGACCGTCCAAAACTCACCTAATACTACTATCATATTGTTATTGAATATTGTATGCCTGTCATTGTGCCCCCAGCCCAGCAGGGGTCACAATACACCCACCAGACTTCTGATGTGTCAAGGGAGGGTTCGAGCAAGTTAGGGGCTAGCTAAACCAAAAGAGTAGATCCCAAAAACAACCAGCTGCTCCTGAGGGGGTAATGCTACACGTCCGGTATTCTACTTCTCAGAAAATCAAATTTCCCCTCATACTAATCTCCACCCTTGCCAAGAACAGCCATGGATGCTGCCACCGCATCTAGGTGGTGCAAAGTCGAAAATGTCGATTTGACAAAGGGCCTAGTGGTCAAAATCAAAGGAGTAGCCTGGACACCAGAACAATTACTTCCCACCCTGAAGGTATTATCCAAAGACAACAAGCTATGGATAATGGACATTGAGGTAGATCACACAGGCCCTCACACCTATGCCCTATGTGAGTGGGGTGAAGAGATTCCAGATAACTTTAAGGGCGCCAGCGTGTATACTGCGGATAGTGTGGAGTTTACTTTGATACATCCTTTAGAAGAGCAAGATGCTCCTACCTCTTCAAGCACTCCGAGTACCTCCTCAAGTACCCCAGTAGCCACTAGGTACTAAAGATCAGAAAGCAGCGGGATCTAAGTCCACCCCATTAAAAGACATTAGCCCAGAGTAGTGTTCTGTCCTGACAAAGATTGTAACTCATTGCAAGAAGGACTCCCCGGATTACTCGATGACAGGGTACCGGAAACTTAGGATCTTTTCAGGAAAAAATCCTGTGCCATCCTTGGAGGATGGGTTTGAAGAATGGGTGGATCAGGCTGCTCAGGCTCTAGGAGAGTGGAAAATTCCTGAACAATACAGGAAGCAAAGAATCATGGAGAGTCTCCGAGGGCCTGCATTGGAGGCCATACGCAACCTGAAGCTCAGCAAAGATGATTGCACTGCACAGGACTACCTAGACATCTTGCAGAATGTATATGGGCGGACTGAAAATATCAGTGAACTTCACTACCAATTAGAACATTGCTTTCAGAAGAAAGGAGAAAAGCTATCCGAGTTTGTTGGCCGCCTAGATAAAATTCTACACCAGATTCTCTTAAAAAAGGGGATAGATCCCAGAGCGGTGGATGAAAGAAGGGTCCAGCAGGTCATAAGAGGAGCCCAACCCATGGACCCCATCGCTTTTCAGCTGCAGAGCCAACAAGGAACCGGGGGGGTTGAGATACCCTGACCTGATACGGATCATCCGACAGAAAGAGGTCCTATTGGACCAAAAGAACAAATGTCAACCTACAGAGACCACAGTTCGAGTTCGAGTAGTGGCCACGGAGGACCGTGACACCCAAGTGGAGGTTCTGAGGACGCAGGTGTCCCAGTTGATGGAAATGGTGGCTGGTTTCACCAGTCAAGCAGGGTTTCTTTCTTATCAAACCACAAGGAAAGGGCCTGAGGAAGCCGCTCACAGGTCATATGATCAGCAAGGGAGGCCTATAGTCTGTTTCAACTGCGGAGGAGTGGGACATGTACGGAAAACCTGTTCCAGCCTCATTATGGCCAGTAAGCCAATGTACAAGCCGGCGGAAAACTCCAGAGGGCCCCGGTGAAGGATTTAACCGGGTGCCCGTCTACTGTAGATAACTCCAAGGTGAAACAGGAAGCAGAACGACAGCCTAAGAGAGGAAGACCTTTTTCGAAGCCACCTTATGCCTTTTCCCCACGAACCAGAATGGAGACAAAAAGAAATCCTCACAAAGGGGGAGTGAGAGTACAAGTTACAGGAGAAAAAGGAGGGGCTACGCTTAGGAAGTTTTCTGAAAATTTGGTGGGGCCTTCCCCGTTGGTGCCCATTCAAGTTGAAGGGATTTATACCAAAGCCCTCCTGGACAGCGGAGCACAAGTGACTCTTTTATACAGAGACTTTTATGATAAGTATCTCTCTCACTTGCCCTTGCAGAAGTTAGAAGAGTTGGAAATATGGGGGATTGGAACTCAGAGTTTCCCTTATGATGGATATCTATCGATACGTCTAACCTTTGACCCCTCGATAGTCGGAGTAGCAGAAACCTTTGACGCCCTTTCGAATGGCCTGCTTCCGGCCTCCAGGGGCCCACAAGAGCTCCCTTATCATAGGGACGAACACGGCTTTGATCCGAAGACTCCTGGCCCCCTTAACCGAAACAACGGGGGCCTCAGCTCAGAGGGTCCATCTAATGTTAAGGAGGGTATACCAACAGCTGGTGATGGAAGGGAAGGCACCTGAAGAAGGACTATGAAGGTCCTGCAGCCTGGAGAAGTGACCTGCCTCCGGGTCTCAGTCAAACTCACCTGGTCTCATCCAGGCCCGTATCTTGTCCTTGAACCTGATCCGGGTGAATCCTCAGAGGGATTGGAGGTGATACCGGCAGTGATCCCATTGAAGGTACTGGAGAAAAACCGTGGAAGGGTATCCGTCAATGTCCGGAACCCCACCGCCAACCCTGTGGAATTGCCAGCCAGAGTGCTACTGGGTCGGGTACATCAAGTCACTCCCATTAGTCCTTCCCGCCTGGGGGAGGTCAAAAAGATAGAAGACTCAAAGAAGAGTCCTCAGCCCGATGGCGCTGAACTTCCACCAGGATGGAAGGAAAGATTGGAAGCTCAACTTAGTAGGTGGCAGAAGATATTCACGAAGACTGAGTTTGATGTCGGATGTGCAAAAAGCGACACCCACCGGATTCGACTGAAGGAAGACAAACCCTTCAGGAAGCGAGTCTGAAGAGTTCCCCTGACGGATTTGCAAGACCTCAGGGAGCAGCTTGCAGAGCTGAAAAGGACTGGAACTATCCAAGAATCCAGGAGTCCTTATGCTTCTCCCATAGTAGTGGTGAGGTTGTGCATTGACTACAGAACTCTCAACAAGCGGACTATCCCTGATCAGTACACTACCCCTCGGATTGAGGATGCGCTACAGAGCCTGTCAGGAGCTAAATGGTTCAGCGTAATGGACCTGAAGAGTGGTTATGGTCTTCTCAACAACCAGAGCCTAGTACTTCGTTCCTGCCCCCATCTGAAATGGCAAGTAGTGGGACACTTCGGCCAGAGGCCCCTGAATTTATAACCTCAGACTGTGCTTGAGGAAGAACTGGAAGATGATGTTGATTTGTACTCTGCTGAAGATTCCATGGAGGCCTCCAACCCGCCAAACAGAGACCCAAATGATTCAGGGGCTGTGGAACCTGTTGTGTCAGAAATAGAGGACGATGCTGTTCTTCAGATTGATGAAACAGACCCTATTCTTCCTAACTCCTCAATGCCCGAGGGACCAAAAGAAAGAAGAACTATTCATCCTCCAAAGAGACTGACCTATAGCCAATTGGGAGACTGTTCTGAAGAAACTATCTACTCCTCCAAGAGATCTAATGTTCTGTGTGATCCTCCGACACATCTGAAACGAATGCTCCAGTTTTAGTAAACAGCGGACAGGATAACCTGCCCATATCCAATGATTGGTGGGAGGTTCCCCTGTCCACTTTGTGTCAATCAATGAGTTGTTTAGCTTTGAGCAATGTGAGAAATGATGCACAGAGTTTATTGCCCTGCCTATTTTAACAACCTTTTTCGCCGCTTGTATTTTGAGAAGCATGTACCAGCACACATACTTTTGCCTTCTTTGGGGACCAAAGATTTCAGGAGGGGGGAATGTGTAGCAGGGTCATCCTGTAGGAGTCTAATGACAGGCCATCCCCGCTGGAACTTTATTCACGTTTGTAAATATGTAAGTTACCTTTAAGGAAATATGCATTGTGGGATCAAAGGTAGCGGGAGATATGGACTCCATTGACTCTTACGAGAGGCGGACTGCATTTCCCGCAATGCCCTGCCCTGTTGGGGCATGTGACGCCTCCACACAGACTTGTGGGGAGGTTACTTAAGGAGAGGGTGTGGCGCCTTTTCGCTCTCTCGGGACCAGCATCTTCTCCTCTGCGGAGCTGCTGAGGACAGACACAGCCGTGCTGCTAGGCCAGAATCCTGGGCCTAAATCCTCCAAGAGACCAGCCACCCGGAAGGAAGAAAGAATCTAGTATCCAGTCTGTGTACCCGGGGATTGGAGAGGAAACCCAGCTGACATCTGAACCAGTGGAATACCCTCGTCCGGGATCCTTGTGCTGTGGAGCAGTGATTCACCAATGCACTTTCTGAGAGGAATTCAGGCTGATCGGCCTGTCGGGTGAGAGAGCACATGCTCAGCTCTTAAGTCTCCCCTTAGACAGACACTTTAGTGCCACCTCACAGGCCGCCCACACGCGTTTGGCCTCCAGCTTAAACTTAGAGGCCCATTACTGTTTATAGTGGTTATGTAGAAGGGACAGACGCTGGCCAGCGATCAGCTCACCAACGTTGTTGTTAAGGATACCTTATCTGATTAGTTTCCGCTTATCATTTATTACTTGTGGATTACAAATTTAACGTGCACCACCCGGCCGCAACGTGGACTGTAGCTGTTTTCAGGACCGCTCACTAGAGGGAGCTCGCGGGCACGGACTGTTCACTTTAGTTTAGTTGAATGGTACCATTCTTTAGCATAAGATCTGTTTTCGTTCATAAATGTCACTTGCTGATTTCCGCAAGGGCCCGTGTGAAAGTGACAGACGCTGGCCAGCGATCAGCTCACCAACGTTGTTGTTAAGGATACCTTATCTGATTAGTTTCCGCTTATCATTTATTACTTGTGGATTACAAATTTAACGTGCACCACCCGGCCGCAACGTGGACTGTAGCTGTTTTCAGGACCGCTCACTAGAGGGAGCTCGCGGGCACGGACTGTTCACTTTAGTTTAGTTGAATGGTACCATTCTTTAGCATAAGATCTGTTTTCGTTCATAAATGTCACTTGCTGATTTCCGCAAGGGCCCGTGTGAAATCATATTGTGTTGCTGCTTAACCACTTAAGACCCGGACCAATACGCTGGTAAATGACCCAAGGTGTTTTTGCAATTCGGCACTGCCTCGCTTTAACAGACAATTGCGCGGTCGTGCGACGTGGCTCCCAAACAAAATTTGCGTACTTTTCTTCCCACAAATAGAGCTTTCTTTTGGTGGTATTTGATCACCTCTGCGATTTTTATTTTTTGCGCTATATACAAAAATAGAGCGACATTTTTGAAAAAAAAACACTATTTTTTACTTTTTGTTAAAAAAAAAATCAAATAAACTAAATTTTAGTCAAACATTTAGGCCAACATTTATTTAGCCACATGTCTTTAGTAAAAAAAAAAAAAATCGCAATAAAAAAAAATAGCTACCTAGCGGGAACAGCGACACTAATACAGCGATCAGAAAAATGATTGCTTAGTGACGCTGGCAATAGGGAGTGAAAGGGTTAACTAGGGCGGTGATCAGGGGGTTAAAACTTTATTAGGGGGGGTGGGGGGGCTATCCTGAACCTAACACTAACTGATTTTACACTGCCTGTCACACTGACACTAAATGCAGTGATTAGATCACTGCATTCAGTGACACTGTGACAGGGGGGGTGGGGGGGCAGATCGCAAGGGGTTAAGTATGCCTATGTGTGTGTGTGTCAGTGTAATGTTGGTGCACACTTACTGTGAGGTGTTCCTCTCATCGCAGCGGTTGGAAATACCGCTGCGATGAGAGATTACATCACTTCCCCCTTCCTGTGTTTACACAGGAGGAGGAAGTGACACAAAGGGGGAGCGCAGCGATTGGCTGGGAGCGATCGCGGGGGCGGGTAAACACCGACATCCGCCCGCTCGTCCCGAATCGCTCCCGGAGACACGGGGACCTCCGCACGCCACGGAGGGGGTCCCGATCGGACCCCCGACCCGCTACTGGGCGAGGACGTAAATTTACGCCCTTGTGCCCATCCGTGCCATTCTGTGGCCGTAAATGTGCGTGCGGAGGTCCTTAAGTGGATAACAACCATTCATTTGATGATCTAAACTTATGTTTGTTTCTTTGAGTGCTTATGAAGTAAACTCACACTTTCATTTAAATATACTGCTGTGTGAAGTGTATTCTTCTTGTCTGGAGGGACCGTCCAAAATTCACGTAATACTACTATCACATTGTTATTGAATATTGTATGCCTGTCGTTGTGCCCCCAGCCCAGCAGGGGTCACAATACACCCACCAGGGAGGGTTCGAGCAAGTTAAAGAGGGGTGAGCTAAACCAAAAGGGAGTAGATCCCCAAAACAACCAGCGGCTCCTGAGGGGGTAGTGCTACATATCTATCTATCCCTAGCCCTATGTGCTTTCATATCTGTCTTATCTATATATATAACACGCTATTCAAATGTGCTTTAAAATGCATGGTTTTCCCTTTTATGAACAAGAAAAAAATTCCGTTATGCTGTTGGGCTGGTATAATAATGCTATGGGGCTGGTATAAAATTATTTCCAGGGCTGGTTTTTATTCCCAGACCGGCCCTGGTTGCAATAGCCTAAAAAATAATGGGCCAGATTCAGAAAGACTTGCGCTGGAGTATATCGATATGCGCCGCGTAACTGTAAAGATGCGCCGTTGTATCTACGCGGCCGTACCCACCAAACTAGATGCGACAGAAAACGGGCTTTTTCCGACCGGCTTAACTCTCCTTCGCCAGAGTATCGTAAGCGCATATTTTCGCTCGTCGCATCCGTCGCGCCTATTGATTTCCCATTCAAATATGCAAATGAGGGAGATTTCCCATTTCGCGAACGGATTAGCACCAGACGCTGGCTACATGCGCCGCTTGTATCTCGTCCGTCCGTCGCAAAGTTATTTCTACAAATAGCTGCTTTATCTTTACTCCAGACGGCCTCAGGTCAGCAGGAGAGCAGCTACAGCAGCAGCGTTACCGACGAAACTAGCAAGCTGAACAACCACACTTGCAAGGACAACACCTCTGTGTGCCAACATGCCAGGGGCAGTCGCGGTCCTAGCACTACTAATGGGTCCCCCGGTACAGAGGAGGCGGGCACGTGAGAGGATATACCGCACGCGCATGAGCCTCTTTGGCATGGGGGATGAGGAGGTGTATCGCCTCTTCAGATTCAGCCCAGATGCAATACTTGAACTAACCACATCCCTGCAGGATGACATCACCAGCAAGACACACCGCTCACAAGCAGTGCAGCCACTGGTGAAGGTACTGGCAACACTCCATTTCCTTGCAAGTGGATCATTCCAGCGTACAAGTGGAGTGGTGGCTGGGATATCACAGTCCTCCATGAGCAGATGTGTGCACCAGGTTGTCCCTGCAATCCTCAGACGCATGTCCCACCACTTCATCAGACCAACCACTGAGGAGCTGCAGCTGAAGGCAATGACAGATTTCTACAACATTGCAGGATTCCCACGCACTGTGGGGGCCATTCATTGCACACATGTGGCCCTACAGCCCCCCAGTGCCACAGAGCACATATACCGCAATCGGAAGCATTGGCACTCCATCAACGTACAGGTGATAGCCGATGCCCAACTCCTCATATGGCACGTCCGTGCCAAACACCCCGGATCCAGCCATGACAGCTTCATATACAATCAGAGCCCCATCCCAACGGAATTCGAACAGAACGTGTATGGGGACAGCTGGCTGGTTGGTGAGTGACATGGGTGGCAGGCATGACTGCACCCCCCCCCCATGATGCTGACATCACAAGGGGCACATGCACGGCTAACATCCTCCTGTCTTTTCCCTTCCAGGTGACTCTGCATATGCACTGGGACCCCATCTAATGACTCCTTTCCGGAACCCCCAAACCAGAGGAGAGAGAAAATACAATGAAGCACACATCAAAACCCGTGCAGTGGTGGAGCAAACATTTGGGCTCCTGAAGTCCCGTTTCCGCTGCCTGGATAAGTCTGGGGGGGCCCTATTGTATTCCCCTACCTTTGTGTGTCAGATCATCGGTGCATGTTGCATTCTGCACAACTTTGCCATGAGAAAGGGCCTGCAGATTGACATACGTGATGACCTGACCCCCCAACTAGACAATCCCCCCCTGCCAGAGGAGAACCAGTCTGCTGATGGAAGAGCAGTCAGGAGGGTCCTCGCCGTAGGCATCTTTGGACACTAAACAAATACATTGATCACACGGACAATGCACGCATGCACACCACTGATGTCCCTAGATCACACACACCACATGCACATCGCATTGGATTAGCCCAAGTCCAACATGTAGGACTTGGGAGCAGCAACGCCGCGTCAAGGCCCCAATGGTGTCGCTGTCCATTCATACACCATTCACACGTCATTCACACAGCCGTGGGGATAACTTCTCCACCACGGCCGAGGGTGACACCCCTTACTGGCAGGAGTGCCACCCCCTCACATTCACACACCATTCACACTGCAACGTGTGCATTATCAATAAAAAAAAAAAGCTCATAACCTGAGCAAAATAACAAAGAAAAAAGCTCATAACCTGAGCAAAATAACAAAGAAAAAAGCTCATAACCTGAGCAAAATAACAAAGAAAAAAGCTCATAACCTTAGCAAAATAACAAAGAAAATAAAAAGCTCATAACCTGAGCATTAATGAAATAAAAAAATAAATAAAAAACATCATCTGGGATGCCGGGGGCTCCTTCTGGTGGCCCCTCTCTGGCTCCTCAGCTGCCTGGATGGAGTGGGTGGGGGTGGGGGGGCATCTGGAGGTGGCTAATCCCCGGGTGGGCCACTCCTGGCAGGTGTGGCCTGCCTGCCCTCCAAGGCCATGGCTATCCGGCCGAGGTAAGAGTTTGTCTGGGCCTGCATCCTGAGCTGCCGGGTGACCTGGTAATGCTGGGCCCGCTGACTCTGCCTCCCCTGGTCCCGGATGGCAGCAGTGTTTGCCTGGACGGCTGCAGTGAGGTGATTTATATCAGCCTGCACCTCCCCCAGACTGGTCACCACTGCAGCGCAGTTGCAGCTGACATCCTGCACTGCATTAGATATCTGGGCCACGGAGCACAGGTTGTCAGCCACAATGTCCAGGTGCCCAACTATGTCCCCCATTTGCTGGGTCTGCCTGGCATGGTCCCTCGCCACCTGGTCCTGGACCAGATCAGACACCCCCCTGGTCTTCCGGGTGGCCTTCCTGGAGCCAGTAGATGGTTGTCCCCGGGGGGATGGAGTCGCCCTTGAGGGGCTTACTAGGAGGGGGGAGGGGATTAGAGAGGGCCCTGCCGAAGGGGAGGACTCCTCCAAAAATAAAATAATGTCCTGCTCTGCCACAACAGGCTCCTCCTCAACCACCTTTGCAGGTGAGGTGTGGGCACTCTCCTCCACCTCGGTCTCTTCACCACCCAGGGGCTCGGGCACAGGATGCCGTTGGGGGGATGGGGTGGACTGGCCGCCAACAGATGATGGCCCAGCTCCGTCATCTGTGGATGACACAAAGCACACACATGTTGGGTGGTCCCACACACTTGGCACATGTACCCTCCCCCCCACATGCAACACACCTAAAAGGGGGTAAAAATCACTTACCTGTCCTGGAGCCTTCCTCCATGGAGTCATATCCCGGGACCCCCTCCAACTGCTCCCTGTCCAGGCAGCGGGCGACCACCTCCTCCTCCGTGGTCAGGCTGACCGCACATGGGGGTCCACCCCCCGTGCCCCTCTCATGCCTCCTAATGGTGGCCACCTTGCCCCGGACCTTGCGCCGTAAATCATTAATCTTCTTGCCAATATCGGCAGCAGTCCGGGTGGAGTACCCCAAAATGTTTACTCTGGCAGCAATGCTTGCCAGGATGGCCTGCTTCCTATCCCGGCTGGTCTTTCTGCTTTTCCTGCCATGGAGGACATCGTTGTGGGTCTCCATAGCCGAAATTACAATCGAGACCTCCTGGGGATTAAAATTGAGGTTTCTCCTCTCTTTGGGGGGAGCGGGAGCAGCCATTACAGAGCAAAAGTAACTTCCCTGGGGTGGGGGGAAACGGAAATACTTTTGCGCCGGAATGGCGCTTCCGCTGGCGCTTTTATACACGCAACGGAACACATTGCGCTGACGTTTCCCGTGAAGTGGTGCCGACGGAAGTTGTGAGCATGCGCACAGGGGGGCGAGTGGAGCCTCACTCACTGCGCATGCTCCGTTGATGATGCGCTGAACGTAAGCCTCTGCGCTGGGCTCCGCCCATCATTTACATATGATCACACCCACTTCCACTTGCGTCGGGTTACGCCAGCGCATTTTCGTTACTCCGGCGCAACTTTAGGAGCAAGTGCTATGTGAATAACAGTACTTGCTCCTAAAGTTTCGGCGGAGTAACGTAAATGAGAAACGTTACTCCAAATTAAAGATTCGCCCATCTACCTGAATCTGGCCCATTAATTGTATGTCCATTTAACATCTTGGAGCTAATTGTGGTGGTGATCAGTGGTGACAACGCTGACTATACAGTTTCATACCAATTTTTGTTCAAACAGTCATAAAACAACCTGTCAACTAATTGTGTTCTAAAGCTCTTAAAAGTAGTACTAAACCTAAAAGCAAACATTTATTATGTTGCAACTTACCATATCAGATTTGATGGCTCTATTCATATTCTTTTTTAGGCTTGCTTTCTTCTACTTTCATTTGGTGATCCAGCCAGCAAGTATAATTTAAGTTTTTTTTCCAGCAAAAAGCTGGTTGCTAAGTAGTAGACATGTGCACACTAAAATGTTTTGTTTCGGAATTTCGTTTTCGTCCAAAAAACACATTTATTTAGTTACTCTAGAAATTAGTTTTTATTTATTTTGTTTATTCGCATTTGTCCGAAAATACGAATTAATTAAGAATGAATCTGTCATTGAAGGCTTATGGTGTCTGTCGAAAGTTCTAAGAAGATTCAACGGAGCAGCTAAACTGTACGACGCTGCAATCGTACATTTCCAGTCAAATGTTCTGCCTACAAGCTATAGAAGAATTCTAATGTTGTATGACACTAGTAATAATTATATTTATAAATTATTATTACTAGTCAACCAACATTTGAATTCTTCTATAGCCTATGGGCCGAGCATTTGACCGGAAATGTACGATTGCGGCGTTGTATAATTTAGCTGCTTGTCCCGGATAACCAGGATTTTTGGGACCCTGGGTAATAGATATTTTGCTTCTTTTTATATTTAATATGCCTTTAGAAGACCCTTTATCTAGCAGCTCGGATAGTAGATCTTTTAGTTTGGCCGTTGGATCACCCAAAGTTTTTTTATAGGTGGCTGTATCCTGAACTGTATCCTGAACTACCAGTTCTGCCATATACAGTGCCTGCCACTGAGAATGTGTTTTTAGTGCTACAGCATCGCGCTGACTCTCGGCGACAGGGTGCCGACATCTCGCACTCGCTGGAATAGTAAAAGCACATTCCAGCGAGCGCGTCATAGAAGCGACGGGGATCCGACGTGGATTCCCGCCAATTCTACACGTGGGCGGCGTTTGTTATAAATCCTGAAGGGGAAGTCCCCACCGGATTTAAAAAAAAAATCCAGCATGGGTTCCCCCCTCAGGAGTATACCGGGCCCTTAGGTCTGTTATGGGTTGCAAGGAGACCCCCCTATGCCGAAAAAAACGGCGTGGGGGTCCCCCACAATCCTTACCAGACCCGTATCTAAAGCACGCCAGCCGGCTGGTCAGGAGGGGAGTGGGGGCGCCCCCCCCCTCCTGAGCCGTACCAGGCGGCATGCCCTCAACATGGGGGGGTCAGGTGCTCTGGGGCAGGGGGGCGCACTGCGGCCCCCCCCACCTCAGAGCACCCTGTCCCCATGTTGATGAGGACAGGGCCCCTTCCCGACAACCCTGGCCGTTGGTTGTCGGGGTATGCGGGTGGGAGGCTTATCGGAATCTGGCAGCCCCCTTTAATAAGGGGGCCCCCAGATACCAACCCCCACCCTAAGTGAATGAGTATGGGGTAAAAAAAAGTGCAAACACAAATAAACAACACGCAAATAAACAAAGCGCAAACCCCCCCCGACGGGCTTCTCCCGACATCTGCGGGGGGTGGGTGCCGCTGCGGGGGTCTTCTCCTGCTCTCCGGGGGTCTTTTCCGCTCTTTGGGGTCTTCTCTGCTCCTCGGGGGTCTTCTCTGCTCTTCGGGGGTCTTCTCCGCTCTTCTTCCGCTCTCCGGGGGTCTTCTCCGCTCTCCGGGGGTCTTCTTCTTCTTCGGGACTGGCCGCCGCTATCTTCGTGTTTTAGCTCAATTACTAGCGGCGGCCAGTCCGGTCTTCCGTGATTTCTTCTTCTTCCCTCTTTTTCTTCAGATGTTGACACGACGCTTCCTCTCGCTGTTTTGCCGGGTGCGCGGCTCGCAGCGACTTATATAGGCCTATCTTGTGACGTCGCAGTCCCATCATGCTCCGGTAGGTAGCACGTGGTACCTACCGGAGCATGATGGGACTGCGATGTCACAAGTTAGGCCTATATAAGTCGCTGCGAGCCGCGCGCCTGGCAGAACAGCGGGAGGAAGCGTCGTGTCAACATCTGGAGAAAAAGAGGGAAGAAGAAGACATCACAGAAGACCGGACTGGCCGCCGCTAGTAATTGAGCTAACACACGAAGATAGCGGCGGCCAGTCCCAAAGAAGAAGACCCCCGGAGAGCGGAGAAGACCCCCGGAGAGTGGAAGAAGAGCGGAGAAGACCCCCAGGGAGCGGAAGAAGAGCGGAGAAGATCCCAGAGGAGCGGAGAAGACCCCCGAAGAGCGGAGAAGACCTCCGGAGAGCAGGAGAAGACCCCCCCCCCGAAGATGTCGAAGGAAGCCCGGCGGCGAAGAACAGCAGCACCCACCCCCCGCAGATGTCGGGAGAAGCCTGCCGGGGGGAGGCGCTTTTATACAAGCGACCATACACACCCCCCCCCCTGGCCAACTATAATAAAATATTTTAATACCCTGTGTTGTTTATTTGTGTTTGCACTTTTTTTTTGCAGGTGAATGGGTAGGGGTACGATGTACCCCATACTCATTCACTTAGGGTGGGGGGCTGGTATCTGGGGGCCCCCTTATTAAAGGGGGGCTCCCAGATTCCGATAAGCCTCCCATCCGCATACCCCGACTACCAACGGCCAGGGTTGTCGGGAAGGGGCCCTGTCCTCATCAATATGGGACAGGGTGCTCTGAGGTGGGGGGGCCGCAGTGCGCCCCCCTGCCCCAGAGCACCTGACCCCCCCCCATGTTGAGGGCATGCCGTCCGGTATGGCTCAAGAGGGGGGGGGCGCTCGCTCGCCCCCACTCCCCTCCTGACTGGCCGGCTGGTGTGCTTTGGATATGGGTCTGGTATGGATTGTGGGGGACCCCCACGCCGTTTTTTTCAGGGTAGGGGGGTCTCCTTGCAACCCATAACAGACCTAAGGGCCCGGTATACTCCTGAGGGATTTTTTTTTTTAAATCTGGTGGGGACTTCCCCTTCAGGATTCATAACAAACGCCGCCCACGTGTAGAATTGGCGGGAATCCACGTCGGATCCCCGTCGCTTCTATGACGGCTTTGTCTCCATCGCGGCAAGCCAGCTCGGCGCTGGCTCTCGCAATGGGGCTCGCAGGTGGTCAATCTCGCCGAGAAAGGGAGCGAGATTGACACAATATCGTGGTCAACCACTGTAGTCCTCCTTTGTTAGGATGACCAGACCTCCCCTGTTATCCACTGGCCTAATAACTATGGGCCAGATTCAGGTACATTGGCGCATATTTTGACCGGAGTAGCGCACCTCCTTTACGTTAGACCGGCGCAATGTAGAGGCGCAATTACCGTATCCTCGTAATATTTGCGCAGAATTTTGCACCGGTGCAACGTAATTTCCGAGGCGTAAAGTCGAGTAATTCAAATTGGGAAGGGCGTGGGCGTGTTACATTGAAATGAGCCGTGACCCCATGCAAATGAAGGGCCGGCCGGATCGCGCATGCGCACATGAAGCAGACCATGGTCAGCACCTCTCTGCGCATGCTCACAACTCGGGAACGGTGCAATCAGTGAAATTGGAAGTGGACCCGGTCAACTTAGTGAGCTACGCAGAGAGCTCAAATAGACAGAGACAAACGCCCTTCCTTTGCAAAAGTACATCCCTTTGTATTCCTCCCTATACAGCAAGGTGCTTTTGTTCTGTTGTTTGTTTGCATTTGTTGCTTTGTGACTTGTCTTTGTGATATTTGTTGACTGTTTGGGCTAGTGTTTTGTATAATATATTTGATAGTGTCTTTTGGTGACTGGTTTTGAGACTTTTTTGTTGATAGATTTTGTTTGTTTGTTTTGTTGCTAGATTTTTCCTGCTTGCTTTTGTGAGTGATTTTTGTTGATTGTTTGGGAGAGAGTTGTTGTATGAATATGACTGAAAGGAAGCGCAAGACCAATTTTTCTTTGGGGGGAGAAACAAATTATTGCCCGGGCCCTTACCCAATATGGGCGTTTCCTGCACGGCCCGGAGAGTGCCAACACCACCCCGGCCAGGAAGAAGGAGATATTGCAGAACATTACCGACCAGGTAAATTCATTGGGGGGGGGGGGGGGGGGGGGGAGACCCGGACACGCGAGGGGATCGCCAAGAAGATCAATGATCTCCGGCGTCTGGTCCGTGGGAAGCTGGGGCAGATGGCAGCACATGCCAGGGGCACTGGAGGAGGCCCACCATGCCATGTTAGGCTGACAACGGAGGAGCGTGCGGTGGCCCAGACCTTTAATAGGCAGCAAGTGGAGGGCCTGCCTGGCTTTGACTAAATTGAGGAAGCCGTGAGGACAGGAAAGGTTTTTTTTTTCTATCTGGTGTGTAGCATGTGTGGGGGGGGGGAATATGTGGCAAGTGTGTGGATCCTCCAACCTGTGAATGTTTTGTGTCATCCACAGATGTGCAGGAGGGTGCTGGGCCATCTGGCCTGACCGCACCATCCCCGGGACAACAGCCTGATGAGGACCCCCTGACAAGGCCGGAGTCCTCGGAGAAGCTTGAGGAGGAGGAGTTTGAGTTGGAGGAGGAGGTCATGTCAGGCAGTGGCTTGTTGTTTTTGGAGGACACTTCCCCTCTGGCTGGCAGCAGCCAGCCCTCCATAAGGGGTAGCCCCTCCCACTCCTCCCCCAACAGGGCTCCCCTCCCAAGGGGCTCCCCTTCTCCCCGGCCACAAGCATCATCTGGAGGCAGGAAGTCGTCCCAGAAGACCAGGGGGTGGCCGAGGTTCTGCCTGCCAATCTCAGAATGGACCAGGCCTTTCAGACCCGCCATCTGGGACAGGTCGGCCAGATTTTGGTGCGGATGGAGGAGAGCCTGTTCTCCATAAAGGATACGCTTGGGGACCTGGACTGCCACTCCCGGGCTCTTACAAACTGCCTAAACGAACTGCAGACTACTACTGCCTGATTTTTGAATGTGTGGTGACATTCCTGCCGGAAAAGGGGTGTCACCCTCATTTGTGGTGGAGAAGGGTTCCCCAGGACCAGGGAGAAGTGATCCCCAGGTCCGTGTGAATGGTATATGAATGTACAGTGACAATTGGAGCCGTGGCGTTGCTGCTCACAAGTCCTGCATGGTGGGCTTGTGCCAATCCAATTTGATGACGATGTGATGTGTCTGTGCTAGGGACCACAGTGGTGTGCATGCATGCATTATCATTGTGCCATGATTAATGTGTGTGTTTAACGTGCAAAGATGCCTAATGTGGGCTGTCTCCTGGCTGTTCTTCCCTCAGAAGACGGGGTAGCCTCGGTTAGGGGGGGATTGTCTGGTTCGGGGGTCAGGTCATCACGTATGTCAATCTCCAGGCCCTTTCTCACTGCGAAGTTGTGCAGCATGCAACATGCACCGATGATCTGGCACACGAAGTTTGGGGAATACAACAGGGTACCCCCAGACTTATCCAGGCATCGGAAATGTGACTTCAGGAGGCCAAAGGTGCGCTCCACGACTGCACGGGCTTGGGCGTGTGCTTCATTGTATCTTTCCTCTCCTGGGGTTTGGGGCTTCCGGATAGGAGTCATGAGATGGGGTCCCAGTGCATATGCAGAGTCACCTGGAAGGGAAAAGACAGGAGGATGTTAGTAGTGCATGTGCCCCTTGTGATGTGTGCATCATGGGGGGGGGGGGGGGGGACAGTCATGCCTGACTTCCATGTCACTCACCAACCAGCCAGGATAATATAGATAGATAACATAAAAAAATGGGTTCAAACACCACAGTGTATCTAACCACTTCCGGCTGATGCACAATAATGTCTGGAGAGGAACTGACATGACAAAAAAAGTGTTGCAGATGGAGACACAGGGCCAGATTCACGAACACTTGCGCTGGAGTATTTGGATATGCGCCGCGTAACTGTGATGATGCGCCGTCGTTTCTATGTGCCCGTACCCAGCAAACTAGATGCGCCCAATAACGGGTCATTTGCGACCGGCGGAACGTTCCGACGCCAGAGTATCGTCAGCGCTTATTTTCGCTGGGCGCATCAGTCGCGCCCATTGATTTCCCCTGCAAATATGCAAATGAGGTATTTTTCCCAATTCACGAACGGATTAGCACCATACGCTGGCTACATGCGCCGCGCGTATCTGGTCCGTCCGGCGCAAAGTTATTTCTACAAAAGGCTGCTTTATCTTTACTCCAGACGGTCACAGGTCAGCAGGAGAGCAGCTACAGCAGCGTTACCGACGATAGGAGCTTGCTGAGCACCCCCACTTGCAAGGACAACACCTCTGTGTGCCAACATGCCAGGGGCAATTGTGGTCCTAGAACTACTGATGGGTCCCCCGGAACCAAGAAGGCGGGCACGTGAGAGGATATACCGCACTCGTATGAACCTCTTTGGCATGGGGGAGGAGGAGGTGTATCGCCTCTTCAGATTCAGCCCTGATGCAATACTTGAACTAACCACAACCCTGCAGGGTGACATCACCAGCAAGACATACCGCTCACAAGCAGTGCAGCCACTGGTGAAGGTCCTGGCAACACTCCATTTCCTTGCCAGTGGATCATTCCAGCGTACAAGTGGAGTGGTGGCTGGGATGTCACAATCCTCCATGAGCAGATGTGTGCACCAGGTTGTCCCTGCAATCCTCAGACGCATGTCCAACCAGTTCATCAGACCCACCACTGAGGAGCTGCGGCAGAAGGCAATGACAGATTTCTACAACATTGCCAGATTCCCACGCACTGTGGGGGCCATTGATTGCACACATGTGGCCCTACAGCCCCCCAGTGCCACAGAGCACATATACCGCAATCGGAAGCATTGGCATTCCATCAACGTACAGGTGATAGCTGATGCCCAACGCCTCATATGGCACGTCCGTGCCAAACACCCCGGGTCCAGCCATGACAGCTACATATACAATCAGAGCCCCATCCCAGCCGAATTTAACCAGAACATGTATGGGGACAGCTGGCTGGTTGGTGAGTGACATGGGTGGCAGGCATGACTATCCCCTCCCGTGATGCACAACAGAAATCGCACATGCATGACTAACATTCTCCTGTCTTTTACCTTACAGGTGACTCTGCATATGCACTGGGACCCCATCTAATGACTCCTTTCCGGAACCCCCAAACCAGAGGAGAGAGAAAATACAATGAAGCACACATCAAAACCCGTGCAGTGGTGGAGCAAACATTTGGGCTCCTGAAGTCCCGTTTCCGCTGCCTGGATAAGTCCGGGGGGACCCTATTGTATTCCCCTACCTTTGTGTGTCAGATCATCGCTGCATGTTGCATACTACATAACTTTGCTATGAAAAAAGGCCTGCATATTGACATACGTGATGACCTGACCCCCGACCCACACAGCCCCCCCCTGCCAGAGGACACCCAGTCTGCTGATGGAAGAGCAGTCAGGAGGGTCCTCGCCGTAGGCATCTTTGGACACTAAACCAAAACATTAATCACACAGACAGTGCACGCGTGTACACCACTGATGTCCCTAGATCACACACACCACATGCACATCGCATTGGATTAGCCCAAGTCCAGCATGTAGGAGTTGGGAGCAGTAACGCCAGCGTCAAGGCCCCAATGATGTCACTGTCCATTCACACACCTTTCACACGTGATTCATTCAGCCGTGGGGTTAACTTCACCACCACGGCCGAGGGTGACACCCCTTACTGTCAGGAGTGCCACCCCCTCACATTCACACACCATTCACACTGTCCCCTGCACTCCTGACCGTGTGCAGTACAAAAATAAATTAATAATATCATATCCTGATAATTAAAAGAAACAAAATCTCATAACCTGAGAAAAAGAAAAAATAAACTCATGACCTGAGTATGTCCAAATCAAAAATATAAAACAACCAAAAAAAAAGGCCTCATCGGGGATGCCGGGGGCTTCTTCTGGGGGCCCCTCTCTGGCTCCGCAGCTGCCTGGATGGAGTGGGTGGGGGTGGGGGGGCATCTGGAGGTGGCTGATCCCCAGGTGGGCCACTCCTGGCAGGTGTGGCCTGCGTGCCCTCCAAGGCCCTGGCTATCCGTCCAAGGTAGGAGTTGGTCTGGGCCTGCATCCGGAGCTGACGGGTGACCTGGTAGTGCTGGGCCCGCCGACTCAGCCTCCCCTGGTCCCGGATGGCAGCACTGTTGGCCTGGACGGCTGCAGTAAGGTGCCGAATATCCCCCTGCACCTCCCCCAAAGTGGTGACCACTGCAGCGCAATTACAGCTGACATCCTGCACTGCGTTGCTGAGGTTGGCAACGGAGCCCAGGCTGTCAGCCACTTTCTCCAAGTGCACCGCTATGGCCCCCATCTGTTCCGTCTGCCTGGCGTGATCCCTCGCCAACTGGTCCTGTATACCATCAGACACCCCCCTGGTCTTCTGGGTCGCCTTCCTGGGGCCAGAAGATGGATGTCCTCGGGTGGAAGGAGTCGCCCTTGAGGGGCTTCCAAGGATGGGGGAGGGGACGACAGACGGCCCAGGAGAAGGGGAGGAGACAGACAACACTAATGAAAAGTCCTGCTCTGCCACAGCAGGATCCTCCACAACCACCTCGGCAGGTGTGGTGTGGCCACTCTCCTCCTCCACAACCTCTTCACCACCCAGTGGCTCAGGCACACGATGGCGTGGGGGGGATGGGGTGGAATGCACGCTGACAGATGATGGCCCAGCTCCGTCATCTGTGGATGACACAAAGCAGACACATGTTGGTGGTCCCACACACTTGGCACATGTACCCCCCCCCCCCCAAATGCAAAACAACAAATAGGGGATTATAAAACACTTACCTGTCCTTGTGCCTTCCTCCACGGAGTCATAGCCTGCGACCCCCTCCACCTGCTCCCTCTCCAGGCAGCGAGCAACCACCTCCTCCTCTGCGGTTAGGGTGACAGGACATGGGGGACCACCACCTGTGCCCCTCTCATACCTCCTGATGGAGGCCACCTTGTCCCTCACCTTGCGCCGCAGGTCATTTATTTTTTTTTGTATGTCCCCAGCAGTCCGGGTGGAGTAGCCCAGGACATTGACCCTGGCAGCAATCGACTCCAGGATGCCCTGCTTCCTTTCCCGGCTGGTCTTCCTGCTTTTTTTGCCATGGAGAAATTCATTATCCCTCTCCATTGCCGAAATGATCACTGAGACCTCCTGGGCATTAAAATTCAGGTTCCTCCTCTCTCTGGGGGTAGCGGGAGCAGCCATCACAGCACAAAAGTATCTTCCCTGGGGTGGGGGGAAGCGGAACTACTTTTGCGCCGGAATGGCGTTTCCGCCAGCGCTTTTAAGCGCCCAGCGGAACGCATTGCGCTGACGTTTCCCAGGAAGTGGTGCCGACGGAAGTTGTGAGCATGCGCACAAGGGGGGCGAGTGGAGCCGCACTCACTGCGCATGCTCCGTGGATGATGCGCTGAACGTAAGCCTCTGCGCTGGGCTCCGCCCATCATTTACATATGATCACACCCACTTCCACTTGCGTCGGGTTACGCCAGTGCATTATCGTTACTCTGGCGCAAGTTTACGCGCAACTGCTATGTGAATTACAGGACTTGCGCTGAAAGGGTCTTCAGAGTAACGTAAATGAGAAGCGTTACTCCAGAGGAAAAATACTCTCATCTACCTGAATCTGGCCCACAATGGATATTTAGGGCCAGATTCACGTACATCGGTGCATATATAGACCGGCGTAGCTCATCTCCTTTACGTTAGACCGGCTCAATTTCGAGCCGCAAGTGCCGTATCCACAGAGTATTTGAGCCCAAATTTGCACCGGCGCAACTTAAATTCCGAGGCGTAAGGCGGTGTAATTCAAAGTGGGAAGGACGTGGGCGTGTTCCATTGAAATGAGCCGTGACCCCATGCAAATGAAGGGCCGGCCAGACTGGGCATGTACATGACGCTGACTATGGTCAGAGCCTCTCTGCACATGCTCACTACTCGGCCCGGAGCAATCAGTGACATAGGAACTAGGCCCGGCAGACGTAGTGTGTTAAGCCCAGTGCATAAATAGGCCCAGACATACGCCCTTCCATTGCAAAAGTACATCAATTTTTTTCCCTCCCTGAAGCAAGGTGCTTTTGTTCCGTTGTCTGTTGCTGTTTGTAGGTTTGTGTCATGTCGGTGTGTTCCATTATTTTGAGGGCCATCACCCAATTTATATATATATTATATTATTTATTATTATCAACATTTTTTTTTTATATATATATATATATATATAAAAAAAAAATGTTGATAATAATAAATAATATAATTATAATAATATTTAAAATATTAAATATATATTAAATTAAAAAAAAAATTATATATTTATTATATTAACTAATTTAAAATATATGAAAAAGGGGGGGGGGTTCGGGACTTTAAATGAGGCAATGGGTTAATTACCTCCATCCCTGGTATTTGTTATAGAGTAAGGAGCAAGCAGGACTTTAAATGAAGCATGTGCGGGAAAGGTTTGCACTAAGTTGGGGGATATAAATAATGGTAATAAATCTGGAATACGTTAAATATTTTATTGCTTTCACATAATGCACCGTACATGACTATATTGCACTATTGAAGAAAATAGATAAACATATGGGCCCAGATTCACAGAGCGATTACGCCTGCGCAACAGGAGGTGCGTGTGCGTTTCGTTGCGCGGCATCCCCAGAACGAGATACGGAAAAAATTTACTTTTTTTTGTCCCGCGTAATTTCGTTAGACTGGCGCATCCTTCCGCGCAAAAGTGCGATAGACACACCATTGATTTGCTAGTCAAATATGCTAATGAGGGAGTTGCGGGGATCCACAAAAAAACGTTGTTGCTGCGCAGGCTACGCGGTGTGCGCAACAGCAAAATCTTCTGTCTAAAATTAGAGCACATAAAAGGTGGTCTAAAATTTGAAAAAACGTCTACATCTCACAGAAAGCAACACCGTTAGTGAGGAGCAGACCACACACACGTGTTGCACTACAATTTGACTGCCAACATGCCCCTTAGGGAGGGCAGGCTTCTGCCAGCCAGAGTCCGCAAAACCCAATCGTCCAGTGCCTGACCCCTCCTCCTCATGATTCCCCTCCTCATCATGATTCCCCTCCTCCTCATGATTATCCTCCTCCTCATGATTCCCCTCCTCCTGTTGAACCTCCTCCGCGGACTCCGGCCTTGTTGGGGGGGCCTCATTAGGCTGCTGTCCTGGGGTTGGTGCGGTTAGCCCAGATGGCCCTGCACCCTCCTGCACATCTGTGGATGACACAAAACATTCACAGGTTGGAGGATCCACACACTTGCCACATATTCCCTTTCACCCCCTCCCCCACACATGCTACACACCTGATTGTAAAAAAAACCTTACCTGGCACCACGGGGACCGGACTTGTGTCAAAGCCTGGCAGGCCCTCCACTTCATGCCGGTGAAAGGTCAGGGCCACCGCACGCTCCGTCGCTGTCAGACTAATACGGCATGGTGGGCCCCCTCCTGTGCCCCTGGCATGGGCATGCATTGTGGCCAGTTTCTTTTTGACCAGACGCCGGAGGTCGTTGATTTTTTTGTCAATCCCAGACCTGGTCCGTGTCTCCCCCTCCCCCGATGAATTGACCTGCTCAGTGATCAGATCCAAAATCTCCCTCCTCCTGGCCGGGGTGGTGGTGGCACTCTGCGGGCCGTGGAGAAAACGCCCATACTCGCTAATGGCCCGGGCAAGAATTCTTTTTTCCCCACAGTAAAACTGAGCTTTCTTTTTCTCTCAGTCATACTTCCAAAAACAATCACTCCCAGTCAACAAAATTCAATCACACAAACAAGCACAAACAATCAAGCAAGAACACACACAGAAAACTACTCAGCAAGAAACTGTCACAAAACAATATAAACCAAAAAAACTGCAAGAAAAAAAACGAACAAAAATATATCAATCAAACAAACAGTCTCTCAAACACTTATCAAAAAACTCTTTCACAAATATACCAACAAGCACTTGATCACACAGAACACTAATCTGACAACTACAAGACACACTGCAACGAACAACAGGAACAAAAGCACTTGGTTAAATGGGAAGGGACAAAGGGATGTACTTTTGCAATGCAAGTGCGTTTGTGTGTGTCTATTTATGCTGTCTGCGTAGTTCACAGCGTTGCCCTAGTCCATTTCCAATTTCACTGATTGCGCCGCTCCCGAGTTGTGAGCATGCGCACAGCGGAGCTGACATGGTCTCCTTCACGCGTGCATGCGCGAGCCGGCCGGCCCTTCATTTGCATGGGGTCACGGCTCATTTCAATGTAACACGCCCACGTCCTTCCCAATTTGTATTACTCCTCCTTACGCCTCGGAAAAAACGTTACGCTTGCGCAATTTCCTGCGCAAAAGCTACGAGAATAGGGTGATTACGCGGCTACATTGCGCAAGTCTAACGTAAAGGCGGTGCGCTACGCCGGTCCAATAATGCGCAGATGTACGTGAATCTGGGCCATGTAGTTCACAGATTGGTGGGGGGAAAGGTTTACATAGGCAGTAACCCAAGTGTATACACTAATTACTGCAGTACAGTTTGTTGTACCTTTTGTTTGTATACACTTGGGTTACTGCCTATATAAACCTTTCCCCCCACCAATCTGTGAACTACATATGTTTATCTATTTTCTTTAAATATTTAACGTATTCCAGATTTATTACCATTATTTATATCCCCCAACTTAGTGCAAACCTTTCCCGCACATGCTTCATTTCAAGTCCCGCTTGCTCCTTTCTCTATGATTTAAAATATATACTAAACAGAAAAAATGTCTATAAAATATATATTTAGCCATTAGGGTGAAATGAGCCACTGGCAAGGAAATGGAGTGTTGCCAGTACCTTGCCCAGTGGCGGTCGGCAGATCCTCTCCCATGCCCTCCTCCGTGCCCTCCTCCTTCTGCGCTCATCTAAAGTCAGTAGTATAGCTATGAGCAAGGCTGCCCCTGGCATGTTGGCATACAGATTGTTGTCCTGCAAGTGTGGCTGCTCAGCTCGTCCCTAACGGTGTTGCTTTTGCTGACATGTAGACGGATTGTCTCATTTTAAGCAAGCTTTTACATTGCCTAATTTTAGACAGGACGTGCAGCTGATGCGCACAGGGCATAGCCTGCACCGCACAAACTTACTTTTGTGGATCGGCGTATCTCCCTCATTTGCATATTTGCATAGGAAATCAATGGTGTGGACGGAATAAATGTGCACCTAGGATGTGCAGGCGTAGGCAAGTTAGGCTGGTCGGGAATAGCATATTTTGGTGCGTATCTAGTTCTGTGGGTACGGTGCATAGATATTCCGGCGCAAATTTAGACTTACGCCGGAGTATCTCGAGATACTCCGGCATAAGTGCTTTGTGAATCTGGCCCTTAGACTTCAATCTCTCCAGCCTTTGGGATTAAACATCGATATTTATCTAAAATGTTTTTTAACTGATTATTGATAATAATTTATCTGTTTTTAACGAGATTGGGTTTTTAGATTAGAGCCCTGGTCCCTAAGGGTTTCTATCTTGATACCTATTTTTTAGTATAATATACTTTTAGAAGTTCTTTATTATTATTGCATAAAAAAATATTTTTTGTGTATTATATTAATAGTTTTTTAAATATCTTTTGATCTGTTAGCATAGGCATGGTTGTTTTGGTCATTTCGGCCATATGGATGGTGCCATCTTAACTGTTTGGTTGGCTTTATATAGGAAACAATAAGCATGGTTGTATTAACAATTTCGGTCATATGGATATTTACCACTAGATGGTGCTGTCCTAATTTTTTCCTTCATATAGGAAATAATAGGCATGGTTGCATTGGTAATTTCAGTCATATGGGTATTCACCATTAGATGGTGCTGTCCTAATTATTTATTTTAAGCCGCAATATACCCACCTGATCTTACTCTAAATTGCATCCATGCACCAAAATAATTTATCACTGCTTAGGTGATTGTTGACTATAAATATTCATTTATTCATTGATTCCTTTGTAAGGTTGGCTATTTATGTGCAGTGTGGGCAGCGTGTGTACATCAGCACTCCCTAGAGGCAGATTCTGTATTAAGTTTTTGTCCTCTCCTCTAGGGCTGAGCGAACCCGAACTGTAAAGTTCGGGTTCGTACCGAACTTTTTTTTTTTTTTGGATCCGAACCTGAATAATTTGCTGAAAGTTCGGGTTCGGGTTCGGTGTTCGGGTATGTAATGGTGCGCTGCAGGACAGCCAATCAGCATTTCTTTTACTTGTGTGACCTAGAAGCCATCACAGCCATGCCTACTAATGGCATGGCTGTGATTGGCCAGTGCAGCATGTGACCGAGCATGTGACCCAGCCTCTATATAAGCTAAAGGCACACAGCACAGCTTGTCACTATGCTTTAGCTAGGGTAGGGAAAGGCTGCAGCTGCTCTCAGGGACAGATTTAGGTAGGATTTTCCTGCTTCAAAAATCGAATTACAATACTCAGCGATCAATCTACATAGCATTAGCTACATTAGGTTCCTGATTGTGCTTATAGGGAAATAATTAGTTAGGAGTCAGTCCTACTTCACAAATCTAATTGCAGCAGCACTGCATATGTTCCTGTCAGATACTCTGCATATTGCACTAGCACTGCATATGTCCCTGTAACATACTCTGCATTAGCTACTGTAGGGAAAGGTTCCTGATTGTGCTTATAGGGAGAGAATTAGTTAGGAGTCAGTCCTACTTCACAAATCTAATTGCACCAGAATAGTGTCATTGGTATCATTGGCAGGAAAAGTGTCCCATCATTAGTGTCAGTGGGAGAAATAGTGCCACATTATTGGTATCAGTGGGAGGAATAGTGTCCCATCATTTGTGTCAGTGGTAGAAATAGTACCCCATCATTGGTATCATTGGGAGGAATAGTGTCCCTTCATTGGTATCATTGACAGGAATAGTATCTAATCATTTGTGTCAGTGGGAGAAATAGTGCCCCATCATTGGTATCATTGGGAGGAATAGTGCCCCATCATTGGTATCATTGGGAGAAATAGTGCCCCATCATTGGTATCAGTGGGAGGAATAGTGTCCCATGATTGGGGAAGGTTCCTGCTTGTCAAGATTACTATTTTGTATGTATTTTATGTTATTTTAAGTTATTTCCCTATCCACATTGATTGATTGCATAGTACTTGCCATGCTCTTACCAACATTTTGCTGCCATTTGCAGCCCTCTAGCCCTTTCCCTTCATTTTTTAGAGACATTTTAGTAGTCAAAAATTTCGGTCCCCATTGACTTCAATGGGGTACGGGTTCGGGTTCGGGTCAAGTTCAGGTCCCGAACCCAGACTTTTTTCCGACGTTCGGCCGAACACGCCGATCCCGAACATCCAGGTGTCCGCTCAACTCTACTCTCCTCCATCCTTTCTATCTACATAAGAGCAAACAGGAAGTGCTGTGCCATTTCTTCCTGAAGAGCCAATCACAGCGAAACATATGTCAAAGCAGAGGCTCTGTGATTTCTGGGTCCATATTTCATACCCCACACTAGGCTTTGCCCTACGGAGCGAGACGTGGAACACATGCCACCCCCAGTGAGCAGATGACTCACACACGCTGTTTACACCTAGTGCGAGGCCAGGCACTACAACATGTGAGTTTAACTGCTATTATTGCTACTGTTTTTACTTTATTAAAAATTACTAGACTATGAGACTTTCATCCGGGTCTCCTGTGGAGTAATTTTTTTACATTCTAGCCCCTTCCTGAGTGGCCATTGGAGTGGATTTATGCCATTAGTGGAACCAATCTGGTGTTCCCAAAGCATTTTTTGACCATCTGTAAAAAGGGGTCAAACAGCTCTGGTGAGTGGCCAGCTTAAATACTGAGCACTCATGGTGGAAGATCTAGTTTTATCTCAGAGCATTCCGTTTTGGTGTTGAGATTTCTTCACTTATGGACTTTATGCTTGCTTATTTTTTCATTAATGTGCACATTTAAGTTTGCAGTGTTTTCTTTGTGCCAGTTTTTTACACGAACATGCCTTATTCTTTATGAAAGCATGCCTTATTCTTTATTTTCTAATTCTACATAGTACCCCTAGTCCCTTCTTAAGAATTGAACCTTTTCCTTCCAGTGTTTCTTCTCCTTTTTCTATCTCCAGTGACTGATTTTTTCTTCCTCCGATGTTTCTTTTCCCTCTTCTCTCTCCTGTGGTTTCTTCTTCCTCTGGTCTTCTCCCTTCGATGTTTCTTCTCCCTTCAATGTTTTTTCTCCCTCTTCTCTTTGGTGGTTTCTTCTCCCTCTGCTGTCTTCTCCCTCCATTGTCTTATTCCCTCTACGGTGTTGTCTTCTTCACTTGCAGCTATCCACTAAAAATAAGAAACAGTCTTCCTCTGACGCTGGCTGCCTCCGCACTGGCTCCCGCTGTTTGCCTTTTCTTATATTGCTATGGGGCATGGCCATCCGGTGACTTCACCTGGAAATCAGCCCCTTGTGATATCACGTGTACCCTATACTCATTCACAATGGGGGGGGGGGGATCTGGGGGTACCCTTGTTGAAGGGAGCTTCCAGATTCTGAAAAGCCCTCTGCCTCCAGACCCTCACAACCACCACCCAGGGTTGTCGGGAAAAGGATCTTGTCCCCATCAACATCCACTCAGTTTAGTTTTGCTTGAAAGCTCAACTTTCACTTATCTGATTCCTCATTCTGGCCAGCACGGGTACTCTCCTCCTTTGTCCCAAGCTCCAGTCTGTGGACAGAGACGAAGCATTATAATGTACCATACATTAACCCTGTATGGTATGCTGAGGAGGCTGTATGATCAGAGCTAGTTGCAGCTTACAGAGCAGCTGTGGGGGACCGGTCACAGGGCTGGAGGGAGCCCGCTGAAGCGAGTAAAGCTGTTTGTAAACTGTTAAGCTGGCCATACAGAGATTTTCAAACGAACACTCATACGAATATTTGTTTCAATGTTTGCATAAAAATTCTCAGAAGTACATTCAATGACTTGATGAATATTGTACAAAAGTCATTTTGTTCGCTTTTAGCCTTTGATTTGGGAATTAATCGGTTTTCCCGAATGAAAACCACATACACTGTTAGTAATGAATTCAAGAGGTGGTATTTGATCACCTCTGCAATTTTTTATTTTTTTGCGCTATAAACAAAAATAGAGTGACAATTATTTTTTTTTTTATATTTTTAACTTTTTGCTATAATAAATATCCCCAAAAAATATATAATTCATTTTTTTCCTCCATTTAGGCCGATACGTATTCTTCTACAGATTTTTTGGTAAAAATCTTGCAATAAGCGTTTATTGATTGGTTTGCGCAAAATTTATAGGCCCAGATTCACAAAGCGATTACGCCTGCGCAACTGGTGTTGCGCGTGCGTAAGTCTAAATGTGCGCGTGCGTTTAGATGCGCGCGATTCAGAAAACGATTTACGCCAGAAATCTACTTTTTTTTGTCCGGCGTAATTTCGTTAGACAGACGCATCCGTCCGCGCAAAAATGCGCTAGACACACCATTGATTTGCTAGTCAAATATGCTAATGAGGGAGTTGCGGGGATCCACAAAAAAATGCAGTTGCTGCGCAGGCTACGCGGTGTGCGCAACAGCAAAATGTCCTGTCTAAAGTTAGAGCACATAAAAGCTGGTCTAAATTTTGAAAAAACGTCTACATCTCACAGACAGCAACACCGTTACTGAGGAGCAGACCACACACACGTGTTGCACTACAATTTGACTGCCAACATGCCAGGGGCATCGTCGCTCATAGCTGCACTAGTGAATTTAGATGACCAAAGAAGGAGGAGGGCACGGAGGATGGCACGGGAGAGGGTATACCGCACACGCATAGACCTCTTTGGCATGAGTGATTCTGAGGTGTATCGCATCTTCAGATTCCCCCCTCATGCCATCCTGGAATTAACCACAACCCTGCAGGAGGACATCACCAGCCCAACACAACGCTCACATCCAGTGCAGCCACTGGTGAAGGTCCTGGCAACACTCCATTTCCTTGCCAGTGGCTCTTTTCAGCGTACAAGTGGAGTGGTGGCTGGGATGTCACAATCCTCCATGTGCAGATGTGTGCACCAGGTTGTCCCAGCAATCCTCACACGCTTGGCCAACCTAATCATCAAACCCACCACTGAGGACCTGCGGCTGAAGGCAATGACAGATTTCTACAGAATTGCCAGATTCCCACGCACCATCGGGGCCATTGATTGCACACATGTGGCACTCCAGCCCCCCCATGAGACAGAGCACATGTACCGCAATCGGAAGAATTGGCATTCCATCAACGTACAGGTGATAGTTGATGCCCAAGGACTCATATGGCACGTCCGTGCCAAACACCCCGGATCCACCCATGACAGCTACATCTACAATCAATGCCACATCCGAATGGAATTCTATCAGAACGTGTATGGGAACACCTGGCTGGTTGGTGAGTGACATGGGAGTCAGGCATGACTATCCCCTCCCGTGATGCACACCTCACAAGTGGCACATGCATGACTAACATTCTCCTGTCTTTTCCCTTCCAGGTGACTCTGCATATGCACTGGGACCCCATCTCATGACTCCTATCCGGAACCCCCAAACCCCAGGGGAGGAAAGATACAATCAAGCACACATCAAAACCCGAGCAGTGGTGGAGCGCACCTTTGGCCTCCTGAAGTCACGTTTCCGATGCCTGGATAAGTCTGGGGGTACACTGTTGTATTCCCCAAACTTCGTGTGCCATATCATCGTTGCATGTTGCATGCTGCACAATCTCGCAGTGAGGAAGGGCCTGCAGGTTGAGCTACGTGATGACCTGACCCCCCAACCAGACAATCAACCCCTAACCGAGGATACCCCGTCTTCTGAGGGAAGAGCAGTCAGGAGACAGCTCATATTGGGCATCTTTGCACGTTAAACACACACATTAATCATGGCACAATGAGAATGCATGCATGCACACCACTGTGGTCCCTAGCACACACACCCCACATCCTCATCAAATTGGATTGGCACCAGT
Source organism: Rana kukunoris (assembly GCA_029574335.1). Taxonomy (NCBI): domain Eukaryota; kingdom Metazoa; phylum Chordata; class Amphibia; order Anura; family Ranidae; genus Rana; species Rana kukunoris. The sequence continues at coordinate 65,114,272 of CM056055.1, forward strand.
CCACCATGCACGACTGGTGAGCAGTAACGCCACGTCAAGGCTCCAATTATGTCACTGTACATTCATACACCATTCACACGGACCTGGGAATTACTTCTCCCTGGTCCTGGAGAACCCTTCTCCACCAAAATTGAGGATGACACCCCTTTTCCAGCAGGAATGTCACCCCCACATTCAAACAGCATGCACAACCCAAAATTTTAAAAAAATGTCAGCAAAAAAAAATAAACAAATGCCAAAAATGTCAGCCAAAAAAACAAAAAAAAATGCCAAAAAAGTCAGCCAAAAAAAAAAAAAGGGGGAAAAAAAATGATTGCCCTCTGCGTGAGCCACGCCTGGGGCGCCCCCGGCCACGGCCCCGGCCCCTCAGGGGAGACTCATGGGGGAGGGGCAAACCCGGGGAAGGAGGAGCAGCCCCTGATATCTGCCCACCTGGCGGCCTGCCCTCCAAGGCCACGGCAATTCTGTCCAGGGAAGCACCAAGTGTTGCCGTGTTGGCCTGGATAGCCTGGGTAAGGGCCCTCACATCCTGCCCAACGCCTGCTGCTGTAGTCTGCAGTTCATTTAGGCAGGTTGTGAAAGCCCGGTAGTGGGAGTCCAGGTTACCCAGCGTATCCTTCATGGAGGACAGGCTCTCCTCCACCCGCCCAAAAGTCTGGCAGAGCTGTCCCAGATGGCGGGTCTGGAGGGCCTGGTCCCTTCGCAGACTGGCGGGCAGGAGATTGGGCGCCCCCCTGGTGCTCTGGGATGACATCCTGCCTCCAGCTGATGGTTGTGGGCGGGGAGAAGGAGAGGCCCTTGTGAGGGGAGCCATGTTGGGGGAGGAGGGGGGGGCTCCCCCTTAGGGAGGGCAGGCTTCTGCCAGCCAGAGGGGAAGAGTCCGCACAAACCACTCGCCAAGTGCCTGACTCCTCCTCCTCATGATCGTCCTCCTCATGATTATCCTCCTCCTCATGATCGTCCTCCTCCTCATGATCGTCCTCCTCCTCTTGAACCTCCTCCGCGGACTGTGGCCTTGTTGGGGGGGCCTCATTAGGCTGCTGTCCTGGGGTTGGAGCGGTCAGGCCAGATGACCCTGCACCCTCCTGCACATCTGTGGATGACACAAACCATTCACAGGTTGGAGGATCCACACACTTGGCACATATTCCCTTTCACCCCCTCCCCCACACATGCTACACACCTGATAGAAAAAAAAACCTTACCTGGCACCACGGGGACCGGACTTGTGTCAAAGCCTGGCAGGCCCTCCACTTCATGCCGCTGAAAGGTCAGGGCCACCACATGCTTCGTCGCTGTAAGCCTAATACGGCATGGTGGGCCCCCTCCTGTGCCCCTGGCATGGGCATGCATTGCGGACAGTTTTTTTTTCACCTGACGCCGGAGATCATTTATTTTTTTGTCAATCCCAGACCGGGTCCGTGTCTCCCCCTCCCCCGATGAATTCACCTGCTCCGTGATCCTATCCAAAATCTCCCTCCTCCTGGCCGGGGTGGTGGTGGCACTCTGCGGGCCGTGGAGAAAACGCCCATACTCGCTAATGGCCCGGGCAAGAATTCTTTTTTCCCCCACAGTAAAATTCAGCTTTCTTTTTCTCTCTGTCATACTTCCAAACAAACTCACTACCAGTCACCAAAAATCAGTCACAGATACAAGCACAACCAATCAGGCAAGAACACACACAAAGAGAAAACGAACACCCAAAAATCACACTAGCACTCAGCAAGAAACAGTCACAAAAAAATAAAAAATAAAGCAAGAAAACAAACGCTCAGAAATATATCAATCAAACAAACAGTCTCTCAAACACTTATCAAAAAACACTTTCACAAATATACCAACAAGAACTTGATCACACAGAACACTAATCTGACAACTACAAGACACACTGCAACGAACAACAGGAACAAAAGCACTTGGTTAAATGGGAAGGGACACAAAGGGATGTACTTTTGCAATGCAAGTGCGTTTGTGTGTGTCTATTTATGCTGTCTGCGTAGTTCACAACGTTGCACTAGTCCATTTCCAATTTCACTGATTGCGCCGCTCCCGAGTTGTGAGCATGCGCACAGCGGAGCTGACATGGTCTCCTTCACGCGCGCATGCGCGAGCCGGCCGTGAATCGGGGGATTACGCGGCTAGATGGCGCAAGTCTAACGTAATGGCGGTGCGCTACGCCGGACCGATAATGTGCCGATGTACGTGAATCTGGGCCATAGTGTTTACAAAATAGGTGATAGTTTCATGGCATTTTTATTAATAATTATTTTTTTTACTACTAATGACGGCGATCAGCGATTTTTTTTTCATAACTGCGACATCATGGCGGACACATCGGACACTTTTGACACCATTGTGATTTTCACAGCGAAAAGTGCTATAAAATGCACTGATTACTGTGAAAATGGCACTGGCAGTGAAGGGGTTAACCAGGAGGGGGCGCTGTAGGGGTTAAGTGTGTACTAAGTGAGTAATCTCACTGTGGGGGGGGGGGGCGTGACTGTGCGTGTGATTAAATTATTAATAATATAGGATGCGCTGATATTAACTTAATAGTGTAAATCATACAGACAAACAAATAAATCAGGGAGAAACAGTCTCCATAATGTGTTTAAATACATGTGATTAGTCCTTAATCAAGTGCACAGTGAAGGCAGCAGCACGGATTCCATACAAGGAAAAAACACATAAACGATGCCCTCCTTCACTAAGAGTGTGGATCCCAAACTGAGAATCAGGTGATCAGGCACTCGTAGCAGATGAATATGAAAAAAAGAAGAAAAACCTCATTGCACAAACATCGGATAACAGGCGGATAATACGATCCAAAAACCATCAACAGATGCACTCACGGATCCCCGCTTAGTATAAGCATGAAACGCCACTCAGTGTGCTGTCTCCTCAACTCGATCCGATGGACTCGGATACGATCGTAGGCTCCTCCCTACGCGTTACGTCACGGGCACGCGACTTATTCATGGGTTGCTACGGTAATTGAGTATGGCTTATGTTTAAATAGCCTCCTCGGTGTCAGCGTGTCATCGGAGTGAGCAACAGGGAAAGGCAAACATCATTGGGGCTACAAAAACTTACACATAGTAGGTTCTATGTGAGCGCAAATGCAGATACACGGATATACAAAATTTTATACAAAATTTTAATACATATATCTAATTAGAAATTAAAAAGATTAAAACACTATTGATTTCCATTCCACATACCTAAATGCGCCCTCTAGTGGCTAGGTACTGAGCTGAGCATACATAACCATATATTATACTGAATACATTGATTAGAAATATATATAATAAAAATAAATAGTTGTTAATACATGTAAAACTGCACTGATAATAAACAACAATAATAGGACCATCACTAAGACCCAAAAGAAGATAAAAAATAGTCATAAAATTAATAATTAAAAATTACAAATAAAGGAAGTCTAGAAATCAGAAATGAAACAATTAAGATCAAAATCAATATTCAGGCCATTGGGAGATAGAGTTTGCATCTCATGTATCCAGCGAGACTCAGATTTGCTCAATTCCCTTATTTTATGACTGCCTCTCCAATGTGGGTTGTATTTGGCAATGGCCCAAAATTTTTATGATGACACACATCAAAATGTCGGGACACATTATGTTTGGGGAAGGCCTTCTGAATATTTTGGACATGCTCCCTGATACGCTTCCACATTGGTCGCTTGGTCCGTCCAATATACTGAAGCGAACAGGAGCATTCCAAGACATAAACTACCCCCTCAGTCCTACAGGTAATCAGGTCCTTTATGTCATATTCCTTTTTAGTAACCGTGGATATAAATTTAGAACATTTTTGTCCATTAAAGTTGGTATGTCTACACGCAAAACACCGTTTACACGGGAAGAAGCCTTTTCCCTGGTAGAAGGTGAGTGAATTATTTCTCATTGGCGGGTCAGGGATATTTTTCGCTACCAGATCCCTTAGGGTTGGAGCTCTTCTATATACCACCCTTGGATAGCTAGGTAAAATTCCCTGTAGTTGCCTATCCGCTTTTAGTATTGGCCAATGCTTTTTTAGAATGGCTTCAAGTTGCTTATGTTGCATGTTATAATTTAAAATAATTGGTAATTCAAATTCCAGCCTATTTTGTTTTACTTTGTCTTGTACTAAGGAGGTGCGTGGGGTTTCATATACCTTAGTAATTTGTTCCTGAATGAAATCCTTATTGTAACCCTTATCAATAAATTTTGTTCCGATCATTTTAGCTTGATCCAAAAATCCCAGCGGATCTGAGCAATTTCTTCGGATCCTTAACAATTGACCCTTGGGTATATTAGTTAACCATGGGTCATGGTGACAGCTGTCTACAGGTATGTAGCTGTTTCTCTGGACCGGCTTGAAGTAAGTTTTGGTTTTCAACTGTTGATTTTCCATAGTGATCTCCAGATCAAGGAACTGAATGGTTGTGTTGCTAATAGTATAAGTAAGTTTAATATTTTTCTGATTACTATTTAGTTTTCCAAAAAATTGTATTAGGGAGCTCTCATCACCTTTCCAGATGATGATACAATCATCTATAAATCTTCTGTACAGTAGGAGCTGTTCAGGCATATTCTCATATATAGATGACTCCTCCCATTCTGACATGAAAACATTGGCAACACTTGGTGCATATTTGGCACCCATTCCAATGCCATTAAGTTGTCGGTAATACTCTGATTTGTGCCAGAAGTAATTGTGCTGTAGCCCATATGCCAAACATCTTAGGATAAAGCGTTTCTGTTTAGATATGAGCTGACCAAAGTTATTCAGTGCCCATTTCGTTGCCCCAATGGCTTCCTGGTGGTTTATCACAGTATACAGTGATGCCACATCGGCCGTGGCTAATAGATAGCCACAATCAGGTTCAAATGTAGTACTCTCAAGGATTTGTATCAAATGCTTCGTGTCCCTGAGGTACGCCTTTGTTTGGGGCACTAGTGGCTGTATATATTTATCCACATACTCCCCTAGACGTGAATTAATGGACTGAATACCATTTATAATAGGTCGTCCGGGAGGTTTGATAGGGTCCTTGTGGATCTTTGGAACTGTATAGATAATGGGTACTCTGCACACTTCAGGTATTAGATATTTGGTTTCTCTTTTGTTCAGTACGCCTTTTTCTTTCCCTCTATGGATCAATTCAACTAACTCCTCTTTGTATTCTCCTGTAGGGTTGGTTTGTAATTTAATGTAAGTGTTCGCATCCTCCAATTGTTTGGCCAACTCTTCATAGTAGTAGTCCTTGGATAGGACCACTATGGCCCCACCCTTATCGGCTGGTCTTATAATCACCTTTTTGTTTTCTTCCAAAGACTTGATACCCTTATGTATGGCCATAGTATTTGGTGTTTTCTTCACTTTGAGATAATCCAAGTCCTTGAGGACCATTTTAGAAAACACTTCAATATGCTGATTATTTAATACTTGTGGGTTGAACAATGATTTATTCCTTAAATAACTATGTTCCACTCTTCCTGGCATATTGTGTTTTGACTGGTCCCTAATTGGCTGTGTAAGCATGTACTTTTTGATATTTAATTTGCGTGTGAACTTTTTAATATCCACATATGTATCGAATTTGTTCAAATTCCGCTTGGGGGCAAACTTGAGTCCCTTATCAAGTGTGATTAATTCAGTTGGACTCAGGTGTACCCCACTTATGTTAATAATCCCTTCTCCTATTGGACCTTTCTTCTTTTTGTGTCCCCCTCTGCATCCCCTCTTTGATTTGGACTTCGACAATAAGTTGCTTCCCCTTGTCGTAAGGGAGGAGACCTCTCTCTCCGGCGATGGTCTAAAAAAGAGGAAGAACGGGGATCCACATCCTCTCTATAACTGTGCGTGTGATGTCACTGATTGAGATGATCACTGACAGCCACACTAGGAAGAACGGTGAAGGTTTGTTTACACTCACCGCTCCTTGTTTTTCCTCTCTGTGACCTGATTGCGGGACACCGGCGGTGACCGGGTCCCGCGGGCGCGGTCACAGAGGACAGGACCGGTTCACGAGTGCGCTGCCGATGGCACACTCGCGACCCACGGCTGGGCATCTTAAAGGGGACGTATATAATTAAAGGGCTAAGAGGTCCCCAGGGCCCCATGTGGCAAACACCCTTTTTTATTTTTTTTATAAATGTTTATTTTTTTATTTTTGTTTATATATTTTTTTTATTAAAGGGCCCAGAGGTCCCCAGGTCCCTGGATGGCAACCCCACTTTTTTTTATAAGATGGCAACCCCCTTTTTAAAAAAAAAAATATATTTTTTATATATATTTATTTTTTTATTTATTTTTTTCTTTTTATTAAAGGGCCCAGAGGTCCCCAGGGCCCCGGAAGGCTACCCCCCCCCCCTTTTTATATATATTTTTCTTTATTAAATCTTTTTTTTGTAAAGGGCCTCCCGCTTCTAAATTCGCAGCAGCCCCGCCCCCCCGCGTCTCAATTTAAGGGGGCAGCACCCCCCCGTTCTCTGCTCCAGGGGGCCCATGCCTGAAGCTGTGTAAGGGGCCCCATAATTCCTGATGGCGGCCCTGCCGCCCATTAAGCCCCTGTGCTGCCCACAAATCAGGCTGAAAATCATCAGCGGCACGCAGCCAGGTGACAGTACTGCTTCCCTTCCCAGTGTTTTAAAATGTACAGAACCCCTGGCTTCCCTTTAGACATGCACATCTCCCTTCCTGCCACTGGGTGCTGCTTGTATATAAAAGTGAATTAGAATGTGATTTTATAACATCCCCAGTTTGCTCTTCCCGAGGCTGACTTCTTCATGTCCTGCTCCTCAATGTATGTCACTGTTTGCTATATTGTAAATATAAGTTTTCTGTAGAGTGTGCCCAAAGTCTTTATAATATTTGATGATTCATTGCAGGTCTGGTCAGTGTTTTAAAAAGTTCCTGTATTTTACACATGGCATGGCATGGGGTCACATCACCGTCTGTCCATTCTGCTTTAGCACCATGGGACCCCATGCCATGCCATGTGTAAAATACAGGAACTCTTTAAGTCACAGACCAGACCTGCAGTCCAGGCTGAGTAAGGCCTCAGAGCACATGGCATAACTGTCTGTATTTAACTGCTTGATGGGCTTATTTTGGGCCTGACTGGTTCACATGTATGTGTTTTAGTGGCCCACATTTGTGCAGGCACAGCAGCCCATTCATTTGATGCCTCATGTAATAGGCTGCGCACACGGCACACCTATGCCCATCAAGCAATGAAATACAGCACTGTCTGTCCATTCTGCTGTCTGCTGTGACTTATCTGCAGTTCCCGCACTGTCAAACTTGCTGCATTTTTAGACGTTTAGGTCACGCTTTTAAAAACACAGTGCGTTTGTGTGTGCAAGAACTGCAGGTAAGTAGCATGGTGCAAAAGTAGAATGGATTTCAAGGCAACTGATTTTTAAAATGCTGAATGCACCTTTTTTCTGCAGGAAACAAAGGCATGGCAGCCAATTCAAATCAATGGGCTGCTGTGCCTGCACAAATGAGGGCCGCCAAAACACATACATGCGAACCAGCCAGGCCCAAAATAAGCTGAAGGGGGGCCCAAAAAAAAATGTTTGCCCAGGGCCCAAACCATATTAAAGACGGCCCTGCCCCCATCATCCGAGCCGTTCTGGCTGGGGGTTAGTCAGCATGCTCGCCCCCTCCCTTGGGACTACATTCCTTCGGGGAGACACTGTGAACCACTGTGTCTCCCTGCAGGGATGTATTCCCAAGGGAGGGGGCGAGCATGCTGTCTAACCCCCAGCCAAACGTCTTGGATGATGGGGGCAGGCTTACTGAGGAGGAACAGGAAGTGAGAAATTCAGACAAAGAAAAAAACATTTAGAAGGGAAATCGAAAGAAAAGGTAAGTGAACCAACAATGCACTAGCTTACAAGAACCTTTTTAGAAAATAAAAAATGAAACTTTACAACCCCTTTTATGTAAAGGATCCTATAAACCTTACAGGATGAGATGCACCTGTTCTCTCTAAAATGGGATACATGTAACACCCATCAGCATACACTTATACCTAGAACTGATACATGTTCATGTTACTATAGGTTAAATGCTCAGTGCCATTGGGAACGCTTTTGACTTTCTATTTACCTATATCTGTAATTTACTGATTAGTATGCTCTGGGGATTCTCTGTATGCTTCTAAATTGTTGTTTGTTTTATGGTATAAATTTGTACTTGGGACCTATGTCCTCTTTTGTATATTGTCATGATATTATGTATTATACATACTTTAATAAATAGTTTGTAAACAAAAAAGCATGAAACAGCGCGTTTTGCTTGCCGATCAGGAACGTGCTCGATTAAGCATGCTTTTAAGACTCGCACGCATGTCAACCTATGCTTAATCCTCTGCCCCTAGACTAAACAAGCATTTAACACTTGCAGGGTTGGGGGGGGGGGGGGGATTTTGTTTCTTTTCCTTGAGTTGGGCATTAGCACATTCTGAAAATCTGATATTGCTAACACTTTCCAAGTTACATCAGGTAAAACAGACATCTCTTTGAAATGCAGGTAAGTACACTCAGCACTCCTCTATAGGTAAGTGATGCCCCACCAGCCAGCTGCACATATGGCAGTGACAGCTCATGACCTTTTGCAGTCCAGAGCTCCACTCTCCCACCAGGATGCAGTGTGAATACAGACTGTGATCACATGTAGAGATCATCCAGCCCTGTGCTGTCAGATTCCTCTGCAAAACCACCAACTGCTCAAACGAACAACTAGGAGGAGAGAAAGAGAAGGGGGGAGAGATGCAGAGATGCAGCAGATGAGAGAGAGATCCAGGCAGATACCACACTGAGCTACAATATAGGAAAGTGGCAGAGAGGGTTCAAAAAAGGCTTCAAAATTATCTGGAGAGCTTCAAGATCTTATACTTAGTACTAAGCTGTAAAAAAAAAAAAAAAAAAAAACAGGGAAAAAAAGGCTGTGAGAAAAAAAAAAAAACCTAGAGGATGAGCAGATAAGAGAGGGAGAATAACAGCAAGATTTAGTAATGTGTATACAGGAGGTTGGTAGAGTATATGGATCAGAATACAAAAAGTGATTGCACAGGTGTCTTTACAAAGTGATAGAGATTAAACCAAACTGGAAACTTATCTGAGCTCTGAAAATGACATGTGTAGCACATGGAAGGAGAAATCCATCACTGCTAGTCTATAGAAGAGGTAAAGTTACTTTACAGGGACACAAAGTCACAGCCAGAGTGTCAGAAGAAGGGACTGTCTGTCTGAACTGTCACTGTGCCTGGTACCCGAGTGCAGCTCCAGCAAACTCCCAGCCAAGGTAATATTCTACCCATCACTGCATGTTCTGAATTTCTTTTCTTCTGTTCTTATCATATAATAGCATGGAATGGATGCTTTTGTAGATTACATGGGAAATGGGTATGTTTACGTTTGCTTTATAAAAAAGGACTTAGCAAGTAATTATGAGTTTGATGTAAGAATGCTAGCAAGTGATTAGATAGAAAAATGTGACGCTGAATGATCATTACCTTTATGTGAGGATGCTGTTTAGAAATTTGCTTTAATCAAATATTTCTGGATAACTAGTATAAAACTTGTAAATATATATGTAGCATACATAAGCGCACAGACATTTGTGCAGATTTCCTTTTTTCTTCTTTCTTTCTTTATTTTTCTTTCTTTCTTTCTTTTTCTTTCTTTCTTTCTTTCTTTCTTTCTTTCTTTCTTTCTTTCTTTCTTTCTTTCTTTCTTTCTTTCTTTCTTTCTTTCTTTCTTTCTTTCTTTCTTTCTTTCTTTCTTTCTTTTCTCGTTCTTTCTTTTCTTTCTTTCTTTTCTTTCTTTCTTTCTTTCTTTCTTTCTTTCTTTCTTTCTTTCTTTCTTTCTTTCTTTCTTTCTTTCTTTCTTTCTTTCTTTCTTTCTTTCTTTCTTTCTTTCTTTCTTTCTTTCGTTCTTTCTTTCTTTTTTCTTTCTTTCTTTCTTTCTTTCTTGAAGCACAGGTGTGTCATTACAGATAACCCAAAGAAATATGTGTAGGACAAAGATAACACAGGGAAATAGTGAGGCAGATGCTCTGAGCATGAACATGGTACTAATTATATAACCATACCATAGTTATTTTTATCCGCATACAATAGGTTGAAATATAAAAATAACACATTTGATAATAGCAAAAAACCTAGTATTGTGCCATTCTTATCTTACTATTTTCAGTAGCGCAGCGATAGTTATATTCCATCAATACTAGTAGTATTTGTTTGGGACATTGTGTTACATAATATAACAATGAATATTCAAGGATAGAAATAATAATAATAATAATAACTTGTGATAAAACATATGATGTCTGTTGGTGTTCTTAATGAGAACATAAGAGATGTGATATGATTTTATTCTGTTATGCCATGTATTTATTACACTGATGCAGTGACAATATAACGTTTTCTATAGTGTAATGACTGGTCAATGAAACTGTTTTTCTAGCTTTCAGGAATATTTTAGTTTTAACTGACCTCCAAACCCTTGGAATGTTGTTTCTACCGTGTTTCAATTTATCAGATCATAATGAAATAATGGGTTGTCTAAGTGAGTGTTTCTCAACTCCAGTCCTAGGGGCACCCCTCAGATGAAACGGCTGTGAAACTGATCAAATCACCTGTGCAAAATAATGGAAAGCTGAAAACATGACCAGTTGGGGCGCCTTGAGGACTTTAGTTGAGAAACATTGGTCTAATGCACACGATCGGATTTCCGATGGAATAAAATCTGATTTAATTTTCCGTCGGAATTCCGATGAAGCTGACTTTTATCAGTCTTGCCTACACACGATCAGACTAAATTCCGACCGTCCAAAACGCAGTGACGTAAAACACGACGAGCTAAAAAAAAAATGAAGCTCAATGCTTCCGAGCATGCATCAACTTAATTCTGAGCATGCATGGATTTTTCTTCGATTGAATTCTACACAGATGATCGGAATTTCTTATGGTTTTTTTTTCCCACCGGAAAAATTGAAAAAATTTTCTATTTTTTTACACAGATGGAAAAAAGTGCGATGGGGCCCACACACGATCGTTTTTTCATCGGAAAAATTGATTGTGTGTACATGTCATTAGTCATTGTGCAACATGTACTGATTTTCAGTCTTTATAAACTGATACAAAGAGCAAAGGTGATCTCCGAAGCATTGAGTGTTATAACAACCAATCAGATTTTGGTTTGCTTATGTAAATTAAACCCTGTTGCTGATTGGTATCTATCTATCTATCTTATCTATCTATCTATCTATCTATCTATCTATCTATCTATCTATCTATCTATCTATCTATCTATCTATCTATCTATCTATCTATCTATCTATCTATCTATCTATCTATCTATCTATCTATCTATCCATCTATCCTGCAAGAACTTCTCTGCAGTGCAACAAATGGCTTACTTTCTGAAGGGCTAATGTGAAAGACTTTTAAAGACTTGCTTAATAACTAGCATTATTTTGTTTGTTCTAATTATTAGCTTATTCACTAAAGTGATGTGTCTAGGTACGAAGTGCCACAACCCTTATAAACCAATCACAAATGATAATTTTCTAATCTTATTAGAGTAAAGACTATGAGGTGCAGCTAGTAGTATACAGTGACATTTACATGGCTCCTAGAGTGACTTAGCCAGGGCTTTTTTTCTGGGGGAACTCGGGGGAACTCAGTTCCACCACCTTTGGCTCAGACCCTTTGGTGCCTGCTCACCACAATCACTTGTAAACAAAGAAGTCTGGTTTCTGTGTTTACAAGTGACAGCTTTGTAACCCCCTGAACTCTGCACTCTGTATGTAATGCAATTCTGGTATTTAATGCCCCTTTAAGACCCTTCTACTGTTTGTGAAATCTGAACGGGTCGTGGTTGAGTTCCTGTACCTATTTTCTGAGAAAAAAAGCTCTGGACTTAGCACACTGTATTTAAACTTTGCACAAATTGTTCTTCAGTTTCAAATAGAAAGATTTTTCATGTCTGTTAAAGTTATAAGTGATAATGGATTCTATGCATTCTAAGAATTGTACTTATCTGCCTTATGTCAGCTGTAAAGTTCATGTTCTTGGGAAGATTAAAATAATATAATTTAGACTGAGACCTTGCCTATTAGATCTGCCAGATCTAGGATCTGTTTAGAGAAATCAAGCACTGTCTTAGGCATCCATACTTGAAAACCGTTTCTAACATATTTCCATAGAAACACTGAATCTGATGGCTCTTAAGAGCCACTTAACTCAGCCTTTCTCGTCTGCAGTATACCCCCCACACACCCTGTTTGATCTCTGACCTTATATTATAATTACGATATATTTAGCTCTATCAATACAGTTCAGAATTCCTTCGCTATATCATGTTGCAGCACTTCTTTGCAGAAAGTGCATCTTGCGTAACGAATTGAGATTTAGAAATATAAAGAAAAAGATTTCTTCCATTCACCCAAAACATGAAAGGTTACAACTAATGAGAATTGTAAATAGTCATTCTATTTAATATTTGACAGTTGTTAATATGTAACAAAAAACTATTCAAAAGTTGAATAATCTAAGAGAAACTCATTAATCACTTCAGACACGAAAGATTTTGCCCCAAACAAAACCGATGTCCCTTTTTTTTCCACAAACAGAGCTTTCTTTTGGTGGTATTTGATCACCTCTTCGGTTTTTATTTTTTGCCCTATAGACCAAAAAAGAGCGACAATTTTTGCTATTATAAATATCCCCCCCCCCCCCCAAAAAAAAAATTCTTCTAAGTTTAGGCCAATATGTATTCTTCTACATATTTTTGGTAAAAAAATTGCAATAAGCATATATTGATTGGTTTGCACAAAAGTTATATCGTCTACAAAATAGGGAATTATTGCATTTTTATGGCATTTTTATTATTTTTCATTTTTTTTACTAGTAATGGCTGGGATCTGCAATTTTTAGCGGGACTGCGACATTGCAGTGGACAGATTGGACACTTTTGACACTGACCACTGACATTTATAAAGCGATTAATGCTATAAAAAATCACTGTTTATTGTGTAAATGTCACTGGCAGGGAAGGGGTTAACACTAGGGGGCGATCAAAGGGGTTAAATGTGTTCCGTCGTGTGCGTTTCTAACTATGGGGGGATAGAACTGACTAGAGAAGGAGACAGATTGCTGTTCCTAATCACTAGGAACAGCATATCTGTCTCCTACCCTGTCAGTACGGGGATGTGTTTACATACACAAATCCCCGTTCTGGCTCTCGTGCCCATGATCACGGATGGCCAGCGGACATCCCGTCCACGGGCCACAAGCATCGGGTTCCCCCCCTTTGGCTCTTAATGGAGCCGTCGTACTGTTTCAGAGTGGCTCGATCCACTTGCAGCATCCTATGGAGCCACCCTTACATGCAGAGACTAGTTGTGTCTCCCTACACTGTGTGCATCAATAGAAACACACAACCCTATAGCCTAGGATGGTAAGGCACTCCCCTGCTCTTCTCCTCCTCCCTCTCCCCTCAAGTTAACAGACTGCTTGAAGACTGCAATGTCCACTGTTAAAGAATACATTACACCATTCCTGATATGTGTCTGTTGTACCTTGTCCTTGTTTTAAAAAAGTATCTTGTTCTCTTTGTATTTCTTCCTTTGTTTGAAATAATTTGTGATCCTGCCATTCCCAATGCTTTCTATTTTCAAAACTGACCAAAATAGCCATGATATCCATCCCAGGATAATGAGAGTTCTGGCTGTGCTAGGAGAACAGCCTGTCTTTCCTCTGATAATCAAACTTGACCCCGCCCCTGCACAGCCATTCAATAAAAAAAACATTAGTGTACTGCTGATTCTCCACTCCCACCTCTCCAAGCTCCTTATGCAACTGAGAATAGAGATCATGTGATCAACGTTTTTAAAGGTGTATATACTGTATATATATATATATATATATATACATACCATATATTGTGTTTTATATATATATATATATATATATATACACATACAGTGTATATATATATATATATATATATATATATATATATACACACATATATATATATATATATATATATATATATATATATATATATATATATATATATATACAGTCCTGATCAAAAGTTTAAGACCACTTGAAAAATGGCAAAAAAATCAAATTTTACATTGTTGGATCTTAACAAGGTTCCAAGTAGAGCTTCAACATGCAACAAGAAGAAATGAGAGTGAGACAAAACATTTTTTGAGCATTTAATTAATTGAAAATAACTATTAACCCCTTCCATACAGGGCATTTTCACCCCCTTCCTGCCCAGACCAATTTTTAGTTTTCAGCGCTGTTGCACTTTGAATGACAATTGCGCGGTCAGGCAATACTGTACCCAAATTAAATCATTATGTTTTTTTCCCCACACAAATAGAGCTTTCGTTTGGTGGTATTTGATCATCTCTGCGGTTTTTATTTTTTGCGCTATAAACAAAAGAAGAGCGACAATTTTAAAAAAAACACAATATTTTTTCCTTTTTATTTAATACATCTCACAATATTTTTTTTAGAAAAAACTTTTTTCCCCCTCAGTTTAGACCGATACGTATTTTACGTATTTTTGGTAAAAAAAAAAACGCAATAATCGTATATTGATTGGTTTGCGCAAAAGTTATAGGGGCAGATTCACGTAGATCGGCGCATTATCATTCCGGCGTAGCGCACCACTTTTCCGTTAGACTTGCGCAATCTAGCCGCGTAATCCGGCGATTCACGTAGCTTTTACGCAAGAGCTTGCGCAAACGTAAGGTTTTTTCCGGAGGCGTAAGGAGGAGTAATACAAATTGGGAGGGACGTGGGCGTGTTACATTGAAATGAGCCGTGACCCCATGCAAATGAAGGGCCGGCCGACTCGCGCATGCGCGCGTGAAGGAAACCATGTCAGCTCCGTTGTGCGCATGCTCACAACTCGGGAGCGGCGCAATCATTGAAATTGGAAATGGACTAGGGCAACGTTGTGAACTACGCAGACAGCATAAATAGACACACACAAACGCCCTTCCATTGCAAAAGTACATCCCTTTGTGTCCCTTCCCATTGAATCAAGTGCTTTTGCTCTGTTGTTCGTTAGAGTGTGTTTTGTAGTTGTGAGATTAGTGTTCTGTGTGATCTTGTGCTTGTTGGTAGTTTTGTGAAAGTGTATTTTGATAAGTGTTTGAGACTGTTTGTTTGATTGATATATTTCTGAGCGTTTGTTTTCTTGCTTTTTTTTTTCATCTGATTTTTTTGTGTGTGTTTCTTGCTGAGTGCTAGTGTGATTTTTGGCTGTTCTTTTTCTCTTTGTGTGTGTTCTTGTCTGATTGGTTGTGCTTGTATTTGTGACAGATTTTTGGTGACTGCTAGTGAGTTTGTTTGGAAGTATGACTGAGAGAAAAAGAAAGCTCAATTTTACTGTGGGGGAAAAAAGAATTCTTGCCCGGGCCATTACCGACTATGGGCGTTTTCTCCACGGCCCGCAGAGTGCCACCACCACCCCGGCCAGGAGGAGGGAGATCTTGGATATGATCACAGAGCAGGTCAATTCATCGGGGGAGGGGGAGACACGGACCCGCTCTGGGATAGAAAAGAAAATAAATGACCTCCGGCGTGAGGTGAAAAAAAAACTGGCCGCAATAAATGCCCATGCCAGGGGCACAGGAGGGGGCCCACCATGCCGGGTTAGATTTTCAGAGACGGAGCGTGTGGTGGCCCTGACCTTTCACCGGCATGAAGTGGAGGGCCTGCCAGGCTTTGACACAAGTCCGGTCCCCGCGGTGCCAGGTAAGGTTTTTATTTCTCTCAGGTGTGTAGCATGTGTGGGGGAGGGGGTGAAAGGGAATATGTGGCAAGTGTGTGGATCCTCCAACCTGTGAATGTTTTGTGTCATCCACAGCTGTGCAGGAGGGTGCAGGGCCATCTGGACTGACCGCTCCAACCCCAGGACAGCAGCCTAATGAGGCCCCCCCAACAAGGCCAGAGTCCGCAGAGGAGGAACAAGAGGAGGGGGAGGATCATGCGGAGGACGATCATGAGGAGGAGCAGAATCATGAGGAGGAGGAGTCCATGGAAGGCACTGGCCCTTTGGTTTCTGCGGACTCTTCCCCTCTGGCTGCAAGAAGCCTGCCCTCCCTAAGGGTCAGCCCCCCCCCTCCTCCCCCAACATGGCTCCCCTCACAAGGGCCTCCCCTTCTCCCCGGCCACAACCATCAGCTGGAGCCAGGAGGTCATCCCCAAGCACCAGGGGGGCGCCCAATCTCATGCCCGCCTGTCTGAGAAGGAACCTGGCCACCCAGACCCGCCTTCTGAGACAGCTCTGCCAGACTATGGGGCGGGTGGATCAGAGCCTGTCCTCCATTAATGATAGCCTGGGTAACCTGGACTCCCACTCCCGGGCCTCCACAACCTGCCTAAATGACCTGCAAACTACAGCAGCAGGCGTTGGGCAGGATGTGAGGGCCCTTACCCAGGCTATCCAGGGCAACACGGCAACACTTGGTGCTGCCCTGGACAGAATAGCCGTGGCCTTGGAGGGCAGGCCGCCAGGTGGGCAGATCTCAGGGGCTGCTCCTCCTTCCCCGGCTTTTCCCCTCCCCCATGCGTCTCCCCTGAGGGTCCGGGGCCGTGGCCGGGGGCGCCCCAGGCGTGGCTCAGGCAGAGGGCATTAATTTTTTTTTTCCCCCTTTTGTTTGTTTTGAAAGCTTTTTTATTTTTGTTCTCTGCTTTTTATTGTTTTTTCTATGCAATTTTTTTTTGCTATGCATTTTTTTTGGTTTGACTTTTTTGGCATATTTTGGGTTGTGAATGATGTTTGAATGTGGGGGTGACATTCCTGCTGGAAAAGGGGTGTCACCCTCAATTTTGGTGGAGAAGGGTTCCCCAGGACCAGGGAGAAGTGATCTCCAGGTCCGTGTGAATGGTGTATGAATGTACAGTGACATAATTGGAGCCTTGACGTGGCGTTACTGCTCACCAGTCTTGCATGGTGGACTGGTGCCAATCCAATTTGATGAGGATGTGGGGTGTGTGTGCTAGGGACCATAGTGGTGTGCATGCATGCATTCTCATTGTGCCATGATTAATGTGTGTGTTTAACGTGCAAAGATGCCCAATATGAGCTGCCTCCTGACTGCTCTTCCCTCAGAAGACGGGGTATCCTCGGTTAGGGGTTGATTTTCTGGTTGGGGGGTCAGATCATCACGTAGCTCAACCTGCAGGCCCTTCCTCACTGCGAGATTGTGTAGCATGCAACATGCAGCGATGATATGGCACACGAAGTTTGGGGAATACAACAGTGTACCCCCAGACTTATCCAGGCATCGGAAACGTGACTTCAGGAGGCCAAAGGTGCGCTCCACCACTGCACGGGTTTTGATGTGTGCTTCATTGTATCGTTCCTCTCCTGGGGTTTGGGGGTTCCGGATAGGAGTCATGAGATGGGGTCCCAGTGCATATGCAGAGTCACCTGTAAAGGAAAAGACAGGAGAATGTTAGTCATGCATGTGCCACTTCTGTTGTGCATCACGGGAGGGGATAGTCATGCCTGACTCCCATGTCACTCACCAACCAGCCAGGTGTTCCCATACACGTTCTGTTCGAATTCTGTTCGGATGTGGCTTTGATTGTAGATGTAGCTGTCATGGCTGGACCCTGGGTGTTTGGCACGGACGTGCCATATGAGGCCTTGGGCATCAACTATCACCTGTACGTTGATGGAGTGCCAATTCTTCCGATTGCGGTACATGTGCTCGGTCTCATGGGGGGGCTGGAGTGCCACATGTGTGCAATCTATGGCCCCGATGGTGCGTGGGAATCTGGCAATTCGGTAGAAATCTGCCATTGCCTTGATTCGAAGCTCCTCAGTGGTGGGTTTGATGATTTGGTTGGCCAAGCGTGTGAGGATTGCAGGGACAACCTGGTGCACACATCTGCTCATGGAGGATTGTGACATCCCAGCCACCACTCCACTTGTACGCTGAAAAGAGCCACTGGCAAGGACATGGAGTGTTGCCAGGACCTTCACCAGTGGCTGCACTGCATGTGAGCGTTGTGTTGGGCTGGTGATGTCCTCCTGCAAGGTTGTGGTTAATTCCAGGATGGCATGAGGGGGGAATCTGAAGATGCGAAAGACCTCTGAATCATTCATGCCAAACAGGTGTATGCGGGTGCGGTATACCCTCTCCCGTGCCATCCTCCGTGCCCTCCTCCTTCTTTGGTCATCTATATTCACTAGTGCAGCTATGAGCGACGATGCCCCTAGTATGTTGGCAGTCAAATTGTAGTGCAACACGTGTGTGTGGTCTGCTCCTCAATAACGGTGTTGCTTTATCTGACAATTAGACTTTTTTTCAAAAGTTAGATCAGCTTTTATGTGCTCTAACTTTAGACAGGACATTTTGCAGTTGCGCACATCGCGTAGCCTGCGCAGCAACTGCGTTTTTTTGTGGATCCCCGTAACTCCCTCATTAGCATATTTGACTAGCAAATCAATGGTGTGTCTAGCGCAGTTTTGCGCGAAGGGAAGCGAATGTCTAACTCAATTACGCCGGACCAAAAAACGTAGATTTCTGGCGTATATTGTTTTGTGAATCGCGTCCAACTATACGCACGCGCACATTTAGACTTACGCACGCGCAACAGCAGTTGCGCACGCGTAATCGCTCTGTGAATCTGGGCCATAGCGTCTACAAAATAGGTGATAGATTTATGGCATTTTTATTTAATTTTTTTTACTAGTAATGGCGGCGATCTGCGTTTTTTTTTTTTGTGACCGTGACGTTGCGGCGGACATATCGGACACTTTTGACACGTTTTTGGGACCGTTCACATTTACACAGCGATTATTGCTATAAAACTGCACTAATTACTGTGTAAATGTGACTGGCAGGGAAGGGGTTAACACTAGGGGGCGCTGAAGGGGTTAAAATGTGTCCTAAAAGTATGTTCTAACTGTAGGGGGAGGGGGACTCACAGGGGGAGGAGATCGATGTGTGTTCCTCTGTACTGGGAACACACATCAGTCTCCTCACCGCTGACAGGAGGTGGATCTGTGTGTTTACACACACAGACCCACACTCCTGCCGTGATTCCCGGAAAGCGCGGGTGCCCGGCGGCAAACCCGGCCGTCGGGCACGCGCGCGGGATCGCGGGTGGTGCCGCGGGCGCGCGCGTGCGCCGCCGGCGGCGCGCGGGCGCGCGCGCTAGAACGCCGTGAAGACAGGACGTTGTGCAACGTCCTGTCTCATCGGCAAGGGGATCACCATGACGTGATTCCCCTATACGGCGGTAGGGAAGGGGTTAAACAGAAACAGGCTGTTTTTCAGCTGATCCAAGTTTAGGACCACATGCCTTTAAAAGGCCAAATCTGTGCAAAGATGTGGATTCATTGTCATTTTCTGTCAGGTAGTGACACGTTTTTAAACGTCGTCGGGTCCCTGAACTGCATAAGCAGGGTCTCTTATCAAGACATTGGACGATCCTTGACCCAAATTAAGGCCCTTACTGGTGCTGACTGCAGCCCCATAACCATCAGACGGCATCTGAGACTGAAGGGCTTCAAAAACAAAAAACGTCTTCCAAAACCTCCTCTCCTTGAACGCCACAGAACTGCTCGTTTGGACTTTGCAAGAGAGCACCAAACATTGGACATTCAAAGGTGGAAGAAAGTTTTATTCTCTGATGAGAAAAAATTTAACCTTGATGGTCCTGATGGTTTCCAACGCTACTGGCATGACAAGCAGATCCCACCTGAGATGTTTTCTATGCGCCACAGTGGAGGGGCGCCATAATGGTCTGGGGTGCTTTTACCTTCAGTGGAACAATGGAGCTTCAGGAAGTGCAGGGGCGTCAAATGGCCGCTGGCTATGTCCAGATGTTGCAGAGAGATTTCCTCATGACTGAGGGCCCTCGTCTGTGTGGTAACGACTGGGTTTTCAACAGGACAACGCTATAGTACACAATGACCGCAGGACAAGGGACTTCTTCCAGGAGAATAACACCACTCTTTTGGCCCATCTTGCGTGTTCCACTGATCTAAATCCAATTGAGAACCTTTGGGGATGGATGGCAAGGGAAGTTTCCAAAAATGGACAACAGTTCCAGACAGTAGATGGCCTTCGTGCAGCTGTCTTCACCACTTGGAGAAATGTTCCCACTCACCTCATGAAAACGCTTGCATCAAGCATGCCGAAACAAATTTTTGAAGTGATCAAAAATCACTAGCTACTCATTACTGAGTTCATGTTTGGAAGTTGGATCTCTGTTTTGGGGGGGTTTCGTTTTTTTGGCCTGTTTCAGTTTATTCATTGTTTTCCTTAAATTGAATGCTCAAAAAATGTTTTGTCTCACACTCATTTCTTCTTGTTGCATGTTGAAGCTCTACTTGGAACCTTGTTAAGATCCAACAATGTAAAATATGATTTTTTGACCTTTTTCAAGTGGTCTTAAACTTTTGATCACGACTGTGTATATATATATATATATATATATATATATACAGTATATATATATATATATATATATATATATATATATATATATATATATGTGTGTATATACACATGTTTTGCTTTGCATTTCTATTTTTTAACTGATTGGGATGTATTACAGGGTAAGGATTCACATATACTTTACCTCTTTCCTGGGCAATCTGAAATTTTAGGGAAGCAGCACTGAGAGAGCAAGATCCAGCAGCACTTAGACGTTGTAAAATGCAAAAAATGTAACAAGTGGTTTACTGGGGAGAATTTATTTTATTTTATGGTGCCCAAAGTGTTAAGATATAAATGCTAAAGGTTTAGTATGACTTTGAGGATAGGTTTACACGGATGCGGGACACAGAGAAGCCATTGGAGCCTGAGCTGTTAGGGTAACCTTTCACATGCAGTCTAGAGGGGGCAGTCCACATATAAATAAAGGGGCAGTCTAGATATTGTAAACAGCATTCAGTCCGCCAGTGGAGGCCCATCCATTAGGGGCCCTGAGCGCCGCCCCCTCTCTCCATGACACCCCCCTATATGAATAATGGATAGATTCATTGATAGCATGAATGTTTTTTGAAGCACCTGATTGAAGCCATAGGCTCTAATAGGCTTCAAAAAAGGGTGGGCTCGGAGCGCAGAGCATTGTGCCACAAGCCCACCCATGTGCTACAACAGTGGATTAATATTGGTGTTGAATGTAACACTGAACCTCAATCTGGCCAATTAGAAGCAGGTCTGAGACCCGTTTTCCGATTGTCCGAAAAGAGAAGCGTCCCAATTGGCCGGCAAGGAGGAGGGAGGAAATGGAAGCCACCAATGCCAGTGGAGAACAGGAGAAGCGAGAGCCGCTGCTGAACATGGGAAGCTGTGGGCGAAGCCATGCATAAATGGGGTAAGTGCACCTGACCTGCCTGCCGATCGACTGCCAGGGTGGGGTGGTACTGTTTGCCACCCCTCCCCAAAACAAATTACCACTGGCTGCCACTGCAGTCCGCTGTGCACCAGTACACTAATTGCTCCAAGATAGGGCCTTTGAGTGGCACTTTACAGGTAACTTGCCAGTTACTCAGCTGAGTGAGACCCTAAAGAAGAATCAAACCCAAAACTAAAAAGGTATTATATTGCAGTTTATGAATCCTTAAATGTGGTCGCTGAATTTGTTCTTATTTAGATTTTGTTTCCTTAATATTCACCTGGTGATCAAGCCAGTAAGTCTATTATTTTTTACTTCCTTTAACAGATTAAGTTGTCCAAGAAAAGTGGCAGTTAGAGGGTTGAGACAAACCATTTAACACTGACAAAGGTGCTTACACTGGTCACCTTTTACTAATTTATGTAAAATCTTTACCCAAAAGGAAAAAGAAAACTGGCGCTGTAACTACCTGAAGTGGAAATAAACATAACTTTTGTAAAACTGCAAGCAGACAGCTTTTTGAATTTAGAAGAGGCATTCTATGTCTCATCTACAGTTATACAATGTACACTAAGCTGCACATGCGTAACCCAGTGTGCATTCCCAGCAAACTTCAACTGTCCTGGAATGATTGACTCCTGTTCACGGAATAATGTCACACCCCACCCAGCCATCAAGAGGCAGAAAAAATGGCAGCCAGGAGAAGATGACAGTGTAAACTGCCACATCACTGGAAGGTGGTGAGCAGTGGCGGCTGGTGCTCAAAATTTTTGGGGGGGGCGCAAAGGAAAAAAAATTGCAGTCTCACTGTGCCCAAACGCAGCCACTGTGCCATCAATTTGCACCACTGTGCCATGCCATTAAACCAGCCACTGTGCCATCAATTGTCACCACTGTGCCATGCCATCAAATGCAGCCACTGTTCCATCAATTCGCATCACTGTGTCATGCCATTAAACCAGCCACTGTGCCATCAATTGTCAACACTGTGCCATGCCATCAAATGCAGCCACTGTTCCATCAATTCGCACCACTGTGTCATGCCATTAAACTAGCCACTGTGCCATTAATTGTCACCACTGTTCCATGCCATTAAACCAGCCACTGTGCCATCCATTGTCACCACTGTTCCATGCCATTAAACCAGCCACTGTGCCATCCATTGTCACCACGGTGCCATGCCATTAAACCAGCCACTGTGCCATCCATTTTCACCACTGTGCCCATGGTCGCTGCTGTGCCAATTGTCCCCACTGTGCCCTGTAAATTGCTCTCTCCCCCGCCCGGCACTTACCTTTACTGGAGTCAGGCATTTACGTCCCACGATGTTTTTTCCCGCCCTCGATGACCGACAGGCGTCTCAGCCAATCAGGTTACCGGTAGCCAGAACCGGCCAACCTGATTGGCTGAGACGCCTGTCATCTTATCCAAGGGGCGTACAGTCTGTGCGCTCCAAGAATAAGCTTCCGGGACCCAAGGGCTGTATTGGGAAAGACATTTTCGTACAGCCAACCAGCTGGCGTTATTCAGATGGCCAGACATGAGCGCCGACCATCTGAATAACAGCAGCAGCGGCGATAATAACATAGATTTGTGCAATGCATGAATCTATGTTATTAGACTCAGTGGCGGTGAGAGCCAGAGGGGGCGGCGCTCCAGCGCCCCCTATGGACGAACCGCCTCTGGTGGTGAGTATACTGAGGAGTTAAGGTATGTTTTAAAAAAAAATGTTAGTTGTGTCCATCTAAATTTGCTAGAGCATTTAACACCACCCACCCCCTAGATTGACAATTCTGCTGTCCAAAGGTGTCTCTGTTACTCTTCCATTTAGAGTGGGGACACCCTAGGGTACAAACTTTGTTACTGGTCAGATCACCAGGTAAAAATAAAGGAGAGAAAACAAATGCAGCCACCACATTTAAGGATTAGTAAGCTGCAAGATAATATATTTTTATTTCTTAAATGAAAAACAACAAATGGCCAAATGTGGGAATTTAAACAGTGTTTAACCTTCTCAGGAGTTGACACACATAGGTTAAAAGATTCAAGTGATACTAAAGTCAAATTTTTTATTTTCTTTAAAAATAACCAACCAATACTTACCTGCTCTGTGTAGTGGTTTTACACAGAGCAGTCCAGATCCTCCTCTTCTTTGGTCCCTCGTCGGCACTCCTGGTCCCTCCCTTCTGTTGAGTTCCCCCACATCAAACAGCTTGCTATGGGGCACCTGAGCTGAGCTGCAGTTCTGAGTGTCCATTCCGACACGGATCCGCGGTTCGGCCCCCCTCTCTCTCCTGATTGGCTAACTGATTTTGATTGACAGCAGTGGGAGCCAATGGTACGGCTGCTGTGTCTCAACCAATCAGGAAGGAGAGTCTCAGATGGCTGAGGCACTCGTGCACATCGCTGGATCGAGATGGGGCTCAGGTAAGTATTAGGGGGCTGAGGGGGGCCGCTGTACACAGAAGGTTTTTTATCTTAATGCATAGAATGCACAACCACCTTACAATTTTATTGCATACAAAAAGTTTTTAATCTCTCCAATAAAAGTAGAAATAAACATCTGGGGTATCACAGACACATACAGCTATTAGTCCATTACATACAATCATACCACAAAATAACATATATAACAAATATGATACATATATAATAAACATCAATATCAATGGGACTATTTTAGCTGTAAGATCTCAATGCGTTTCGCGATGATAGCTTCCTCAGGAGTAGTTGTGTTGGTGATGGCAAAATTAATGAAAGTTAACATAAAATGAAGAAAACATAAACATGAACATAGACTGTATATTTCAAATATCAGATAAGGTAAGCGCTGAGGAGAAATGCAAACCGAGGACCACCGACAACATGGAATACCAGCCCTATGTGGGAAAAGGGCACCCTGACAGGTAAAGGCCCATAAACTGGTGGGGGGAGGGGAGACCCCCAAAAAACAGGACCAGAGGTCTAAAATAAAAAATATTTTTGTTCTTTTAGAAAACCAAAAAGAAAAAAAAGGTTATGCAGGGCAAAACAACAGGATTCACAGAGGCATATGTTAACAATTCTTTCACTCCCCGGTCACTGTGTTCAGCCTCTAGGAGTAGAAAGAAAGTCCTGTGTAGCCAATGAGTCACTGGCTGAACAGCAATGAGGACAGTTTAAGGATTAAAGCCCCACATCAGCATTATGGACACACAGGTTCTGCTCTAAAGTGAGCATGCACAAGTGCCAACATAGCAAGGGGCTTTCTATGGTGGGCACTTAGTGGTGGGGGGGAGCCAGGAGCATCAAGGAGGGACCCACAAAAAGAGGATTGGGGTTTCTCTGTGCAATGCGCAATGTATAAGTATAACAAGTTTGTTATTTTAAGGGAAAAATAAAAATTATTATCACTTAAGTAAAACGGGCATTAAAGATTTTTTTGTTCCAGCGATCACATAAAGTGGAGTGGGAGGGATGGGTGAGCGATAGGTGACATTGATCCTAGAATGGGATCTTAAAGTGGTTCTAATCCTCAGACATGAAATATAAACAAAGAATATCCATCCAAAGTGTTTATTTCTCCGTTCCTCTGCTAATAGTAGGATGACCACCTCTTTCACCTTCCCCAAAGAAAGATGAGGGGGGCGTGGGGTAACGAAGTCTCGGGATTGATGGGGAAATATGCGGCGGGTTATTTGTCAGGTGAATGTGCCACTTGCCACCAGATGCATTACCGCTTGCCACCCATAGCCTGCCACCAGATGCAGTGCTGCTGTCACTCCCTCTGCATGAGCCGCGTGCGTAGAAGGAAAGGAGTGGCGTCATTATTTGGAGAGTGAAGATCACACCAGTCTCTGCTGCTTGCCGCTGGGTTCCGGAGAAGGCGGAAGTGCCGAGGTGGGTGGGGACAGCAGTGCTGCACATGTGAGGTGTCGCTGCGTGCGTTGGAGTGTGTGCAACAATTCTAGCACTAGACCTCCTCTGTAACTCTAAACTGGTAACCTGTAAAAAATTTAAAGCGTCGCCTATGGAGATTTTTAAGTAACAAAGTTTGGCGCCATTCCATGAGTGTGCGCAATTTTAAAGCATGACATGTAAGGTATTTATTTACTCGGCGTAACATCATCTTTCATATTTTACAAAAAAAATGGGCTAACTTTATTTACTGTTTTGTTATTTTTTAATTCATGAAACCAAAAAAGGCGAAAAATGATTGCGCAAATACCGTGCAAGATAAAAAGTTCCAATGACCGCCATTTTATTCCCTAGGGTGTCTGCTAAAAAAACATATATAATGTTTGGGGGTTCTGAGTAATTTTCTAGCAAAAGAATGATGTAGGAGACTGTAGGAGAGAAGTGCCAGAATAGGCCCGGGAAGGAGGTGGGTTTTAAAGCCCTGTATTGAAGTGGTTAAATAGTCAAACCTGATGTTTTGTCTCAAATTGACATTGTGAACCTATGCTTTCAAGCCTGGTTTAATGAAAAGTGTTCTTTCTGTTGTCATAATTTCTTCTAAAGTTTATCTAATTCCAAGTACTTAAAAAACATTATCTAGTATGGATAATTTTACACAAACACAACATTCATTTAAATCAGCAGGCAATCCATGGAGAGATCCCCTGCTGAATCGGAGCAGAATGGAATGGATGTTAATTTGTTCAGTTTCCCCCTCCATCTAAAAACTCCTAAAAACAGAGAAAAAAACTTAGTGAATGAACGAGTCTGTTGGCAGGCAGAGCTTAACAGATATCTATTTTCATTGTTTTACCTTGGACCTAAGCACCACATTAAGGCCTGGTTTACACCTATGCATTTATTAGTGCATTTTCAGTTCTGCAGAAACACAATACAGTCATTTAACAAAGTTTCCTATGGATGTAGTTCACATCTGTGCATTTTATGGAAAGGGTCATGGTTAGGGTTGAGCAAACCCGAACTGTAAAGTTCGGATTCGTACCAGACTTTTGGTACCCGAACCTGAACAATTTACCGTAAGTTTGGGTTCGAGTTCGTTGTTCGGCAGTGTAATGGCGCGCTGCAGGGAAGCCAATCAACATTTGTTTAACTCGTGTGACCTAGAAGCCATTACAGCCATGCCTACTAATGGCATGGCTGTGATTGGCCAGTGCAGCATGTGACCCAGCCTCTATATAAGCTAGAGGCACATAGCAAAGCACGTCACTCTGCTTTAGATAGGGTAGGGAAAGGCTGGCACTGCTGCTGCTCTGAGGAAGAGAATTAGATAGGAGTCAGACTCAGTCCTGCTTCAGAAATCAAATTACTCAGCGATCTACATAACACAGCAAGTCACTCTGCTTTAGATACTTTAGGGAAAGGTTCCTGGTGTTGGTTTTAGGGAGAGAAATAGATAGGAGTCAGTCCTGCTTCAGAAAACAAACTACACCAGCACTGCATATTTTACTGTAAGATACACCCTTTAGATACGCTATGCTATTTAAAAAACATCCATTTAGGGCAACAACAAAAAAAATTTGCAGTGTTTCCACCATATCTGTACGTGTGAGATACACCCTTTAGATACTGTTCTTCTATTGTGCTATTCAAAAAACACCCATTTCGGGCAAAAAAATATATTTTGCAGTGTTTGCTCCATATCTGTACGTGTGAGATACACATTTTAGATACTGTTCTTCTATTGTGCTATTCAAAAAACACCCATTTCGGGCAAAAAAATATATTTTGCCGTGTTTGCTCCATATCTGTACGTGTGAGATAAACACTTTAGATACTGTTCTTCTATTGTGCTATTCAAAAAACACCCATTTCGGGCAAAAAAATATATTTTGCAGTGTTTCCTCCATATCTGTACGTGTGAGATAAACACTTTAGATACTGTTCTTCTATTGTGCTATTCAAAAAACACCCATTTAGGGCAAGATCCTACATTTGAGAAATATGAGAACGTCAAATAAGGGACGTGGCCCCGGTCGTGGTGCTTCTGGTGGAGCTCCTGTTGCAGGGAGAGGACGTGGTCGATCTGTGCCAGCTACACGCACAAGTGAAACACCTTCCTCAGGTGCGAGTAGACGAATGTTGAGGCCAGGAGCAGAACAGGCGTTAGTAGATTGGGTTGCTGAAAGTGCCTCCAGTTCCTTCACATTGTCTTGTGCTGAAAGATCAGAGTTGGCACCTGCAGCCGATGTCCATCAGTCTTTCACCTCACCCCCTTGCAAATCAGCCAAGCAGTCAGAGCCCCAAATCATGCAGCAGTCTCTTCTGCTTTTTAAGAAAAGGAGGGGGTGGAGGCGGCAACTCAAAAAATAAACTTTAAGGGCCAGATTCTCGTAGATGCGCGCCTAATTATGCAGGCGTTGCGCATCTCAGATGCACTACGCCGACGTAACACGGAGTGGCAAGTACCGTATTCCCTAAGTAAATGCGCTCCAAGATGCGCATGCGTCGCGTAAAATCATGGGCGTAATCCGGCGCAACTCCAAAGTAGGAGGAAAGTGGGCGTGTTGCATTATAATGAAGCGTGACCCCATGCAAATGCAGGCCGGGACGAACGGAGCATGCGCCGTGACATGGATGACCCGCGCCGTGACATGGATGACCCGCGCCGTGACGTGGATGCCTTCTGCGCATGCGCAAAGCCTCCCTACGATGCGCCGGCGCAGGGTATATAATGCGCCCACACATGCGCCCGTGCAGCGCAAACGTCTCCCATTTTTTTGATAGTGACGGCCAAAGTTTGTGCTGGACAAGATGACAACCGCGGTTAAGGAGAGGAGGAAGAAGAATTTCTCCCCAGAGGAGAGGGCCATTGTCGTCAGGGCCATGGAGAAGTATGACTCGCGGCTCCATGGTGCTGACAGTGCCCGGACCAGCAAGTCCCGGAGGGATCAGATTTTAATGAGGGTCGCGTGCCAGGTCAATGCCCTCTCTCATGAGGTCCGGACACCGCAGGACATTCAGAAGAAAATGAATGACCTGCGGCGTCATGTGAATGGCAAGCTGGCTGCCATAGCTCGGCATGCCAGGGGCACTGGAGGGGGCCCACCCTGCCCTGTCCGCCTGAGTGAGGAGGAGAAGGTGGTTGCCCGCTGCCTGCAGACGGAGCAGGTAGAGGGAGTTGGGGGCTATGAGTCCCAGAAGCCAGCCGTGAGGACAGGTAAGTGTGTTTTAGATTCTATCTGTTGTGTACATGTATGGGGGTGGAAGGGAACATGTGCCAAGTGTGTGGGTCCACCAACATGGGCATCTTTTGTGTCATCCACAGATGTGCAGGAGGGAGCGGGGCCATCTGTTGATGCCAGGGCCCGTCAGGATCCATCCCCTGAAGATACAGTCCCTCTGGCTGCCCCCCTGGAACAGGACTTGGAGGGAAGTGGGCACACCTCAACGGAGGAGGTGGTTGAGGAGGGTGTGGTAGTCCAGGACCAGGCCCTCTATGTTGTTGTGGAGGAGGATGGTGGGTTGGCCGGACCAGCCCAGGCTATTCCTCTACCTGTAGCGAACCCCTCAGTGTCCCCCTCCAACCTCTCCAGTCCCTCTCTTTCCCCCCCCCTCATCTCCGGCCCCTCAACATCCTCCCCTTATGCCCGGTCCCCTGCCACTCCCCACAAGGCGACGTGCAAGACCAGGGGTGTATCCAAGGTCCTGCCGGAAGAGCTGGTCAGACAGCAGGACCAGCAAAATCAGCACCTGGCCGAGGTCGTGGAGGAGATGAGGCGCCTGGCCGACAGCCTGGCATCCTCGGACAATATTACAGATGCCATCCAGGATGTTGCTGTTAACAGCGCAGCAACGCTGACCAGCTTGGGGGAGCTGCAGGAAAACACCTCGGAACTTGTGGGGGAGGTTCATGCCCTGCGCCTTGCTGTCGAGGCGCAGACTGCTGTGCAGACCCGCATAGCGGTTGCCCTGGAGGGCATGCAGGCAGCCAGGGAGGGACGTGGGGATGCTCCTCCTCAACCTGCTGCCCCCCCCCATCTGTGGCTGCCCCCAGGCAAGTGAGGGGCAGGACCCGTGGCACCAGGCAGAGCCCCCGCCAGGCCCATTAATTTTATTTTTCTTTATTATTATGCTCTGGATAAGAGCTTTTTTTATTTTTTATTATGCTCTGGATAAGAGCTTTTTTTATTTTTTATTATGCTCTGGATAAGAGCTTTTTTTATTTTTTATTATGCTCTGGATAAGAGCTTTTTTTATTTTTTATTATGCTCTGGATAAGAGCTTTTTTTATTTTTTTTTGGATACTGAACACGGTGCAGTGTGAATGGTGTGTGAATGTGAGAGGGTGGCACTCCTGACAGTAAGGGGTGTCACCCTCGGCCGTGGTGGTGAAGTTAACCCCACGGCTGTATGAATGATGTGTGAAAGGTGTATGAATGGACAGCAACATCATTGGGGCCTTGACGTGACGTTGCTGCTCCCAAGGCCTACATGCTGGACTTGGGCTAATCCAATGCGATGTGCATGTGGTGTGTGTGATCTAGGGACATCAGTGGTGTACACGCGTGCATTGTCTGTGTGCCATGCTGTATGTGTGTGTTTAACGGTCAAAGATTCGTAACACGAGGACCCTCCTGACTGCTCTTCCATCAGCTGACGGGGTCTCCTCTGGCGGGGGGGGGCTGTGTGGTTGGGGGGTCAGGTCATCACGTAGGGCAATGTGCAGGCCCTTTCGCATGGCAAAGTTGTGCAGAATACAACATGCACCAATGATCTGACCCACAAAGTTGGGAGAATACAATAGGGCCCCCCCAGACTTATCCAGGCATCGGAAACGGGACTTCAGGAGGCCAAATGTGCGCTCCACCACTGCACGGGTTTTGATGTGTGCTTCATTGTATCTTCTCTCTCCTCTGGTTTGGGGGTTCCGGAAAGGAGTCATGAGATGGGGTCCCAGTGTATATGCAGAGTCACCTGTAAGGGAAAAGACAGGAGGATGGTAGTCATGCATGTGCCACTTCTGTTGTGCATAATGGCAGGGGATAGTCATGGCTGCCACCCATGTCACTCACCAACCAGCCAGCTGTCCCCATACATGTCCTGCTCAAAATCTTCTGGGATGTTGCTTTGACGGTAGATGTAGCTGTCATGGCTGGACCCGGGGTCTTTGGCACGGACGTGCCATATGAGGTATTTGGCATCGGCTATCACCTGTACGTTGATGGAATGCCAATGCTTCCGATTGCGGTATATGTGCTCTGTGGCACTGGGGGGCTGGAGTGCCACATGTGTGCAATCAATGGCCCCGATGGTGCGTGGGAATCCGTCAATTCTGTAGAAATCTGTCATTGCCTTCTGCCGCAGGTGCTCAGTGGTGGGTCTGATGAACTGGTTGGACATGCGTCTGAGGATTGCGGGGACAACCTGGTGCAGACATCTGCTTATGCTGGTTTGTGACATCCCAGCCACCACTCCACTTGTACGCTGGAATGATCCACTGGCCAGGAAATGCAGTGTTGCCAGTACCTTCACCAGTGGCTGCAGTGCACGTGAGCGGTATGTCTGGCTGGTGATGTCATCCTGCAGGGCTGTGGTTATTTCCAGGATGGCAGCAGGGGTGAATCTGAAGATGCGATACACCTCCTCATCACCCATGCCAAAGAGCCTCATGCGCGCTCGGTAGATCCTCTCACGTGCCCCCCTCCTCCTACTCCTCCTTCTATGCGCCTCTTCCTCTGCATACCTTAGTAGTGATAAGACCATGGCTGGCCCTGGCATCATTGGCATACGAATGTGTTGTCCAGTAAGTGTGATTGCTCAGCTCGTCCGTTACGGTGCTGCTGTAGTTGCTCTCCAGCTGACTTGCACACGGCCTTGAGCAAAGTTACCCGTGCTTTTATGAGGGGTATGTTTACTCAAGGCTTTCGAGTTACGCGCACCACGAGTAGCCAACGCCGGACGCGCGTAGTTTCGGGAATACGCGCATCTCCCTCATTTGCATATTTGCATGCTAATTCAATGGGAACTGAATATTTTTCATGC